>CM024523.1:36085808-36808308 GCA_014182375.1 Eucalyptus virginea | reverse complement strand
TTATAGAAATTGATGTTTTCTAAAACCTTTATAAAGGAAGCATGTCCATATTTGAAAAGGAAAATTTTATAAAAATTCGAGAAGACTACACTGGGCAAGTTTTACATGGTGAATGATTGGGCCTTCGTTCCAACCATTTCACTTCAAAAAAAAATATGAAATTTAAGTACGTTGTAAATTAGGATGTTTTGAACAACTTATATAAAGAAAGTTTCTCCAAATTCTAGCCACATAGAGCTCTATAAAATAAGAAAGTAGGAAAGATCTAGCAGTTTCGAAAAACTAGGAAGTCAAAACCTATGAAACTCAATGTGGCAAATTAGTAGCGACAAAAAGTTTATGATGCTCATCTACATAAGGTGGCAAATTGGAAGAGAGGTGGGGAACTACTAGGCTCGCAAGATCACTTGCCATCATTTTTTTAGGCCATGAGTCATCCCCTTACATTAATTACTTGAGACACCTAAGCCTCCATACCGATTACTCACATTTAATGCATTTGACTCTTAATCTAAGAGAATATGATAACTCTATAAAAATAGAGTTATTTTACCTATTTTAGGCAACAATTAATGCAATATCTATGAGAAAATATTTGGATTTCCTTCTGATTATTTGAATTTTCCTTATTTATGCAGAATAATGAGATATTGAGAAGATAAGGAAAAGAATGGCAAATATCAGGAATTCAAATATATATAAATAAATAAAAAAAGCAGCAGTGGAAGATGGATATTAAATCAGGAAATTCTTGATTTTGTTCCTAAATGTTATCTGCAAGCGTTGAGAGATAGATATCTCAGATATATCATTTAAATAGGAGAACATGGAAAGAGAGAGAAGCTAGGTTTTTTTTTGTTATATCGTTTTCATTCCTCTGAGAGTTTTTCAAGTATTTTGAAGAGAAGACAAAAGTAGTGACAGAATTCTTGTCTTTTGATTCAAGATGTTGGGTTTGATTTCTATTTTTACTTTTTCTTCTACTATGTTCTAATTTTCTTTTGTTAAGGCTACGATGTAGCCTAACCATGATCATGTGAATTTCATGATTTTTATGTTCTGCAATTGATTTCCTCATGTGAGTTATATATTATTGTGCTTAATGTTTCTGAGTGACTAGCTACCACTTGAATGATCCGATGTGTATGTTTGAGACTGAGAAGTGATAATATGCAATTACTCATTATAATATATAACCATGAATTAAACGTGGATAGAGATATACTGCGTTATTTGTGTAGCTTTCGGTGATAAGATGATCCAAAAGACTCATTGTAAGCCGGAAATATTCATAGTTTTTAATGCACTTATGTTTATTTTAATTCACATAGAGATATAGTGGATTAATAAACTGAGTAGGTTTACTATACCTAGAGATAGGATAGTAAACATGTTAGGAAATTCCGCTATTACATATTTGATATTGTTCTTGTACCCACAACAATTTGAAATTCATATCTAGTGGTTATGGTGAAATCGGATGCTCTAACATATTTATATGATCGATTTACTACATTTAATCTATAAATTTCGTTTTTAATTTATTCTTAATTATATTTTGATCTGTTAGATAAATTTTAGAATTAGTCTATTTTAGTATTTAATTGGTTTATTAATTATCGATCTATGTGGGACGATACTTTTTCTCATTATTATATTACTTGTTTGACACGTGCACTTGCATTTAGAATTTTATGAACAGAAGATTAGCCCATCTAGCTTAAACTCTAAGTCTTCTTACTAGGCTTATGACTCACCCTCTCTTAATATACAAAAATCCAAAGTTTCATGATTACCTCCCAAGGGTAGACCATTTGTGCCAAGTGTCCTACTTAGTCAACAAGCATTAATTAACTACCTTCCAAGAGCATTAAATGCATCAAAGGAAACATTTAAGTTTAAATGTCATTTTATTGGGTAGGAGTTAATCTAGTCTAACCGGGACCGACTACCTTATTTGGCCAGAGGTTCACGCATAAGCCATGACTAAACAGAGCCGGATGCAACCGGGCTCAGTTGGCAAAATCAAGCTCGAGCTCCCTTTTACCGAGTCAAGGGGCCTCATGACTAGGTCCACTAACCAATCCTTGGGCAAGCCGACTGGTCCTGTAGCCGATTTTGTGGCCTACTAGTCGAGATCAAAATAAGGGTTGAAATCAAGGATGTTACAACTTCCCCCCTAAAAAAAAATTTGTCCTCGAAATTTAAATGCATACCTAGTCATCCAAAAAGATGTGGGTGCTAGGGCTTCATACTTTCCTCACTTTCCCATATTGCCTCTTTCATTCATGGTATCGCCATAGGATCTTAATTAAGGGAATGGCCTTATCTCGCAAGACTTGTTGTTTCCTATCCTTAATCCACACTAGCTCCTCAACATATGCCACTCTATTGTCTGCTTCGATCTTTTTGAAGTTCAGCACGTATTCCAGATCGAGCTCATACTTTCTCAACATCGATACATGAAACACATTATGTAGTTAAGCAAGTCCCGGCAATAAAGTTAGTCGGTAGGCCAAATTCCCGATTCTTTCAAGAATTTCAAAAGGCCCTATGTACCTTGGGCTTTGCTTTCCTTCGCCTTTCCGCTGCGCACTCTGATTATTATACTTTTTACCATTATACCAAAATGGCATATAGCCAACACGGCTAGATCTATTATTTCCTCTCATGGTCACTTGGTCATAAGTACATCAGTTATAATTATAAGCCTTTTTGTCTGTGGCACCCCTCAACGGCCCCCGATCCTGATAGGGTCGCCACAATTCGCTTACCTTTCACTTTCCCTAATAACATGTCACTCTGATACCATTTCAATTGCAGCAGGTCCATACAACCATGGGGGTTTACATCTTTTAGATCAGTCCCTTGCGCAGTTCATATACGGAAGCACATCCAACAACTCCCTTCCCTATATTCAAAAAACGATGCACACCTACTAAACATTTATAGGTAAAAGCCGAACACTTTTATTTACTTAAACCATATGGACATCATTCATCGGTATATCAAAATGCCATAGTCTTCTATACTCGGCTATACTTCAAAAGATGACCGACATCTCCTCCAACAGTCATATATTTAAAGTCCATCGATCAGTGTCGGTGTCCAAAAGCTCCTTCCTTTGCTATCCTCCTCCTCACAGTCATATCCAACCACTTGATCCATCTACCAGTGGCAGTGGCAGTAGAGGTATTTTATCTAGTTTGAAATGTTAGTCCCCAAACGAGGTGAGTACAACCACTCAGCAGTAAAGATCCACCAAACTACACAATGCGTCAAACAGCACAATCGAGGTATCATGAATAAAACACATATCATTCATGTATTCGAGCATACCTCACCTTACAGCCATGTATATATCACCATACGTCATGCATATACCACCATACAACATGCATATATCGCCATACAACGTGCATATACCACCATGCACTTGTACTTATATCATCAAGCAGCCATGCATATATCACCATGCAACGTGCATATATCACCATGATTCGTATCATCCATGCTATCAAGCATACATCACCATGAGATCCATTCACACCTTCATGATCACATTTTCAATATCAAATAGCATCAATTTACTTTCATAAGTAGATCATGCATCATGCCATATGGTGTATATGATTCAATTTCAGTTCTTATTTTTCATAAGGATCTCATCATTTTTCTTCCCAGGGACCAATGTTTGCATCCCCCAATTTATCGCTCGCACCTAACCTGGCGTCGCGATGAGCCTCCGGCACACACCTCCGGGCATCCAGCACACATACTCCGGGCATCTCGCATCCCACCTGGCATCACGAGGAATCTCCGGGGCTCGCCATGAAGATGGTTACCCCTACCCTCCGAGCATGCATCATAATACAACCCCTCACCCTCTGGGCATGTATCATAATACAACCGAGCATCCCAACACTCCTGGGGAAAACCTCTAGGCATGTATTCATAATACAACCAGGCATCCAAAGGGCATCAACTCATTCAAACCTTTGGGCATCCTAACTTCCGGGGCATCGTCGGCTCACACCTCCGACGGTATCATCATTATCTCAATTTATATTTACACATGTATCTCAATTTCAACATAGCATTTGATGCATCAATATCAAGAGTCTCAACCAGCTTTTGATGTCATATAACATGCCATATGTCACCACATATACAGCATAATCAACCACTCAAGACATTATATCACATGGAGCAATTTCATTTATTTTTGAAAATATAACAAAATTTCGGATAAAAACAGATTGCGCTCCTTTGGTCATAATTCTTGAAAAATTAGTAAACAGCCTTATTAAATTCTAAAACTTTAACATGTTATATATAAGATCTGGAGGAAAATATTTTGTGAAGAACACCAAATCAAAAGAGCATCACAAAAATCAGTACAATTCACGCACCACAGTCCTTAAAATTTCGGAATATTGCCATACACACTTTTGTTCACAAATTCGGTAAAAATGCTAAATCAACTCCAAAATTCTGAAATTTTTATATGTTATAGACAAGGTCCAGAGGTAAATATTTCATGAAAAACACCATATCAAACAAGGCTTCACAGAATACGTACAGGTCCATACATCACCGAAAAAGGATTTTTTAACATCACCCATGCACAGTTTCGAAAAAAATTTCGATTAAAACCTTAAATCAACTCAGAAAATTCTTAAATTTGGAAATTTTGTAGCTAAGACCTAGAGGTACAAGTTTCATGAAGAAATCGAAGTCCAATTCGTTCTGGATTAAAAGCTATAATCGATTTACTTTTTCCAATTCTCGGTACCGTTTTCCAGATCCACCCGTGTAGAAGAAAAATCGTTTCCTTGGTCATTACTGGTCCATTTATTCTGAAATTTCAGTATATTGTTCCTCAAAATTTCATCTACAATTTTTATCAAGGGCACGAAATCAAATTCGTACTGGAACATTTTATAAAATTCACATAATCGTAAGAGGTCAAAGAGCAGTTTTCCAGATCTAGTATTTTCGAAGAAAAAAGGTTTCACCACTCAATACTTGTCCATTTCATCTCAAATTTTAGTATGTTAACCATCAAGAAGTCCTCTACAATTTTCGTTAATAATTTGAAGTGAAATTTCAAGTATAAAGTCACATGCAGCTCACGAAATCATCAAAGGACAAACTGTTTCTCCAGAAAACAGAAGGCTAGACTTTGAACACAGCTTCTTCATCTTCAAAAATACTCACCTCTACCCCCATTCGAATTTCACCATGCATCACACATCATCACAGCAAGTAAACCACAGCAAACAATGTGTAGATTAACGGACTCAAATCGAAGGAAAACACAGCAAGAATGACGGCGGGACTAGGTGGGCTCGACGGCGTCTCCTCTTCCTCTCTTCCTCTCTTCCTCTCTTTCTCTCTTCTTTCTTTGGACACCCCTCCCCCTCTCGAGCTCTCCATCCCTTTTCTTTCCTCCCCTTCAATGATTCGATTGCATGCAGCCGCCCAAAGGAGCCAATGGGGGCAGCCACACTTGGCTCAACCTCCATGCCACTTGTTAATTTTGCCATGCGAGATGACACTTGGTCGATCCCCTTAGCCACTTGTCAATTCTCTCATGCAAGGTTAATGGGCTTCAGTTTTTGGGCCGGTCTTGGGCCTTCATGGCCGGTCGAATGGGGGGCTCGTGGGCTGGTTGGATGGGCTTTGGGCCTAAAAATCAGCCCACCCTCTCCTATTCCTATTCCATTTAATCCCCAATTAAATAAACACCTAATTTCAGCTTATAAGGTCACAAAACTTTGTAATTTAAATCAATAAAATTCTACTTATAAAGTGCACCCCCAAGAATAAGATTTATATATCAATTTGCACCTTAATAAAATCCTTGGGTCACTTGTAGACACATCTCCATCTAAACAATTGTCCATTACAATGCTCGGCCTTAAATTAGTTGAAATTCATTGATTCAATGGCTGATTCATAATCCAATGGCACTTCCATCACCTATTGATGGTTCATAGCGTATCCAAGGGTTGTCATGAAATTTTAGGATGCCATATTGTCATAGGCCATTATATTTACAATCACTATATGTTCTATACTCAAAAGGCCAAGGTAAACCTTAGCTCGTCTAGCAAGACTACAACTCCTCCATACCTACAATTCTAAAAAACAACGGGGTGAGTCATGGACTCAGTAAGTAAAACCCTTAATTCTCTACTATGAGGATATAACATCATCAAAATCTAGTAGGTACAACACTCGCAATACAATATTTAAGGCAAATCATGGGCAAACCTTTTGCTACACCTCAACTACATGTAGATGTCCATTACTGCATATTTCAATGCATGCTTACCTTCTACATATCAATGAACACATCAACATATCATGCTTATGCATATACCAGCACTCATAACACAATTCTTTTATCGTCATCTTGGCTCAACTAGGCCCTCTCGGCTCAATCGGGGGTTCCAACTTCATACTGGGCTTCCTGGCTCAACCAAGGCATCCCGGCTCAACCGAAGTATCCTGACACTAGCTCACCAAGGCATCCAGGCTCAACCCAGGCATTCTGGTTCAACTAAGGCATCCCAAGGCTAGCTTACCCGAGGCATCCAGTTCAATGAATGAGGCATCGCCGCCAACGCTATGTATCGACGGGCTTTTTTTTTTTCTTTAAGTGCATCATACAAATCGGTCCTTACTTTTCTTCTTAGTTGACTCGTATGTGGCCCGAAGGCATGCGCATTCAAGTAAGTGTGCCATGACTTTTAACATCATGCTATATAACATGTCGGGCACGATTCTTGGTTAGTGACTTGAGCCGCACACCTAGGCTGATGCCCGCATCAAGCAAGATTTGGAATCGACACACTTCAATACCGATCTAAGGCCTCACGGCTTAGGCCATCGCAATTTAACGTCAATTCCAAGCTGAGCGAACATTAACCTTGTCCCGAAGCGTGAACATATTCAAGCATACAAACATGAACAAACCATACAAAAGGACATTACAACATACGCACGGCTTACACGAGTGATCACACCACTAAATTTGACGATGTAGGCTATCGCCCTAGCCAAGAGTTAGAGATTCTACTTACCTTCAATAAACGTCGATAAACTATAGGTGGTTTTACCAAGAGAGGGCCATCCTGTGAGGCGGTGGGCAAGCAAGGTCGAGAGAGGGAGCGGGGGCAATGGTGAGAGGGTGTGAGAGAAAAAGAGAGAGTAAGTGAGGGAGAAGTGGGGTGGTGTGGTGTGGTAATGCTAGGATTACCTCTATTTATAGGCAAACTTCTCATCATTACCCTTCCAAATTGACCAATAAGATTTCTTTGGGTGGCAAGCCTAGGTTGATAAGATGGCAAGGCTAAAGAGATGAGTGGAAAATCTAGTTCCTAATGGGAAAAAAAATGCTCATCTTTTCATTGGTCCACATAAGGGATTGAGTCATCATGGAATAATTACATGTAATTATTATCGGGACACCTAAATCATATGACTCACATCTTCATTAAATACATGCAGTCATTAGGCTTAGATGTATTCACATTACCCAACTTGCTCTCTAAGTTTTAGGTTAGATGTCATTATGGCATATTCTTTTAGGGGACACTTAAGCATATGACTCATCTCTTGCATTAATGCACTAAGGTCCAAAAATATTTAATGCATCCTTATCTCAATCCAAGAAGACTCTAGATGGGCTTACTTGTCAAGTTGGGCATGTAGCCCCATCCCCTCTAATTTTGGTGCATGTGGCTCTCCATTCCAAGGTGAAAATAGTTTTGAGTAACTTTCAATATAAATGCCATTACCCTATCAAATGGGCTCGAAAAACTATGAAATTTTAATATGTTATAGAGAAGACCCTAAATGACATTTTTCATGGGGAAACCATGTCCAAATTGTCCTGTGAAAAGAGCAGCAAGCCACTGAACATAACCCAACAATCTGCTCGTCAAGCAGACCCAATGACCACAAAAAAAGACCCATTTTGAAATCCAAATCTTTACAAAACTCTTTGAAATTTTAATATGTTATATAAATGGATGTCTTCTAAAACCTTTATGAAGAAAGCATATCAATATTTGTAAAGAAAATTTTTATAAAAATTTGAGAAGACAACATAGTCACTATTTTTACTACATTAGGCAGGTTCTACACGGTGAATGATTGGGCCTTCATTCTAAACATTTCACTTTAGAAAAATATGAAATTCAAATATGTTGTAGATAAAAATGTTTTGAACAACTCACCTGAATGAAGTTTCTCCAAATTTGAATCACAAAGAGCTTTATAAAATTGGAAAGCAAGAAAGGTCTAGCAGTTTTGACAAATTGATAAGTCAAAACCTATGAAACTCAAGGTGGCAAGTCTATGGAGGAGAGGTGGTGCCCTACTAGGCTTGCAAGATCATTTGCTATCATTCTTTTAGGCCATGAGTTACCCCTTTCATTAATTACTTGAGACACCTAAGCTTCCATACCAATTACCCCCAATTAATGCATTTAACCCTTGATCTAAGAGAAGATTGGTCTATCTAGCTTAAAACTAAGTCTTCTTACTAGGCTTATGACTCACCCTCTCTTAAACCCTAAACCCTAATTTCATGATTACCTCCCAAGGGTAAGACCATTTATGTCAAGTGTCCTACTTAGTCAACAAGCATTAATTAACTACCTTCCAAGAGTATTAAATGCATCAAATGAAACATCTAAGTTTGAGGGTCATTTCATTGAATGGGAGTTAATCGAGTCTAACTGCAACCAACAACCTTATTTGGCTTGAGGTTCATGTGTAAGTCAAATGGAGTCGGATGCAACCGGGCTCAGTCAGCAAAACCGAGCTCGAGCTCCCATTTACCGAGTCAAAGGGGCTCGTGACTGGGTCCATTGGCCAATCCTTAGGCCAGTTGACCGGTCCTATAGCCAATTTTGTAGCCTACTAGTCGAGATCAAAATAAGGGTTGAAATCGAGAATATTACAACTGTGTTCTAATCACTTTATTTTCTTGTTATTCCTACATGCGAGACGCCCACATTGGATTAGTCATACAAAAGCAAAAAGCTGAAGAATTGCGATAAAAATTACTATTGTGTACATAAAGACTACAATTTCGCTCTTCTGACCTATAAAACTTCTTGCAGATAGAAAACTGTTAGGCCGGAGGATTTTTAATAACTTTTTTGTGTAATTTCCTATACAAGAGTTGATCACACAGGAAAAGTCATGCGAATTCTGAAAACAAAGATTTGCCAAAAAAAACTTCTCACAGTAGGAAAACTGTCAAAGACAAATGCGCTCAAAAAGCTTTACTTTCATATTATTTGATATGTACGAGATTATTATACTGGTAAAGTAATGCAAAATCAAAAAACCCATAATCGTCCGTAAAAATTCCCTTTGCGCAGTGAAAAATTCCCTTTCAGAGTCGTGCCCATGAAAACGTCTTGTAAATGGAAACTAGTGGGGACGACTGTTTTCTAATCGCTTTATTTATTTGTTGTTTCCTATATGCAAGGTGAAAACGTTGGGGTAGTCATATGGAATTAAAAAAAAAAAAAACAAAGAATCGCAATCAAAAATTCATTGCCTATACAAAGACTACAATTTCGCTTTTCTGCCCCCCATAAAACTTCTTGCAAAAAGAAAACTGTTGGGGCGGGGGATTTTTAATAGCTTTATTTGTTAGACGCACAATTGCGCAACCCCAAGATCTCCATAACCAGAACAAGAATATGCACAATTGGGAAGAAAGATTAACGCACCTGTTTTGGAATCCATTGTTCTTGAAGCGGAAGCTGAAACACAATGTTCCACGCGCAAGTCCTTCTCCTCTCGCCGCCCTCCGAATCACGGCTCAATGAGGCGGCCCCCTCACGTGCAGCGTTAGGTAAACGCCCTTAGGTGAGGATGCGGGTGAGAATTAGGGTTAGAGGAGAGACTTGAGCACTATTTATAGAGTTTCCAGCCGAGTCCCTCTCATTACGGGCCGGGCTCAACTCGGCCCACACCAGCCGCCCATATTATACTAATTAAGAAACCTTCTATCTCACTTTAGACTAATCCCCGTAAAACGATAAACGTTAAACGGTAAATTACAATATCAATTAATGTAGTCCATAATTAGAAAAATTCTTACATTCTCCCACTTGGACTATATTAATTGATATCGCATCGTATGTGCGCACATTAGTCCAGAGATAATTCTTAATAGTCAATCCTATCCCATAAAGTCTTAAACACCAAATCATGGCGGTAACTGCATGTATACACACAGAGCCTTCCATGGTCACGAGTGCTTTCAACTTTATTGATATGGATTCAATATGGTAGTGTGGCAAATGGATAACATCTCTCATTGAGAGATCTCATTTGTCAGTCACCATTCTCTTAACTTTAGGCGTCACAAAAACTTGTGCCACTAGAGAATGCTTTATGGTTCCAATGAACCCACATATGTCTTGTCCTTACGGTTAACCTTTCTTTATGTATCACAAGACATATGCGCAAGGCTAATAACCGGATGCCCGGATGCCCCTAGCCTTCACTCAAGGTTTAAACAATACCCCGAGACTTTTAACAATATATATCAACATAATAACAATCCATTCAAAAACATTTTATTGAATGCAAAAGTTGACATATATGTATCAAATGTTACTAAATTGTAACAAAACAGATGTAAACTTTATTCAAAGAAGAATAAAACACAGCTCCCACTAAATAACAGCATCCCAAGATGCTCCTAGGCCCATACTAATGACATGTCGATCAAAAACACACGGGCGTAGGCCTTTAGTTAGTGGGTCTGCAACCATATCATCTGTATGAATATAATCTACTGCAACGTCACCATTCTCCGTATCGATTCTTTTATAGTCAAAAAACTTGACCTCCATGTGTTTAGACCCCTTGAGACTTCTGTTGTTATTAATAAACAACACTGCAGAGTTATTATCACAATAAAGTTGTATGGGTCTATCCACAAAATCAAAAACTGATAACTCCCTAATGAGGTTTCGGAGCCAAATAGCTTGAGTAGCAGTTGAAAAACATGCTACAAACTCCGCTTGCATGGTAGAAGAAGATATGGATTTCTGTTTCTCGCTCTTCCATGATACCGCACCTCCCGCCAACATAAATATGTATCCAGTCGTTGATTTCTTATCATCTTGACAACCAGCAAAATCTGCATCTGAATACCCCACTAGTTGCAGGTCTTGAACATGTCTATAAGTCAGCATATAATCTTTTGTTCTCTTTAAGTACCTTAAAACCTTCTTGGCAGCAACCCAGTGATCAAGTCCTGGATTAGACTGATATCTGCCTAGAAGCCCTGTTGCAAAAGCAATATACGGCCTAGTGCAAACTTGAGCATACATGATGCTTCCAAGCACACTAGCATAAGGTACATCCTTCATTTGAGCTTTCTCAAAATTTGAATTAGGGCATTGTGAAAGACTCAATTTATCACCCTTAACAACAGGAGCAATTCTGGTTTGCAATCCCGCATATTGAATCTTTCTAAAATGCGATCAATATACGCCCTCTGAGATAAACCCAATGAACGGCATGAGCGATCCCTATGGATCTCAATGCCAAGAACAAAAGACGCCTCACCAAGGTCTTTCATGTCAAAAATTTTCGATAACATCCGCTTCGTCTCATGCAGTAAACCAATGTCACTACTAGCAAGTAAGATATCATCTACATAAAGTATGAGAAAATATATTTCCTCCCACTTTGACCTTGGTGTATATGCGCTGATCTACTTTGTTCTCAATAAATCCGAACGAAATAACAACACTATGAAACTTGAAATACCACTTTGTCTAGAAGCTTGCTTAAGGCCATAAATAGACTTTTTCAATCTACAAACAAGCCGACGTGAGTCATCCGCTACAAAACCTTCAGCCGCACCATATAAACCTCCTCATCAAGGTCTCCATTTAGAAAGGCAGTCTTAACATCCATCCGGTGTAACTCCATATCATAATAAGCTACCAATGCTAAGATCACTCTAAAGGAATCTTTAGAAGAAACCGGAGAAAATGTTGCCTCATAATCTATTCCTTCTCTTTGAGTGAAACCCTTAGCTACCAATGCCCGGCTTTAAACTTTTCAATCTTTCCTTTGGAATCCTTTTTAGTCTTGAATACCCATATGCAGCCAATTGGTTTACAACCTTTAGGCAACTCAACAAGCTCCCAAACACCATTATGTTTCATAGATTGCATCTCATCGGTCATCGCATCTAACCACAAATTTGATTGAAGACATGAGATGGCATCAGTATAAGTCACGGGATCAACAACACAACCTATATCATAATCATGCTCTCCGGGTAGACTAGATAGTCTGGTGGTATAGCTGAACGTCTTTCTCTAGTTGATCTTCTAAGTGGAGCTACTTCATCCTCATTTTGAATCTGAGGAACTTGTGGAATTTCTTGAGGAACTGTCTCAACAACAGGATCATGGACCACAACAGGTTCAGTTTGTGGCGCAAGAGGGTCCATAATTGTCTGCACATCTCCATAGCAAACAGAAAATCCTCTCTCCATTTCTTAAAAATTCGAACCAGCAAGAACCTCAATGGTAACGGAGTTACCATTTCGTAAAAGGTGACTTGAAAGACAAGCAAAGTATATATAATTAGCATCATGTGAGTATTGTGTAACTTGACGCACAAGTACACATCCGAGAATTACATGCAAAATCACATAATCACCTTTGGGCAGAATACATGACAAGCAATTGTACACTCTCCACACATGATAAGGGTTATGAGAATATATTCCAATCTTCGTGAATTCATCACCTTTGGGCTTATGAACCATTAGGATCGGTCACTCCTCCACCACACTATCATGTATCCCTCTATGAACTAACACATAATCACCTCCTTTGGGAGTATGACTATGCATTAGACCAAGAGACATCCCAATTAATATACGAGACCGAAATTTCTCAAACCCAATTAAGTGTGCCACTTTGGCAGTCACAACTCAATTGAATCCTTGAAACTCTCATACCATAGGATATAATCTTTACATCTCACATACATCATATACATGTGATTTAAATTTAGTGATAGGGGCATATATCACTCAAATCACATGACATGCTAATTAATTGCCTTATTCATTAATAAAATACAATAAAGTTTAATTTTTATTAATGAATCACACTTTTATAATGTTTATGTGATAACATACCACGTATCCCGGCACCTGTATTTTCTAAATCACAGAAAAATAAAAATTACACCCTTTGCGCAGTGAAAATTCCCTTTCAGAGTCGTGCCCATGAAAACGTCTTGTAAATGGAAACTAGTGGGGACGACTGTTTTCTAATCGCTTTATTTATTTGTTGTTTCCTATATGCAAGGTGAAAACGTTGGGGTAGTCGAATTTGTGATTTAATTTTATTTTTATGGAATTCGAAAATCACAAAAAAAAAAAAAAACAAAGAATCGCAATCAAAAATTCATTGCGTATACAAAGACTGGAACAATTTCGCTTTTCTGCCCCCCATAAAACTTCTTGCAAAAAGAAAACTGTTGGGGCGGGGGATTTTTAATAGCTTCATTTTCATGCATTCCCATGGAGGAGGTGATTACACTAGAAAAGCCATGCGAAATCAAAAAACGAAGATTAGCCCGAAAAAATTACTTTTGCTTCATGAAAGATTTCCTTTCAACGTGTTGCCTTCTAAAACTTCCTACTATAGGAAAACTATCAGGACAAATGCGTTCAAAAAGTTTTATTTTAATATTATTTAATATGTACAAGATTATTGTGCTTGTAAAGTCATGCGAAATCATAAAATAGAGAATTGCCCGAAAAAATTCCCTTTACACCATGAACAATTCCCTTTCAAAGTTGTGTCCTAGAAAATGTCTTGTAGATGGAAACAAGTGAGGACAATTGTGTTCTAATCGCATTATTTCTTGTTATTTCCTACTTGCAAGAAGAATACGATGGATTAGTCATACAAAATCAAAAAAAAAAAAAAAATGAAGAATTACACTCAAAAATTCCTATTGCATTCACAAAGACTACAATTTCGCTCTCCTGCCGTATAAAACTTCTTGCAGAAAGAAAGCTATCGGGGTGAGGCATTTTTAATAGCTTTATTTTCACATGATTTCCTATGCAGGAGGTGATTACACGGGAAAAGTCTTGCGAAATCAACAAACAGAAGATTTGCGAGCATAATAATCTCATAGAAAAATGAAAATCCTTTTTTGCTTAGTGTTTTACTTCTACAACAAATTTCAGCGAAAATGCCGAAAGGAAATCTTTTCGGCATTTTCGCCTGATGAAATTTGTTGTAGAAGTAAAACTATCGGGACAAATGCATTCAAAAAGCTTTATTTTCATATTATTATTATATATATGAGATTATTATGCTCGTAAAGTCATGTGAAATCAAAAAAAAAAAACACAGAGTTGCCCAAAAAAATTCCCTTTGCGCCATGAAAAATACCCTTTTAGAGTTGTGCTCTAGAAAACGTCATGTAGATGAAAATTAGTGGGGACAACTGTGTTCCAATCGCTTTATTTTCTTGTTTTTTCATACATGCGAGATGCATATGTTGGATTAGTCATACAAAGTCATAAAAGCGAAGAATTGCGATCAAAAAATCCTATTGCATACACAAAGACTACAATTTCGCTCTTCTGCCGTTTAAAACTTCTTGCATATAGAAAACTGTTGGGGTGGGGGGATTTTTAATAGCTTTATTTTTGCGTAATCTTCAATAGGAAAAGTCATGCGAAATTAGAAAACAAAGATTTGCTAGAAAAAATTCATTTTGCTTCATGAACGATTTCATTTCAACGTGTTGCCTCATAAAACTTCCCACAGTAGGAAAACTGTCAAGACAAATGTACTCAAAAAGCTTTACTTTCATATTATTTGATATGTATGAGATTATTAAGTTGGCAAGGTCATGCGAATCAAAAAACCCAGAATCATTGAGAAAACTTCCCTTTGTGCTATGAAAAATTCCCTTTGAGAGTCGTGCCCTAGAAAACGTCTTGTAGATGGAAACTAGTGGGGACGACTGTGTTCTAATCGCTTTATTTTCTTATTATTTCCTACATGCGAGACGAATACGTTGGAGAGTCATACGGAATAAAAGAAAAACGAAGAATTGCAATCAAAATTCCTATTGCGTACACAAAGACTGTAATTTCGCTCTTCTACCCCCATAAACTTCTGGCATAAAGAAAACTGTTGGGGCAAGGGATCTTTAATAGCTTTATTTTCACGTAATTTTTCTACGCAAAAGGTGATTGCACAGGAAAAGTCATGCGTAAGCAACAAACAAAGATTTGCCCGAAAAAATTTCTTTTGCTTCATGAAAGATTTCCTCTCGGCGCTTTTTCCTTACAAAATTTGCTACGGTAGGAACCCTATCAGGACAAATGTGTTCAAAAAGTTTTATTTTAATATTATTATATATAAGTATTTAATATTATTTTATACTTATAATTATTATGCTCATAAAGCCATGCGAAACCAAAAAACACAAAGTTGCTTGAAAAAATTCCATTTGTGCCATGAAAAATTCCCCTCCAGAGTTGCGCCCTAGAAAACGTCATATTGATGGAAACGAGTGGGGATAACTGTGTTCTAATCACTTTATTTTCTTGTAATTTTCTACATGCGAGACACATATGTTGGATTAGTCATACAAAGTCAAAAAAGCGAAGAATTGCGATCAAAACTTCTTATTGCGTGCACAAAGACAACAATTTCGCTCTTCTACCTTATAATACTTCTTACAGACAGAAAACTGTTGGGACGGGGGATTTTCAATAGCTTTATTTTGGCGTATTTTCATATGTAGGAGGTGATCACATCGGAAAAGTCATGCGATTTCCTTTCGACGTGTTGCGTTATAAAACTTCCCATAGCAGGAAAACTGTATGGACAAATTTGTTCAAAAAGCTTTATTTTCATATTATTTAATGTGCACGAGATTATTACGCTGGTAAAGTCATGCAAAATCAAAAAACATAGAGTTGCCTAAAAAAATTCCCTTTGTGCCAAGAAAAATTCCCTTTTAGAGTTGTGCCTTAGAAAACGTCTTGGAGATGAAAACTAGTGGGGGCAGCTATGTTCTAATTGCTTTATTTTCTTGTTATTTCCTGGATGCGAGACGAACACGTTAGAGTAGTCATATGAAATTAAAAAAAAAAAAAAAACGAAGAATTGCAATCAAAAATTCCTATTGCGTAGACAAAGATTATAATTTTGCTCTTATGTCCCATAAAACATCTTGCAGAAGGGCAGGGGACTTTTAATAGCTTTATTTTCACGTAATTTCCTATGCATGAGGTGATTATATCGGAAAAGCCATGTGAAATCAAAAAACAAAGATTTGCCCAAAAAATTCCTTTTGGTTTGTCTTATAAAACTTCCTACTATAAGAAAACTGTCAAACAAATGTATTCAAAAAGCATTATTTTAGTATTATTTACTATGTATGAGATTATTATGCTTGTATAGTCATGCGAAATCATAAAATAGAGGATTGACCGAAAAAATTCCGTTTGCACCATGAAAAATTGCCTTTCAAAGTTGTGCCCTAGGAAATGTCTCGTAGATGGAAACGAGTGGGGATAACTGTGTTCTAATTGCATTATTTTCTTGTTATTTCCTACATGCAAGAAGAATACATTGGATTAGTCATACAAAATAAAAAAAAATAAAAAACAAAGAATTGCAATCAAAAATTCCCATTGCGTACACAAAGACTACAATTTCGCTCTTCTGCCTTATAAAACTTCTTGCAAAAAGAAAACTGTTACGGCAGAGAATTTTTAATAGCTTTATTTTCACATAATTTCCTATGTGTGAGGTGATTACACTAGAAAAGTCATGCGAAATTAATAAACAAAATTTGCCCCAAAAAAATCCTTTTGCTTCATGAAACATTTCCTTTCGGCGTTTTTGCCTTATAAAATTTGCTACAGTAGAAAAACTATCAGGACAAATGTGTTCAAAAAGCATTATTTTATATTATTTTATATTGTCGACATATATATTTCGCCATTTTACTTAAGACTTAATAGCTTTAAAAGTTAGGAATTAGTCACCAAAAATAAAATAAAAAATCATTAAAAAAGGTATTGTGTTTTCACTATTGCACTACACATTGAATGGTCTTTTCTTAATTTCTTCCAAAAAATTCGTCATCAAAAAGAAAAAATTAAAAATTTATCAAAAGAAATTAATTACAAAAAAAAAAAAAAAGGAAATGAAAAGAGAAAACATGGAAGGGGCCGGGTCAAGCCGGATCCCGCCTTGGCCCGGCCCTCCTTTTTCTTTCCTTCCCCGCATGGGCCCAGCCCTTCTCCCCTTCGGCCCGGCCCATGCCGACTTCTTCCTCCTCCTGTCCATCTTCGCGCGCAAAGCCTACAAAAAGGAAAGCAAACTTGCAAAAAAAGGGAGAGGCAGGCGCAAAAAGAAAAAGCATCGGGCAGAGAGTAGAAAAAAAAAAAAAAAAAAAACCAGAGCCCTCCTCCTGAGGGTAGGTCGCGACAGCTTGGCGTGTCACGCCCCAATCCTCGGGGATGCGCCCATCCTTCTACTTGGTCAATTTTAGGATGCGATATCCCAAGACTATGTATCGCCAACCCTTTTATTTATTAAGCACATGCGGAAGTAGTTATAAATCCCTAGACAATAAAACAATGGGATAGAAAAGTAATGCCATATTTTTTTTTTCATATTGAAATTCACAACCATTCTTTTATACAGAGCCATTCACAACTTCCTAAGTTCACTCTATTCACATATAAACACTGATCACAAAAGAGGATGGGATCTCAGTCCTCATCTAGGTCATATTCAGGATCCTCCTCAGGATCACCCTCTTCTTCAAGATCTTCCTCCTCCTCGGACTCCTCCGTTTCTGACTCCTCATCAAGATCCTGAAATGTTGTCCCACAACCGGGATGAGACTATGTCTCAGCAAGTTCTACCCCACTAAGACTTGATTTGGAAACTAATACGCTATCCAGGCTGCCTATGCAAGCATGGGTTAGAGGACTTACCTTGGCCTCAGATTCCACCTGCATATTAGTACAGCTCAATAGGCACCCAAGCAATCACATCACAGATTGACATCTCAATCAATCGACCTAGTCGATTACTTGTTAATCGGACCATCCCAAGGTCATTTCCATTCCAATCAATCAATTCATGACATCAAATTAAAGCAATGATCAATCCACTTAGTCAGTTACATATCAAATGGACCATTCTTGGTCATTTCAGTCAATACTATCCATTCTCTAAAATAACCCATCGGGTTATCAAGCCAGTAATTTATACGATTCAATCTCCGAAATGACACACTAAGTCACTGAGTCATTATAACATACTATTCATTCTCCAAGATAACCTATTGAGTTACTGAGCTAGTATATTATAATATTCATTCTCCGAGATGACATATAAAGTCACCGAGTATATTCATCATAAAGTACATTCTCCAAGATGACATGTTGAGTCACCGAGCCGTTATGGCATGTCGTCCATTCTCCAAGATGATCTATAGAATCACTAAGCCGACATTTAATACCGTCCATTCTCCAAGATGACCTATAGGGTCATCGAGCCGGTATACAAGCAATTTTTTCTCAAAATGACATGAGAGTCATCGAGCTGTAATAGTATAACGTTCAATCTCCAGATGACATACAAATCATTGAGCTGTTATAGTGTTTTCTTTTTGTTCCGAAGACACAATCGATTTTACCCTTTTCATAATATTTGATAAAAGTACACGTGTGTGAGCACACGGTCGGCCTTAGCCAAAATACAATAATTTCTTTTTTATTCACCCACTCATTTCAGCTGTACAAAAATAGATTTTTGATGCTGTAGACCGACGCCTGGTAATTTTCCACTCAATTACCAAAGTTATTCAATTTCTGAAATAAATACCCACAATTACTATTTACACTCAATTTGCACAACCATGTACGCAATTAAATAAATAGAGAGCACCACTGCAATCAGCACGAAATTTTGGTCATCGGCTATCCCAACCTAATTTCCGGAAAATAAATAAATAATTAAATTAATTTGGAAAATTAATAAATAAATACGATAAATCCAATTTAGGCCCGTAATGCCTGATTAAAGCCCAAATTGGGTCAAGAAAAATCCCGAGATGCATTGAATAAATAGTACAACAAGTCTACTTGCTAATGGCTAGGTCTAACCACCTAACATGTATCATTAAGTCACTAATTTAATTGTTCTAAACTAATCTAACCACCTAATTGCACTTAATTAAATCTAATCAACCCTTAGGCATCATTAGTCTACTAAGCAAGGATTAATGAGATTACTCACTTGATTAAAAGCGGGTATCGGGATACCGCGACGGCGACGCAACAGCTGCCGAAATCGGGCTTTCGACGACACCGGCGGGCTTGAACCGGGCCTTGGACTTGGCCCAACAATTCTCAGCCCAACTGAGATTTGTTATTGCTTTTGGGCCAGACCCAAGTTGGATTGGGCCTGCTACGAAGATGGGCTTCAAAACTGGGCTTGAAGACTGCAACTGTTGAAAATGGGCTTGAAATAAAGCTGAATTGGGCCTGTTTTTGCTGGGCCCGAAAGACTGAAACTGCTGGGCTTCAAATCCAATTGATGATGGGCTGGATGCTGGGCTGGTTTGTCCTGGCAGATCCACGAGTTGAAGAAGACGCGGCGAAGAAGCTGCTGCTCGTGGACACGAGGCACTAAACCGAGGTGGCCTCGTGCAATTGAAGCTCACGGCGTGGGGAATGATGGCACACGGCAGGAAAACGGAGCAGAGAAGGAGGGAATTCGGTGGCAGAGGAGCTGCAGGCGAGATGGCTTCGCTGGCACGGCTTGCGGTCAACCAAGAACCTTCGGTTATTGCTGGAGTTGACCGGTGTGCTGGCAACGTGAGGACGCTCGGTGGATCTTGCGGCTTCACGGCAAAGGAATTGATCAAAGGAGCTGAAGGCAGGTGGTGGACGTGAGGTGGCATGCGCTGGCCACGTGGATGCTTGGGGTCAACACCGGTTGTTTTGTGGTGCTGAGTGTTGACCGGTTTGTTGCAGAGAAAACGCACACTGGTGGATCGGTGGAGACGCGTGGCTGAAGACGGCTGCACTCGGTGGAGTTTCGGTCAAAGGTGGCTTCTGTGAGTGTGGCTGTTGACCGACGTGCATACGTGGGGCAGCAAAAAAGAATTCGGTGGAAGATGGTGGCCGACCGGTTGGGGTGTTGGCGCCAGGAGCTGCAGCAGAGGAATCGGTGGAATTCGTGGACTGGCCGAGTGAAAGAGAGAGAGACCGTGAAGAGGGCTTCGGTGGCGTTGAAGATGACTCGGACGTGGCGGCAAGCTGAAGCTCGTGAGGCGAGAGAAGGCAGCAATTTAGGTGGATGCAACTTGGAACAAAACGGAAGAGAAACCGTGAAGATGGATAGGAACGGAGGAGGTGGACAGTGGAGTGAGGGTGGGGGAGAGAAGAGATAGAGATGAGGAGGGATGGAGGGTCCCAGCTTGATTTTTTCACAAAATATCTCCAAGACTTGGCTTTACGTATAATCCCTCATCCATCGGCGCCGTTGGAAGCCACACCAACACTTCTCACCCCCTCAATGGTGCGTTTTTTGGCGTGAGGGGGTTACGAAATTGGCATCATCTCCTCTCAATTGGTCACTTGAATAATCTCAAATCATCCTCATTTGGCTTCTACAATTTCAATTGGTCATCCATCGATTACCCCGGCATTTTTCCTCACCCACGTATCCATCATGCTTTCAAATTTTGCCATCAAAAACAACCCGCGGCTTTTTCTGCACAAAACAACCCGGCAACGACTTTTTCCCAGAAAGTGTCGAGTGTCAAAAAATTCTTCTGAGACTAAGTCGTGGGTCCTAGAATTTATTGTGACATGACAGAAACTTCAATTTCTGAAATCGGACTTGAATCGGCGATTAATTTCCATTCGACGAGTTTTTAGCGTGACCTAAACTATCGAGTAACTTTCAGATATTTTTAGGGATATGTTCAGCATAAGTCCTAAAACTTGTCAAGAAAGTGCAATTGAGTCCTAAAACTTACAAAAAGTGCAATTAAGTCCTAAAACTTGTCAAGTTTGTTCAATTCGGTCCTAAAGTTAACACTTTGTCAAAAAAGTTAACGGAATTGCGACGTGGCGACATAATATTTTTAATGAATTTTTTATTATATATATGGCTTTTTAAAATTATTTTTTATTCAAAATCTTTAAAAATAAGATAAAAAGCTAAAAAGAAAAAGCTAAATTTTTTTAAAAATAAAATTATTAAAAAAAATGGCTGCCGGTGGAGCTTCGCCGCCGCCCATCGCCGGAGGGGGCGGCGACGGCCGCCGGACGGGACGGTGGACGGTCACCGGCCCCGGGCGAGTGGCCGGTCTTCGCCCGCCCAGGCGAGGCCTCGCCCGGCCCTCGCCCTGGGTCGGCAATGCTCGCCCGGATCTAGGCGCCGAGCAACCGAACCTCATGGTCCTCCTCCTCCTCGGCCTCGCCATTCTCGTCGTCGTCGGCGGCGGGGCGGCGTCGTCCTCGTCGGCGGAGCTGGTGGAGCGAGTGACGGCCTCGAGCTCCTCCTCGTCCTCCTCGTTGGCCGGCTCGTCGAGCTACGGCTGCTCCTCCCCCTCGGACCCGTCCAACGGCGCCTCGTCGGACAACGCCCGCTCGCCCGGATCGGGCGAGCATCGCCGACCCCGGGCCGATGGTCGCCGGCCCCCGCGAGGCCTCGCCGGCCGTCGCGGGGGCGGCGTGCCCAGATCCGGGCGTCCTCGCCCGACCTAGTGGGGGTGGCCGGCCCTCACCGGGGCCGACGAGACCTCGCCGGGTGAGGGCCGGCCACCCGCCCGGGGGCGACCATCGCCGTCCCCTCCGGCGGCCGTCGCCGGCCCCTCCGGCGATGGGCGGCCGTGGAAGCTCCACCGGCAGCCTTTTTATTTTTATTTTTAATAGTTTTGTTTTTTTTAAATAAATTTAGCTTTTCCTTTTTAATTTTTTATCTTATTTTTAAAGATTTTGAATAAAAAATAATTTTAAAAATCCATATATATAATAAAAATTCATTAAAAATATTATGTCAACGCCACGTCAGCGCCACATCAGCAATTCCGTTAACTTTTTTGACGGTGTTAACTTTAGGACTGAATTGAATCAACTTGACAAGTTTTAGGACTTGATTGCACTTTTTGTAAGTTTTAGGACTCAATTGCACTTTCTTGACAAGTTTTAGGACTTCTGCTGAACATATCCCATATTTTTAAGTGCAAATGACCCGTGGTCAATTTTCTTCAAACCACTATGAACCCACTCGACTCATTGGCGACTCTCGATTGTCGTGAAAATCTCGATGATTCAATTACGGACACAGGGTACCAAAACAATAAGAAAATCAGTCTAGTGTCGGCCGACGAGAATTTTCTAATTTAGTGGTGTCACCCACGATTAGCCATACATCTCTGTCAATCCAGTCTATCTCTGATTTCAAATTGATTTTTAACTATGCCGTAATGACCTCTAAAGATGGACACGGTCGAGAAGCCGATTCACGATCGAGTTCTCAAGTCTATTGCCTTAAAATTCCTTAATAATTTCCCCATATAGTCTAATTATCTCGAAAGTGATCGACTCTGAGAATAACCCTATAGGCGCGTCAATGAAATGCCTGATTTATTCAGTAGAAGACAGGGTTGAAAAATCTGGATGTCACATGGCGACTCCACTAGAGACTTGGTTTTAAACCTTAGAGGACTTAGGGCATAATTAATCGTGTTCAAAAATATTTTTGTTTGGCAACAAGGATTTCAAGTACGCCCCTAACATTAAAGGTGTTAAATGTTTTTGTAGAATGGGAGGTATAAGGGAAAGTATTTGCTCACATTTGTCTTGCAGGGAAGTGTAGGAATATATGGTTTATTTTTTATGTACGGAGTATTGTTTGCCTATAAATTATTTTGCATGTATCATTTGCATTACACTACACCCTAGCACACACAACCTACCACCGGACCTAGGTCGCATAGGATTTCTTAGGATGGTGTCGAGATGGATACCACTCCGACTACGATCATGTAGTACGAGTCGCCCATCTCGACCCCGAAATTGCTTTCTTGATGTCAAAGGTCCCCACCCTGGTCTACAACCATGCGATACGAGTTGGTTTTTTGATGAAGCCGAAGTCATGGGTAACACGACCTAACCGCGATCTTGCTTGTTCAATCCAGTGATCCTATGTCTCCATTTTGAGCCGTATAGATTAGAAATCGAACCACATCCCATGTGTATGTCTATGCAATTGAAAAAAAAATAGAGAGAAAAGTTGTCCCCCACTATAAGTATCATTATTTTTTTATTTGCTTTTTTTAATTGAATTTTCTTCTTGAAATTCGCGGAAATCAATCGAATGCCCTCGGTGATGTAGGCTTATGATTGAAAAATTGGCAATCACTTTTGATAAGTGAACGTTGAATGCAAGTTCTAAAACTTTGATTTGGCCTTGTTGAACACATGGTTTTGTTTAAATTTCTAGTTATGGGCTCAAAATCGCATTTAAAAAAAAAAGTGCCAAAAAAAAAACTTTCAAATCAAGATTATGTTTTGCAGCCAAAAATAAAATTAAAAATTAAAATTAAAAAATTAAGATCATATTTTTTATCAAATTCTTTCTTTCTCACATTTTGGGATTGAAATTCAGATAATATTTTGTATATAGATTTCTCAAAACAAAACTCACTTCATTTTTGCAAGAGAGAAATCATAAATCAATCTTTAAAAATCAATGCCACTTTTGCATATAAAACTTTTAGAATAAGTGTGGATATTCGATTGATAGCCGTCAATCAATCTTTTAATGATGCCCCTTCTCTTATGACTAATTTTGGTGAAAATACTAAAACCCCATAATAAAGACTATGTGGCATGTACCGTCGCCTCAATTTTGTTGTAAGAAGCGACCACATTGAGAGATCTTTTTCTCATTCACATACTCCACATACTGACATTGTCGTCTTTTTTGCAGGTTATGCGTGATGCTCCTTAACATTCTCGTGTCGGACCACATAGAGAAGTGAATTTTTGAGTTAGGACAAGAGTTGATTTTTACCACTATCTATATAAGAGTTTCTTGTATTCTATCATTATTCTTATTCTTGTTAAGAATCATGTTTTCCATTTTGGGTTTTGATTGCGAATCCAATTGATGCTTTTGTAAATCATGCGACTCACATTTTTTAATGATGGAATTCGATTTCGTGAAAATCATCCCTAAAAACAACAAAAACAAAAACAAAAACTCAGAATTGTTTCAAATGAACATTTACGTCTACCTTAAAAATGTTTTGAAAATATATTTTGAGAAAGCTTTGCTTAAGGCCCTCTCTTTACTTTCTCAGGTAGAATGAGGAATTTATTTGAGATCGACGTTGTCATTCTTCTTCTTTTTATACAGGACGGATTCAAACAGAACAAGGGTTTGTCAAATAAAGAGTGGGAGAGCAACATTTGATTTTTGCATAAAAAATGAAAAAAAAAAAAATCTCTCATTTCCCCACCAATGAAGTGTGCTGGAACAACATTGTCAAATTCATCAAGAAATGATGTATCGTTCCTCAATTGAACCTAATTAGGTATAAATATAACCCGTTTCATCTCCTCTTCTTACAAGGTGATAAATGGGGAAAAAGTTGCACCTTGACCATAGAAGCAGCGCCTTCCACCAAGGAATTAGGCAATAAATGGGCAAAGCATCTTAAGAACAATATCCCCAAATGTGGAAACAATGAGCAATCCTCATCCTTTCAAAAGAAAGATCTTGAAAAACATATCTAATGATCCATATTTAAATTTTTCAAGCTCCTTGTTAATTAAATGTCTCTTCGAAAAGAGCATTTGAAAAAAATGGGAATTGAACTTTGTAAATTGTTGTATGCAATAAAGAAGTGAATTTCATGGATAAAATCAGGGCCTCATAGCCATTTTTCAATCAATCCTAGCCACTTTGGTAAATTTCATACCTGAAGAACAAAAACACGTGAAGGGTAAATTTTGTCGATTCCAATTGCTCATTTTGATCGCGTCTCTAACATGATTCTTTCTTTCCTTTGATAGGAAGACATCAAACGCTTAAAGACAAATGCAAGCAAAGGGTAATGTCAAGTTACCAAATATCCATGAGGGTGAATCCAAGAAATGTTAGCACTCAAAAGATAAAAGCAGTAAAGGATAATAATGTACCGTGTCCAACATTTTGATCCCTAAAGATTTTTGCACTAACATATTCTTTTACATTCTTTACAGGATTACCGAGTCACTATGCCGCAGGTAAGTACCCTCATTCTCAAAATTAAATAAATAAAAAAAACAGAGAATTTTCATTACAAATGAGAACCTTTGGCGCTTTCCTAAATACAAGCACAAAAATGAATAATTGAATATATATATATATATATATATATATATTTCTACAAGCTTTTTAACATTGTTTTTATCTCAAAATTGTTTCCTCGTTTTGTGGATTATTCATTTTGAATCAAAATTCTCTATGGAGATTAATCTACTCAGATGATCTCAGCAGAGTAAAATGGAGATGTTAATCATGCCAAGCAGAGGATACTTAGGATGAGGAAAGGCAAGCCATTTCCAAACACATCCTTCAAACACTTTTGAGAGTTGAGTGAAATGCGACCTTCTCTTAGGACAAAGGATTCATTCACATTGAGCACAAAGATCGAAATGATAAAAGCGTTTCCTTCATCAATCCCAAGCACCGTACTAATCTCTTGCTAGCCATTTGGGCAAAATAAAGATGATCCTTCAAAGTACCCCTATCAAGAACGACCCTACATTAGGGCAGCATAGGAGGTTACGGTTGTGTTGTAGAGCGAAATATTGAGAAAGATTCTATTACTTTCACTTGCATCAATCTTCTGGTGATAGCTTCAGAGGAATCCTCATCAGAGCTTGACTCATCCCAAGGTGAAGAAGAGCGTTTCCTTCTCTACCCAAACACTGATACCCATTGCTTTAACCAATTTGAGCCTGATTGTTCATTTCCAAATCATGAGCGGTGATCATCTCCCTTCACCGGGGCAATGCATAAGAATTGACCACATACAATTGACGTTTACGAGAAAACGTGAAAAGCATCTCAAAAGTCATAAGAGCTCTGAAAGTTCAAAGAGCAAAAAGTTCGACAAAATTAGAGGGCATGAAAAAGCAGTGTGCCTGATGAAAGTAAGGCCAATGCCCGTCAAGAAAAAGAGCCGAAAAGCTGCATCTTATGTGAAAGAAAAATTATCAAAGTCCAAGTGCTTGCGTAAAAAAATCATCGCAGGTGCAAAGGAAATTAGAGAAAGGAGCAAAGCTTCCATGCAGAAATAATTAGTCAAGGGACTTTCGAGATGTGCTATGTTTCAAAAGCCAAATGATTTCGAAAAATCGAGTAACCTGGTCACGATGCCATGATGGTCACCGACTCTTTAAAAACCCTCTTGAAAATTTTAAGCCTTTCGAGCCTCTCCCGAGCCAACAATACAACCCTCTTCCGAAGTTTCTGCTGATTGCGATGATTTGAGTGAAAATGAGAATGCCACAAAGAAGCCACTGCTTGAAGGAGTGGAGGTAATTCTATCTTATCTTATCTTCTAAGTTCTCAACTTGTAAACCCGATGAAGATAGCAATAAATGTTCCTTTATTGGCCTCAAAGCAATAATCCCTTTATGTAAGCCCATAGCCGAGCCTATATTGCGATCCTTTCAAAAGACCCTTTTAATCGATCAGATTGTGCTCATCGCGAATGTTTCTAAAAGCTTTTGACATGGGTTATGTGAGGTACCCTCAGCAATCAGTTACTTCCCATGCGAATGGATGGGATCAAACAGCCATTTTATCAAGAGTGAGAGAAAATCATTTCTAACTAAGAAGCTCTAGTTTGGCATGCTTAATGAGCATTTTTCACGAGTCGTAGCCATTCTGATAAGAACTTAACTCCTAGAGAATTTGACGATTAATGATATATCCCTGAGCAAGATGACAGTTTTGCGCCACATGACGCTGATTGACATCGAATGTTCTTCTAAAGTAGTTAGACTTATGTTGATTAGTTTGTTCAATTAATGCTGCAACATTGCTAATACGTCTCTGGATGACATCTCTAATAACATTTGCTCAAGTTGAATTTGACAAGATTCCTCAATGAAGCCATGCAGTTTTCAAGGGTTAATAGGTGCTTCCCTAAAAACCAAAGATTCATGGTCAACCTTAAATCATGCCATCTCCAAAGGTTCATGGTCATCCTCAAACCATGTCATCTACAAGGTTCATGGTCAGCCTTAAACCATGCCATTCATGGTCAGCCTCAAACCATGCTATCTATAAGGTTTATGGTTAGCCTTAAACCATGCCATTTCCAAAGGTTCATGGTCAGCCTTAAACCATGTTATTTCAAAGGTTGGTGGGTTTATCCTTAAACCACGGGGTTGGTGGCTTTTCCTAAATCACATGGTTCGTGGGTCATCCTCAAACCATAAGGTTGGTGGGTTTATCCTTAAACCACGGGATTGGTGGTTTTTTCTAAACCACACAGTTCGTGAGTCATCCTTAAACCACAAGGTTGGTGGGTCTATCCTTAAAACCACAAAATTTGTGGCTTTTCCTAAACCACGCAGCTTGTGAGTTCATCCGTAAACCATGCTTATTAATATCCAGTTGAAACCTGTTTTTACACGGTGAGACATTTTTTCCAGTCGAAACCCGTTTTTACACAATGAGACCTTTCTTCCAGTCGAAACCCGTTTTTACATGGTGAGATTATCACATCTAGTCAAAACCCGTTTTTACACAATGAGACCTTTCTTCCAATCGAAACCCGTTTTTACATGGTCAAACTATCACATCCAGCCAAAATCCGTTTTTACATGGTAAGACATTTATTCCAATCGAGACCTGTTTTTACACGATGAGACTATTACATCCAGTCGAAACTCGTTTTTACACGATGAGACCTTTCTTCCAGTTGAAACCCGTTTTTACACGGTGAGACCTTTCTTCCAGTCGAAGCCCGTTTTTACACGATGAGACTATCACATCCAGACGAAACCCGTTTTTACACGGTAAGACCTTTCTTCCAGTCGAAACCCATTTTTACACGATGAGACTATCACATCCAGTCGAAACTCGTTTTTACACAGTAAGACATTTCTTCTAGTCAAAACCCGTTTTTACACGGTGAGACTATCACATCCAATCGAAACCCATTTTTACATAGTGAGACATTTCTTCCAATCGAAACCCGTTTTTACATGGTGAAACATTTCTTCCTGTCAAAACTCGTTTTTACATGATGAGACATTTCTTCCAGTCGAAACCCGTTTTTACATGGTGAGACATCACATCCAACCGAAACCCGTTTTTTCACATTGAAACATTTCTTCCAGTGGAAACCCGTTTTTACACGGTGAGACTATCACTTCCAGTCGAAACCCGTTTTTACACGGTGAGACTATCACTTCCAGTCGAAACCCGTTTTTACACGGTGAGACATTTTTTCCAGTCGAAACCCATTTTTATACCGTAAGACTATCACATCCAATCGAAACCCGTTTTTACACGGTGAGACCTTTCTTCCAGTCGAAATCCATTTTTACAAGGTAAGACTTTTTTTTCCAATCAAAACACATTTCTACACGGTGAGACTATCATATCCAGTCAAAACCCGTTTTTACAATGTGAGATCTTTTTCCTAGTCGAAACTCATTCTTACGCGATGAGACCTCCCGCCAATCGGAACTAGTTATCATACACTAAGATTTTCCCATCTCAGTCGAGAGACATCTTTAACAAAGTAAGGTCATCCCTTCATATCATTTTCCCATCTACAACCCCGATTGTTATCGTCTTGAGGCAAAATTTAGGCGTCTCTTGTCTTTAAAGGGAACCTCTTCGAGCTCCCATTCAAAGAGGGGCAGCTGTTGACACTTTTTGCCATTTTACTTAAGACTTAATAGCTTTAAAAGTTAGGAATTAATCGCAAAAATAAAAAAATCATTAAAAAATGTATTGTGTTTTCACTATTGCACTGCACATTGAATGGTCTTTTCTTAATTTCTTCCAAAAACTTCGTCATCAAAAAGAAAAAAATTAAAAATTTACCAAAAGAAATTAATTATCAAAAAAAAAAGGAAAAGAAAAGAGAAAACGTGGACGGGGTCAGGTCAGGCCGGATCCCACCTTGGCCCGACCCTCCTTTTTCTTTCCTTCCCCGCATGGGCCCGGCCTTCTCCCCTTCGGCCTGGCCCATGCCGGCTTCTTCCTCCTCTTGTCCATCTTCGCATGCGAAGCTTACAAAAAGGAAAGCAAACCTACAGAAAAAGGGAGAGGCAGGCGCAAAAAGAAAAAGCATCAGATAGAGAGCAAAAAAAAAAAAAAAAAAAAAAACCAAAGCCCTCCTCCGCCAGGCACCGCCGCTCCGAGCCCCCTCGCCGCATGACTGTACCATCCGTCATTGCTGCTGCCGGCCACCGTTGCTCCCAGTCCCCTCTACCTGCCATCGCGGCTTCCATCCTCCATCATCGACGCCACAGCAATTGCCGCAGCAGTTTGCCCAAGCGTCGTCGCCCTTGCTACCGTGCCTTCCTCTGTCCAAAGCCGCAACACCGCCGCTACCCTCCGAACGCCAACATGCAGCACCCGCCGCCACCGTAGCGATGCCAGCAGTCCGAGCCCCCTCACCGCGCAACCTACTGCACCCGCCGTATCCCTTTGCCGATCACTGCCTCCGCGCCCCTTGCTGCAGCAACCCACGACGCCAGCAACCCGAGCCGGTCGCTATGCCCCCTCGCCGCGCGACCTACAACATCCATCGTCGCTACTGCCGACCACCGCCGCTCCCAGTCCCCTCGCCGCGCCACCGTCGCTCCTACAACCAGCTCTGTCGCCGACACTACACCTCTGCTCGCCTGCTGCCCTTGCTTCCCTCTGCCCGAACCCGCGACACCAATTGCTTGAGCTAGTCGCCGCGCAAACTGCAGCAGCCAAGGCCCCACTCACCGTCTCCAAGCACCACTGTCACCGCCCCCGACACCAGCAAATCCTGAGCCGATTGCAGTGTGTCCACCTCACTCGCAGCGCTCCACCAGGCTGCCCGAGTCGGCCGCTAAGCCCCCGTCACTGAGTTGCCCACCACCCACCGCTTCGCTGCCGCCGAGTTGCCTGCCGCCCACCGCATCTCCGCCACTGAGTCGCCATTGTCCCGAACGTCCTCCCTTGGTGCTGCGGAAGAGCAAGAGAGGGAGGAGGTACGAGCTAGGTTAAAAAAAAAAGAGCCAGGCCGAGTCCAATCAATGAGTAGGGTTTTGGGCAAATTGGGTCAGGCATACTTGAGTTGGGTTTGGGCTGGTTTAGCGTGTGGGCTTGTGGGCTTTATTTTTAAAAAATTAGACCAAATTGGGCCTACACATCAGGCCCAACCCGGCTGGTTTCTGCTAGTTTGGGTTGCACGACCTAGCTCGGGCCGTCTGGCCCGATCCAATCCGAGCTTGGGCCCTTTTCAACGAACCGAGTCGGACCCAACCAAGGGATCCAACCCGGGTTGTTTTAAATATAGTATAATATTATAATATTAAAATAGCATTTTAAAAATTTAAAAATATATATTTAAAAAAATTTAAAAATTTTGAAATATAAAAAATGTAGGGTTTTGTTGGAAATTGCCATGTTTTGCCTTTTTAGTATAATTAGGCCTTTATTTGCTTGCACATTGATTATATCGTGTGTTTAATTTGCATATTTAATTATGTTTAATTACACTTGTTCAATTTTACTGCAATTAGGATCTTGGTAACTTTGGTTATTATTTTAATGATTGGGCACCCGCATGATCACCTCACATGTTAGTGGATAGGTATAAAATCAATCAAAACTGCCTGATCAAAATATTTTCTATTAAAATGAACAAGATTAGGTACCGAAAGGGCACTAATTGATCAATTAGTGTAATCAAGTCCCCAACCCTAGATTTTCTGGTTGCGTAGGAAGCGAGGTACACTCCCATGCCTCACTTGGTTTCTAGTTGCCCCCAATATGCTAATGGTGACTCCTTTTTGCAAAATTCTTAAAAATACCCCAATGTCATAGTAGGTATGGGCTTGGGAGAGCCCGCACCTAATCATGGGCCATAGGCCCGTCCTTTAGATAATACCCTTAAACCTATTTCCTCCCCCCGAGGGTAAGTCGCGACATATATATATGAGGGGCTCATTTTTTACATGCTACGCCATGCGTACGTGGTACATATACAAATGAGATTTTGGGCAAGAAGTACCATCGTACTTCTCAAACTCTGGCATCTTAAACTTGTTCGGCATCTTGACCTTCTCATAAACCGAGAGGTCGAATGGAAGTGAGCTCTGTGACTCCTGTAGTTGTTTCACTCTCTCTTCCAGTTTTGCAAAGCGCTTATCCTGCTCCGTCTTAGGGACGTTGTCAATCTTGGCCTTGTTAACAATGATTGACAATGGATCATCTTCTAGCTCTAGCATGTCGTCATCATTCATTTGGGCCTTGTTTGCCTACTTCGAAACTATTATCTCGGGGAGAACAGGTGTAAGAGTTGGATTCGCTTGGAGGAACTGGATTTGAGTTGTCAAAAGCTGCATAGATATGACTAACTACTGGAGTTGATCTTCCATAATGGAGATACGATCACGCATTTCAGCTTGATCGGCCATTCTAGCTCTTAATTGTGTAATTATGGATAAATGTGGCGGCTCCGTTGTCACCTAATTCGAAGAAATAAACAAAATAAGCACGAAGTGTAAATAGATAACCAATCCATGGCAATGATTTGATTTTTTTTTTTTTTTTTTTTTTTTGCATTTATTCATGAGAAGTTCATATAAAAAGGGAATTTCTTAAAAATGGACATCCTAGTAAAACCAAATTTCCTAGACATGATGTGAAAACAAATTCTCAAAAGTTTTTTTTTCAAATGCCTCATTCCCTGGCAATTTCTCATTTCATATCTAATTGACAAAGGAATCAAATTAATGATTGACCTAGATTGTCATGGACCGACCCAAAAGTACGACAAAATAAATTGCATGGTATAGGGATAGAAGACTTACTTCACCAAAGAAAATCAACGGCAATCACATAGACATGCACATGAAATGTGAGACTCAATTTCTATCTAGATGGCTTAACAAAGTGGAGCTAAGAGGATAATCTGACCGTTGCAGTCTCGCATTAACGTGTCAGGTTTTCCTAACCCCGGCTCAGTCAAATGGAATACCCAATAATCACGCAGTCTCACGGATATGGACAAACACATTCAACACCATGAAAGAAATTTCAGGGAAAAGAAGGTCAACCTCTACATAGCAGTCTTGCTTTGGAGAAAGTATCCTTCTCAACACCATCCTAGAAATCTTATCGCAACCCAAGTCCAGCCACAGGTTATGTGTGCAATAGTGTAATGCTAAAAACAATAAAACATGCACAACAGTTTAAATGCAAACAACACTTCTAATTAGCAAAGACTACTCCCCTTATATCTCCCATCTACAAGAACATTTAACACCTTAGAAATGTTAGGGATGTATCTTGTGTCTTCGCTGCCAAACAAAAACATTATTAAAAGAAAAAGAAAACTTGGCCTAAGTCTACTAAGTGTTTTAACACAAGTCCCAAGTGGAGTCGTCAAGCTGTCGTGACCTAATTTTTGGGTGCACCACCAAAAACTTGGTTAATGGACTACTAAGTCTTTAAACTTAGTTTGGGCTCTCCCAAGCCCATACCAATTCACGACTTAAAATTCAAATATTTAACATGCAAAAGATTATTAACTAAGAGTCGTCACTAATTAGTTAATGGTAGGTCAATTAGATACCTAAGTAAAATAATGAGATGATTATTTTACTTCTACGAACTAGAGACTATGGGTACGGAGACTTAATTACACTAGAATTTTCTAATTCCCTTTCGGTACCATTTCTTTTTATTTTTTAAAAAATATTTTTGCAAACAGTTTGGATTTATTTTAACCTAAATTACTATCATGCCAAAAGGTGATCACACGGGTGCTCAACCATTATTAAACATTCAATAAATAAAATAAATTATCACACAAAACAAATATTTTTTGGGTTTTTTTTTTAATTAGAATTCTTTCATAAAAAATGCATTTTTAACTATATGACCTACTTTTGCTAAAAAAATTCTAATTAAATGATCATATTATGCAAACTAGTTAATATGCACCTAGTATTTTTATATTTTTTATGGAAATTCGAAATTAATAAAAACCCTAATTAAACTATCTAAAAAGGAATAATTTTCTAATTTATTTTAGGAATTAATTTGACTTAAACCCTATCCTATCTTACAAAACTATTTTTAGAAAATTTCTAATTTACTAACCTACATGTCTAATTTAATAAACCTATATGCTCATGCAAGATTTTGATTTTTTATTTATTTTTTTAGTTTTTTTTAAGACGAGTAATTATCAAATAAATATTAAATCTAAACAATCAATATATTCAACAAATAAATTATTAAAATAATCAAAAAAATAACATGTTGTCTCACAGGTCAAATTAACGATTATTCTAACCCTAATCACCACGATAAAGAGTTCAAAATAATTAAAAATCTGATCCGAAATCTTGCGAACCAATTGAAATTCTACCAAAATACCCAAAAATTAATATAATTAAAAAAAAATGATCCGACGTCTTACGGATCAAATTAATAATTACGGTAATTTTGGGTTAAACCCGCGGATAACGCCTATAATGTTTATAAATGAAAACCACCTTACAATAATAACGAAACTTTAAAAAATAATAATAAAATAACATAAAATAAAAATAAACTAAACTACCTAAGGGAGCCTGGGAAGGGGACAGCGATGGTGGGTGGCGCCAGGCGATTGCTGGCCGGCGTCGGAGCTCCAGCGAGAGCTGGCGGGTGGTGACAGTGAGGGGCGTCATGGGCAGCGGTGCCAAGGCGCGATGGCGTCGGGCTCCGGCAAAGGGGAAAACCAGCGTCGCAGCGGGGCAGGAGGGTCAAGTGCTCGCGGCTGTGGAGGCACGATTGTCGAAGTGCGGGGGTGTTCGGCATCGCTAATGTAGGCAGAGAAAGATGGAGTGAGCGACACAGCAATGGCAACAACGGTTGCAGAGACGCGGTCGTCGGGGCGCCTGGCGTTCGATGCTGCAAGTGCAAAGTCAGCGTGGGCTGCTGGCGCGAACGTCGGGTCGGGGCCGAAAAGCGTCGGGGACAGGTAGAGAGGGACTTCGTCAGGTGCTGGCTCGTGGGTGGAGCAACAGTGGCCGGATCGGCGGGTTAGGTGCGATGGCAAATGGAGACGCAGCAGAGGCTCAACGAGGGGGGCTCGCGAAGCAACAATGGTTGGCAGAGGGAGACGCCGGCATTCGGAGGCGCGGCAGTGTGGTGGTGAGGCACAGCGCGGCTCAGGCAGCAGACGGACGGCGGATGCGCTGAGGAAGAAGAACAGTACGAGACTGCAATGGTCAGATCATCCTATTGCGTACATAAAGACTACAATTTCGCTCTTCTACCTTATAAAACTTCTTGCAGAAAGAAAACTGTTGGGCCAGGGCATTTTTAATAGCTTTATTTTCACGTAATTTCCTATGAAGGAGGTGAGTATACCGGAAAAGTCATGCGAAATCAACATATAAAGATTTGCCCAAAAAAATTCCTTTTGCTTCATGAAGGATTTCCTTTCGTCATTTTTGCCTTATATAATTTGCTGCAGAAGGAAAACTATTAGGACATATGTGTTCAAAAAGCTATATTTTCATATTATTTTATATATACGAGATTATTACACTAGTAAAGTCATGCAAAATCAAAAAACACATGGTTGCCAGACAAAATTCCCTTTGCGAAAAAAAAATTCCCTTCTAGAGTTGTACCCTAGAAAACGTCATGTAGATGGAAACTAGTGAGGACAACTATGTTCTAATCGCTTTATTTTGTTTTTATTTCCTACATGTGAGACGCATATGTTGGATTAGTCATACAAAGTCAAAAAAGCGAAGATTTGCAATGAAATATTCCTATTGCGTACACAAAGATTACAATTTCGCTCTTCTACCCTATAAAACTTCTTGCAGAAAGAAAACTGTTGTGGCGGAGATTTTTAATCGCTTTATTTTCGCATAATTTCCTATGTAGGAGGTGATCACACCGGAAAAGTTATGCTAAATCAGAAAACAAAGATTTGCCAGAAAAAATTCCCGTTACTTCATGAACGATTTCCTTCCGACATGTTGCCTCATAAAACTTCTGTGTTCAAAAAGCTTTATTTTCATATTTTTTTTTATACTTTCAAGATTATTATGCTGGTAAAGTCATGCGAAATAAAAAAAACACATAATCGCCCGAAAAAATTCCCTTGAACCATGAGGAATTCCCTTTTAGAGTTGTGTCCTAGAAAACGTCTTGTGGATGAGTTGTGTCCTAGAAAAACGGATTCGTCTTGTGGAAAATGAAATAGTGGGGACAACTGTGTCGAATCGATTTTAATTGGAAGCCGTATGCCTACTGTCCTTTTCGGGAGAGCTGATTTTATTTTCTTGTTATTTCCTACGGATGGGCCTTAAGCCCAAATCAAATAAATAAATCCTTCAATTTTCTTGTTATTTCCTACATGCGAGACGAATACGTTGGAGTAGTCATATGAAATCAAAAAAATGAAGAATTACAATCAAAAATTCCAATTGCATACACATAGACTACAATTTCGCTCTTCTGGCCCACTTGCAAGAAGAAAACTGTTGGGGCAAGGGATCTTTAATAGCTTTGTTTTCACGTAATTTCCTATGTAGGAGATGATTACACCAGAGAAGTCATGCGAAATCAACAAACAAAGATTTGCCCGAAAAATTCCTTTCGCTTCATGAAACATTTCCTTTCGGCATTTTTGCCTTAGAAATTTGCTGAGGTTGGGACACCTGGAGTGCCATAACTTGGCACGGAGGGACGTGCCATAACTTTGAAATGGTATACTTAAGTGCCAATATCGGAGTAAAATGGAACACTTAAATGCCACTCCGGCGAAAATCCGGCCAAATGGCTGACGTGGCAATTTTCCGGTGAGTTTGGTCTAAAACGGCGTCGTTTTGCACGCTGATGTGGCGGAGAAAATGCAAAAACGATACCGTTTCATGTCGACGTGTAAATAATAATATAAAAATTAATTAAATTAGATTTAAACTAAATTTTATTTAAAATTTAAAAAAATTTAAAAAAATTTAAAAAAAAAAATTTAAAAAATTTAAAAAATTAAGAAAAATTTTAAAAATTTTAAAAATTAAGAAAAAAAAAAAGGGGGAGGTCAAACGAGGCGGCCGAGGGTGAGCCCTCGCCACCGCCGCCTCCTCGCCGTCGCCGAGAAGGGCCGGCGACGGAGGGGGAGGGTCGGCCGGGGTCGCCGCCCCCGACCGACGGCGAGGGCCGCGAGCCCTCACCGGATCGCGGCGAGGGCCGCGACCCTCGCCCCAGATCTGGGCGAGGGCTCGCCGGCCCTCACCGGCCCTTGGCCAAGGCCCGGCGACCCCGGCCGACCCTCACCACTCCGTCGCCGGCCCTTCCCGGCGGCGATAGGGAGGTGGCGAGGGCCCGCGACCCTCGCCCCATGCGAGCCCTCCCAGATCCGGGGGCGAGGGTCACGGCCCTCACCCAAATCCGGCGAGGGCTCGAGGGCCCTCTGCCGCCTCCCCGCCGCGGGCGGAAGGGCGGCGATGAAGTGGGGAGGGTCAACCGGGGTCGCGGGCCCTAGCGGGGGTCGGCAAGGGCCCGCGAGCCCTCGCCCAGATGCGGGGCGAGGGTCGCGACCCTCGCCGCGATCCGGCGAGGGCTCGCGGCCCTCACCGTCGGTCGGGGTCGGCAACCCCGCCGACCCTCCCCCTCCATCGCCGGCCCTTCCCGGCGACGGCGGGGAGGCGGCGGCGGCGAGGGCTCGGCCTTCAATCGCCCCGTTTGACCCCCCCTTTTTTTTCTTTAAATTTTTTAAATTTTTCTTAATTTTTAAATTTTTTAAAATTTTTTAATTTTTTAAATATTTTAAATTTTAAAAATTTTTTAAATTTTTCTTAATTTTTTAATTTTTATATTTTTAAAATTAGTTTAAATTAATTTAATTAATTTTTATATTATTATTTACACGAAATAGCGTCGTTTTGCATTTTCTCCACCACATCGGCCGCAAAATGACTTCATTTTCTCCGCCACGTCGCCCATTTGGCCGGATTTTCGCCGGAGTGGCACTTAAGTGTTCCATTTAACTTCAAACCGGCACTCAAGTGTACCATTTTGAAGTTATGGCACTTAAGTGTCCACCCGTGCCAAGTTATGGCACTTGGGCTGTTCTTCTGCCGAAATTTGCTATAGTAGGAAAGCTATCGAGACAAATGTGTTCAAAAAGTTTTATTTTAATATCATTTTATATATACGAGATTATTGTGCTCGTAAAGTTATGTGAAATTAAAAAACACAGAGTTGCCCGAAAAAATTCCCTTTCAGAGTTGTGCCCTAGAAAAAACGTCTTGTAGATGGACACTAGTGGGGACAACTGTGTTCTAATCACTTTATTTTCTTGTTATTTCTGTCACGTGAGATGCATACGTTGGATTAGTCATACGAAAGCAAAAAAGCGAAGAATGGGATAAAAAATTACTATTGTGTACACAAAGGGTACAACTTTGCCGATGTCAGGAAAGCTTAAGAGAATCACATCATGACCTTCGAATAAATTAAGTTTATAGCTAACGAGTGTTGTTTATTCATTTTGCCTTATAATTTTTAATTCTTAATCAAAATAAATGGCTCATAATTCAACCCAAATATAAGGCCGAACAAGCTTTGTAGGGATTGGGAACCAGTACTATGGATCCACTCGGGAATCGAAAGGGATCGACAGTCTAGTTCCTAGGTGGGTCTATGGAACCAACGAGTAAATCTTGATTCCAATTTCATAACCGGTTCTTAGTGAACAGTTTTCAATTCCAAAGTGGGAATCGCTCATCCAAACTTTGCTTATCTCTAGCTCTCATCAATCATAACAAGGAAAGAAGCAAGTTATGGGGGCATGGCAAGGAGTGTGAATATGACTAGTTTGACGCAATTGGAAATCGACTTTGTTATTCTATACTAATAAAAAAATATTTTCAAAATCCGTTGGATTAATATTATTAAAAATTCCAAACTAATATATTTGTAATAAATTTATCCCAAATTGATTTTTTTGACTATCACAAACTCTAAATTAGTATATTTGTGATAAATTTACTCTAAATTTATTTTTTACCACAAAAATCTTTGTATTAGTATATTGATAATAAATTTACGTTTCATTAATTTTTTTAAATTTTATCACCAATGATGTATTGAATAGATATTAGAAAAAGAAGTCAGAGTGGGGCCCTTTAATCTTTAGGCCAACAGGCGTCTTTCTAGGGGTAGTTCTGTCTTATCATTCCAAAAGCCGTGGATTCAGCCATTACATTTTTTTTTTCATATACAAAAAGAATGATGCAAATTTCAGTAAGCGAAATAGTCCCAATTAAGTGTTGTTGATAGTATAGGTGAGCATTGGTCCAGGGTCAACCCTGGACTGACCTTGGACCGGTCCAACCCTGCCAGTCCTGGTCCGGTTCTCAGGGAGACTGGATTGGTCATTGATCCTAGAATTCCTAGACCAGCATTGTGCGGGTCGGTCCTCAATCCTAAGAGCTTCGGGTCGGTCCAACCCGAATCAACCCTGACTCTATATATATATATAATTTTTTTATATAAAAAAACCTTAAAATAAACGGTGTCAACAACATTAAACAATTATTTAGTGAGGAGTTCAAGTAATTTTACATCGTTTTTTAATAATTTAGGTTTTTAATGTCTTTTACAGCGTCAATGTCATAATTTACGAAAGAGAAAAATGTTTTTGCGAGTAGTTCTCAAGGCATCCAAAAAGGTACCTTATGGCATCCTCATCTAGTATTCATTTTCTTCTATCTTATTTGTCCTCTTAGTTTTCCATTTACTAAAATCGAAAAAAATAACTTATCTGCTCGCCACTTGACACTCACCTCGCTCACTTTGGGTCACTCATGCCGCTTGCTACTTGATGCTCACTTGGCTTATTGCTCCTCGCTCCGTATTTGATGCTCATTATGTTCGACGTTCACCCTATTTGACCCTTATCGCTTGCCTTTCTTAATTGATCTTACTCATTATTGAATCTATTGGGTCGGTATAGTCATCGGTTGCCCTTTTAAGGAGTACAAAAAATGAAATAAAAAATTATTGATTAGTCCTAGGTTGACCTTGAAATCAAATCGAGCCTCTTGGGTCAGTCCGGTCCTCAATCGTTTTTTTAAGGATTACAAAAAATAAAATAAAAAATTATCAGTTGGTTCCGGGTTAACCCTAGAATCGGATCGAATCCATTGGATCAGTCCGGTTCTCGGTCCCAAGCTTAATAGGGTCGGTCCTCGGTCCCAAAAATTAAGGACCAACACTGTGCAAGTTGGTCCTAAGTTAGGGGGTGGACCGGCCCAACCCGAACCATGCTCACCCCTAGTTGATAGCCAAAATTCGCAATCCTCTCCCCATCCATTTCTGTTACATCGCTTCAACAGGATTCAATCAATCCCTCGGCATGGAATTCTGGAGAAGGAGAAGGAATGCAGTGGTTGGGGCATGAAAAACCTGAGGTACTTAGGACGATGGTGTTGGGCGTGTCCAACAACACGGAGGTGAGAATTCTGGGCGGTATTTTCCCTCCTGCGGCCATTGCCGGACACTTCCTTTCATGGTAGTCGCCTGGGCCGCTGCTATCAGGATCGTCGACATGGTCAATAAGTGAACGCTCAAGAAACCATGGCCATGACCGCTCTCGAGTCTTCTAAGAGCGCACTGGTCAATGCCGTAGGATATAATACGCGAAAACGACAGGATCTTGCAATTTACGTCAACGCGAAATCATCAAATAAATAAACGAGAAAAATAAGAATACCAGAAATTTACATGGTTCGGTTCGAGTATCAGAACCTACATCCACGGGGAGAGCCGGCAGCAAATAATCCACTAAAATCGGAGAATCAGAGTTTACAATCGCTCAAACGCTCAAGTGTTTCCCACACCTATATTTAACTCCAAATCCAAAGTGTTTATAAATAAAGAACTCACTTTTGATATAAACTCATGACAATGTTAAAATACCATGCATTCAAGTCACACGCCAAAAAGAAAAATCTCCACCTTCTCTTTGACGGACGTGCGGCTTCTTACGTTTGGCTTCGGCGGCGTGTTCCTGCGTAAAGGACTTCGGCGGCATCAAAACGCAGAAGAAGAAGACCTGCAAAAATATTTGCCTTCTATACGCGCGCGTGTGTGAGTCCAGTTGGACCCCACCTGCATATTTTGGCTTCACGCGGTAGACTTCCTCTCTCGGCGGACGTATGTGTACATGTGCCCAAAACTTTTGGGCCCCACGACCTTTATCTTTTAGAGCTTCACATGCAGGGAACTTCTTCCTTCGCCAGAGGAGTTGTGCGTGTGTGCCCAGAGTCAATTTTGACTCTGGGCCCCCACAAACCGATTGCCTTTTTCGGATTATGCAGCAAAGAAGAAAACTTTGCTCCCTATTTTATTTTTATATTTCCTATTTTAGTCCAGCAAATCGCATTTTATAAACGCTCAAATTCGATACATAATTTAATAGATGCCGTTATTTGCCATCGGAGTCGGGTATTCCTTCATTCTGTCTCTCAATTTGTCCGCCTCACCAGCAAATTGATTGTCATTAGGTGCTCGAATTCAGCTTCATTTGCTCGGAAACTCTTTTCTCGTCTACCTCGTAGGTTCCTTCCTCTCCTTTTGTTTTCTGTTTTGCTTTGTTTGAAAAAGAAAAGCATTTTGGAAGATTATTGGACGAATTGCTCGACTTGATATTCTTCTTTAGTGGAGAGATATTTAAGATCATTCAGTGTGACAGATGACATGTGCTAACTAGTTTTTCGAGGTCTTCCCTAGTCTCTCAATTGATTAGATGGATTGAATTTTGAGGAATGCTGTTACTTTCGGATATGCATGCTTGAATCTCATGGAACTGCTTCCAAGAGCCCGTTATAAAACGAGGGAATTTAAACTTGATTTGCAGGAGTGTACTGGAGCCTGTTATAAAGCAAGGACCACTGTACAGTGTACTCTACTCTTTAGAAGAAATTTTTGTCTCTAATGGACTTCTTTCTGTTGGAATGGCTTGTGAGATGCGATATGAGTAAGTGGAAACTGCTGCATCCAAATGTTCTTGCAGATTTCTTCGAGATCTGGTTGTGTATATCTGGAACTCTATTGTGAAGAGGATTTATCTAAAGACATTCAATAACGCATTCCCTGAGTGTCTGATTTCATGTCCTTGGCAATTCAAGTTAGACCAGCCTGTTTTGCCTTCAAGTTTGAACATGCCAGTCTTGGGGAGATTTCCTGACTGCGGGGCACATTCCATACAATTCTAAATTGTTCTTTTCTTTTCTGCATGGATAGATGAGGAATAAAAAAGATGGATTTGGGGTACCCGATCTGCAACAGCTGTCATGATGGGCCAAGTTGCGGGTGCAACTATTCCTGTGCTCCTGTTACTTAAGTCCATTTCCCACAATGAAGTGAGTGGGGTCTTAGGTGGAGTATCTTGCACTCTTGCACGAATCTTCGATGGTTGAGTTGTCTGTTTTCACAATTCTATAGTTTAAAAGTGTCTTTTAGTGCTGTTGCGCACTAGACTGAAGAAATATCGTCTGCTTAGGGTACAATATTCCTTTCCCTTGTTTGACGTCTTGGTAATAGTTTTAATCTATGAATCAACTTGTGCAGTATAATTGCGTATTGCTTTTTGCCATTATGATTATGAGAGAAAAGACTGTAAAATCTAAATGAAATCATTCTGTTTGATCTTTGCTTGAAGTATGATTAAGAAAGGGCATCTGGGCATCATTGTCTTTGTGTTCATCTGACTATTTTCTACGGAAAGTTATTTAAAAATTTCTTCTTTGCATATCCAAGAATCTTCACTTAATCTCTAAGGCTATTTAAAATACAGGGTTATTCTCAAGAGCAAGCATGTGGAAGCGGAATACGCTGGCGTTATTCGTTGTTATGGTGTGTTTTGTTGCACTAGTTAGTGTTTTACGGGCTCCGATGTTCTAAGGTGGAGATCATTTTATGCAACTGAGGACAATGCATGAAAGGCCCACTGTAAGGAGTTATTTGATCATGGCATGCACGAGACACTTATTAGGACCACTGTAATTGAGCACTCTAATCTCATTGTGACCAGAAACAAAGTTGAGCTACTATTCTTGTTAAAGTTGGAGTGTTCCAACGCGATAATAAGTTTAATTGAAAAACATTTAGCGACTGGAAAGTGGAGTTTTTTTCCTTTTTTTGGAACTCCTTAATATGTATCCGTGATGAGTTCAAAAGTTATTTCCGGTCCTTGAAAATATAAATCACAACTATGGTGTTTCACTTATGCAAAGATATTGCAACTTTGATGCATCATTTGCTTAGGATAAATCTCTCGATTTGGTAACTAAAGGAAGCATATCACACGGTTCCCTGCGTTACTTCTATATTTACAGCCTATGAAATACCGACACTTTCCAAGAGCTTTCATGTCGTGTTAGACATTTCGACACGTGTCAAACACTCTCCGACACTCTCGGACATTTGGTCAACACGTGTCGAAAAATCCGACACCTGGTTAACTTTCTCAACACTCGGAATTTTGATATACGAGTTTCCGATACGTGATTTCGATATCGAGGTCAATTTTAAAAATTCAATAAATAAAATGTCAAAATATATATATGAAAAAATAAAACACAATAATAAAAGTAATAAATAGAGAAAGAAAAAAAAAACCTTGTCTTATCTTCTCTTCTAACTCCCATTTCCCGTGATACACAATTCATCCCTTAAGTTTTTTTTTTTTTCTCCTCTTTTAACATATCTAACATGTGAGTCCAGAATATGAATCGCTTGTTTTTTCTCCAAGTTTTATGAATTATTGAAATAGAGTTGGATTTGTCAAATTGACACAATGAATTATATTAATAAATGGCGGATTAATATTTTTAGTGTATATTCATTATAGGTTTTTTTTTTTTTTATGAATTTGATTCAAATTAATTTGATTGAAATAATTATAAAAATGATAATTTATTATGTATATATAAAAAATATATTATTCAATATACAACGTGTCCTAAAATGTCGGAATTCTTTATTTTTTTATAAACGATGTGTCGACGTGTCATGTCGTATTGTGTCGCGTATCGCATGTCAGTGTCGGTGCTACTTAGTCTACAGCAACAGTGATGGATCAAGTCGTGTAGCCATCTGATAAGGAAGAAGCACAAACTCAAGTCTTATTTGTCAACACCAAGTCTATCATACTTAGTGAGACACTCACTGAGGATGTGTTCCAATTTACGAATTAAAATGCTTGAAAAAGTAACTTGGATAGCTGCAATATTCTCTCCAGTAATAAATTTTCTTGCTGCTAAGCAAAGGTCAGCCATTTCTTATAAGGTTTTCCACCAGCAGCTAAAGTCCATACAGAGGCTCATTACCATGCGTATGATGTTAACACAAATTGCAATTTCCTCCCCAACTAGACAGTAAGGGATGGGCATGGAGGCTGGGACTGCGCTGCCGTCCTAGCCTTGAGGAGAAAACCATGCCCCATCACCGTCCCATCTCTGCCGGCATTGCTTCTTCGCACGCACAAAGTTGGAGTTTCTCCCCAAATCAAAGGTGGAGAGAGAGAGAGAGAGAGAGGATGGTGGGGCTGTGGCGATGGGGGGACTGGCATAAGTGGTGGTGATGGAAGTAATTGTAGTACCAGTAAAGTCCAAGCAAATGCATATCCAATCTATTTTTTTGGATAACCGCGAAGAAGGTGAGGGAGCAACGTAGATTGTGGAGGGAGGGGGAAAGAGAGAGAGAGGCTGGAGGGGAGTTGGGGCCCAGCTTGCCCACAGATTTTGCTTTCTCAGTCCCGCGGCGCACAAGGGCAGTTTGGGTTGGGATCAGCAGGTCACGGGGAACACGCACCCTGTGCCCATAATATTTGTCAAGAGTTCCTCGTGAAACTAATAATAAAAGTGGTTTACCAGTTGATCGACGTTGTCATTGTAATACCAAGGGAAAATAATAATAATTAAAAATCGTTAAAGAAACTACTTTTATAGAAAGAATTACCTTGCTAATTTGTAACGTAAAATAATTCATTGAAACTAATGTATTTAAATGAGATAAACAATTGGGAGAAAAAGGAAATCCCAATTGAAGACAAGACGGGAGGAAGAATCTAAATAAATTCCTCCTTAAAAGAAGAATAAACTTTTACACTTGCATTTAGAAGCCCAAGTGGCATTCTATATTTAATAATTCTAAAGGGCAACGCTCTGTAAGAACATATATTATATAGATAAATAGATTAGATTTCGTTTTCTCGTTTGTTGGGGGGTCAAGATAGAGAAATAGATTTGATAAATAGCTAGCTATTCTTGGAAATGTTTTTCCAAAACGGAATTACACGCGAAAAAGAAAAGAGAATTTGTTTCATTATGGAGACACAAATAAATAAATAGTCCGAACCAGGCTGAGTTTAGGTTAAAAGAGGACACCATCATCGCCGTCGTCATTTGTCCCAATCCATATCCATCCCCCTTCTCACAGCCTCTGGCTCTTCCCAGCCTCTCCAGCCACACTCCCGTGGTCGCCGCCGCCGCCGCCGCTGTCGCCGCTGTACCTGTCGACGCCTCTGCTTCTTATCAACACAAAGTCCAGTGAGTCGGCGTCCTCCTCCTCATCTTCCCTCCTACTTCTTTTCACTGTCCAGCTTGCTGTTGACAAATTTTCGCACACAAGGCCCTACTCTTCTTACACAGGAAGCTGGGTGATGTTTTAGTATCCGAGTGAAACAGCTGTTGACATCACCTTGTAGAAAACGGTAGCAGCAAGCAACGAGTAGAATTTAGTAAAATCGAAGTTATTGTGAAATGAGATTGTTATCGTAGCATAACAGAGCTGATGAGGGATTTTGCTTTGTGCATGTAAACGCCTCTAATGAATCGCCTTTCAATCCGATTCTCAAAGAAATGCTTTCTTTTGCCTACTTAGAGAGACCGAGAGACAATCGTTTCTTATATTCGTTTAGCTAACTCCGCTGAAATAGTGAAGGTACCAAATAAGCATTCCTTATTTCGGTTTCATTCTAAGTTTTTTATGCCTTAAGAAGGTATTTGATGTTTTGCCGGTGACAATGATTATCTGACGTTGGACAATCTGGAGATAAATTTCCAGCCTCGTAGTCTTTATGTGTCTCACCCAAAGCTTCCTAAGCATCACACTTGGGTTCTTAAGCATCACTCCAAAGAGAGAATTGCATCATGCACCTCAATAACAAAAGAATTGCTGAAATGTTTATTTACTCGGTCAATTGATGAATCGACAAATAATACGTACCAGCTGCACGGTAACTTGAAAGATTCTACTAAACCTACTGTTAAGTCGTAAGAGGAAACTCTTACATAGAAAACTTAAAAGCCTAATTCAACCGAAACTCGACATGTTACTTGATGTTAATTAGTGAAAGAAAACTAATAGAATCCTACTAGTACTCCTAGAAGATGAAGCTACTTATTAAATTTGAAGATGAATCATTATCCTTTTAGGACTCTTATTTGAGTTTCAGATTAATGCAATAGTCTGCTTCATAAGAACTTGACATTAACGAAAACATTATGATAATTATTGACTCGTTTAATCTTGTGGGCTGCATCATTATCCTTTGGTGACAGAGAGTCTGGTTGGGCGAGGCATGGGCTTAGGGGTGATCAGAATATAAGAGAACGTGACATTTAGTCAAAGCAGGAATGTCTTGATTGGAATGGATCAACACAGATTTTCAGATCCTTGCTTGCTATTGTGGAGTGAAAGCAAATTGTTAGCTTAGTTCTAGACTGAAAAGCCGGGAGAGTTTTCAGCAGGTCAAAATGCAGATCCACGATTCTAATTGACAGCAATAATTTTCAACAGTAGTTTAAGTTTTGTCATTGTGAATCATGTACTTTCAGTGAGGCCAAGCTCATTCTTTTAAGGAAAAAACATATTATTCTCTCAATGGTACTAGCAGCACACTTTGCTTTTGCCATCTAAACTCACAAGGAAATAGTTTTGACAGCAGAAATGCAAGGAATCCAATCGTTTTCATTGAAAGCAAGCTTGATCAAAAGTGCAGTTCTGAAACACATCCGTCTGGCAAATCCTCAGATTGTTTCATTTTCACGCTTCATGTCTGTTTCATCTGCACGAATCGAAGAGCATGGCTTTGAAAGCACAACGATTGCTGATGTACTGAAAGCCAAAGGCAAAAGTGCAGATGGCTCCTGGCTTTGGTGCACTACAGATGATACTGTGTATGATGCTGTCAAGTCGGTATGTATTCCCTGGTAAATCGTGCTATTATTATTGGTATGACTGTTATTATTTAATACGTATCTACAATGTGGACCACCTCTGTTACTGTCCCTATAGATGACACAACATAATGTTGGGGCCTTGGTTGTTGTGAAGCCCGGAGAACAGAAATCTATTGCTGGAATTATCACAGAGAGAGGTAAGAAATTTCAATTATTTCATTTGTAAAATCATATATGACATGAATGTCAGTCATTGAAATATTCTTGATTGTAGGAAGTTCTACTTTCTTTGCTTAAATAAGAATTTATAATTCTAAGTATTATAAACATCAAACAAGAATCTTAAATATTTCTAAAAGGTGGGGTGCATAGTCGTTGAAACAATGACTAAGCAGTTTAGGTCAAAGTGATGCAAATGAGAGTTTCAAAGTTCTGGACTATTTCAGGTGAGAAAAGTGTCTTGGATTCATTCTAATAAAACATACTTTATAAAGATCAGTGTAATTTAAGAAGTATGGTTTCCAGTAAACAACTAGTCAAAGTACTCTGGCATTTTTATTGCCATATTTTATACTACTGTTGCATGAGAAAAGCATGAAATTACCTCTTTGATGCTATACGTCATTGAGATAAATTATGGGTTAAAAGGGGCAAGCACAAGGGAAATTTTTTTCTTTTATAAATCAGTTCTGGCTTATGGTTTCATTCATCTGCATTCACTTAAGGTTCTTGATTGATTGGCCTTTCGCTGTTAAGCAGCATAATTTCGTGAAAGAATAAAAGGACTATGCACGTGTGTGGAAGTGCGTGGTATGTATAGATTGATTGTATCCTGATACAAAGTACAAATATTGTAGGCGAACCCTCATCTTGGCAAGTCATAGGCATCATCAGTAGATGAATTTTTATTGTATTTCTGCAATCACACAGCAATTTATTCGCCTCTTTATCTCCTGAACATGCTGGTCATGTGTTGACTGTCCTAATAAAGTGGCTGAGATATATTACTCTTGCCAAGAGGAGAGTGACCATTGACATTCTTGCGTGATACATTCTAGCTAGGTGTAATTTCCCCATTGAACACTTTGCAGGGGATTTTGCTGAGAAAACTTTTATAAGGAGCAACTCTTGCTATGATGTTTCACATATTCTTATCTGTATTGTGCATTGGTAATAAAGCATGGAACTCTTATATTTCAATCACTTCAGGCGTCCATACCTGTACAACGTTTTTGTTCATTATCTGGTCTGTTTCCAGATTACCTCAGGAAGATTATCGTACAGGGAAGATCATCAAAATCGACCAAGGTTGGCGACATCATGACTGAGGAGGTAATTACAGCATCTCTCTTGTAGGAGTTCATACCATAGGTTTAGATTGCTACTGCCGAATGCGAAGCTACAATCTGATTTTTTATTTATTCTTTATTTTTTTGCAGAACAAGCTGATCACTGTTACACCTGACACAAAGGTTCTGAAGGCAATGCAGCTGATGACTGGTATTGTTGATTTTGGTAGTAATGTGCATATGTTTGTTGCTGCCGTTAATGTGGTTATTAATGGCACCAATTCAAGCACCGCGTGCTTCATCAAATATGATTGTGGAAGAACCGTGGATTTATATCATTCCCTACGGTTTTGTCACTGATCTTCCAATGCTTGATTGTCAGAAATTTTAATTGACCCAATCGAGTTATTGATTTCTCTGAAATACTAAGTTGAGATGGATGATGGTTGACAGATAATCGCATCAGGCACATTCCAGTGATCAACGAAGCTGGGATGGCAGGCATGGTTTCCATTGGAGATGTGGTTCGTGCTGTTGTCAGCGAGCATCGTGAGGAGCTGGACCGCTTGAATGCTTACATACAGGGCGGTTATTAAGTGATGATTGAGTATCAGATATGGGTTGTCTTGAAGGAGTGCCTTGGTTGAATTATGAAGGAGTGCTTGTAAATATGGCTTGTTGCGTGCACCTGCTTGGACTTATTTGTATGGATCTCCTAACTTGTCTAACTACCTGCCAGGACAGGCAGGTTCATAATAACTACGCAATAAGAAAAAGGCAACTGCAGTATAATCTCATCCAATTTTCATCTCTTGTAATGGCATGCCGAAATGATATTGCAAGTAGCTTCGTCTCTGGATGATGATTGATACCTGATGGTTGCTTTTGCAGTAGTTTTTATACAAATGACCTTGCCGAGAAACTTCCATGCGGTTACGTTGGGTCTCTTGCTTGTAAGAATGGGCTTTGCTAATGCTCATGTGATCAATTATATGTTGGTTACAATCCATAGTTGCCTGAACTAGCTCTTCTTTTCTAATGTATGTAGTGAAGTGCACGCAGGAAGTTGCAAGACGTGCTTACGCTTTATAGTTAGGTAATTTATATGATAATCATGTCATACTCAGTTTAAACATACACGAGATAACACCATAATCCCACACTCAAAAACGTCGCCCGTTTAGAGAGATATATTTAGCAAAAGATTAGGAGAATGTGCCTCGGTCAGAATAACGATTGTATCTGATGTGCAAAACAGATGAGCTTTAAACGAACGTCGCATGTTCCCGCTCAATATCTTTTGATAGTCACCGAATCTCACATATATCTCACTACTGTAAGCAAGTGAAAGTCAACAGAAAATTTACGTCGCTGGCTTAGGCTAAAATCATGCCAAGGAGCGTTTAATCTGCGTATTAGGTTAAGAGAAAGCGGAGGTTATTCACCCACCATCATCCAGTCTCTAAACACATGCCAATAAAAGTATTGTTGCTGTCAATCTAACTTCACCGATTTAAGGTGACATCTTGTCTAAAGTCATACAATTCTTATTTTCTTTTCCTTTTGGCGAGTGGTTAATTCATATAACTTCGAGCTCTCGGGTTCCACGTGTGCTGAATATTTTCTTTTGTTATGATCGGTCACATGAAGAAGATGTTGTCGGGCTACTTGCAATATATTTCACCAGCATTGTTGATTTAACTATTCCTTGATAATTGGGCAAGCATTTCCTTCGCCAAATTTAATTAATTGAATATTACCAGACGAATCTTTTGCGAGGAGTATAAATAATCATTTTTTTTTCAATATACAAATTACTAATTGCAATGACTTTGATTGATAAATTTTCCTGTGATGAACAATCATATGCAATTGATAAGTTTTCCTATGATGAACAATCATCCTAATTAAATATAAAACTTTGAGCAAATATCACAAAAAGCTTCAAATTATGCTTATTGTAGTACAAAATTCCTAAAATTTTATTTTATTTTATTTTATTTTTTTGGTGACCCAGGGAACCCCGCACGCCCTGCAGCTGGAGGTAAACCACTGGGGGCGACACGTGCTAACCACCACACACGTGCCATCGGGTAAGTCGCCAAGAGTCTCAAAACTAGCCTTCTTACAATTTGCGTTGCAGGAGCTTCGAACACTAGACCTCCTCGATGAAAATCTAGCGCCTACCCAGCTAAGTCACCGCGGCGGGTGGTCCTAAACTTTTATTTATCTCCAAAAATCCTAAATTTGTCCAATGTGATACCAATACCCGTAATTTTTTTTGTCACGAAAAAATCTAAATTTTTAGATATGTAACATATATACCCTCTATTTTAGTTCCTATCATATTTATATAAATTTAGACATTTTCATAATGCAAAAAATGTTTGTAATATTAATATCACAATAGACAAGCTTCGAACTTTTATTAACACTAAAAATGTTTGATATTTTATCATTATGGACATAATTTAATATTTTTTTATTAACTCTAAAACTTTATTAGAATGAGGTGTGATTTTCGGTATATTGCTTTTATTCGATAATAATAACATCTCTAAAGTCTAAATAAGTGTCGGTCAGAATAATAAGACTACTTTACCCATCAGCGATGGTTTGTCCTCTAAATCACGTGGCGGGAATCAATTGGACTTGCCATCATATCCTGAACAGCCGGAATTTGGGGATATTAAATTCGGGGGAGTTTAATTTAACTTATCCTTTGTACGTGATGGTCAATGCAAGTTCCCAGATTCCATTTTAATCATGGCTTGGCCGGACTGATGTGGATAGGAATTGCCAAGAAAATTAAAGGACTCACAATAAATTGGCCGGTGGACCCCTCCAATAATGAATCCTCAGGCGCGTTTAAATAGAGCATATTAGATTAGATTTGTGATAGCGTATTAGATTAGATTTGTCATTTAATGGTCATCTGTCATATTATATAGAATGGTGGTAGTATTATATAGAATATTATACAGAATGGTGGTAGTATTATATAGAATGGCCAACTACCACATAAATTGAAAATTGATTGAAAAGACTACATCAACAAATTGCTAAAATAATTTAAAATTAAACTGACTTTTTAAATAATTGTCCTCTCTAGAAAGAGCATCCAATCATTCGCCTAGTTGAGGAAGCAAAGGTGTGCAATGATAATCATAATCACTATATACTTTTTAACAATACAGATGAATTATGTGTATGGCTAATTTTCTAATTCGGAAGTGAATAACCAATATTTAAAGGATTTCTATCAATGATTCATTTTTTATGTGCATATCTATTGGATGATATCACTCTATCACAAATCAGTGATTCATTTTTTGTATGATATCACTCTATCTTATTTATGTGTACGATAAAGCTAAAAAAAACGTAACTAAAGCCTTTAATTTAAACCAGCTAAGCAATCTAGAGATAAAGCTTAAAGAAAATGTTAACCAAATCCTTTATATCCTAGACAGTATTTTAAAGTTCTGCGCCTCATGGAGAATTTCTACGTTATAGGCTAACCAGATAAAATATTTATAATTTATATTTGAATGTAATTTTTATATGATAAATAAATATGAAATTATATCTTCTTCTACATAAGAATGAGCATATGTACTTGAAATTGAAATTTCTTTTCCGTAAATTATAAACCTGAGGCAAATTTTTTATTAATTATATATTTTTAAATAGAAATTGCACATAATTTTGAATTAATTTTAGGGAAATAGGGTTCTCGATTCATTCACAAATTTAAACTATTGCCTAAACAAAACCGATTTAACAACAAGGGTCGTAATGTGAATGAAGCAGAAGATATGTTACCAAAGAAGCCGTAAAAGGGGATGCGAAGATAAACCTTCATTTGGAAACGAAAAAAAGAACAGGAATTAAAAAGAAGCAGGCAGAAGGGCCGGAAGGAAGTAGGAAAATATCAAAGCTTGGAGGGAGGGGAGGAGGTAGAGGAGAGAGCCTCAACCTCATCGGCAGCATCATCCACCATGCGAGAGGCGGTGGCAGGGGAGAGGGTGGGGAAGATGTCCACCAAAAGCTGCTTCAGTCGGTGCAGCGGCTCCAATGCACCGACCCTCTCCACCGCCTCCTGGGAGACAGAGACACCTTTCATGGCCCTCAGCTTCTCCAAGACCCTCTCCTTTATCTTGTCATCCTTAGTCTGACTCTTCTTCTTCATCTTCTCATCTCCCGTCGTCACTTGGATGGCATGTTCCGGGGCGTACAGCTCTCCTTGTACCTTCCCACCATCCTCCTCATCCTCCTCATCCTCCCTGCTTCTCTCTGCTCTCCCTCGTGTCATCCTCTCTCGACTCTGTGAATAACCAAACTGATCAACTCGTCATCGGATGGCGTTTTGATATTATACGATACGTGTCCCCTCGCGGTGACATGCTAGCATCTACCGGGCTCCTCCTGAGTGGCCCACGTACGCAAAAGGTCTTTAGACTAATTCCGGTTCTTTGACACGTACGTGTGAGCATCAGATTAGATGGGGTGAGGTGTGAAGAGTGATGAAATATATGAATAACTCTGAAGTGGAAGATTCGAGCCAAACGAAAGGCCTGTGACTATCGCGCGGGGGCCTTTTGTAGCTGGAACAGTTTTACTTCTTCCAGATTTAATTTACCAGTTGGGGTCTGTAAATGTTCTACTGCTGCAACCTCACTCTCCCAGAATGGCTGCTCAAATTTGTAATCCATAAAAACAATTTCGTTTCTCTTGCATGGGCCATGGACATGTGCATCCTAGCATTTCTCGATCGGAAACCACTTCATTAACCCCTTGAACGTGTATATACTCTCTCTCTCTCTCTCTCTCTCTCTCTCTCTCTCTCTCTCTCTCTCTGTAGGCGTGAATTGACGTCCTCCGCGCTCTGCTCAGTAGACGCGAGGAGATGATGATTCACGATGGCTGTACCGTCGTGTCGGTGCGGGTCAAAGGATGGGACCACTGACTTACTGGTTCCCTAACGCCCCAAAACGATGCCACCGGGGCACTTCATATTAGATCAGATTTGTGATATAATCAGTCCTCCCCACATGACGAATACGATCCATGGATATCCTCCGCAAAATAAAATTTGGGCTATACGATCATATTCACAACAAAAGGTCTAGACAATAATGACTTATCGTGCATCAAGCTCCAACAAATCTTTCTACGGGTACGATTTGTCGGTACAAAAACTTCTCCTCAATATATGGTGATGATCTAAATAGGAAGCAAAACTAATGGAAAATGCACATCCCAAGTTATCCTTGGAAGAGCCAAGGTTGATGTTGCCTATATAGACAACCGAATCGGATAAAATAGTCGCAAGGAAGGAAAATAATTGATACCGGATTTACGTAGTTTAGTCCGATAGGATTCACATCCACAAGAAGAGCAATATGAAATTTCATTATAGAAACAAGTAATACAATAGATATTACAATCATTCGAGTATTCGAACACTATCTCTCCATTTTTTTAACTCCAATTATATTTAATAACTCACGCAGTATTTAGCCTTTCATAATTTCTAGTGAAATCTCACTTAATGAATTATAAAAATTCTAATTGCAATAATTTAATTAGTTAAACCACTCAGTTGTAATTCACAATAAATAAACCCTCACGAGGAGAACTTTCTGCCCCTTTCTATAGTCTTAGAGCTCTCTCTCTTAGGCAACGAAGGAACTCGGTGCACTTCTACCCCGATGGCTCTTCTCTATTTATAACCAAGAGAAGTCTCTCATCATTTATGGCAGCATGAGCAAGCCTTCTTCACTCTTTCTCTCTCTTCGCGATGGTGTCCCTTTTCTTCTGACTTTGATGCACGAGCAACCCTTAGCTCCTCATTTCTTCTCCTTGTCTCTTCCGCATTTATTGACAAAATAACAAATAAAGTCCACAAAAGATGACCAAAAGAAGGGAAGAGATATTCGGCACCCACGGTCTTCTATGGGCATTGCATGCATTAATGAGGAAGAAGAAAATGGATCATGCACAAAAACCCATGTGCAAAAAATTTGTCCATCTTCTTTTAATGTGCCCCTCTTTTCTTTCTTTTCACTTTCACGGGATCAAATATCCGCACAACACATCGAGTTCGATTATATTCGAGTTCAAACTCCAAACATATTTTCAATAATTTCTATCTTAACTTAAAGTTTGAGCCAAAAACCTCGCTGCTACTCTTCCACAACTCCAACGGGCTCAATCGCCACTGAGTGCTTCCAAGTCCAAGTTGTGCTTAAACTTCGCCATAACCATAAATTTCATTAAGACGCAAATTCCACCTACACAATTAGCTAATCCACAAGAATTTTTAGACATAACCTTTTGTATCACAAATAAAGCAAAATCATCATTGCATCCATATAAATTGAGTAGTTATAGCAACTATTGGCTCTACCGGCTCCACCTTACTACAAGTATCATACATATTGATTATTACTTTAGTACCCGCTTCCTCGAGAACTTCTAATTGCAACCCCACTTTGAGTTGAACACCATCTAGATCCATATTAACATTGCCATAGACACTCCTAGCTGGAAGTACTAAAGACTGGTCAAAGGTAATTTCTCCACTATCTACTGGTTAATTTATATCCAAGCGCCACAACTGATCACCCTACTCATCTTGTGCATACCAATGGAATATGCATCATGCCCTCCCATTGAGCTTACCATCACTCACTTGAAAATAATACGGGCAACCAAACATTCTAATAATAGTATAACTAGCAACGTTACCTGACCACATTACCTCGAGAGTCTACCATTCAATTACAATCGATCGAAATCTATTTACTTGGTAGCTTATCATACTAAACGCATCAGCTAGGATTCTCCTAATAACACTAGAACTAGAGATCTTTTATGGGTCATCCCTAGTAATATTTAGCTCCTTAATTCTGCAAATTGTCGTGGTTTACTAGCAGTGCGTGGTTTCCCTATGTCCTTCTTCATGCAAAATTTATTTACTAGCTCCAAGCAGAACTCCATACTATTGTCAATCCGCATATGCTTGATCAACTTACTAGTCTCAATCTCAATCAAAGCTTTCGACCACAATTCCTAACAACAACATCAAACTCGTGTATCGCCACAAACACCTAGGTCTTCCTTGAGCAGTCGATAGACTCTCAAATAGATGTGTCTAATGTCTCCGAGGCGAAACTTGTCATTGTCTCACCTTAAAGTTCGTATAGGCTACCGTGCTTGATTCCTTTCATTATCACTAGGGGACCTCTAACAACCTTCAAAACTCCACATTATGAAGAATACCTCAAACTAGCTGAATTTAGGACACCAAATGAAATTAAGTTCTTTTTCAATTCTGGAACATATCTTGCTCCAGTAAATGTTCTCACAATATCATCATGTATTATGATTTTAACATCACCAACACCGACAACATTGCACTTAGCATTATTCTCTCACAATACCATCATGCATTTTGATAAGTGATAAACCAGTTCTTATTTGGTGTAGCATGAAATAAACAACTAGAATCCATTATCCATCAGTCAAATGACAAATCCTCATTGACAAACAAGACACAATCGACATCATCAGAATTATTCTCAGTTACAGCTGTAACATTATTTATAGACTTGACTCTAAATCCTTAATCCTTTGCATTTTTCAGCGTAAAACACTCTCTTCTATAATACCCACTCTTACCACAATTCCAACAGACAACTCCACTAATCCTAAACTGACTATGTCTGTTCGTGTTAATACTACTCCTACTAACATGATTACTAATTCTTCATCTACTTTCACCAAGTAAAATAGCAGGTACATGTTCACCAAATTCTTTCCTACGCATGTCTTCGCTCAGAATAAAATTGCAACTCATCAAATGTCAAGCTTCTTGACCCAGAGAAATTACTAACAGTAGTAATAGTGGTATTCCAAATATCAAGTAATGAGGATAATAGAGTCAAAGCACATTCCTCATGTTCAAAGTTAATTGCAATTAAACTCAATTGGTTAATAACGTCATTGAATTTGTTGATATGCTTGGCAACTGACATACCTTCACCCATTTTTAAGTGAAATAGACGCTACATTAAATAGATCTTATTGATCGTAGAGAGTTTCTTGTACATATTCAACAATTCTTTCATCAATTCCACAGTGGTCTTCTCCTTCACAATTGATGGGTTTTTCATTTGATGGGTCAAGTCAAGCCTGTCCACCCATGTTGGGCCAAACCCAGCCCATAAGAGAATGGCTCATAAGAGGAAGAGACAGTTATTTTCTAAGTGAAAATAACTGCAAAATATATATAAGAAAATGGGAGAACATTAACTATTGCATTTTTAGAAAGAAAATATGCTTCTCCATTTTCTTCCCCTTAAAACAGTTTACTCCCCCTTGAAGAACGGAACTCTAGGGCTTCAAACGATTCCTCCGAAACTGCAACATTACTTAATCTGTGGCAAACAATGTATGTTTGTTTCCGTGATATATATTTTGATCGGTGTTACATATTTTTCAAGCACATTTCCGCGTTCGTTTTCAGTAATTGATCGTTCAAGTATTGGTTAGATATTTTAGGAATATGTTTTCCTACATTAGTATCAGAGTGATGTTGTTCATGTTTCCCGATAATTGTAGATGTTTATAATTTATTTTTGGCCGAAATTTTGAGAAACATCGCCATCGGATGCTTGGGGACGAAAATCCCGACACCCGCTAACGTTCGTCCCTCTTTTTTTTGTTTTTCTATGAATCAAAATTTATTTTTGATACTGCAAGGTCTTAGTTCTTGTCGAGACGAGAAAAACGATGGGTGGTTCATTGCTAGGGGCCATCGGATGCGCCGCCACGCTTGGCTAAAAGGAAAAGTGTCGTCAACGCATGCAACGCACGCGTGCGGCAACTGTTGGTCCATGCGTGGCACGCGCCTGCGTGATTTTACGGATTTGCCCCCTTTTTCTTTAAAATACTACGTTTTTACCCTTGACAGTTGTTTTTATGATTATGCCCTTAGTATTCGATGTTATTACTATTTTACCCCTAGCTGACCTGTTGACCCGACCTAGTCTCCATTGACTGTGACTAAGTTGACTATTGACTCATTGACTCATTGATCGTTGACAAAAAAAAAAGTATGTGTTTCATTTTCATTTATGTCCCTATGGTTTATAAGTAATTCTTTTTTGTTCTACATTTGTTGCAGGGAACAATGCCTCCCCTTCATATGCGTATATCTATTCACACACAGTCGGGAAGACAAAATATGAGACTTGCAATGATAATAGTTGAGTTGGCTAATTATCGATGGGAAAGTGGTGACATAATTGAGTATGTTCTCGAGGTCAATAAGAAGATATAAGAAGTCATTTGGAAGGGTTATCCTATGCCAGCCTTTGAGATGGTGTGATTCTTCATTAACACTCTTCAATCTGAATGGCAATGAATGTTGAATCGCCTATGGGAGGTCAACGTGGTTCTTGATTATAAGAAACTTGTAGTGGCTTCTTTGAAGGAATATTATAGGATTAAAGCCACAAAGACTTTGACCCAAGGAGTGAGTTCAATCCAGCGGGGGATGAATGTGCAAGGGAGAAATCCTAAGGTTTCCGTCTATTTTTTCGTTGTTGCTGAATGTGCCTAAAGAATTTTCAAAGGAAATTTCTGAGATAAAAAAAAAAAAAAAAAAAAAAAAACTTTCCTTGTTCATAGGTTGACTTGGCGTTAGCTATTTCTAGTGATGTTTACTTAGTATGTTTTATGAATATCTTATGTAGATAATTTCTACCATGTTAATGTTGTTGTAGCAATTGATGTATTGGTTATATTATGTGGAAATATTTTTATTCTATCGTTAATGAATATTCAATGTCAATCGCTTCTGTTATTATTAAATATTGTGAGTAGTTCATAGAAATTCTTGTAGCTTCAAAGAACTTATTTTGCATTATAGAAGATTATATTAATGATAATTTCAAGTTAGGATTTTTTAATGATGATTGGAAACATGGTGACATTTTGATTCTAAAACCTTATTTGAAATTATTCATTAATATGACGAGTTTATGCAAATTGGATGCATAAATGATAGGTATTAATAATTTGTACATATGTGTTTGATATATTCAGATCAAATGGCTTTAGTAACTAAGAGCATAGTCTATGAATTGAACAAAGGTGAGAAGCTTAACCACGCTAATTATGAAATATGACATGAAAATCTAATATGTGTTGGAATAGTAAGAAGCACTAGAAGCTCTTAACTTGATTATGAAAGAACCTGAAAATGGGAACACTGCACAACATAAAAGAGATAAGGATGCATTTGCTGCATAGAAGAGAAAGAACTCCCTTGCTCGCATTACATTATTGAGTAGCATGGGGAATGATGTCATACGAGAGTTCATGCGTTTTGAGAATGCTAAAGAAATGTTGGAAGCATTGGTAGCAATATTTGGTCATACATTAATGATCAAACTAAAGTAGTTCACTATAAGGTTTGACTCTTACAAGAAGTCTCGTGGTCAAACCATGAAACAACACATGAGAAAGATATTAAACATAAATAAAATGAGTTGAAGGATGCTGGCCATGCCCTAATTGATAAGTAGCAAGTGCAAGTAGTGATTCATTTATTGTCTCAAACTTGGGAGCATATGAAGGTGCATCTGACATATAACGAGAACATTAAAAATTTTGAGGATACAGTGCACCATCTTGAGTTAGAAGAAGACTGCCTCCTGGCGGTTAAGCTGGAAACTGACATTTATTATGCTGGTTCTAACTCACAAAGGGTTTCGAGCTCCAAGTGCAAACATCCTAATTCGTTCAAAAGGTGAAAAAGCAAAGGAGTAAGTTCTTCAAGAAAGAATTCAAAAGTTGACCAACATGAAAGAGGAAAGCGTCCTCAAATGAAGAAGTTGTCAAAGGTGAAGTGTTATAACTATGACAAGAAGGGTCACTATGCTCTCGACTGTCACAAGCCACAGAAGATAAACATCACATGTACTCTTGAGAACTTTGCTTATATATCAAGTTCTGTATTGTTAATTGAATTTAATCATTTGTGGACTGTAGATTTTGGAGCAATAGACCATGTAGCGAAGGATAAAGAATCCTTCGTGGAATTCCGACAAGTACCGACTAAAAATAAATGAATCTATATAGGAAACAACTCTAGAGCTTAAGTAAAAGTGATTGACACTTGCCAATTAAATATGCGTGGTAGACACACTTTATTCCTACATGATGTTTTATATGCTCCAGAGATTCATCGGAATTTAGTGTCTGTGTTAGTATTGATTAAACTTGGCTTTAGCTTAAACTTCTATAATAATGATATGGGTTTATATTTAGATACAAACTACTATAGTTGTGGTTATTTTCTGAATGGTTTTATGATATTAGATGTTGACTATGGTAACATCAATATTTGTTATTCCCTATTCATATCTTTTAATTCATACGATAATAATGTTAATGAGTGGCATGTTAGACTTAATCATATTGGCCAATAACATATGAATAGGCTAGCCAAAGAGGGATTGTTGGGCAATATTGAAAAACTCGATTTACCCATATGTAAGCATTACCTAGTAAGGAAAACGACAAGGAAACCATTTTAAAAATGTAAAAGAGCTAAATTTGCTTTACAATTAATCCATTTTGACATATGTGGTCCAATGAATATGAGAGGAAGGCATGGGGCTATTTATTTCATCACATTTATAGATGATTATACTCAATTTGGACATGTCTATTTGATTTCTCATAAATCTGAAGTGTTGAGTTGTTTCAAAAAATTTATGAGCTTAGTAAAAAATCAATTAGATAAAAAAAAAGTATTGAAATCTGATTGAAGTCGAGAATATTTATCTAATGAGCTCAGAAAAAGCAATAAAAAATGGTTGTCTATTCCCTATACTTCCTCAATAAAATGATGTTGCGGAAAAGAGAAACAGAACCCTACTAGAAATTGTTAGGTCCATGATGGTACATGCTAACTTACCTATCACATTTTGGAGTGATGATTTATTAACCGTTGCTTATATACTTAATCGTATGCCTTCCAAATCAGTTATTTTCACTTCATATGAATCATTGATAGGTAGAAAACTTGACTTAAGTTTTATTAAACTATGGGGTTGTGCTGCCTATACTCATGAGCCCTCTCACAAGTATGAAAAATTGGGTCCCAGAGATAAGAAAAGTATTTTTATAAGATACTCAAAACACTCAAAAGGGTATGTGTTTATAGGTGAGCAAGTAAGTGGAAGTATAACTGAATTTGAATCACAAGATATCACATTCTTAGAGAATGAATTTCCTAATAAGGACGAAACAGGTGAGGACTACTCCCTATTTGAAACATTGGATCAAAATAATGAATATAGTAGGGTTCGTCCAAGTAGGAGAAACATGAGAAGTGAGGAATTAGATTCGACACATTCTCAATTACAACCACCTGATAAGATAATATTATCATTATCTAATCCGAGTATGAGCATAATTGAGAATACTGTGCAAAGTGTACAATCTCTTGTATGGCGAACAAGTCACAAAAGTATTCATCATCGACGTTTTGATATTGAAAGTGAAATTTTTATGATTGCTCCATAAGATAATGAAGAGCCAAGAAATGTAAATGAGGCTCATTGTTATAGTAAGGAAAAATGGATGCATGCAATAGAAGAGGAAATTGAATCAATGAAGTCAAACTATGTTTGGGAACTAATTGACCTTCCAAAAGAATGCAAAGTTATTGAGAACAAGTGGTTTTCAAAATAAATAGTAAAGCTGATGATTCAATAGAAAGACATGAGGCTCGTCTTGTAGCAAAGTGATATAATAAATAGGAATGAATTGATTATGAGGAAACGTTTTCTCCTGTAATGAGATTTACCTCAATTCGCATTTTTTTGGCAATAGTAGCTAGTATGGATCTTGAGTTATATCAAATGGATATAAATACTACTTTTCTCAATGGAGAATTAGAAGAATAAATTTATACAGAACAACCTATTGGTTTCATTTTGAAAGGCCAAGAACAAAAGGTATGTCAACTTTTGAGATCTATATATAGCCTTAATCAGTCATGGAAACAATGATATATACGTTTTCATAATATCATAATAACATATAATTTTATAATGATTGATGAGGATCATTATGTGTATATCAAAAGATCCAAAAATTAATTTGTGATCACATCATTATATGTTGATGATATACTGATTACTGATTATCGGAAGCAATATGGAGTTTGTTAATACCATTAAGAATTGGTTATCTCCAACTTTGATATGAAAAACATGGATGATGTTGCATACATTCTTGGAGTTAAAATTTCAAGAGATCATTTCTTTCGCAAAAAACATATGTAAGCAAGATTCTTGAACGATTTCATATGTAAAATGGTAAACCCGTAGATACTTTTATTGCAAAAGGTGAATGATTGAGCCATATAATGTGTCCAAAGACTCCACAAAAGAAGGAACAAATACAACATTTTCCTTATGCTAGTGTTATTGGAAGCTTAATGTACCCTATGACGTGTACAAGATCTGACATATGTTTTGCAGTTGGAATGGTAAGTAGATACCAATCCAATCCAGGTCAAGCACATTGAAAAGCCATCAAAAGAATACTAATGTATCTGAATGAAACTGCTGATTATATGTTGAGTTATCAAGGAAATTATCTGTGACTTAAAGGCTATTTAGATGTTGATTGGAGAAAAGATTTAGATTAAAGGAAATCTACCTCTAGATTTGTTTTCTTACTTAATAATGGTGCCATATCTTGGAGCAGTAAGAAATAAATGTATATAGCTTTGTCTATAATGGAAGTTAAGTTCGTGGCATTATCAACAGTAATATAAGAATGTGTTTGGCTTTAGAAATTTTTGGATCATTTAGGTATTATTAAGAATGCTGCAAACTCATTATTGGTTAACTATGATAGTTAAGCAGAAATAGCGTACACCAAAGATCCAAAATATCATGGTAAGACCAAACATATAGATATCAAGTATAATTTTGTCAAAGATATAGTTGCATAAAAAGATGTGAACTTACAATACATATATACATATAGAATGGTAGCAGATTCAATGACAAAGTCAATACCTAGAAATGTGTTCCGTGGTCATGTAAAATCTCTAGGACTGCGTAAAGGCTAATGTACTTAATATTGTAATTTCCCTTAAGTGTTCATGTTTAATGAATTTGTATTTCATTATCAATGCTTATGAGTCTTTATTTGACGTTTATGCATTTTAATACTTAGTGCATCATATAAAATTGAGAAAGCATGTCGGACAGATAAGAGATTAGCCCATTCACATGAATAATCACCTCTATTTATTATGTGATAAATAGAAATGATGCGGTTTTTAAACTTATTATCTAAGTGATAATCGAGAGTTCAAGCTTAAAATATAGATGTCGCTTTAACTGATTGTTAAGATTATGACATAATATTACTATGTCTAAAAGTAAAATTACCCACATATTTTACTTTATTTGTCTTTGATGTCAGATGTGAGTTCTGATTAATTTTTTAATAGAGTAGACGCATGAACTCAAGTTAGACATTAGGTATGTCTAAATTATCATATGTATGGCATTGAAAGTGTAAACATATGTTTCATGGGAAATTGGTTAATACCATAATACGTATTTCATACTACGTATGCATGAGATGACCAACAAGAGTGGCAAAAGTTTTGATACCAACTTTTATGTCATGTGAGACTCTTGAGGAAAAGAGTTCCTCAATTAAGTGCCCTCATGACTCTTACTTATTCTCAATATTTCTATTCAATATTTGTTATCTTAGAATGTTGTCAATAATCATGAATTGATTCGATCTAATTGAGACATTTTTAGAAAAGCAAATTGAACTAAAATTGAGAGTTTCAAGGAAAGATGAAAATCGAGCTTGAAGAATCACATTCTAGTTTTGTATTCATTGGATGACTAATTATAATTGTTTTGAGATAATCATAATTGTGAATACAATATATCATTGTTAAAAAAAAAAAAAAAAAGATCAAGAGAGATATAAATATGATCGATTTACGATACTACATATTATATCTACTAAAAAATGTGATGTCTGTTATGAGTTGTTATATATTCTTAACAGATGTATGCCACCGAGCTCTCGAAATATGTTGGTCACACGGATTATTTACTGGTATGAATGTTGCATGTTACAGAAAGGTAAAGAAATAGTTTTGTTCAGTCCATCATATACGAGTGAGAGATGATGGATTTTTTATTTGATGGACCAAGTCAAGCCCGTTTGCCCATGTTGGGCCAAATCCAGCCCATAAGAGAAGGGCCCGTAAGAGGAAGGGGTAGTTATTTTATAAGTGAAAACAACTGCAAAATATAAAAAAAAGTGGGAGAGAACGTTAATTGTAGCATTTTTCAAAAGAAAATATGCTTCTCCATTTTCTTCCCCTTGAAATAGTTTACTCCCTCTTGAAGAACGGAACTCCAGGGCTTCAAACAATTCCTCTAAAATTGCAATAATACTTAATCTGTGGCAAACAAGATATGTCTATCTCCGTGATATATCTTTCGATTGGTGTTATATGTTTTACGGGCACGTTTCCGCGATCGTTTTCGGTATTCGATCATTCAAGTATTGGTTCAATTTTTCAGGAATCTGTTTTCCTACAACAATTTTAAACGCGATGTTACGAGCCAACTTCAGTTGAATAACACTCATCGCTTGTCTATCCAGCAATTCACACTTGGCATCTTTTATTGAGTTTAGTTTCTCCCTAGATAAGAGTAAGTGTAAATTTCTCTAATATAAACACTTTTCAATCTGCATCTTCTAGAAAGCAAAATCTTTCTCCTTAAATCAATCAATTCTCACTTTTTTTTCTTCTATTATAAATTTGCTTCAAGTCAGCCAATATTGATTCTGATACCAATTGTTATGATAGTCAAAGAAAGAAAAGGGAATTGGATACCAAATTACATGGTTCGGTCCAAATATCAAAGCTTACATCTTACGGGGAGAGTAGTACAAAATTCCATTATAGAAACAACTAATATAATAGAGATTACAATCACTCAAGTACTCAAACATTCTTTCTCAATGTTTCTTAACTCTAATTACATCCAATAACTCACACAATGTTTAGCTCCTTATAATTCCTAGTGAAATCTCACTCAATGAATTACACAAATTCCAATCACAAGAATTTAATTGGCCGAATCACTCCGATGTAATTACAATGAATAAACCCTCATGAGGAGAATTCTCTGCCCTCTTTTAGAGTCTCAAAGCTCTCTCTCTCGGCCAACAAAGGAACTTGGTGCACTTCTACCTCGATGGCTCCTCTCTATTTATAACCAAGAGAAGTCTCTCATCATTTATAGCAGCATGAGAAAGCCTTCTTCACTCTTTCTTTCTCTCTTCATGATGGTGTACCTTTCTTCTGACTCTGATGCACAAACAGCTCTTAGCTCCTCATTTCTTCTCCTTGTCTCTTTCCGCATTTATTGACAAAAAAAAAAAAACAAACGAAGTCCACAAAAAATGACCAAAAGAAGGGAAGAGATATTCGACGCTCACAATCTTCTGTGGGCATGCATGCGCATCCATGGGCATGCATTAATGAGCGAGAAGGAAAATGGACGTGGGGACATGCACATAAAGTGGGGAAAATTTGTCCATCTTCATTTAACGTGCCCCTCTTTTCTTTCTTTTTATTTTCACGTGGTCAAATGTCCACACAACACATCGAGTCAAGTTTCGTTTGGGCTCAAACTCCAGATAAATTTTCAACAGTTGAGATGACAAAACTTTTGCGTATGAAAGAAACAGCACATGACCATCACTTGTTTTGCAATATCAATCTGCGACTTGGCTATTGGAGGTGAGGGTTGACCAAGTTTTAAGTATGCATTGGATCTGATCTTCTCATTTCTATTGATTTACTTCATGTGTGAATTTTTAGGTAACGTGCGAGATATTATTGAAATTATGCAGCAATCGATACACAAGCTGTTGTGATATTATCTGAATTAATGCATACGGAAAATAATTAGCGATATGATGGATGGTGCACTTATCTAGATTTTTTATTGAAAGGCGATAAATCAATATATGAATATACTAAATTTTTTAAGCCATCGAATATATCTAATAATAATTTTGTGCATATTCAAAGCCAAAAAGAGAGGATGTTGCTGTGTTGATTCCATTGCCGATAACACCGACGTCTGTTTACGCAAGGCATTAGATCTGCTGGGTTCGATGCCCAGTAACAGCTAAAACGCCCCCCCAAAAAAAAAAAAAAAAAAAACCCAAACAATATAAAAAAAAAAAAAAAAAAAGGTGCTTTCTTGATGTACAGGGCATGTCTTAGGAATCGACATTTGCTTGTTAAATTTACTTAACAAAATTCCATTAATAGTAACTAAAAGCGTTACCTTTTTCTGCACAGTTATTTCCGGGGTTCGTAATTTCTCAGCAACTACGTAAGAGGAAACTGCCAAATTCTATAGTAATACATAGAAAAAGGACGATGCAGACAAATATAGTGGTTGAGAAAATTGATGTGCCACCCACTTGCCTAAAGCAGTTAATTAAGACTAATTTAATACAATGGATTAGACGTGCTGTTCATTTTTGTTTAGCAGTCAAGGCCCTTGAGAAAACATCGTTGTGGTATTTTCTAAATATAGACGAGAATATATATAAAATTTATTTATTTATGTAGATATCATTCACGAATCTTTATATTTAAATTAGGAGTGAACATAATCCAGATTGGGCTAGATCAGCACCTAACTCAGCAATCAACCCGTACAATGTCGGTCTCTAATTTTTGGGACTAGGGACCAACCCTGTTGAGCTTGGGACCGAGGACTTGACCGACCATATGAGTCTAGTCCAGTTGCACGATCAACTCAAGATCAGCCAATTCTTTTTTTCTTTTCATTTTTTTATATTCCTTAAAAGGATAAACATACTCTTTCAAATTATGTATCCACCAATAATGCGACATTGAATAACCAAATTGTGAACACAAGTATATATGAAACATAAATCTAAGATAAAGTAACAATAGAAATATTTATTTGCAATTGTTGAGCTACACTCGTAAGGCGGGCCAAGAGAGAGGAGCGATTTCACCAATTGAGTTGTACTCATGAAGTGAGTAAGAAAAGGCCATAGGCGAGTGGTGAAGCAAGCGAAAGAGAGGGAGCAACAAGCAAGGCAAGCAAGGTCAAGGAGAGCGAAGGGAGTTTCTATTTATTTTTATTTTTGTCAATCAAGGTTGGGTTTCTAGTTTCTAATTTACATGGCAGAATCGCATAAAAAGCACAAAGGCGAAGGCGCTAGGGTTTAGAATATACATTATACTTATTAGATATTACATATATAATATATACATGATTAGTCCAAGTTGGACCAATCCCAAAGTCTTAGGGCTGAGGACTAATCCTCACAAATGCAAGGTCCAGGGATTCTAAGACGAAGGACCGGCCCGGTCTCCTTAGGAAGCAGGCTAGAACTGGTTAAGTTGGGCTAGTCCAAGGTTGACCTTGGGTTGATGTTTACCCCTAATTTGAATCCTATATTGAAATGACTAATTTGTTCTTCTTGTAAACTCATTTTAATATCTTTCCTAGGATTTAATCGTTTTGTTTTCATTTAGCTTTGGATAATTTGAGTGGGAGTCAAAATTTAGGTTTTAGGGTTTGGCAATCTTGGCAAATAGTGACACTTTCGTAAATTAGGACAATAAAATAGTTCATGTGAAGGTGCAAAATGGTCTCCAAAAATAAATCTCAAGCATGTATCTAGTAACTTTTTTTTTTTAAAATAGAGATACGTAAATGGTTATTGGGTGAAATTTCAGGTATTTTTTCCTAAATATAATACTATATCCCAATTTAATTTTTCATTTATCTGTTTAATATTATTTATTTATTAAATACTCAAAACCCCTCCAAAGACACGTCTTTTGACCATTATAATTTATCTTCTCTAAGGTCATTTAATTCATGGAAAAAAATTATTTAAAAAATATTTTTCTAAAAATAATTGCTTGTATCACTTACAAAAATGAATGAACACAAAGTATGTTTTACCGTCCACAAGATATAAATTATTATCAATAATAAAACTATTATTAATGGCTAATTATTTCAAGAATTATAAGTCCAAATTATTCATTTTTCTGAGAAACAAACGCGACATTGACAAGCAAACTAGTTCTGAAAAAAGAAAAAGAAAAAAAAAGTTTAGTCTAGACATTGAATTTAAAGAAAGGATTTCGGTTTAGTCGACTACGTTTCAGATTATGATCAATTAAAGGGAAGGATTTCTTCGAGACGGTGTCATCAATATGCGTTTGTCCCATTTTATTCTTTTTGTCATTATTTGATTTTCACTGCTTCGCTTTGAATTGCCGGGGAAACATTGAGCATTTGCACGCTTGACCTCTCCTGATCTCTGACAGGAAATAATTGTCCCGTCGGAGTTTTTGGAGTGTAAACGTGAACAATCCAGGTGAGAGTAGATGGTGGAGTGAAAATGAAGAGACTGTGGAAACGAATAATATAATGCATCTGTCGTGATTACTTTTCCACAGATAAGATGGACGGTAGTTGAGGAATAGTCATGGATGGAGTCAAGTCATCATCGATACCACCATTTGGGCATATAATATACCGGCTCGTCTTCAAGCTCAGCACCTTCCATCTTCTCCGCTCTCTATCTCTCTTGAAAACGAAATGGGTGAAGTCGCAGGGGCAGGCAGAGAGTTCATGGTGAAGTTGGGCAAGACGGAAGTGGTGGCGGCACCACTGCCCATGCAAGAGCATTGGCTGCCCCTCTCTAACCTTGACTTGCTCTTGCCTCCGCTCGACGTAGGCGTCTTCTTCTGCTACATCAACCCGACCACCCCCACCTCGCAGAGGCTTGAATATGGGTCCATGGTTGGTATTCTGAAAGTCGCCTTGGCCCAAGCTCTGGTCTCCTACTATGCTCTTGCCGGAGAGGTGGTCAAGAACTCGGTCAGCGAGCCCGAGCTCCTGTGCAACAATCGTGGGGTGGACTTTATCGAAGCTTTCGCGGACATAGAACTCTGCCATCTCAACCTGTATAATCCTGATGAAACCATTGAAGGGAAACTGGTTCCTACAAAGAAGCGAGGCGTACTTGCTGTCCAGGTATAGATAATAGATACGGCCATACTATATACCGTTTATTCATCTCAAAAGATTAGATCACTGCATATGCGCCCATTTCATCTTCTTCTTTTTTTTTGGTGAAAGTAAGAGATGCGCCCATTTCATCTTTATTGCACCTAAATCCACAATTTTTTTTTTTTTTTTTTTTTTATGTCTCTTGTTTATGCATGGACGCATAAGTATAACCAGCATCGAATGGGACAGTGTACCATCCACCAGTAAGTCTGGGTCGGATTCTCCAACTTTACTGAGAATGGTTCACAAAGTTGGTTCATTCATCGATGTTGAAGTTCCTCCATCGGTTGTCGAAATAAAACCTTTCGTTTACATCACTTAGTATGCAAATTTTACAAACAAAATTTTGATACTAATTGGCAACGTTAGACGGAGGTATAATGTTTAGACTTCGTTCACATGTCTGACATTATAGTCTGTGATTATACGTTATCAATTACTTCTTATAGTTTACTATTTTCCTTGTAATAATTCGAAGATGTCCTAATCAAAGCCACGTCAATAACTTTACACGTAACAGAACAATGTAGCAAAGATCATTGCTAAATGATCAAATGAAAATGAAAATCTGACACTTAGTACGAGCTCACTGATTTATTTATGTGATCATTGAGATTATGCATTTTGCTCATTGCGTCCTGCGAGAATAGTGAGATGGAGATTATCATTTTGTCTATTATGGATGGAATTGAATGAATGGAAGAATCTTGCGAGGGAGGACCTTAAAATTAATAATTAACTTGATGAGAAGCCGTGCAATTATGGCAAGGCTCCCCAGGCACGTCAAGCGCGAAGAATTCATATCTATATGGAAAGGGTGGGATTTCCCTTTCACTATCAACATCCTTCGCATAATTAATGCGCCAAATGGGAATCATGCTAGAGTATTGAGGAGCCTGTCCTCTCTGGTGCTAGTCCTGTACGAAATAACTAGACAGTGGATATTGCATATTTCCTTGTTATCGAGGAAAGAAGTAGCTAGCAGGCTATATGATAAAGTCATCTCGAAGAGATTAGTTTAAGTAAATGGAGGATTAAAATACAAGTTTACACATTGAATTGCCTCAATGAATGGGCAAGAGAAAACTATGGTGCCGAAAACTATGAAGATCAAGTCCATGGTAGGATAACTTTCCGGTGATGCATGGGTTTAGTCTTCTATGTAGACGAAGTCTACTAGATCAAGCTGCTAATAGACTAAGATTTGTACATTTTCTCGATGGAAAACATTCAGGCAACGGAGCTAAAGTGTGGGGGAATAGTGGTGGCGTGTACATTTGACCATCGGATAGCTGACGCCACCTCGGCCAACATGTTCATGGTGTTTTGGGCAGAGACCGCTCGTTCTGATGCCCCCTTCTCACTCCCTCCTTGCTTCCGCCGCTCTCTTCTCAACCCAAGGCGTCCACTCTGCATTGACCCTTCTTTAGACCGCATGTACGTGCCCATCTCTGCATTGCCCCCACCTCCCCAGCACAAGCATCAGGCAGGTGGTGAATTCGAGCCAACGACTTCAAGGGAAGACGGTCGTCTAGTAAGCCGCATGTACTATGTGACGGCCACCCAGCTAAGCGAGTTGCAGCAGAGCGCCAGCTCCAACGGAGGCAAGAGGTCTAAGTTGGAGTCGTTCAGCGCTTTCCTTTGGAAGATGGTGGCCGAATCCTCCTTAGTTGCTAATAACGAGGACAACAAGGCAATATCAAGGATGGGGATCGTGGTAGACGGCAGGTGTAGATTGATGAGTCAGGACGGGGATGACAAGCCCACACCCATGGCGTCCTACTTTGGGAACGTCCTGTCAATACCATTTGGAGAGAAGAGGGCGAGGGAGGTGGTGGAGAAGCCGCTGAGCTGGGTGGCTGAGGCGGTGCATGATTTTGTGGAGAGGGCAGCAACGAGGGAGCACTTCCTGGACCTGATAGACTGGGTGGAAGGGCACCGGCCGGCACCGGGGGTGACAAGGATATACTGCAAGCTGGGGAGCGAGGAGGAGGAGGAAGGGTCAACGGCATTTGTGGTGTCATCGGGGCAGAGGTTCCCGGTGACTAAGATGGACTTCGGGTGGGGGAAGCCAGTGCTGGGTTCCTACCACTTCCCGTGGGGAGGGGAAACCGGGTACGTCATGCCCATGCCCAGCCCGCTCTCCAACGGCGACTGGGTGGTCTACCTCCACCTCTCCCGGTCTCAGGTGGCCTTCGTTGAGTCCAAAGCTCCCACTGTCTTCAGGCCCTTGAACCCTCACTATCTTCACCTGCTTTGATTCTTCTCCTTCTGTATGGATACGTTTACGTGCCTCACCGCTACTGTTGGTTATCGTTGTTTGTCCTGTTTAATTAAAACCTTATGTTCCTTGTGTAATTTCTTTCGCTACATACATCCTACTTGGTCCTTATCCTCCATATCAATCGATCCGAGGCATATGTCTACTTTCTAACGATAGCACATATTGCTAAAGTTATAAACAAATTGACGGATGCCAGCATTTTGAATCGCTCATTATATGCGTGTGATATAAGCATCGTATAAGTAACTTCGCATGCAGGAAAGACAAACTAATTAATTAACGATGTCATTGTTATCATCCGCGCTTGCAATTAGTCAAATTTTGTCAAATTTTCCTATTGCACTATGTTCGGTGATTTGACCTTCCACCTTGGAACTCGTTCAAGTTGGATCTTTGTAAATGTCTCCAATAATGTTTTGTCGCTTTGCATCCGGTTCAACCGTGAACGAAGCAATACTGGTTAGTTTATTGGGTTGATGAAGAAATATTCCATGCAAGCAACTAGCTGTACCTAAGTTGAAACTTCGGGAATTTATCTTTTATATCCTAGCTGGATCTTCAATGAGCGGTATTTAACTCCAACTGAAGTTGTTAACATTGAAAATCTAATTAAGATGGTGAGATATCTAGTGTATAAAAGTTTGAGATAGAGGATCGGAAGAATGTCTAATTATACCTTTTTACTAGACCCTAGTTTTAACTTTATTCTAACGGGAAAAGTGCCAAAAAAGTCCTAAACCTTTTGGCTTTGTGCCGATTTAGTCCTAAACCTTTTTTGGTGCCGATTTAGTCCTAAACATTTTTTACGTTGTGCCAATTCAGTCCTTTCCGGCCAATTTTGATCGGATTTTGCTGATTGGACGCCGGCCGGTGACGTGGCCTAATCGGCGCGTGTACAATTTTTAATAATATTTTTATTTTTTTGAATTTTTATTTTTTTCTCTTTTTATTTTTATTTTTATTCTTTTTTTTATTCTTTTTCTTTTTTCTTCTCATCTTCTTCCTCCAGCCGGTCGCCGGAGCTCGGCCGACCAGCCCGAGGCGACGGCCGGCGAGGTCGACCTCACCGGATCTAGTGAGGATCAAGCCTCGCCGGCCATGGGCGAGGCTCGATCCTCACCCTTGCCGGCTGGGTGGCGAGGCTCACCCTCACCGAATCTGGTGAGGGTTGAGCCTCGCCCATGGTCGGCGAGGGCGAGCCCCGCCAGCTCGGCGCGAGGCCGTCGGACTCCTCCCGGCTCCGTTCTCCGATCCCAATCTCGCCCTAGAAATTTCCTTCCTCCTCCGCTCGTCGTCGTCGTCGTCTCTAGGGTTTACGGGAGCTCGGGGTGTCTTTGGTCGCGCGTCTCCGGCCCCGGATTTTCACCTCTTTCTCCGCGGCGGCGATTCGTCAAGGGTGGGGTTTTGTGATTCTGGGGTTCTCCAAGGCAACCGGCCTCGCACCGAGCTGGCGGGGCTCGCCCTCGCCGGCCATGGGCGAGGCTCGACCCTCGCCAGATCCGGCAAGGGCGAGCCTCGCCACCCGGGCCGCGAGGGCAGCCGGGCGAGGCCGAGCCTCGCCGGCCTCGCGGCCACCCGGCGAGGTGGCCGGCGAGGTCGACCTGCTGGCCGTCGCCTCGGGTCGGTCGCCGAGGTCCGGCGACCGGCTAGAGGAAGAAGATGAAAAGAAAAAAGAAAAGAATAAAAGAAAAGAATAAAAATAAAAAGAAAAAGAGAAAAAAAAAAAAAAATATTCAAAAATATTCAAAAATATTAAAATATTATTAAAAATTGTACACGTCGCACCGATCAGGCCACATCAGCCGGCCAGCATCCAGTTAGCAAAATCCGACCAAAATTGGCCGGAAATGACTGAATTGGCACAACGTAAAAAGGTTTAGGACTAAATCAGCACAAAGCCAAAAGGTTTAGGAATTTTTTGGCACTTTTCCCATATTCTAACCATCGGTTTTTAAGAAACCCCTCACTCCGTCTTTATCATTTCTACCCTGACATCGAGATCATGTTCGTCGTTTTCAATTCTTGGTTTATGGTCCACCAATCTTTATCCTCAAGTGCAGCCACAATCAATTATCCTCAAGAGTAGCACCATAATCCTCTATCGCGATCCCAGGTCTGATCCAATTGCCTCTAAGAGCAGCTCTATCTCGTAAGTCACTGGTCTCTCCTCCATCGTCAGAGGGAGTTATTGTTTCTTGCGGCCTCGTCAATCTAGTCACAATGCCGACCATGGACATTATTGTTGTGGGACTTTCTTTCGATTGTGAGCATCATTGTAGAGCGAAGTCACTGTCAATCATCTAAGCAACTGTGGGCACCGAAGTTGAGTACACCTTCATCGAGTAGCCAAAGTTGACTTCACGGGGTGATGCAATTTAATTTGCTGCAACTGAACATGGTTTCCACACAATTATATCAAATTCATGTTAAATAAAGGTGTCGATTTTTTGATCATGTGTTTCTTTAGCACTTGTTTTAAATTCGATTCAAAGTATTAACATCCTTGTCTAGTGTAAGGAGGCTTACATGATACTTTGGTGGCAAACATTGGAAGAAAGTTGTAGAGCTTGAGTGGAGTGTTGAAGTGTATTTATTGACATTATTAGATGATCATAAATAAGGAAATTAGGATTTTGTTAGTATCTCTTATACTATATTCCTCTAAGTACTCTCACTTGTAATTCATGGTGATGAAGGACACATATTTATACGCAAGTTACAAATAATTTGATAGAGACATAAAATAAAAAATAAGATCCAAAAGATTACATATTTTAGAACAGTCAGTGGTAGTCTTACTAAATCTCACATGGTATTAGAGCAAGAAACCCTAAGTTCCAATTAAGTATCTCCACACTCAATACTAAACAAAAAGAATAGATTAAGCATGAGGGAGTGTTAAAATTATGTAAAATATTAAACTACAAATTCATCGAAAGGCTTACATTTTTAGAAAAGTTGGAAATTGTTCCATGAAATCTCACATTCACTTTACCTCCTAAAATTTATCCTTTAGATATTGGTCATGTGTTGACTACCCTATATGAAGTGGCGGTTATTCTTGCCATTTTGAGAGTGATTGGTTAGGTCTTGGGTGATACGTTCTGAAGTTGTTTTGTTTAGTATAATTATGAGAAAACTTATTAATTAGTATTAATTTAGTAATAAACTTTTTATTAGTGCCAATTTAGTCATAAATTTTTTTGACTTAATGTTAATTCAATCTTTTCAGCTAATTTTGGCCGAATATTGTTGATGTGGATATTGGTCAACTTACGTGATACCGCCAACATTGACGTAAATAATTTTTAATAATATTATAATAATTTTCATTTTTTTTTTTTTTTTCTCTCCTTTCTTCTTCCTTTGTTGGTGACCAACCACCAACCATAGGTGATGACTAGCCACCAACATGGCCAAGTGGGCTAGCTTCACCTAGCCATGGTGAGGATGAGCCTTGCCGAAGCCACCTTGGCTTGAGCAAGGGTAGCCTCGGCGAGGGTTGGCCTTGCCAAGCCAGATTTGGCGAGGGGAGACCTTAGCAAGGCTTGGCCTCACAATGACCAGCTGACACCAACCTACCCAACCATGGCTGGTGCCCAACTATCACCTGTAGCCAATAGCCAGTCATTGGCAAAAGGAAGAAGAAATGAGAGAAAAAAATAGAAAAAATGAAAAAAATATTAAAATATTATTAAAAATCATCCACGTTAGCATTGATATTGCCACATAAATCAACCCACGTGCACGTCGGCAATATTTGGTCAAAATTAGTTGGAAAAACTGAATAGGCATCATGTCAAAAGGTTTACGATTAAATTGGTACAAATACAATATATTTAAAACTTTTCCGACACATTTTCCTCACATGATTTAAATGAAGGGAAAAAGCCACCAAAAACCCCCAAACTTTGCCTGGAGTGACAGATTTACCCAAAACTTTATTTTGTGACGTAAAAAACCCTGAACTTTGCAAATTGTGACACATTTACCCCATTAAGGATATTTTCATCTTATTCTTTCTATTTTTTCTTTTTCTTTTTTCTTTTTTATTTTTTTCTTCTTCTCTCTTCCCTCCACCGGCCATGGCGGAGCCGGCGGAGGGAAGCCGGCGTCCGGCGAGGGGTGCCCTTGCCACCGTCGGGCAAGGGTCGCCCTCGCCGGCGTCGGGCGAGGGCGGCCCTCATCGGGTTGGGCGAGGAGGCCCTCGTCGACACTAACGAGGGCCGCCCTTGCTCGCATCAAGTGAGGGGTTCCCTCGCCGGACTCGGGCGAGGGGTGCCCTCCCTAGATTGGCGAGGAGGCCCTCGCTCAACGCCGGCAAAGGGTGCCCTTGCCCGACGCCGATGAGGGCCGCCCTCACCTGCGTCGGGCAAGGGTGCCCTCGCCAAATCTGGCGAGGGGTGCCCTCACCGACATCGGGCGAGGGTGCCCTCGCCAGATCCGGCGAGGGCAGCCCTCGCCGGACACCGGCTTCCCTCCGCTGGCTCCGCCATGGCCGGCAGAGGGAAGAAAGAAGAAGAAGAAAAAGAAGAAAAAGAAAAGAAAAAAGTTTTTAAAAGTAAAAAGACCAAAATGCCCCTATGATTTAGGGTAAATGTGTTGCACAAATGAAAGTTCAGGGTTTTTTGTATCATAAATAAAAGTTTGGGGTAAATGTGTCATAATTAGCAAACTTCGGGGTTTTTCACGTCACAAATCAAAATTTGGGATAAATCTGTTACTCCAGGCAAAGTTTGGGGTTTTTGGTGGCTTTTTTCCTTAAATGAAATAGCTAGGTGGGATTCCCTCACTAAAGACTTGCAGGGGATTTTGCTGAGAAAGCTTTTACAAATGAGCAACTTCTTGCTATGATGTCTCCTGTACTGTGCTTTGGTGATAAAGCATGGCATCCTCGTTTTACAATCAATTCAGGGCTCCATATCTGTACAGCGTTTTCGTTCTTTCACTCGTCTATTTCCAGATTGCCTCGGGAAGATCACTGTAAAGGGAAGATCAGCAAATTCGGACCAAGGTTAGAGACATCATGATTGAGGAGGTAGTTGCAGCCTCTCTTTTAAGAGCTCATGCTGCAGGTTAAAGATCACTACTTCTGAATGCGAAGCCATAGACCAATCACAGTTACACCCACCACAAGCTTGTAAAAAATTAATGGCAAAAGAACAACCGTTCATCTTCCCTGATCTGATGATATTATGTTTAATTACTCCCCAAGCTTGTTTCCATAAATTGATTTTCCAACTTGGTACCGATAATATAAATTTTGGCCATTTTATGATTTTGGCCGCTTTTTTATTAGTGGGCTTGGCCAAATTTTCAATTTATATGGGCTCAGTCCAATAAATTCAATCAAGCTCAGATTCTCTTTCGCTTATGTCTCTCGGCTCCAATTCAATGCAATTATATGGGCTTAACTAAAATGCTCATAATATCTATATACAATGTAACTAATATTATTGATGCCGGAGCATTCCTAAAAGATGTCAATTATCCTAAAGAGTCATCAATTTAGATGGCAAGTCATCAATCACATTATTATTGATCAAATCTAGTTGTGGACTTAGAGGACAATCATAGAATCTAAGTCTACTTCAATCACTTTGCATTTGGAGGGTGTCCACATTCCTTGAAGGCCATTAACTCAATAACATTGGAATAAGCAAATCTTGGATACATGCACCCAACAACACTTATTTCTTATATTTTCAAGGTCTAGTTAATGTCGTCTAAAGTTTTTAGAGTTCCTATTCAATTTTTGTTGTTTCCTAGTTTGTCTTCCCTATGAGTCCTCTTGTCTTTCGAAAGTCTTAGTAATTACTCGTGCTTGGAGAGTTGTTCCAAGTTAATCTTTATAAGCATGATATGATAAATAAGAAGTTAGACTTATTTTGATTCACAAACTTGTTTAGCCTTTGGCTTGAGAACAATAAGGATTTATTGTTTTGTTCTTATCTCTTAGATGAATTTCTACGAGTGGCGAGCGACCTACCTATTTAAGTTCTCACTTGTGTTACCTTGTACTTCTCTACACTTTCACTAGTGTCAAATTGGTATTAGGCTTTGGTTCAATGGTTGGTCTTCATCGACGTGGACCAAATGTTGAGTCTTCTACAGCTTGAGAAAGAGACTTACGGGACGTGGAAATTGATGATTTAAGGAGACAAATGTAGCAATTGTGGGAGCATTTGCAATACTTCAAACTTTTGGAATATGATGTTTTGCGTCATGATTCAAAAAATGCTCCCTTTGATGAAGAGGATGGCAACCCTTTGTTGGTGCTCAAAGTCAAGCTTCAAGTGAGGAAGAACTTCCTCAACATCAGTATCAAAGCTTCCTAAAATTGAGCAAAATTCTTATGTAAAGGTTAATATTCCTGAAGTTGACGGGAAGATGCAGCAAGAAGAATTTATGGATTGATTATATGTTGTAAAAAGAATATTTGACTACAAAGAACTCCCAAATGATCAAAGGTGAAGCTAGTTGCTGTCAAACTCAAAAAGCATGTGTTTATTTGGTGGGACCACTTGAAGAAATAAAGAACTTCAGAAGGAAGGAGCCATATCATAACTTGCGAGAAGACAAGGAAAGAATTGAAGAAAAGTTTTAACCCGCCGAACTAACGTCAAGATGCCTTCCTCTAGTTTCACATTTTGAAACAAAATGAGTCATAAGGAAGAAAAACTGGCAAAAAACGAAAATCATATAGGGATTCTAGAAACTTTAAATGACATTTATTAGACCATGAAAATATAAGAAATAAATATTATTGGATACATGTATCCAAGATTTGCTTGTTCCGATGTTACTGAGTTAATGGCCTTCAAGGAATATGGACACCCTCCAAATGTGAAGTGATCAAGCAACTCGGAATCGATGATTGCTTTGCAAGTCAGTGACTAGATTGTTGATCGATAATAGTGCAATCGACAACTTGCCCACTAAATTGACGACTCTTTAGGAGAATCGCCATCTTCTAAGAATGCTCCAACATCAATTATTTCTTAGGAGTCAAAATCAATTCATAATTTTTCTGCAATGGATACTTAAATGGGTTGCTAAAATTTATGTGTCAACACTATTATACATATGCCATTTCAATCCAAAAATATTTTACAATTTTTCAATGTAGTCTTTCTGAATGAAGCTAACATGAATAATTTTTTTTACATTTTCTTTAAAAAATCTGATTTTTTAAATTTTTTTGAATTTTTCTTTTCCTCTTCTTTTCCTTTTTTTCCCTTCTTCTTCAATCGATCTTTGGGCCTCAACAATGGTTGAGGATTAGCCACAAGCAAGGGCTAATAAGGCCTAGTGACCGATGGAGGAAGAAGGCCAAAAAAAAAAAAAAAAAAAAAAACAAAAGAATAAGGAAAGAACAAAAAATAGAAAAAATTATTAAAAATTCTGAAGATTTAAAAAAAAAAGAATAAAATCGTCCACATTAGCACTAGTCGTGTCACAAATGACAGTCGTTCAGATTAGCAATTGCTAGTCAAAATTGTTGAATGATTACATTAATAAATTGTTAAAAAATTTATGATTAAATTGGATATGTTGATATGTCTAAGACTGAATTGGCATCCGTACAATAGATTATGACTTTTTTTTTTTCATAATTGTCCTAACATGCAGCACGATTTTTTTTTTTTTTTCTATTTTGGTTTGTTACACACTACACAATTGACTATTATGGGCAAATGCATCTTTGCTCACTTGAGTGCTTAAAGTAAAACTACAAATTCAACTCCAATAAAGATTCATTATTGTTTCATAGGTTGGGTCACCCAAAAGTACAATTGGATTTGGAATCTCTATTTGGAGAGGATAATTTTCATGGATTCAGACTCGCAATGAATTACTCAACGTCAACAAAAACATACTGTTAAAACATTCAATTTTCTAGTGTCTTTAGACTAATTTCATGACATGTAAATGCCTCAAAATGGGTCATAGGCTCATTCTTAATTTATATTTGATGCATTGAGTTGTTGTATAGATTAGTTATATTTCGAGAAATGGATCATAAATGGTTTCAGAATAGTAAAATCTAAAATAATATGGGTGTTAAATCGCACGCTCACTCCATCCTCTCATTTCAATTTAAATGTGAGTTTTCCTAAATTTAATATAAATATAGAAGCATTTTAACAATATAGGTTAGGTTAGGTATGAATTGAGTACACAATGGGTTAGTGATGAGTCATTAAATTTGTATTACATAAAAATGGGTCAAAACGGATTTAATGGATTAATTTGAGTTGGGCCATTTTTGACTTAACTCGACTCACCCGTTTGATAGATTTAATGACACATTATGTATTAGCATCACATTAGACAAGATGAGATAGGGTAATGATGAAATTTAAATAACTCTATAGTGGGAATATGCGAAGCCCCACAAAAGGTCTCTTGCATGTGGGCCTTTTGTAGCTGGGACAGGTCAACTTCTTCTGGATTTGCTTTTAACATCTGCTCCCTTGCAACATGTCCGAGGTTTCGGTGAGTGTTCTGCAAAAGGCTCAGTTGATTGCCAATTTCAATAATATTCTATTATCGTATCGTCGCTGTTCCAGATTGGTTCTCCTGTTTGTAATACATAACATTTCTCTTTCCTAGCAGAATGAGAAACCGCTTGACTATCCGCGGAAGTGGATGCTCTCCGCCGGAGTTACTGTACGCCCGTGAGGTAATGACGTCCTCCGCGCGCTGAGTGAATACGTGAGAAGTTGACGAGTCATGAATGGTTGCCCTTTTGGAGCAGGTCAAAGGTAGGGTCACCGCCTTCCTCCTCCCTACCCACCCAAACTACCATGGCACGGCACCCTCTTCCCTGCACCAATCTTTTTCGAAGCTCCCAATGAATGACAAAAAATGGTTAAAAATGAGCTCAGAAATTCGTACTTTTTTAGCACATTTCCCATTTGAGTTTTTTATTTTATTTTATTTTTATGTTTCCAGAAATATCCCAGGGCTTTTAGATATTTTCAGCAAACATGTGACTTTCCTGACTTTTATAGTTGGAATGTGTTGGCCGTGTCAAAGCTCCTTTTAAGAAGATATTTTTTTGGCTTTTTCAAACATACATGTCTTGCTCATTATCTGATAACTGCGTATATACCTTTACTATTGCAAATGCTGTTCAAATACTCTTAAAGAAAATCCTGAATTGAAATGACTGAATTGTCCACCTTGCAAACTCGTTTCAGCATAACCACTAGAGTTTACCTCAGTGGCCACCCTTTCAACATGAATGGAAGAGGAAGGTGTAGGATTTGAATCCCCACCTTCTCAAAGAGGGTTAGGGTAGGGACAAATTTATTTCAAGAGTGGGTTTCGGAAGTTAGCTAGGTCTTATTCTTTACTTAGTCCTTTCCTTCGCGCGCTTGACCTCTTCCGATTTCTGCCGAGGAAATTATGATCTCGTTGGAGTGTAGACGCGAACAAATCCCGGTGAGAGTAGATGATGATTAAATCAAACCCCATGAAGCCCCCCATATGTTTTTTTTTTTTTTTTTTTTTTTTTTCCCACAGATAAGATGGACGGTAGTTGAATAATAGTCTTTGAGGGAATCCAGTATGGCAACCGTTCGGGCCTATAAATACCGGCTCATCTTCAATCGAACAGGTCCATCCCCTTAACTTCTTCTCCCCGCGCGCGCTCTCTCTCTCTAGCTACATAGTACATAAAATGGGTTCAGTTGCAGGGGCAGGCGGAGAGTTCGCGGTGAAGTGGGGCAAGAAAGAAGTGGTGGCGGCAGCACTTCCCATGCAAGAACTTTGGCTTCCCCTCTCCAACCTCGACTTGCTCTTGCCTCCGCTTGAGGTAGGCGTCTTCTTCTGCTACGCCAACCCAACCACGACCGCCTCACAGAGGCTGGGATATGGGTCCATGGTTGGTATTCTGAAAGCCGCCTTGGCCCAAGCTCTGGTCTCCTACTATGCTCTCGCTGGAGAGGTGGTCCAGAACTCGGTTGGTGAGCCCGAGCTCCTCTGCAACAATCGTGGGGTCGACTTTATCGAAGCTTTTGCGGACATAGAACTCCGCCATCTCAACCTGTATAATCCCGACGAAACGATTGAAGGGAAACTAGTGCCCGCGAAGAAGCAAGGCGTTCTTGCTGTTCAGGTATAGATATCAGATACTACCACGCTACAGGTCGTTTATCCCTCTCAGGAGATCAAATCACTGTACATGCGGCCATTTCCTTCTTCATTTCACCTAAACCTTGGCCTTTTTTATTTAATGTTTTATTTATGCATGACAACTATCAAAGAATCTTCAGGCTACCGTGAGAATAGCAACACATCGTCAGCCGCAAATTTTTAAAAGAATGAAACCCCGTAATAATTTAAAATTATTTATTAATTGTATTTTTTCTGTGACCCAAGATAGACTATTAAAGATAATTGGAGTACCATTTAGCATCATTCAAAAAGAAGAATAATATTGAACTTTTGATCATGAGTAACATCATAATCTGTGATTACATGCATCGGGGATTTCTCATAAAAACCATAACAATGTAGAAAGATTTATTGCTAAATGTCCAAAGGAAAGAGAATCTCACACACTGCGCGAGTTCCGCTGGTTTATTTATGTGATCATTAAGATGACACATTGGCTCATTGCGTCTATAGGGAACACTGAAAAAATAATAGCATGACACGTTGAGCGACGGTAATACAATGAAGGAGGAGATTATCATTTTTTTTTTATATATTTTAAATGGATGGAAAAATCTTGCGAGATGGGACCTGAGATGAGACCAATACATTTTTATATATATATTTTAACCATGTTTGAATACATGTAATTACCCATTAAAACAATTTTGTTCTATACGGTCAATATGTCATGTGATAATTTCTCAGCTAAGCTGCCAAATGCACTATGATTGATTCTATTTATCAAGACATGAGTTTTTAATTTGATTGAAAACATTCAGGCGACGGAGCTAAAGTGCGGGGGGATAGTGGTGGCGTGTACGTTTGACCATCGGATAGCTGACGCCTACTCAGCCAACATGTTCCTGGTGTTTTGGGCAGAGACGGCTCGCTCCGCTGCCCCGATCTCGCTCCCTCCTTCCTTCCGCCGCTCTCTTCTCAACCCTAGGCGTCCGCTCTGTGTTGACCCTTCTCTAGACAGCATGTATATCCCAGTCTCCGCATTGCCCCCACCTCCCCAGCAAAAGCAAAAGGCAGACGAGGAACAGGAGACGACGACATCGAGGGATGACGACTGTCTGGTAAGCCGCATGTACTACGTGACCGCCACCAAGCTAAGCGAGTTGCAGCAGAGGGCCTGTTCCAGCGGAAGCAAGAGGTCTAAGTTGGAATCGTTCAGCGCTTTCCTTTGGAAGATGGTGGCGGAATCCTCCTCGGTCGCTAATAATGATGACAACAAGACGATGTCAAGGATGGGGATTGTCGTGGACGGCAGGTGTAGGTTGATGGGTCGGGCCGTGGATGACAAGCCCAAACCCATGGCGTCCTACTTTGGGAATGTGCTGTCGATACCATTTGGAGAGAAGAGGGCGATGGAGGTGGTGGAGAAGCCGTTGAGCTGGGTAGCGGAGGCGGTGCACGAATTTGTGGAGAGGGGAGCGACGAGGGAGCACTTCCTGGACCTGATAGACTGGGTGGAAGAGCACCGGCCGGTGCCAGCGGTGGCAAGGATATACTGCAAGCCCGGAAGCGAGGAGGAGGAGCAAGGGTCGACGGCGTTCGTGGTGTCATCGGGACAGAGGTTCCCGGTGACTGAGATGGACTTCGGGTGGGGGAAGCCAGTGGTGGGGTCGTATCACTTCCCTGGGGAGGGGAAGCCGGGTACGTTATGCCCATGCCCAGCCCGCTCTCCAACGGTGACTGGGTGGTCTATCTCCACCTCTCCCGGTCTCAGGTGGCCTTCATCGAGTCCCATGCTCCCACCCTCTTCAGGCCCTTGACCCCTCGTTATCTTAACGTCCTTTGATTCTTCTTCTTCTGTCGTCGTCGTCGTCGTCGTCTGTATGTATGTATGTATGTACGTAACCCCATGTGCCTCGTCGCCCCTGTCGGTGTTTGTCCTATTTGATTGAAGCCTTGCGTCGCTGGTGTATTTTCTTTCCCTCCATCCATCTTACTCGGTCCCTATGATTTGATCAATCCGAGGCGCGTTTTACTTTCTAATTCTGTGGCATCTCGCTTGATCACTGTCTTCTAATGTCACAGGCTATTTGACATAAACTTGTCTACGAGGAGTGACTTCTCCTTGCACCATAAGATAATTACAAAAAATTATACAAACTACTTTACTAGGGTACCATATAAAATTTTGTTCGATAGTAATTAATTAACAATGCCAGCCCCATACATAACCATCCGAAATCAGTCGAATCTTGTCAAACTTTTATGTTGCGCCATGTTCGGTAATCTAGCAAAAGATGTCGATGTCTCTTAGTTCCGCTTTTCTTCCTTTAAACTGGTTAGAGTTGCGTCTTAGTACTGCTCATCAAAATAATTTGCTTCAACCATAAACCTAGCGGTATTTATTACTTTATTTGGTTGGTGAAAAAACAACTCAATGCAATTGCAAGTGATTTCACTTCATGTACCACATTGAAACCTTGGGAATTTTTTATATATTAAAGCTATGTCTTCAATGAACAGCATACAACTCCAATTGAGGTTTTTAACATTGAAAATCTAATTATAATTGGTGAGGTGTCAAGTATATAGAAATTGAGATCGAGGACTGTAAGATGGACTAATTATGTCTTTATATTAGACCTCAGGTTTATCTTCATTTTGGGTAAGTCTTAGAAAAAAGGAAAAAAAAAAAAGTGCCCCACCACCGTTATCATTGTTTGCATCTTGACATTGGGACCACACGTTGGTTTATTCCAAGTCGTTTGTTTTTCGTCCACCCATCTCTATCCTCGACGGCAGCCACAATCAATCTTTTTCAAGAGTAGCACCATTCGAGGTTTCATACCTGCTGCAACTGTCCTTAAGAGCGACTCCGTCTCGGGGATCGCTTGTCTCCCCTTCGCCATCACGGGGAGTTTTCGGCATCCTTGTACTGGGAACTGGGAAGTCAAACACAAGTCGAGCTTCTTCTTGTGTCCGGGACCCAAGCGCCTTGTAAGCATGTTAATTCGGTGGAGGGATGGAAGCTGGGTGCACATGCTATTGATCATTGCCACTGATGTCTCAATCGGAAGTATCCTTCAGAAAAAATCGAGCTCATATGATATCTCAATCGGAAGTGTTCTTCTGACCCCAAAAAATAAATAATAATAATAATAATAAAATAATAATAATAATAATAATAATAATAATATTGGAAGCGTCCTTTGATTCTTTTGCATACGGTACTACTCTTTCGATGGTCCCTTTCCTTGTTGTTCGTGTTTTTCTTTGTCCTCGCCCTCTTTTCCCATGAACGGGCCTTGTCCCATTAGTTTCATTCTTCAGTAGAGAACACAAAATTATCTCCTCCGTTGTCATTTATGCGTCGTCGAAAAGCTGAAGCAACCCCAACGCACGGTATCCTTATATCTATCCACTTAATTTTTATTTTTTATTTTTTGGAAATTCTAACAAAGCTAAACAATCTTCAAAAGTTTGCAATTGAATTGTGGCTCCTATTTCAAAGTGTACAATTTCCTGCACAAAAATGTTCACTAAAATTGATTGGATAGACTCAATTGACAAAACGTAAAAAAATTTATAATTCAATCAGTAAAATAAAAATAAAAAAATCGGTACGAATTGACAAAAATGTAATAGATTTAAGACTTTTTAGATAATTTTTCTACACCAAATTGCATCCATAGCCTAACTATACAAGGAGATGTACTTTATACATTCGTCACCATAGTGTGATATCCCTTAGTTAATCGTGATTATCTATTTTGTTGACATGATCTGCATTGAGTATGATAATTTAAAAGTTATGAAACACGCAATTGGGTTGATAAAGTCACATTAGCAAAACATAATTTGATTGGATAAACAATCAACATTCTCAGTGCCAAGAGTTGTAAGTAGTTAATAATAATGCAAAAAAGGGAATTGGAAATTTTTTGAATATTTCTTTGTGTATCAATGAAGAATACATGAACCTATTTATAAGTTTTATAGAACGGTTTTCTAAAGTAATAGAATATGATAGATTATCTAAAATCAACGTATTGCAATATCAATTACAATCAATCAAGAATATATCCATAATATCCAAAATATCACTAATATCCCATCAAACTCAAGGCAACGTACAAAAAGTCAACTGGAATTTGGAAAAAAAAAAAGATTTTTAAAACGTCCGAGTGATATTCGTTTGCGAAGACATCAACAATCTGATCAATGGATGGAGTAAAAAAGAGTCGTACAGTGCCAAGAAACGTGTGAGATCGGGTGAAATAACATAGCATTATGACATTAATTTCAATCAATCAACAAGAGAATCATAATATCCTAAACAGCCAAAATATCACTAACAGTGCGAATGACTAAATGATCACGACCTACCACCACGGCTGACTTCAAGGCTTGGAAGCATTTTTTTGGGGATAAGTACACTATCAATGCCATAAGTTGTGTACGGTGCTCACTTTGGTGCCAAAAGTTTCTGTCGGATCACTTAAATACCAAAAAGTTTGAAAAACGCTCACTTTGGTGCCAACTCCGATCCGGTTGGCCGAAAATCCAACGTGGCATTTTTTTATTAATTTTTAAAGCTGATGTGGCTCGCCAGAGAGTACAATTAACATCTTAACATCAAAACGACCCGTTTGGTGTCTCCCCCAATTCAAAACCCTAACACCAAAACAACGCTGTTCTCCGTCCTCGACAACCCCCACGCTCGGTGGCCGCGACTCTGACCCCAACCCCGACCCCGACCTCGACGATGGCCACTCGATGGCCGCAACTCTGACCTCGACCCTGACCTTGACCCCGACTGCGACGATGGCCACTCAGTGGCCGCAGCTCCGACCCCGACCCCGACCCCGACGATGGCCACTCGGCGGCCGCGACTCCAACCCCGACCCCGACTCCGACGATGGCCACTCGGTAGCCGCGGCTCCGACCCCGACCCCTACCTCGACGATGGCCACTCGGTGGCCGCGGCTCCAACCTCAACCCTGACCCCAACCCCGATGACGGCCACTCAACGGCCAAGTCAAAGGCCGTGATCTAGCCGGTGCTCGGGGAGGCCACCGACGAGTGCGCCGCCATTGATGTCTCCCTCTCCATCTCTAATCTCCTCGACGAGTGCATGGCCTGCGTCTTCTAATACCTAGGCTCCGACGACCGAGGCTGGTGCTCCCTCGTGTACCATCGAGGGCGTCTAAACAGCGCCGAGCAATGGCGGCTGAGTGAGCGACGGTGGCCCAGCGACGATGAAGGCCGAGTGACGAAACCCTAATTTCAATCCCCAAATTAAAAAAAAAAAAAAATCCCCAAAACAGCATCGTTTTTGTGAGGCCATCCATTTAAGACGACAAAACAACGTCATTTAAGGCCTTGTCGATTTTTTGTATAAAAAAAAAAAAAGCCACGTAATCATTTTGGCCGGAATCTTCCGCCGATGGCACCAAAGTGATCGTTTTTCCTCTGATTTGGCACTTAAGTGATCCGACGGAAACTTTTAAGACCAAAGTGAAGACCATACACAACTTACTAAGACCGATAAATGTACTTCTCCCAATACACTTATAGCGAGGACATTAATGCTGAAATCGCGGTACTCCCCTCGTTGTGTCGATTCAGAAAGAAAGAAGCTGACCCATCAATTGAGAGTTGACATAGACGGCATCATATGAGGACTACTCTTCCCTGGAAGCATATTGCAGCCCAGTGATATTTGGATAATGTATTATCGCGGTGACAATCTTCAATGTGCACGAGAGATAATTCTTTGAACGTCAGAATATCCATATTTTAAAATACCATCGTTGTATAATATAGGTTGGACAATTCAATCTTAGCGGGCACTGTGCCGGACGTCATGGGCTGTCCATTACAATATGCGGGACAACAACCTCGGAAAGTGAAAGATGACTGAATCCATTACAATATTGACTCGGTTTGGTCTCACCAACCCATTTGAAGCGGTTCGGTGTTCTGCTCTGAGCAGCAACCCGCGAAGCACCAATGTCATCGGGCCACATCGTGTTGGGGTCGGAGTTACTATATAATATGCAGATTAGTTCACCTCTCTCAGCGACTTTGCATGATTTTGGTTTGGATTCTACTCCGAAGGGCAGAGCGGAGATATAAAAAGAACATCCTGGGTTCTGCGACAGTATTTGATAATCGTTTGGGCGGTTCTGCTGGGGACGGGCCAACCACTCTCGTGCATTCAGCATATTGCGCTGACTTCTCTCGTGCACTTGCAAGAGAGATGTCATCTTCGCACCAATCAAAGCAGTCCCAACAGGGCAAATTCAAAGGACATCAACCTAAGAAGCTCCAGAAACATAGTTTAGTACTGCCGGTCACATCAGGAGTGGGCTCTCAAAGTGGTTTGGGTTGCAATCGCACTTAAATTACCACGAACCTTGTAGCCCCTTTTTTCCAGGGTAGGTGTATGACAAATCTACCCCAACGACTCAAGGTATAGATAAACTAATTAATGTAATCGCATCCATTGTTAAACAAGCATGCAGGTTCATTTGCAAACGTTTGAAACATGGCGATAGATATAGTGACTTGGTATGTACGTGCCGGTGCATCTCATATTTATTGCTACGCGATATACTCGTTTACTAATAGGGTATGCAATTTAGGATAACTCTGAAATAATAGAATTAGCTGTTTATTAAGATCAGGTACTGCCCCCAAAGGATTTATGTACTCCTCAGTCCTCGTCAATCGCGATATTAGATCTCTGAAATGATAGCAGTCGCCCGTGAATTTGGATCAGGTTCCGCTGTATTGACCTTATACAAATCGGGAATATTAAAAAAGGAAGCGAAGAATTCCCGGCTCCTCCCTCTCCAATAATAACCCATCTTGCGGCTAAAATATGCTTTTGCAGCCCGTTGACTGCGATGCAATATTCTCTCGGCTGTGTTAGGTATGTGCTGATAAATTAAGTAGGAAGACCCGATGTACCACGCCATGTCTGGGAAAACGTTATAATAATACGCCGCCGTCAACACAATGATGATCTGATGGAGAGTTGTGTGCTCCGGGGTGATGACACTGGAGTCCAACTCCAACCGGTTCTTAGGGTAATTGCGTAACGTATTTGGTCATCTACTTGGTCAGTTGACAATGAATCAAAGAATGATGCCCTCTTGGCTACCCGTGAGGGCTAGTACGCAGAATCCATTTTGACCAATCTCCGAGACCGGCGGTTGGTCTACGTCGTAGTCCCAAATGGCCGTCGGTGGATGCTCGGGTCTAACAAATGAGAAATAACCATGCTTGGCAACCCCTTCTATCCCCGCGGCATTCTCAGGGACCTCTTCGGGCTTAGCCAATGGTCCGGCCATACTTGCCATGCTCACATGAAGCAGCAGGCAATGCCTCCGGTTTTCCAAATATACTCGATTAGACTCCTCCGTCAAGCTAAGTGTTGGCAAGCTCAACTTAATAAGATATTCGAATAGTTCGAGCTTAGGCAAGTTGATCTCTCTTATAATTATTGATCAAGTCAACCTAGCCAAGAACAACTTGACTCGGTTTCACTCTAGCAGTGACCAATATAGAAAGCTTAGGGTGCGTTTAGTAATATTTCTGTTCCGAGAAACAATTTTTTTTTTTTTTTAGAAACTCTTTTATGAATCTGTTCTTAAAAATAATTTCTAAGCATTTGAACACGTTTGATAACTATATAAAATTTATATTCCTGAAAGATAAATGTGTTTGGTACAGCTCCATATATTTTTGTGACTTAGAATTTCTTTTAATTTATTGATAATTTCATTAGAATTTTCTTTTCTTCTTTTTCTTCTCCTTTCTCTGGCCGATCGCCAGCCGGCGAGGTCGCTGGCCTCGGGGAAAGCCTCATCGTGACTGGGCGAGGCAACCTCGCTTGGCCTCGCCAAATTTGGGAAAGGTTGAGCCTCGCCTAGCCACGGCAAGGCCCCTTCGAGCCTCCCCAACCACAGCGAGGCTCAGCCTCAATAGATCTAGGTGAGGTCAAGCCTCCCTAGCCACGACGAGGCTCGAGGGAGCCTCGCCAATGGACGGCAAGCTTGGGGTGACCTTGCCAAAGGTCGGTGAGGTCGCCAGGCCTTGTTTGGCCAATCGCCAGTTGGCGCCAAGGCCGGTGATCGGCTAGGGGAAGAAGAGAGGAAGAGAAAGGGAAAAAAAAAACTTGATTTTTATTTTTTGATTCTTGTTTCTGGAATTATTTTTGGGATCAAGAATCAACTTTTTTTCGTTTCTTATTTTTGTTCCAAATATGTTCTCAGGAACAAAAAAAAACTTAAAAACACATTTCTGTTCTATTTCTGCTCCCAGGAACAAAAGAACATAAACATCTAGTCTTGGGAGCATTATCAAACACACCCTTAATTGTCATGAGACTAATAGATACACGCTTTAATTCTTTACATGTGAAAAGAAAATCATGCCACGTTATTGCTAATATACCTAATCATGATAATAGTTTTGCCTCACTCAAACATGTCATATAACAATCATTTCGCACATAAACACAATAATGGACATTAGCATGTTTAAATTTAAGGTTGATCCGTCAATTTTGAGGGTTAATATCAAGCATGTATATTAACTTATCTGACAAACCAAAAAAAGAAGGGAAAAGATATGGGTGTTGTTATTTGGAACAAGTACAAAAATAAAACGATTAAGGGTGCGTTTGGGAACTACTTTTAATGTCTTTGGAAAACGCAAATACCTTTGACTTAAAAGGTGTTTTTCAAAATCTGCAACCGTGTTTGGTAAATCGCACTTTGAAAGCTCTTTGTAAAGTATTTTGAAGCGAAAAAAATAGCGTTTGGGGAATTACACTTGCAAAAGATCTTTTTGGTAAAAAAAAAAATATCAAAAGAAAAATTAAAAAAAATTGACCAAAAGGGCAGAGTGGCCGCCGGCGACCTCCGGCGACCTCCGGCGACGCCGGATCTGGGCCAGCGAGGTCGCGCGACGCCGTCGCGACCTCCGGCGACCTCCGGCGACGCCGGATCTGGGGCAGCGAGGTCGCGGGAGGACCTCGCCGCCCCGGATCTGGGTCGCGGCGGGGTCGCGCGACCTCGCCGCCCTCGGAACTGGGGCGGCGAGGTCGCGGGAGGTCGCGCGACGCCGCCGCGACCCAGATCCGGGGGCCGCGAGGTCGCGCGACCCAGATCGGGGGCGGCAAGGTCCTCCCGCGACCCTGCCGCCCCAGATCTAGGTCGCGGTGACCCAGACCTTGCCGTGGGTCGCGGCGGTCGCGCCACCGCCTGGCGTCGCTCGTCTGTGCGACGGTCGCCGGCGACCGCTCGCGGAAGAAGAAGCTCGCGGAAGGAGAAGACCGTCTGCCGCCCCAGATCTGGGTTTGCCGTGACCCAGCCCTCGGTCGCGCCACCTCCGGCGTCGGTTGCGCCACCTCCGGCGTCGGTCGCGCCACCCCCCGACGATCGCCGGTGTCCCTCTAGCAGTCAGCCGGAACCGAACCCAACCGGAGAAGATGAACAGTTGCGACACAAGGGCAAGAACCGGAAAAACAAAACATTCGTGAGGACAATTTCGGGAAAAAAAAGTTATGAACAGTGCCCGTGTGGGCATGCCGAAAAAGCCGAAAGCCCAAGGCAGGTCCCCCCCTGCCTTGGGCTTTCGGCTTCACACATGCTGGCATTCCCTGAATGCGGGCTCAAAAATTTTTCCCAAACGGCCTAGCATTTGGCCAAGTACCTTTAGGCTTCAAAGGGGCTTTGGGAAGTGGTTCCCAAACGCACCCTAAGTATTAGCACTCATGGCTATGGTCCCCACTAAGATACCGAGTCCAAAATTTCAAAAAAAAAAAAAAAAATGAAGTGGAAAAACCTCAGAGAGGCCTCATCGCTCCGTTAGTATTCCCAAACCAGTCACTCTCATGTATCTAAAAGTTAGGCAACCTCTGCTTATTCATAAATTCAAGGTTTCTGAAGGTATCACTTTCAAGATGACAACTTGTTTATTTGTCTCGATGGAAAATCCTTCCCATGTTATCATTGCTATTTCAGTTGAGATCACCAAACCATTATGCCAAATGTGAAATGAGAGATTCCGCATAATTTCTCTGACCATGGACAATCAGTCAATCCTTAACTACTTACCATATTTAACCCGCCTTTGCACACTGGCAAACAGAGGATCGGTCGGTGGAAACATCTTATGCGACTATGAATAATGTTCGATCTTTTGAAATTCCAAAAATGTAGATTTTTCTAATTATTGCAACTCGCAATCGATGTGGTTCATTTCCTCTACACATCGACCTCATAATTAATACTAGTTCTCACGCATGTGCTAGGCGTGTGCACAACTTTTTTTGAGATGACATTATAAATTCTATTTCTTAAATTTATTTAGTATTATCATTCTAATTATAAAATCAGAACCTTTATATGTAAAATTATCGGTAAAAAGAAACCTTTAAAATGACATTGATGTCCTCTGTTTTTCCATTGGAGGAGGATTTTATTTTATTTTTATTTTTTTGGTCCAATTGAGGGGAGGAGTTGACATTTATGAAAAACTAGATGAAATGATGGTTACGCAGGGAAAAAAAAAAAGAGGTGAGACAAAGGACACTTTCGGCATAAAATATGTAGATAAATACAGTTATATAAAAAACTTTCTCTAAGTGAATAAATTTCCATGAAGTGGGAGGCCCTATTTCAGGTGGTAAAAGTAACGAAGTAATAAAATAATCTCTCTTTTCTTTTGGAAAACTAAAAGTGAAACAAAACCCATTCTTGACTTAAATGTATTAGTGTAAATATATAAAGTATTTCTTTGAGTTGGGAAACGACGGGTTATCGTGAAGTATGAGACCCTTTTTCAGCGGTGAAATAAGCGAAACAATGAAATGATCTCTCTCCTTTCTAGTTTCTACTCTTAGCTCCATAGAAGACGACCCTCCAAGAATGCCATGATGTCATTATGGCAAACGGCAACTGCAACCATAGCAGTGATTGGCCCTAATGGTGTAGACTAACTCACAAGTGTTATTGGGCCATTTCTGGTCATGGGATCCCATTTTTAGAGCCACTGTTTGATCTTAGAAAATCTTAACTTGTCTATGATGGTCTTGTCATAGTGTAAGATAACCTCTAACTCTACTCTCTTTGGTATTGGGATATCGAGACGATGACAAACTTACTCAAAATGAGCAGTAGATTTGGTGGCTCATATCAAACATTCCATCGCGGAAGTAAAACGCTTTATAATAATGCCAGGAGGTCGTATTTAGTTGTCCATTCCCATTCTTCTGTTGATAAAAAGAGAAAATTGCAAGTGCAACTAGCAACCTGATGCTCATTACTTTTAATTTTGGGCCAACCGAGCGAACTGTGCAAGCCCACCGATTCTATGCTTGGGCTTCTATTTTGGGTTGCCCTTGTGGTCCTGGACCTCCTTGATTCTCTTTATTTAGGGAAATTCAGTTTTGGTTGATCGCTCTCATCCCTGCACCATGTTCTGTCAACATTCAAGTGCTTCCCTCGCATTTCTTCGCAAAGTCCAATTGCTGAGTCAGTGCCTTTCATTGAAAACTGGCGCCTCCCTACAAGCTCTTTACACGTTCAATCTCCCTAACTGAAGCGGCATTCGATATGAGTTCACCCCTTCTGGTTTTTTGCAGTGTGCTGACAATCACTCCATTCGTGGAAACGATTTCATTAATTTTAATCATACATCTCAACCCAAATGGGATTTTAAGTCACCATCGGTCATCATGCGAACATTAACGACCTTTGTAGCCCTAAAACGAGGAACTTCTGCATGTTAACGTTATGCAACTCTCACTCAAATGGAACATCCTTGAAATCTCTACGTGATGACACCCATTCTTCTCTTCCCTACTTACACACTTTCGATATAATAACAAGGCACTTTACGTGTTAAATAGATAATAATAAATAGATGCATCAAGAAAAATTAATCTTAACATATTTGGTCCACTTAGAGAGGATTTGAATTTTGGCAACTTTCTGAAAATAAGAAAGATTTAAATTTAAGTTTCGAAATTGCTAGAGACACATTAGAACATAATTTCAAAGTATTAAAGATTTATTTTAATTTTTATGGTTATTCATTCGCGAATCTTACTCCATTGTATCTACGCACTCTGTTTATAATTTCTTGGAATTCAAAATTAAGGCTTGAATCATTTTTCATTTTTTTATTTAAATTATATAAAGAGATCAATAATGTTGCGGAAAAAGAGAAAACCAACAAGGAAAAAATAGACGGAAGTTGTCCATTTTTTAGGAAAAACAAGGGTCAAAGTGGAAATAACTACCACCGCCCGCGGTGGTGCAGCTGGCTTTGGGCCCTCTCCCCCTCACAAAGGAGAGGGGTTCAAATCCAGAGGCGTCGCGTTCGCCGACTCAAACGCGGTTGGGTCTATGGTGGTGGCTCAGTCCACCCCGGGTTTACGTGTAGGCTGCCGACCGACGGCGGTTCCCGGGTCATCAAAAAAAAAAATGGAAATAACTAATGTTAGTTTTGGTATTTGATAGTTAAAATAAAAGTCGGGATATGATAAAATTTATCATATCTCATATTTTATTTTTACTCAAAATAAGATAAAGTCGAATATAATTGGATATATGACCTAGATAAAAATATCTCACGGGGGAGGTGAGATAAATGTAAATACGATTTCTTATATTTATAGCATAAAATCTATTTCTCAAATACAAATTTTTAAATAAAAATAAATTAATATTTGAATTCTAATATTGAAAGAAAATTCAAACTAACAAAAAATAATGGACAATTTCCCTTTTTTTTTTATTCATTTGTATTTTCATTTATATATTTAATTTTTTTCTATAATATATATTATGTATATATATTTATTTAGTATCTATATTTATTACATATTTTAAGTATATTAGTATTTTTTATTATTTAATATAATTTTTGTTAAGGAATAGTGGAAGGGAATAAAAAAGGGAGGAAAAAAAAAATCAAAAAGCCCACAAATGCACTCAGTATCTATGGTTCATATTGACACTTCACCACTCCTTCATAGTTCTTTATTTACGTCAAAGCTCCACAAAAACAGGAGAGTTGAATTTCCATATGCTCCATAGCTCCCTAGTTCAAGTCAAAAGCTCACAAATGCAGCAAAGGACTGTTTTTTTGGTCGGTACAGCAGCAAAGGACTTGAAACTCCTCTTTTCTATATCTTTGTGGTTCATATTGAAGTTTCATGAAAGTAACGAGGGAGTCAAAGCATTATATTTTTTAGAATCATGTTTTATCTCGTTTACTAGATTTGGCTATCACTAGCTAATCTACCGTTTACATTTCTTGTCATTGTCAAACCTATTTAACATGTAAATCGTACAATAATTATGAATTTATTGACAAAGATTATCTTCGCTTGTGCATTTGTGATTTCTTATGGTTCGATTCAGGTAACATGGAAATCCTAGCTGAATCAAACCGTTGACAACATAGCCATGACCTAAAAATGAAGAAACATTTACTTTAGTTCGCTCAAAAAAAAGCTAATCATCTTAGAGAGTGAATCATTGTTAAGCCCGAAAAGAAAAATTCCCAAGTCAAGTAGGTTTTCAAGTTTGAGATTTTCTAATTTAAGTAGGTTTCCTAAAAGGAATTTCCCATTTTTTATGCAATTCTTATCTATTATAAGAAGTATCTTCTTTGTGAAGAGTATCTAAGAAGCTATTTATTTGTGAATTACACCTTGAAATGATTTGAGAGTGTTAAAGCTAATATTGTGGTAAGATTTATGAATTCTTTTGTGAAATTGAGAGATTCTTTTATGAAAATTGTAAGGTTAAACATTGCAATCATTGGGTGTATCTAAGATTGGGAATATTAAAGTATTTGGGTGATACTGGTGTTGTTGTAACCTCCATTATATCACATAATTTATAATAAAATTTCACACTGCTTTCCGCGTGGACATTGGTCATACCAATCAAATCTCATACATCTAATGTCTAACTTATTTTATTGTTTTGTTTATTTTATTATCTGATCACTTTTTTTGCAACAATTAATATCAAAACCCGGCTTGATTTAGTTTAGATGAACTGATGACAATAGAATAAGGAAAAGTGAAAATCGACATTTTTTATGGAAAGAATATTGGTTTCTAGAAGATGTAATTTGAGGATCACATAAATTAAAGGAAACTAAAGTAACTCCTATCTAAGGAGAAATCAAATTCGATGGAGCAAGATGAGTAGGAGTTGTTAATTTAAATAGGTGTTGATGTTATTCAATTGATGTTGGTTCGTGTAATGTTGCATTTAATATTGTGAAGACCACAGTGGGACTAATGAATGCCACATTAAACATGTATGAGAAGCCTTTCATGATCACCAATGTCTACTTAACACAAGATATGTTTCACTTAAGGATGAGCAAATGTGCATCGATTGCAAATTATATAAATGAATTCAATATGATTATTAGTCAACTCGAAACAATTGAGATTGACTTTGATTATTGGGTATATGTTTTGATTCTATTATTATCATTGCCTAATAATTGGAATATTACTAATATTATTGTTAGTAATTCCTCTAGATTAACAAGCTTGATGTTTGATGGAGTTCACGATTTGATTCCGAGTGAAGAGATTCATAGAAGATAATTTAAGGAACATGTGCCTACCACTTTGTAGGTGAAGATAAAGGAAGAAGCCATGCCTGTACTAGTATGAGTAGAGCAAACCTAAACAGATGATGAAATCAGTTTAGGACTAGTGGTATTGTCTACTGGAATTGTGGCAAAATAGGACATCCTAAAAGGTATTACTTAAGCTGAAGAATGATAAAGGTAAAGGAATTAGAGCTGAGATCACATATGATGTTGCAGCCATATCTTACAGTGATTTGGATAGTGTTGATAATGTCTTACTTATTATTGAGGATTTGTCGCTTGGGATGCAAAACTGGGCTAAGTCCAGGGCAAGAAATGCAAAGCTAGACAAACCCAAAGTCAAGCGTTCTCAAAGTAAGCATAAGCAAGGACAGTCAATAGGGGTATATGGGAGGAAGCCAATCTAAAGTAACCCCAATTGCTCCTTCGGATCACTAGAGACTGTTAAGGACTCACACATACCGCAGTGTATTATTGTCAACTCACATAGTCGCACCTACCAGCAACAAGACGATGAATTATGGATTTTAGTTGTTCATTTCATGCTTTACCAAATAGGAATTGATTTACTATTTGTCAGTCCACGAACAGTGGTAATGTGTAATTAGAGAACAATGTTGAGTGCGATGTATGGTTGTAGGTGATCATTGGGGCTAACAATACGACCTAAATGGAGGTGAATAGGTTGAGTGAAAATAATAATAAACTTTCGTGGAATACCAAATCATCAGCACTCAAGATGGTGTTGTAGACAAATCAGCGTGTGTACAATTGGTAAGTAAATTAGAGTGAATTAAACGGATCACACAACGATATATAGTCATTCGGCTTTATCCCCAAGCTTACATCCACTCTCAGACTAACAGTCTTAACAATGGATAAACCCCACTAGTAATTAGCAATGCAAATTACGATTGGCTAGTGTTGTTCCCTTTACATGATAGATTACACTATCAAGACACACACTTGCATTCACGCATGTACATTTAACTACATTGCTATTACAGTGCCTAAACCAATATTGAGAGATATTTAGAACAAGAACAAAGACAATTTCTAGCTTAGATTACACGACATCATTTTTTGTGTCTACTCAAGTTGTCCAACCTAATTCATCGCATCATTGCTCCTTATATACAGAGGTCTTCAATTAATCCATTGGAGACCTTCAAGGATGATCAAGTAGCCGTTTGAGAGTCATTTGGGGTTCTTTGTTAGTATTGGGATTGTGCTTGTAGTCTGTCATGACCTTCCCAAATGGGTCGGACCACCTAGAGTTTAGTTAATGGATTACTAAGTCTAAACTTAGCTCGGACTATCCCAAGTCTATATCAATTTGTGACTTAGATGTAAGTTTTTAATATGCAAATGAATTTTATTTAGGAGTCGCCACTGATCAATTTATATCATATCGATTAAACACTTAAGTAAAATAACAGGAGAATTATTTTATTTCTATGAACCGGAGAATTTGGATACGGAGACTTGATTACATTAAATTTCTTTAATACCCTTTTGGTATTGTTCTTTTCATCAAAAAATGTTTATTAGGAAACTTGAATTTATTTTATTACTCTCTAACATATGAAATGATTATGCGGATGCGCAATCTACCAATTTAACACTTAATAAAATAATAAATAAATTACAATACTTACCTCATAGTAACAAAAGCATCGGCAATATTAGCTCAGAACATTAATAGCCCTATTTATGATTTCTAATTAGCATGCAGTCACTTAACTTTTTAGGTTTCCTCTTATTTAATGAAACCTAATCTATGTGCAATGCTATGCAATGATGTACAAAAACATGTATATGCTAACATGATGTGTGACATACAATTAAATAAACCTAATATGTAAACTATACGTCATGCGACATTACTTAATCTAATAACGGGCAAATATTAATGCAACTATCCTAAGATGTCACACGTTTAAACAATGCTAAACATGCAATGACCAAAAGACGTGGAAGAGATGACCTAATTTTACATGACACATTAATATTTTTAAAATTCTCTTTTCTTTTTAATTAAAATTCAAAGTTAAAATCACCCAATAACAAACATACAATTTTAATTAAAGAAAATGAAATCTAACGTCCTAAAGCAATGTTTTTGGTATTTTTTATTTTAAAAATTCGGAATAAATAAATAACCTAATCTAAATATGTAATCTAGCCCAGCTATATTTTAGCAAGAATCAAATCTAATTTAAAGATATAATTTTGGTTTTTTGTCTTTAAGGAATGCAATCAAACATTAGATAGATATTTAATTAAATAACATAGTCCACAATCTTATGTATCTATCTCAATAAAGACACGAAATAGACCAACAATCGTATCTAAGTGGTTATAGATATTGATAGAACGTTTATCTATTTAAATTTAGAAATAGGTAAATCAACAATCGTATCCAAATGATTATACATTAGATAGAATATTTTCCGTAAGGCGTTGTATCTCGTAATTATAGATTAGACGGCTATCTAGATATGTTGTTAAGTTAGGAAAGTTTCGTAACTTGGGGGAGTATCTTAGGATTTTGTGGATATTGCATTATTTAAGAATATACCTATTGCTAACAGAATATATCTAAAATCTAACAAAAAAATATCAATCTATTCAAACAAAGCAATAAAATATTCCAACATAGATAAAGATAAAGAACTTACTTAATTTGAAAATTCACCTTCTGAATTCGAATCAAATGCAATCGGACCGGGATCGCAACCACCTCCCCACCAATGAGTGGTGACGGCACGGCGATTCACAAACTAGGACGTCAACGGCGGCAAGCTTAGCACGGCGTAGGAGCGGCTCACATTGGGGCTCCACGGACAACACGGCAACATTAGGCTTCACGGCTCAAGACAACAGGGACGTCATGGGGCTGCAACTCGGTCATGAAGGAGCAACGATGACCGTCAACAACTCACGGTTCAAGGATGGTGGCTCATGGATCTTGGCTCTGGATCAAATCGTGGTGATGGATGCGGCACGAATGACGGCATCGTTGTATAACTTGGCTGCAACAACGACCTGATTTGGACCTACGAGGTTCTTGCGGAGATATCTTAATGGTAGAACACTTAAATGCCAAAAGTTTGGAAAGTAACACTTAAGTGCAAAGTCGGAACAAAATGAATCACTTTAAGTGTCACTCCGGCCAAAATGCCGACATTGCGATTTTCCGACAAAGGAAGTACAAAATGACATCGTTTTGCACGCGGACATGGCTAAACAATGCAAAACAATGTTGTTTTGGTGTTAATATCGTAAAAAATTAATATAAAAATTAATATAATTAAATTTAAAACTAAACTTATTTAAAACATTTAAAAATAAAATAAAAATATTAAAAAGCTAAATAAAAATGGGGGGCAAGCGGCTGAGGGCTAAGCCCTCGCCGCTGCCGCCTCCCGTCGCTGCCAAAAGGGCCAACGGCAGAGGGGGAGTGTCGGTCGAGTTGGGCCGGGCCCGGCCAGGGCAAAAGTTTTTTTTTTAGTTTTTTAAATATTTTTTTAAAATTTTTTAAATAAATTTAGTTTTAACTAAATTTAATTAATTTTTATATTAATTTTTTTACCACGTCAACGTGCAAAACGGCGTTGTTTTGCACTACCTTCGCCGGAGAATCGCTACGTCGACATTTTGACCCGATTTTTTGGCTAGAGTGGCACTTAAGTGATCCATTTTACTCGATTTTGGTAAGTATCAATTTCCAAACTTTTGGCACTTAAGTATTCCTTCGTGCCAAGTTTTGACACTTGAGGTGTACTTCTACCCCTAATGATGGAAAAATCTTGAATGGTAACTCATCGTTGAAGCAATAGCTGCAAAATCTATGCAACCGAGGACTTATTCGTGAATTCCCTCGAGTGGGATGTTCATGGAGTATAGGCATGAATCTCCACAGTAGAAAAGAGACAATTTGACTTCAAAGACTTCGTATGCGATGGGACGTTCAAATTCTCCAAGTGCGGGTCTCCTCCTTCAAGTGCAGAACGCCCGTTCTTTCTCAATTCTCTCGTGGCCGTGGATCAATCGTGTGGCCTCCACGGCCAGGCGAGGAGTGAGCACTGCTGCTTTATCATGGGGAGGATCGCAGCCTATGAAGCACCAACAATTTTCGGAAGTTTGAATACTTCGATAAGGTCCGACATTCTTCGACACTCGATTAATATGTGTCGAAAAATCCAACAACTAATCAACTCTCCAGACAATCTTCGACACTCGAGTTTCGAATTGACGTATGAGTTTGGAATTCCACTACATAATTCTGAAATGCATGAAGTCAATAATGAGGGGTCCAAAATGTAAATATATAAAATAATAAAAATAATAAAAGAGGAAAAGAAGAAAAACTTAATCTTTTCTTTTTTCCTTAGACTTTCTATTTCCATGACATACAATTCACCCCCAAGTTTGTTTTTTCCTCTTTTCTTCCAACAAGCTCTAACATGCGAATCCAGAATATGGATTTTTTTTTTTTTCCTCCAAGTTTTATGAATTATTAGAATTGAATTGAATTTGTCAAATTGAAATAATAAATGATATTAACAAATATTAGATTAATGTTTTTAGTGTAAAATCATTATAGGCTCTTTTTCATTATTTACTTATTTGTGAATTTGAATCAAATTAATTTAATTAAAATAACCATAATAATGATAATTTATCATGTATATATAAACATATATATTTAATATATAACGTGTTCCAACGTGTCGGAATACTCTATTTTTAAAAAATAACGTGTCGTGTGTCTTGTGTCAGTGTCGATATTACTTAGATCACGACAAAGCTAGTTGTTGTCAATGCAAAGGATGATCGGCAATAGGGTTGACGTAGAGGTGCGGCCACGATCTCAATAAAGTCATAGCCGTGAAGGGGTCTCGACCGTGACTCCTTCAGCTTTCTCTCTCTCTCTCTTTGATCTCTTTGATCTCTTAAGTGTGATCTATAGTGCAAGCTCAGATTTAAATTTGATCTCATGGGCCTGATTTAGGCCTTTCAATGTAATGAGCTGAATTAAGCTCAACACCTATTTTAATTCATTCTAATGGGTTGAAATTAGACCGAATTAAATTCACTTTGGGCCATCTCCCTATGTAAATTTCAGCACCCATAACTCCCTAGTGCTAGTTGAATTTTGGCTTCTCTTGCGAGCTTAGCTTGTCGAATTTCAAGCTCAAAACCACCCACCATCAGTCCAATGCAATTAATGAAAATATAAACTAAATAATAAATACTTCTAAAACTATATGCTATGGAATTTAATTCAATAGCTTTGTTTAGGGGTTAAAAATTAATCCACAATTTTCTATGTAATAAACAAATAATTGGGTTGCCAAAATTTAGGTGTCAATCGCTTTCACCGACACACAAGTTTCCTAAAAGGGCTATTGCTATTGCTATTTCTATTGTTCTTATGCCTAACTCAGTTTTTCAACTACAAATCTAGAGCTTGAACGACTATATTCTAAGCCATCAAAGGTTGTCGCAACCAAATTTTCGGGTGCACCACCAAAAATTAGGCTAATGGACTATTAAGTCTAACTTAGCTCGAGCTCTCCCAAGTCCATACCAATTCGTGACTTAAGTTCAAGTTTTTAACATGCCATTGATTTTCAATTAGGAGTCGCCACTAATCTATTTTTGGTGGGTCAATTAAAAACCGAAGTAAGGTAACGGAAGATTTAATGAACCAGAGATTTATGAATCCGGGGACTTGGTTACGCTAAATTTTTCTAACACCCTTTCGATACATTTCTCTTTTATTTTGAAAAATATTTGGCAGGCAGCTTGAATTGATTTTAATTCCCTAACATGTAAGGTGACCATCAAACCACCAATTTAACACTCAAGAAAGCAAATGAATAAATTGCAAAACTTACCTTATAGCAACGAAAGCATCTGCATTGTTAGATCAAAATTCACGACAATCCTAGATAGGATTTCTAATTAACACACAATCACTCAATTTTTGTTTTCACTTTTTTTTTAATGGGAATCATGCAATGCATACTACTAATATAACATATGACATGGCAACATGACCTAAACTATATGACATAAATAAAATGCAGTCTATTTTAAAGAATAGAATTTATTTACTTTAAAACAATATTTTTGGATTTTCCATGAAATTCGAAATTAAAGAACTGCAATCTAAATGTGCAATCTAAATTAACCAAATGACCTAATTCTAATGACGGTCAATTTCTAATTAAATCTAGTAACAATCACTAGATGACGTGCATTTCATGAACCTAAATCTATGACATGTGCATGATTTTTTTGTATTTTTTTATGAAAATTCATAATTAAAATCACTAAAAAAAATAAAAATCTAACTAAAGTGAAAACTAAAGTGAAATATTATCTATTCTAAATGCCTCCTAAACATGCATTTTAAAAAAATAATAACTAACCTATCATGCAATCAATTCTAATCTACATAAAATGCAAATGCAATTTTTTTGTATTTTCAGGATGAACATAAAATTAAAAGATAAACACTAAATCATCCATGGTCATCATAAATATTATCTATATTCGAATTGAGATTCAAACTTGATTATTTCGCTAATAAAATTGATAAATTGATCTTAAGCCTTAAAGATCAAGATATCAATTTTACTCCTGCGTGAATAATTATTCCATCTAAAGCCTTATGGATAGGATAAAAATTCGTGCGTTTGCAAATTGAATATTATACCAGGGATTTCATAGGCATTGGAAAATATTTCAAACAAAGAGATAAAATATCAAAAACTAAAATAAGATAAAACAAATCTACCTAATAAAATAAATCTACCTAAAAATAAAATAAATATCTACCTAGATTTGAATTTTTTTCCAAAATCCAAATGGTAGAACGGACCCACGATTGAGACTCGGCACGGCTAGGCTCAAAGACGGTGGCTGTGGTGGTCGGACTTGCTGAATGCGCACGGTAGCTACAGAAGTCCCTCAGCTTTTTGACCGAATTCTGGCCACTCTGGCGATGATGGTCTTTGAATATCCAACTTTGACTTTCAAACCCGCATAGTCAATTTTTTTACTTTTCTACCCTTGATGGTCCGTGTACATCAACCTGAAGAGCTGCAACAAAACTCGAGCGAATCGTCCAAAGGAGAAAATATGGCGTTATAACAGCCCAACGCGAGGAAGATAGCTCAGTGGCAAAACCGGTCTAATCGTGCAAGGACATCGGGACAAAGATCAACGGAACAGCAACTCGTCACGGTGTCAGGTCAAGGGACAGTGTCGCTCGTTGGCACAGCGACAAGGAGCAGCTCTATTCAGCGTTGGGTGGAGAGGAGCAGCGGCTTCACGTCTGGATGGGGACGGCGTCGGGATTTTGAGCGAAGCAAGAGCTCAGGCTGACGTCGCTGTTAGAAGCTTGGCGAGGCACATTGGCAACCGGTCCTCTCATGATCCCCTCCTTTTCACGAAATTGTGGCAGAATCTATTTTGGGCTGGTTCGGATACTCGACATATAGAACTAGACAGCTGGCATGAGGAGCATTGGGACAAGCTGGATGGCCGCTGATTTGGGACCTCGGCTGGCGTCCGTGATCTTGCAGGAGGCCGTTGACTTGTAGGTTCATCAGCTGGAGACTCAGAATCGCCGGAGAAAATTGACGCGAGGAAGACGAGGAGCGACCACTTGTGGATGTCGAGGCTCAAGAAAGAACGATGACGAACCCTTTTCGAACCTCTCCCTGACACTCTCTTTCTTTTCTCACTTTTTTTCCTGCACGTGTGTCTCTCGGTTTTTTGGATTTGCGATTCGCCCACCCCCTTCGAAGCTCTTTCTTTTTCTCTTTTTTGGTCAAAAGCTCCCCACGGATGATGACAAATTCTCTCTTCCTCTCACACTCTCTAGTTTCTATCCGTGTATACTCTGCTGGTTGGGCGTAGCAGAGAGAAAAGACTCAATCCCCGCGATTTCTCTCTCTCCCTATTCCCTCGTAAGCTCTCTAGTGCGGCCGTGTATTCAATGTGTGGCCTCCCAAAATCCTACGCGAACAACCTATTTATAGGTCAAGGATTAGGGTTTTGATTTTTTCCAAATCAATATCCATGAAGATTTCTTTTCCAAATGCAATATTTGTTCACATTTACCCTATCGAACATATCCCGGAAAAATGTCAAATCTCTATTTTTCATGAGATAATCTTCGATCATTAAAAAAAACAGGCTTGAGCCAATTTGCTCGCTTTGGGGGCTTAGCCCGATCTGTCAATTTAAAGCTCAGAACCACCAATTCGAACCCATCCGTTACCGGTCCAATAAATGCAAAAAATGCAAATTAAAAATAAATGCACCTAATTTTATATGCTATACAATTAATATTTTTTCCAAGGATAAAATTAACCCATAATTTTTTATGCAATAAATAAATGATTGGATTACCAAAATTTAGGTATCAACAAAGGTCTTCTCTCAGTGCGTATGTCACTGTCATCATATGCGATACATCACTATCTCAATCTAATGTGCACTATTATCGGTGTAGATTGTAAATGACTAGGCTGACCATCTTCAACAAGATACCAACTGAATGACTTGCGATGTTAAGACCAATGATCTTTCCATCTTAATCAGTACCAAAGACTTCCAAGAACACTAACTCGATTGGTCCTTCCAAGCTACCATGAGATACCACTTACATTGGTACTTGTTCTCCTACATGTCATATTCTAGTTTCTCATCTTTGTTGATATGTAGGAACATTATTAATGATTAACCAATTTCACCATCTCAACTCATTATGGTAAACATTACTACTGAAGATTGGTGATCATCAAAATATCATAGATATATTCTCCAATAGTGATGTCACAATTAGATGCATGATAGTATTATGACAACATTGATTGGAGGGAGGCATGATGCAAAATTGTACAAGATCTCGATTTCCTTGAATGTTTTGAATTCAGCTGGATGTCATTATATTTCATAAGGTGAAGTTGTGAATGTTGTTCAAAGATGCCTTGGTGACAATGAGATGAATCAAGCACAGTGGCCCATATGAGCCTCAATATGTGATAGTAACAAATTTCATTGCGGAGTCATCAAATGCATCTATCTAAAAGTTTGAATTGTAGCATATTTGTTTGGTGCATGTTTATGAGAGAAGCTTGAAAATTCTATGTGAAAGGAATCTATTACATGCTTATGTTGCTAAAGAATTGAATGTATACAATTGATGTGACTTAGGCAAACAATGAAAAGTGCAATTCAGTACAATTATCAAAGAAAATATGGAGATTGCAGAGTTCTTTACTTGGATGTTCATAGGGTTATTGTGGTTTCCTTGGAAAAGAGTGCTAGAAGTATGCTAATAATTATGGACAACTACTTGAGGGACACTTAGCATTTTGTTTGGTGGATGTTGTTGTCCAAATCATACAGTTCAAAAACTTTGATCGAAAAGGAGACTAGTAATATGACTAAGCATTTGTGGTTTGAAAGTAGCATACAGTTCTACGTGGAACCGTTATATGAATTATGTATAAAGAAATGCATAACAAGACACCACACTAGTGCCCATGTTCTATATCAAGTTGCAGAGTTGATGAACTATCACTAGAGATGACCCATAAAATGCTCTTCAGTACTAGTATAGCTAAAAATTTCTAGCGGATATGCTTAATATGGTGAGCTACCTAGTAAATAAATACCTATTGACTACGATTAGATGTCGGATTTCTAGAAAAGTGTAGTTAGGTAATCTTGCCTAATTATTACTAAATTTTTTGTTACTCATATTATATTCAAGTTAGCAATTGTAAGCTCAATGGAATGGTAAGAAAATGCATGTTTGTAGGCTATGCATGAAGGAGTAAGATTAATGATTATGGTGCTTGGAATTAAATTCACTTATTGTCCATAGAGAAGTTATATTTGACAAAACTCTAGTACTTTTAGGTGAGGGTAATTATAGCATTGTTTTCATGAATCTAGATGGTGTTTAACTCAATGTGGAGTTGCAATGAAAAACTCCTAAGGTAGTGAGTACTTGTATGGTAATCGACACAAATTGTGCATATAGTGAAGTGGAGTTTGTAGAGCTAATAATTGTCGTAGTTGTTGAGTTTGATAAGGTGTGTATTTGATCTCCTAACATATATAAATGTAACAATAGGTTTTCTTTATCTATAGTAAAGGTGGTCATGTCGAAGAATCCTTATGGTGTAGCAAAAGGTATAGGAAAGTTAATATTCTAATAAGATACACGGTTATGTCAAAGTTCAAGGAAGGTTTGAATTTTAGAGATGCTTGTGGCAATTGAGCAAGTAAGAGGCTGTGGGAGAATAGTAGCAAAGTTTGGAATTTTAGCAAAGCCATTGTGACTTGACTCAATAAGTTTAACCCTAAAAAGGGAGCTTTCCTTATTCAAATAAGTTTCCAAGTTTGAGAAATTTCCTAGTTTGATTAGGTTTCTTGAGAGGGATTTCCTATTTTGGATACAACTCTTGTCTATTATAAAAGTGTCTTCTTTGTGAAAAGTCTATTGGAAGTCGATTCTTCATGAATTACACCCTAAAGCAAGATGAGACGCCTCGAAACCAATATATCTTATGGTAGAAATTGCAAATTCTTTTGTAAGATTAAGATTGTTGGGTGTAATTAGAGATTATGAAATGTCAATAGTGTTTAAATGATTCAAATATGATTGTAATTTCTAACGTATCGCTGGATTTTTAGTGAAATTTCATATTATTTTCTATGTGGACATATGTCATATTAATCGAATTACGAAAAAGAAGTATTCAAATTTTTTATTATTCTACTGCTTCTCACCACAATCCGAAAAAAGATGAATAGGGTTTAGTCGTCATTACTTGTGGTGAATTGTGTAAAGTTTTGGTTACCTTTGATTAGACATGTACGGATATATACTTTAGTTATATTAGGAAAGCACGATCAATTAAACTAAAAGGGGGCACTTTCTAAGAGAGAGAGAGAGAGAGAGATCTTGTCCGAGTCGTCGTATTCAGGGGATAAGAAAAATGCAAATGAAAATAAATGAGGCATATCAGGTGGGGCCCAGCTTGATGGGATTGGGAGAGCACCTCTTTCAATCAATTAGTTTGGGTAGCCCCCCCGTTTTGACTTGTCAAACCCCGATTCGGTTGGACGCTTGACAATTGGAATCGGAATCAGAGGGAAAGATTGCTGCGGCTTGCAAGGCCATCGTCCTCACAACGAGGGACGACAAAGTTGCAGGAGACACAAGACCTTTTTTTGGCGCTTTTTAGTTGGGAAGGAGTGCGTTTCTGCACCAGCTCAAAATTCCATCCATCCATCCATCAGGTTCTCTCCTCTTCCTTGTCTCTTCTTCTCTCTTCTTCATGTCCTGTATGTCAGTATCCCCGGAGATGGAGATGCACATGCGCGTTGCTCTCTCTTTGCATATATATCATTCGATTTTCCTGCTGCACATTGCATTCATCATCATCATCATCATCATCTGCTTCCACCGTCATCCATGGCGATCCGTTTCTAATTCGGCTCTTCGATTGAATTTCGCATCTTTTTTTTCGCTTCAAAAGAAAGTCAATCTGTCCATCCCCATCGGTATTGTGTATTGCCTCTAGATTTCAAGGGGATGGGGTGACATCTCAGTCGCTATTAAACCAGGCAATAATCATGGGGGGCACAAGTCTCATAACAAGATTCCTAATTGAGTGATCGGAGCCGGGACGCAATCGGAAAATGCAGGCCAGGCCTCTGGAGTTGACGTGGAATCCTCTCCTATTGTTTTTTGTGCCTCGACTGACTGCTGTTTCCCCACTGCAGATTCCCTGCTAATACTTTAGATGATCCCTAAAACCAGGATAAGGGATCCTTTGAGCGTCTTGCTCGAGATTTATACAGCTTTCCCTATCATACAAATGAGCAGTGCATCTCCTCTGATCACATCTGGCTGATGTTCTCTTGGAATTAGTTACGATGTGTTTGTTTATCGTATGACGTAACAGGCGACCCTTCTCTCATTGAGGACGTCTTTTCTGGTTCGCTCTCTGCCTAGGCTGGAGCAACTTGCGCGGTGTGATATACGGCCATCTGTGTCTTTAGGCTAAACCATGGGAGATGGGGACCCTACGGCTACGTATACGGTCGACGAAGCTCTTGTTGCCGTGGGATTTGGCAAGTTTCAACTGCTTGTTCTTGCTTATGCTGGCATGGGTTGGGTTTCAGAAGCGATGGAAGTGATGCTCCTTTCCTTCATTGGACCTGCCGTTCAGTCTCTCTGGGGTCTTTCTGCACGAGAAGAGAGCCTGATAACCAGCGTAGTTTTTGCGGGCATGCTCGTCGGAGCATACTCATGGGGCATAGTGTCAGACAAGCATGGGAGACGGTGAGTTTCTTGCCCTGTCTGCTCCTTAAACCAGTTGTGAAGCTCTTAATGCCTTTAAGATGGTCTGGAATGGTGCATTAACAAATTGCATCGAGTCCTAAATTTTGTAATCATTACTATTAAATCCTTAACTTTCACTGAAAATACAATTAAGTCCTAAAACTTACGCAGAAAGTGCAATTTAAGGATGCCATGTAGGCATTTCTTAAGTGGTATTAAGGTAGCTTTAGGTAATGTTCACCCAAAAAACTTTATTGCATTTTTCTGTGGAAAATTTTCTGGAACTCAATTGAACTATTGGAAAGTTTTAGGACTTCCTTGCATTTTGTACACAAGGTTTATAAATTCCGGTGTACTTTTCCCGCTGCATAGGTGTGTATGAAGAACAAAAAGTAATGGAATGTGTTTTGGCAAGTGATAAGCCAACTTGATTTGAATAGACAAACTTACAATGCTGAGACGTTTGACAAAATAATAAGCAGACGTGTTTATATCATTCATTTCTTTCTAACTTATGTATCTTGTCGCCAGATAATCAGGATTCCTGCAAGTTCCTTCCCATCATTAAAATCTGGATTACAAATTGGGACTACTGGATCATCTACTAAAACAGTAGGGGTGCTCTCGATTGACACTTTAAATCTGATTTCTATAATATAAAGGCATAGATCATGTTCTCCTCCATTTCAGGAGATGAAAAATAAGAATCCAGATTGTAGGCCCAGGAATGGTAGATGACTCTGATAACTATTTGATTAGCAATTTTGTGACCTCCATGTTATTTTTAGTAGTAAGATACTTAGGTCACTATTTCTGACGGTAGAATTGTAGCTCATTGCTTCATTGGCTGCTCAATTATTTCTAGGAAAGGTTTCTTAATTACAGCAGTGGTTACTACTGGAGCCGGTTTCCTGAGTGCCTTCGCCCCAAACTATCTTTCATTACTTGTGCTCCGTTGTTTAGTTGGTGTTGGCTTAGGAGGTGGTCCTGTCCTCTCATCCTGGTTCTTAGAGTTCATCCCTGCTCCAAAAAGGGGTACTTGGATGGTTATTTTCTCTGCCTTCTGGACAGTAGGAACAATTTTTGAAGCTTCAATTGCATGGGTATGCTAATCGTTTCCTTATTCTCCAGTAATTTTGTTCTATCTTATGTTGGAAATTATTATGCCCTATTATATGCACTTTTGAATGGAAAAATCCTTATTTCTGCTAGCCTCTATCTGTGCTGGATCATCAGTGGGGACAATTTGGGTTCGCCTCATAACGCCACCCTGTTCTCTTGGTGAAGGAACAAGGAAAAATTTCTTCCAAAGGCCTCCTTGTAGTCTTGACTTCTGCTTAAGTACCTTATATTTAATGTAGAATATTTTGGGAAGTTTGAGGAATCGGTTTCTTGAATTATCAGCTTGAGTTCGTATGTGTATGTGTTTTTGAAGCCATAGCATTGTCATATGTTATCCCTACAGACACTCATTGTGCTTCCTACGTAAGCTCTCCTTGAATTTAGGCATTTACTTACCAAGTGTTTGTGTTTTTATCGCATTGTTAAGAGGTCTATGGGTCACTCAATTTCTTCCTAATTATGTTTTTCAGATATTGTAACAAGGGTGAGGTGTAGAAGTCACCTACATGAATATGTTTAGTCCTATGCACACGTCATCTTCTAATACATGGAGATAATTTTTCAAGTCTCTCAGAGAACTTGTAGTACCCACTAAACTTTGCAATTGATTCAGCCATTTGCAGTAGAAGCTTTGGAAAAATTAAATGAAAATGTAATGTCTAAGAGGGGTAGTGCGGTAATGCTCAAACTGAAATGGCTAATCCAGTGCATCAGTTTGTATGATTTAGATTGGTTATCTTGGGAGCCCATTCTGCTTTTCTTGTGTTATGTTAGCACACTGACATGCTTTGACAGTGAAGTAAGTTTCTTCTTCTCCATCTTTTCTTCGCTTTTCTGCAGTTTGTGATGCCAAGATTAGGTTGGAGGTGGTTGCTTGCTTTGTCGTCTCTGCCTTCATCAGTTCTCCTTCTATTTTATGTTGTGGCACCCGAGTCTCCCAGGTACTTATGCATGAAAGGAAGGATAGCTGATGCTCACAGTATTTTGAAGGAAATAGCTAGACTAAACAAAACTGAACTGCCTGCTGGAGTTCTTGTGTCTGATTATAATGTTCAATTGCAAGAGAATAGCATTCCGTCTGAGGATACCCAGTTGCTCACTCCAAGGAGAAAGGAAAATAGAACTCTTGATAGCTCAGAGCAGAGTATGGGAGGCTTTTCTTCGTTACTTATGCTTCTTTCTCCAAGACTACTGAAATCAACTATGCTTTTGTGGATATATTTCTTTGGGAATGCCTTCGCATATTATGGACTAGTGTTGCTGACTACTGAGTTAAGCAATGGACGCAATAAATGTTCCCCATATCAGTCACATCTGAAAAAAACTAATGACATCAATTATGGAGATGTTTTTGTCACTAGTTTTGCTGGTAAGGTTCACTGCCATATTTCAACGTTTCTTTTACTTGGTAGTTCTGAGATGCTCCCCCTTGATTTGAAATTAAATGTTCAACCATTTCCTTTTATCTGCTCCTGTTGCTTGCAGAATTTCCTGGGCTTCTTATATCAGCTGCGATTGTTGATAAACTTGGTCGTAAGCTTTCAATGTCATCTATGCTCTTCTTATGTTGCATTTTTCTGCTACCGCTGGTTGTCCATCAACCAGCAGGTTTGACAACAAGTCTTCTGTTCGGCGCTCGCATATGCATCACAGCTTCATTCACTATCATCTATATATATGCTCCAGAGGTAAATTACTATTTTATACCTAATAATAGGGAAATTTTTTTTTTTCATCTCTCAGTTTAATTTGTGAGATCTGGAAACTAGCTTGAATTCTTTAATTGTAGAATGCTATAGTTATCCTCTTTAATAGTCAGAATTCTTTTAAAGGAATGTAGTCCGGCAGCAGTGCTCAAATTTTGCAGCTGGCTTGTCCAACAATTCATGCATGTGTGCCTTTCTTATACATAATGAGAATGCTCCTGCGAAGGATTTGACTAAATAGGGTTAAAGGGAAAGAAAAGAGAGCTTGAGTTTGGCATCATATGAAAGGATACAATCCTGATGTTCATTTTCTTAAGATTTCGTGGACATGGTGCACATTTTTAAGCTTATATATAGCATCTGGCATCTGTGAATGTTTGATATTGTGTGATAGTGACGGTGGTCTAAGGGTAATTCAACATGGTTGGGTCTTTTGCACTGATCACCTATGGGTCCGTGCTTTATTTGAACGAAATCTTGTATATGCAGTTATGTTGTTTTAGCAGATGTCAGTCGGTTTTACCGAGAGATTGTTTCTAAACAAGAATTTGATGTCGGCAGCATTGGCATGTATTGAGTTTAGAAAATACTAACCGACATGTCATCTTTGGGATTTAATTGAAACTGTAGGTATACCCAACCTCAATCAGGACAACTGGTGTTGGAGTTGCGAGCTCAATAGGGAGGATTGGCGGGATGATGTGTCCTCTCGTGGCTGTTGCATTAATAAAGGGATGTCATCAATCTGCATCCATAATTATATTCGAGATTGTGATCTTTGTGTCTGGAATTTGCGCAGTGCTCTTTCCGTTTGAAACAAAGGGCCGCGATTTAAGTGACACCATAGCAAGCTCAACAGAAAGCGTCAATTCAGCATGAAGTTGTAAACAAGCGCCCATTTATGGGATGACACCCTGGATGTATGAAAGAAAACCTGGGTGCACATCCCCAACTTTTGATATCTGCGATACAAGGGTTTTCTTACAACATGTCCACGGGTTCAATTGTATATGAAAACACTTGAGCTACGCAATTTGTGTATGCGAAGGTATTCCGAGCGGAAAGTCTTTGCTTGTGTTATGTTCATATGCCTGTTTGTTAACGTTAACACCGTCAGAAACTGCGTCCCCTGGTTAGTGTCTTTCATCGTTCTTGGATGACAATCATATTAAATAGCTGAAGCCTGGAACACGAAGGAGTGATGATGCGCCACTTGCCCCTCTTCAACTCGGGTGTGGTGCGACTGTCCCGATCCAAGCTAGAAAAACACACCCAGAGTCTCCATCCTGTCTTTTTGCGCTTGTTTTGGTGCATAGTGATAGTGGAATCACGCTCATCTTATTTCTTTTTTCACAAATTCACATGCTTTGCTAGTAACGATTATGAAAAACAAATGCCAAATAAAAGTGACACATATGATACTTTACATTTGAAATTTCCTCTCAACCACACTAGTTTATGAACACGTCTTTCACATTTAATCTTGATTGCGTAAAATACGACTCTTAGAGAATAGGGCGTATACAGAGAATGATTAATTTCCTCTCATTATATATTATCATCCCATATATTTGGAAAATAGTATTAGAAAAGTCATAAATCTATTATATTTATGTTAATTTAAATTTAAACCTTTTAATGATGATAATTTAGTTCTAAATCTTTTGACTTGGTATCAATTTAGTTATTTTAACTAATTTTAATCGGATATTACTAACATGGACGCTGATCAACTTACATAGTATTGCGGGCATTGACGTTGACAATTTTTAATAATATTTTAATAAAATTTCAATTTTTTTTTTTTTTTTTTTAAGAATTTTTCTTTTTTTTTTTTTTTTTTTCTTACTTTTGCTGGTCACCAACCATGGCTAGGTGAACCAGCCTAGCCTAGCCATGGCAAGACCAGCTCGTATACATTAGCAATATTCGGCCAAAATTAGTCTGAATAATTCAATTGACATCAAGTTAAAAAGTTTAGAACTTAATTAGCACTAATATAATATATTTAGGTCTTTTTTTTGATACTTTTCCCCATATATTCATTTTGGTTTGTGTTAGTTTGGTGAATAAATGCGAGCTTGTGTAGTTTTTTTTTCCTGGGCATGGTTGTGAAGGTCTTGCAATCATCACACAATATCCCAATTTGAATTATAATTATACAATATCATCTAAAATTCGAACTTTCCATATCGAAAGGTCTATCATGCCCTCGCACAAAGATGCTAGATTCAAATTGCATTGGATCTTGTGATATCTTGTTTGCGGAATACTAGCCGGGATGTACCACCGGTCATCGTCATGGGTGTTTGGGAGAAGAGTTCTGTTTTTTTTTTTTTTTGGGGGGGGGGGTGTGAACCCTTCCCTCTCTAAGTTTTCACCTGCAAGCAAAGTCATGGCAAATTTTAAGAAATGAAATTGGACAACAGCAATACGGAGGAGGGAGATAGTACCTCAGAAAAGGCCCCCAAAAGGGTGAAGAGAAAGAAGAAAGGGTCGTTCCTCTCCCCCATCCCATCTTGATCATTTCACCAAAAGATGAAGCCTTTCTCCAGTAAAGCAAAGCAGTGAATGACTGTTCTGTTGGCGTCCTTTTTTACCTTTTGTTATATGGACAGTGGTGGGTTTTTCTCCTGACCTAAATAATTTCCTTTAGTTAGCATTTTCCTATTCGGTGAATGTTCTTATATATATATATATATATACTTAGATCATATGGTACGCCAAGTTTTTACCGTCCCATTATCTCTCCCTGCTCCCTCCCTGCGTCTGACACCTACTGCTAGATACCCAATGGATACTCTGCACCCTCTTTTCATTGTGATGCGGTAGATTCTGGGTGGCGGTTTCTTGAATTGAACAAGATCCCGAGAGAGAGAGAGAGAGAGAGAGGGAGAGGGAGAGGGAGATCTAATCCCCACCATGTCCATGGCCGCTCCTCAGCCCAGACGTCCCGATCGCTCCGCCGCTGGTACGCCCCTAATCTTCACTTCCCTCCCTCAATTTGATTTCTTGATTCTTGTCATCGTCACCCTCGGTTCATCTGGTGGCATGACCCTGTCAAGCTAATCCCACCTCTTATTCCGAGGAGTTAATCCTGATGAATTGAAGCGGGTTCTGTGTACTTTTAGATGCCGTGATCAAAAGAACCTTTTTTCTCTTCCCTTTTGGTTCTGTCGACTCTCTTGGTTGCTGATTTTCCCTTTTCTTGGCCGCAAAACAATCATTAGTCAATGACTTCCGGACTGAATGCATCATTCCTGCACGGCAATGAAGATGTAAAAGCGAAAGCCAAAAAAAGAAAAGAAAGATAAAAAAGGCAAAGAAAGAGTCATATCCAGCTGTCAAGTTGATTTTTCCCCCAACATGGCTGTTTGCAGAGTTCATGGAATTATCTTATGATCCTTTCATGTGTTGTTTTTATTAATATGGGTTTGACTCCTGGACTGTTGATCTTGTTGTTCACTTACGGACGGGCACTGCCTTAATTTGCTCGACTAAGTTAGTACTTGGGGAAGAAATTATAGGTGCATAGGCATCAATCAGTTGGGCAAATGATCATATAGTCATATGGATACAAGCTTGTCAGCACTGGAAGTTGGATAGATTTGGTTGATTATGAGTATTGCCTTTGGTTCCTACGATACTACATCACTGAACAAACTGATTGTGAATGCAGAAGAGGGACCTACTGATCCAGAGAACATGAATCAGCAGTTAACTGTGAGTCTGCTGTGATGCATCTTTGTTCTCTCGTTGTGCTTACTCGGTAAGGTTCCATGGAATTGCTTTGAATGATAACCTTTTACTTGGGATTGTCTTCCAGCATCCGGCAAAAGGGTCAGTTTCTCCTAATCCTTCCCAGGACGGTGCTGCTGCAGGTTCTCAGAAGGAACCGGTGAGTCAATCAGTATCCATCGGTTTGAGCAGCGATGGTGCTGATGCACATGCCCATCAGCCACAGGCCTTGCATTCCAGAGGTTTGTGAGTCCTACTTGATAGATCTTTTTCTGCAATGTGGAGCCCTGTAAATTGTCCTTCTTTTCTATGATTGTAATAGTCACGATCTGTATTTTACCGATCTAAGAATCAGTGGCATGAGGACTGTACAGCTTACTGCTGCGTCTTTGACTTACTAGGCCAACTAACTGAACTAACCAGCTGGTGCAGTTCATTTATTAAGGCCATCACAGCATTTGAGTCGTGGAGACATTTTTTTATTTTGCTGCAAAAAAGATCTTATTGACGCCACTATACAAAGTTTCAGTGAGAGAAGTTCTGTTAGATCTAATTAGGCATTTGTATTTTAATGATAAATTCTTAGCTAAATATGTAGTGTGACAACTATAACTCCCTGTTCTTTTCTTTTGGAAGTGTCTCGACAATGTCATGCGAATATCCTACTCTCGAAATCTCTAGATTTCTTCCCTTTATTTAGCCCAAAGATAGCTGAGTGTATCCACAGAGAAGCTTCCTTCATTCCTTATCTCTGCCATTGTTGGTTCCTTTGAAGCCCAAATCTCATTTTTGTTAGTTGCTGCTTTGACCAAAATAAAATCTCCAAAATGCTAAACCAAATCCAACAAATGTTCTCCCTGGCTTTCATTTGAAGAAGCAGATGGTCGACTGACTTCCCTGCTGTTTTGAGGAGGAAGCATCTGTTTATTATTTTGGATTATGTCTTTTGCAGATTGTTTATTGCTTAGAATATTGCCTGAGTTGCCTTCGATATTGTTAAAGCCACTTTCGAAGGTATCAGGACTTTCCAGATTAATTTTTAGGGGAACAAGTTCTTGCTCTCTCCCAAACCACCAGGTAGGATGCCCTGTTTGGAGTTTCTGTTTCTCATTCGACGACTATTAGTACTTTGGACAAATTATCAGTACCTCTCAATTCCCAGCCATGAGGGAGCTTTCCAATAGAAAGATTCCAAGAGGCACTCCTCTTGCACAAAATTCAAAAACACAGAAATTGTTCCTTCATGCCGGTTCATAATTTTGATTCCGATAGTATGTACTTGTATTGGATGAAGGAAAGAGCACAGCAGAATGCAGATCGTCCATCTACAATAGCTGAATCAGGAAATTTATTAGATTGCAAGGGTGAAGATGTAGAAGCTTCCCTACATCTCACTCTTACTATCATCGAAAATAGGTCAGACAGAAAAAACTCTGTTGTAGTCTTGCTATGACTCTGCTGCCAAAAGGCACCTGGAGTCTTCTGGTAGGACACAGTAAAAAGACTGCAAGCGCATCTGAGCACCTTTTTCCTGCGACTATTCATTAATTCCATAAATGCTAGATCATTCCTTTCTTATTCTAAATTAAATAAGTTGTGAAAACTCTTTCTACTGGTTACATTTTTCATAGATGCGATAATTATCTTTTGAGGGAACCATGCATAGATATGTGCAACAGCATGTTGTAAGGATATGTCATTAATTACGAACTGATTAGACTGATTCTAACATCAGCAACATGATTTCCATTAGCTTTTTGCAATGGCTGGAGTTTACATGCGGTATAAATAAAAACGAATGCTTATCTTCATGAACTTCAGGATATGGCAGTTCTACTGGGGAGTGGGATGATTTGTCTCACTATGCCAATCCAAAAGAGTTGGAAGTAGCATCTCCAGTATGTTATTCATTTTTTATTCTAATTTTACGCTCATTCTTGCTCAGTCACAATGTATTCTATTAACCTTATGTTTTTCTTTTGTGGCATTTAGGGAGTCTACAATGACAATCATTCTCTTGTTTTCCATACTGGCTATGGGTACAGTCCACATATGCCATATGGACCATATTCCCCTGTCACAACACCATTGCCTTCTGTTGGTGGAGATGTGCAGATGTATTCCTCACAGCAATTTCCTTATTCAGGACAACCTTACTACCAACAACTACTGCCTCCGACTATGCCATATATTTCTTCACCAACTCAGGTTTCACAACCGGATCTCACAATGTCGATGAATGTTGACCAGCAAGGGGATGGAGTGCTTTTTGGGCCAAGACCTAATTATCCTTCACCAGTGGGATCTTTTGGTAGAGGAAGCTTTCCAGGAAATCTTTGGACTCATGGGTTTCATGATCAGCAAATGGGGTTGGATGGATTGAGTTCTGGAGGACTTTGGTCAGATTGGTCCAAACCAGCTGATAGGCAACGGTCCTTTTCCCCTTTATCGCCAGCAGCATCTCCCCAGCCAATAGGCATAGGGTCGTTTACCCCAAATATTGGAATTGTATGCCTTCTTGCTTTTCCATCTGTATCTAATGAATATATTGTCGAGCTTTTCACCTTTTGTTGTTTTTGGGGTGGATAGATTTTTCTGTGTCTCTGTTGTTTGAGAAAAGTGGTGGTTGAAAATTTTCAAGTGCACATCATTTATGATAACATGCATTGAGCAGCTTCTTGGATTGATACGAGATTAGTGCATTAAATAAACATAAATACCTTTACTTAAAAAGTTTCACTTAGAGGAATATTAGTGTTAGAACATGTGCTCTGCGCATACATGATGATGGATGTTCACTTACAAAGAAAAACGAAACACTTTAAGAGGAATTGGGTGATCATTCAGTGGAGTGGACATATTGGTAGTGGGGTATTTATTAGACATGTATGAGGTGGGTGGTTATAGTAACAGAGGTAACATCACAATGTCCAAAAACTGAGAGAAACTCATCTTTTCCCTTAATGATATAACTGTGAGATCAAGAAGATGTTGAGACTGTAGCCAAAGGACTGCTCTTTCATTTCTGAATGATAAGCTGTTTATCATTTGGTGGTTTGACTTTCGTTGCCTGTGTATGACCATGTCCATAGCCTCAATGTTTTTGCTTATGAGTCTTCTAATTGGTTCTACCGTGGTGAAGGTAATTTTAATTTTACGGAAATAAGCTTGTGAGGATTGAGAAAGGATGGTGGACCTTATTGACTATTGTTTATCTTATTCAGGCTTCTGATCTGCAAAGAACCTTGTCTGGATATGGATCTTCTGATCCATATAATAGAGACTTTCTGCACAGTGGTATCAACAGGGGAGCTAACTTTGGGACTACGTCGATTCCTGGTTTAGGACTAAATGGTCAGGGCTGGCTTTCAGTTGATAATAGACGGCGCCGGAGAAGCAATGGTGCTATATGCAGTTGTAATGGGACATCTGATATCCTTGGTGACCAAAACCGTGGACCTAGAGCATCAAAGCTGAAGAATCATGCTACTCCTGAACATGGTTCCTCCATTGATGATAGCAAGCTTAGCGCATCTATAACAAAGATCCCTCATGGGTCATACAATCACATAGATTTCATCACAGAATACGATGATGCTAAGTTTTTTGTGATTAAATCGTATAGTGAAGATAATGTTCATAAGAGTATCAAATATGGTGTATGGGCTAGTACACCAAATGGGAACAGAAAATTGGATGCCGCTTACCGGGAGGCAAAGGAGAAGCCAGACACTTGCCCCGTCTTCCTATTCTTCTCAGTAAGTAGCACAAGATATTTCATTATTGATTTTGCTATAGTTGATCAGTCATCAGTTCAGGGGGAAACTTTTCAGAAAATTCTGCTATTTTGAAAAGTAGAGTAAGAAACAGTGGTGTTGCTACCGTGAGGATTACACTTTCCAAGACTTTTAGATGTAAGAACTTGACTGTGGTTGTCCATTTAGTCTGTTTTTCTGTTGATTAATTGAAGTTCCTAATAAATGGTCAACTCACATGAGTCTGCTTGGGTTCAATGGAGAGGATCTTTCTATCTCATTGTGAAAAGATGTAGTGATCGAGCTGCTATAGTAAATGTCAATAATGGTTGAAGACTTATAAAAGAAATCTCATACTTTAGATATTGTGATTTCCTGAATACTTTTATCCAGAATACATGGTGCGTGTAGCATGTTCATTTCCTATTCACTAGCATGTCTGTTTCTCGCTGTGCCTGGAGAATCTGAATATCTTATTTTAACACTCACATCAGGATGTTCTTAGTCCAGATCAACTTTGCATCATTCCAGTTGTAGAAAATTTGCTTGCTTCTTTTGGCTTATAGTTACTTCTCATATGATATCTGTTTCCGTTACATGCAGGTGAATGCTAGTGCTCATTTCTGTGGGGTTGCTGAAATGGTTGGACCTGTAGATTTTGACCGAAGCTTTGATTATTGGCAACAAGATAGATGGAGTGGGCAGTTCCCTGTGAAGTGGCATGTTATTAAAGATGTTCCAAACAGTCAGCTTCGTCACATCGTTTTGGAAAATAATGACAATAAGCCTGTAACAAACAGCCGAGACACCCAGGAGGTACGTTAATCAGGGATACTATTAATCCTCAAAAACTTTGGAATGACTGTACTTTATATGCTGGGTCTCCATCACGTGTTGTTCCACGGCAGTAACCTTTCAGAAAGACATCACTTCATTTTTTTAATAGCATTTATTCTAAGAGAAATTCTTTGGATCCTGTAGAGAATGGAATATCCTTCAATGGTTTTGTTACTAGTGGTTTCATCTCATTGGTTTATTGTTAAGTTTTGCCTCATTGAAGTTAGGGCGACCCCACTTGATGGAATAAAGCTTAGTTGTTGTTTTTGTCTTCGAGTTAATGGTTCTCTATTTTGAAATTGTTTAGGTGAAATTGGAACAAGGTATTGAGATGTTGAATATCTTCAAGAATTATGAGACAGATACATCTATTCTGGATGATTTTGAATTCTACGAAGAACGTGAGAAAGTTATTCAAGAAGGAAAGGCCCGACAACAAGCCAGTCCTCCTGTTGTCGGGGCAGCTGGCAAAAATGAGCAGAGGAATCAAGTAATGTTACCCAGTGACTTCATCGATAAAATGTCTAAGAGTTTTGGCCAGGTCATGCGCGTGGATGAGGATAGTAAAGATGATACAATAGCTGATATGGCTAGTCCTGCACATGATAGCACCACTGGCACCAGAGTCGACTTTCAAGATTCTATGCCAGTGTCCATTTCTTCTGCTCAAACCAGTTAAGAAGTCATATTGCTGTATGGTATGTAAACGTGACAAAGTGTGACTTGAATATATCTACTTCTTGATTACTTTGAAGAGAAGGGAGGCTGCGTCTAATGTCTTTGGGATAGATTGGGTGAGTGTCCAAACAAGTGTTTTGCCTAGTTTTAGGAATCTTGCATGTTTGTGTAATGTGCTTTCTCAGCTTTGTTTTCCTGTTATCAGCGGTTGTCCTGTTCTTTTTCTGTAAATTACCTTGACATTCTGGCCCGATTTCTCAATGTTCAGTTAAGTGCCTTGTACTTGCAGGAAGTTCAATAAAAAGCAGCAGTTTACAAAGAAACCGAAAAACGTCCTTCCCTTGTGTCTTCTTCTTCTTCTTTTTTTATTTTGCCCTTTTTGGTCATACTTCCCTTATGTCTTTGCGTTCATATTTTCGTTATGCAACTTCGATGATTTCCTCCCCTTGGAGACACATAGTAGAGAGAGAGAGAGAGAGAGCTGAGTTCTGCTCGGAGGTGGCTAGGGTCTCTGGTGGTGGTTGTGTTCATGTTGGTGGTTCAGTTTTACAGCGGTGGCAGTGGCAGTGGCGGTGGCGGTGGCCGAGTCTTCTCTTGTGGTGGTGGTGTTGAAGTGTAGAGTTGGGACGGTGGCGGTGGTCGTGCGGTGGTGTTGACTTCTTTTTACCAAGAATGAGGGTCTTGTTAAGAGACAAAAACTTGAACTAAATGCTTAATATGACCCCAAACTATTTATTATAATAAAATCAATAGGCAAAAATTATAATATCAACTTTATTGCCGCCATACATAAAATAATAAGGAAATGGACATATATGTCCTCATTGGCCAAAAACTTTTTAACACTTCTATTTAAGTTGGAGTATAGATATCACACATGCCCAACTTTACTAAAACAGGATAAAACAATTTATCCCCCAATCTTTTAATAAACACACTAACAAATTGATAACCAAATTAAATAAATGACATACAAATTAAATAACTCTCCAACTTCTCCTCGATAAAGTGTTTGCCAATTTCTAAATGTTTTGTACAGGCATGTTATCTTGGATCATGAGCAATACTAATAGCATTCTCATTATCACAATATAGCATCATAGGAATAGGAATAGATACACCAAAATCTTCGAGTAATCTTTTAAGCCATAACAGGTCGCAAATGCCCTACAACATCATACAAAGCCCTACTTTAGCAGTAGATCGAGCAACCCCATTCTGCTTTTTGTTGTGCCAAGTCATAAGATACCCTCTTAAGAAAGTAAATATTTAGAAATAGACTTTCAATCAAGATATCTAGCCCAATCAACATTTGTATAGGATTCAATTTTCAAGTCATGACGGGGAAATAAAGGAATCGCTTTTCATAGAGTGGACTTTAAATACCGAAGGATTCAATGAACATCTATATGAATTGAGTAAAATTTAATATGTATGTCATAAGTTGGAAGGGGATATGTGCTAAAGGAATAGACAATATGAAAATTTCCATTTTTTAGTAAGCACTTAAATTGTAGTTTAGTGATTAAAAATAAAAGTCACCTTTATCAATAAAAATTGATTCTGAGTTGACAAGTGGCACTTTGATTGAGACAAGTACCTACCACTTTTTTTGAAAAATTCCGAGTCACTGTACATTTGGGTATTCGAATGCTGTCAATGGTCCGCAAGGAGCAAATAAGAAGGAACTCAAACTCCTCGAAAGGTGACCTGGTCATCTTTTAAAAGGACAAAATTTGTTTTGTGCCTTCTCTGTTGTCAAACATGATTGTAGGTTCATATCAATGATCAAATCTTAACATTACATTCGAGACATAAATATGAATACTACCATTACTTGTTCTTAAAATCATATGAGCTACAATTATTCAATTGTGATTTTAATAATTTATTATGGTTCTATTACTTTCGGATTGTTCAATTTCATTTGTCGCTACAGTTGGTTGGAAAGTATATATCAACCTTTCATCGGTAGTATACTTTCAACGTGACATATAAATTTTCATGAAGAAATAAAAATTTTGACTTGTGAATAGTTGGTGATTTTGCACATGTTGCATGTGATGGTAACTATTATAACTTATTTACGTGACTAATGAATTTTAAGGTAAAAACAATTCTATTATTGTCTACTAATGTTTATACGTTAAAATGCGTAGCAAAGACTCAACGTCTCGTTTTAGGGGGAGGGATACGTGAGAAGCATTGGTTTAAACCCATTCACAATGTCTAATTGGACTAACCTTTAGTAAGAAATGCAAACAGTAATTTATCAGTCAACTAGAATATACCTATTACTTTACGCCACATCAAATTTTAATAGGAAACTTATTTAACATCCCTTGTACATGCACCTTAGCAACCATTTGGTAATGAAAATTAATAAAGTGATGGGACATTTTTATTGCGCTGATGATATATAGTGTGGAGGATAATTTGGAGGGTAGCAACGGTTGTTTGTTATGAGCCTACGGATCTACAGAAGGTGGAAAAGCCCGCATTATAACTAGAATATCATTGACGCAAAGTGAAAATGACTTGTGGCATCATCCCAAGTGATTCTATTGTTGGTAATGAATAATGATGGTCTCTGTTCCGTTGACTGACCATATCATTCTTAATGGCGATTCTCCAGAAAATTGAACCAGTTAAAAGGCTCTGGCTCTCCTAGGTTTTCGCTAACTGACCCTTGCCTTGACTCTCTACTTTCTCCTTCTCCTCCCTATTTCCAAATTTAGGGGCACTTTGCAACCATTCCTCATCTAATTATAGACATTAGTTCCAGGGTCTTCTGCGCAAAAGAAAAATACAAGAAAAAAGAAAAGGGAGCAGTCATCTTCTTCCTGCCCAGGAGAAAGGAAGAACAATGAAAGAACACCCAAAATCAGAAAGGGAGAACGTAAATGCAAAATGCATGGAAGATGGAATGAAATGAGCATCTTATGAAATTAGACGTTGCCATTTCTGTCTCTGCTTTTTGAGCAATCCTCAGCCTCCATTGCTTTCTTCTGTCTCTTTCTGAGCTTTCCTGATTGCTTGGTTCAGAAATAATTCTTCAAGGAGATATGTATCATTTTGGCGTGCTTGCCCTCTTAGTCACTTGTATCGGGGCTCTGATCCCTCAGTTCATTCCAAGACAGATGCTCCTGATGGTATGTATACTTGTGTGTACCCTTGCCTGCTCCATCTCTTAGGCTATTCTTCCTGGTGGCTTTGTCTTGTCATTTTTAGCCCATATCCACATAAATCATTACAAGACTCTTTCTGTTCAGCATGGCATCAATATATACGTAATTGCTTGACTATGGTATATGGTCCTAATAAGATGTTCGCTCGCCTATACTTTGCTCTCTTCAATGAAGATGGATGCCCAAAAAATAGGAAATCTCAAGATTCTAATATATATTTAAATGTAAATTGCAGTCTCTGCCCTTAATGTGATGTATAGCAGCCTAAATTCTCCTTCAGCACTGACTGGTTGGAAATCGGGTGGGGGTGACCCTTGTGGCGAATCATGGAAAGGAATCAAATGCTCTGGATCATCAGTGACTGAAATGTGAGTATTCTATGCGGTTATGTCTGCTTGATTGCACCCATATAACTCTAATGATGTTGCTTCATGCTCGCATAAGTTTCTCCATGTTTCTGAAAGCTGCTAATTTTTCATTGAATTTCTTGCAGAAAATTGTCAGATCTAGGCCTCACTGGATCAATCGGCTACCAGCTATCAAGCTTGAAATCTGTGACCTACTTGTGAGGCGAACATATTGACAATGAATGCATTTATCTCTATGCTGTCTTTTGCGTTGACTGATTGTCATCTGACAACAGTGACTTTCTTTGTCATAGTATAGTGATTTGAGCAAGAACAACCTCCATGGTGACATACCGTATCAACTTCCTCCAAATGCACTTCAAATGTAAGTACACTTTCAAACATCTTTGAATAACAGCTACATCTTCATCCTTCTAGCTGGATCTGCAGAACAATAATATTTAACCTCCCTATTCATTAGTTTCTTCTCATCTCTTTCACTATATCTGAATTTGTTCTTTTCCATTTCTACCCTGTCTTCCCAATAAAACGAAGGCATGGTCAACCTCAATTGAACTCCTAGAAGCCTCCAATGCCATTTGTGGCAATAGCAGCATGCATTTGTATTAAAGCAGCTTTCCACGTGAATGCCTATGATTTTTGGAGTTAAAATGCAGTTTATTACTCTTCTTCCGAAACTACCTAGGTTGTAACATGCTTTACGTGGGATTTCGTATTGTTTTGACCAAATTCTCCATGCCTAAAAGGATTTCTGACTTAGGTCTGGTTTTTATGATAATCCTTGGTATCATCAATATGGCATTGGCCAATGAACAAAATTCAGTTGATTGATATCAGATTCATTATGCAGTGACCTTTCATCCAATGCATTCACTGGAAATGTTCCTTATTCGATTTCTCAGATGACTGATCTCAAGTACCTGTAAGAATTTTCATTTCGATTAAAGGAAGAAGCTTCTTGTTTGTCCCAACCTTTTTCAGTAATCTTGTAATTGTTTGCAGAAATCTGGGCCACAATCAGCTCAACGGACAGTTAAGCGATATGTTTGGAAAACTTCCCAAGCTCGCCACTCTGTAAGTCCAATAACTTGGAGGAAGTATATTTGCAATTAAGTTCCTAACTCTTACCTGCTCTCATCATGTATTCATGTGATAAAATTTGTAGAACAAGAAATCTATAATTTCCATCTGCCTCATCAGGTCATGTAATGTTAACTTTTGCTTGTCCTAATTGCAGACTTAGTATATCTTAAGTGTGATCTCTCCATAATGTAGCAAGAACCTATGTTTTTCAATGCTTTAAGTTTTGGTTAACTAATTATGCTTAAGAACTGTGGCAAGTATGACATTGTCACAACATCGACCTTTGAATGTCAACAAGGTGAGCACTCTGATGAAGGTAATTTTGTTTTCCTGAATTATATGGGCGTTTACATAATTCGATAATTAAATTAATGTCATCATCAGAATCCTCTGTGTAATTAGCAAGCAGCACTCTTAGAAACAAGACAGTATATCATAAGTTTCCTCTCCATTTTCGGCTACCGGAGAGAGCAAAAGAGAAAGGCCAGAGTTTGCTTCCACAAATAAGATTTGTATGGCTTTAGTGAGAGATAGACGGATAAAGGAATTTGCAGTACTTGTTATTGCTAGATCTTTCAGTGGATATTGCATATAAGCAACCTCTTGGTCCCTTTAAGAGATAAACTGATCCAAGGATAAGTAAATGAATATGGTATAAGGAATATGTGGTGGCCTGACAATGAGGAGGGTGATATGTGTTTACTGTTTTACCCATCATGTTGCTTAAAGATGAATATTCAATGGGTGGCTTATTCATGAAATGAATCAGGGATCTATCTTACAACTCATTGTCAGGGAATCTGCCTCAGAGTTTTGGATCACTGTCAAGTCTTACAAAATTGTGAGTCGCCAACCCATTTACTTAATGATCTTCAAATCTCATGTTTCTAACTATGGCTTTTCATACAGGCATTTGCAAAACAATCAGTTCAAAGGTCCTATAAATGTCCTTACAGACCTTCCCCTCAATGATCTGTAAGCAGTTAAGCTGACCTTTTGTTAAATCTGATGATTGCTAGCATTCAGGTTGTAGAGAGTTGACAGCTTGCTTTCTTATAATGTAGACCTTATTGGAGGATTATGATCATACTTTGTGTTTTGTGTGCCTTTACACTCCTTTCAGGCATGTGATCATGTGTTGCACATTTTGAAATATATATCAGTGCTTCTATTTGTATACATTAATTTTAGACGCGGTGATTTTGAGTTTCTCAAGGGAGTAGTCAACATCAATCGTTGTACACACCCCTCTCTACTTCACGTATTATGCCAAGTTCCTGTTGAAGTTGATGGAAAACTGGAGCCTGACAGGATATTCTTGATAAATGATCAGGAATGTTGCGAATAACCAATTCACTGGCTGGGTCCCAAATGCATTGAAGGATATTGATAACATTGAGTAAGTTTCTGTGTGTTTGGCTGAAGATAGTGACGAGTTGTCTTCTTGACCGGATTTTTCCTTTTGTGAAGGACTGAAGGAAATTCTTGGTCCTCTGGTCCGTCACCTCCAGGTGCTTCTCGTGCTAAGAAAAGCTCAAAAGAAGGTGATGGCAAGTCTGGTGTGAGTGGACTAGCTATAGCTGGAATTGTTATGGGTGTGTTGGTGGTGCTGGCAGTTTTAATTGCTCTATTTTCCAAGAGAAGATCTTCACCATCTTCACATCTCCTCGATGAAGAGAGGGCCAGCCAACGCAGAGCATTTACCCCCCTTTCATCACAAGAACTGACCCATGATCTGCGTGCTGAAACGCGTAAAAGTTTTAGAGGTAGCCTTTTCTTCTTTTGTTTTCCATCTTTGGAGCACAAGAGAGTAACACATGTGGTTCTAAAATGAAGATTGGCCAAGCCATTTATTTGGTTTTGCATTCATAGATGTACTGAAATTAGTGTTGCTAAATCATCTGTTATCGGGAGATTGCAAATGTTGACCTTACCAATAAGTAAAATCAGAAACGCCTGATTGTATTGCTCCTCTCTAAAAATTCTACTCTGAACAGACAACTGAATGCGAACTGTTACGAATTTTCTTGACACATCAACATAAATTTCATGTAAGGGTCTATTGGGGTTGTTTCCCTTCCCAAACTCAAGTATATTTTTCGACATATGGGTGACTTGGAACCGATAACATAAACAAAAGAGCAAAACAGTCTACTTCCCAACATACTCTAAGAGAAGTTGAGCACCCAGTTGATCCGCCCTTAGTATGCCTTCAATCAGTAGAGGTCCTTCAAACTTCCAAAGCTTTATGATTCTTCACAAAACCAATCCTCCAACCCAAGAAACTCAAATAAATAAAATGAAATAAATGAATAACATCTACAACTTAGTGTCGGGATTTTTCATGTGGATTGCTGCTTCCTCTCATTATTAGGTCCGCAAATTTGCCATAGCCATGGCCTTATTTTGCATTGGCTTCCTCAAAATTTCTTTTCTGGAGGATTTTTGGGCTTCAAGCTTCATTTCATGTATCTGATCTATTCTTTCTTTGTTTCTCCTTCAGTGTTGGATATGGATCGTAAGTCAGTGGAATCATCGGCTTCCATTGATGTAAAGGCTTTGGAGAAATCACCTTCAATTGGATTTCGTTCTCCACTTCATAACCGCATGGAGTCCCTCAAGGATAATGAATTTGCAAGCCGTTTGAATGCAAGAAGAAGCACTTCATTTCGCGCTACGGCCTATAATTTAGCCGATTTGCAGAGTGCAACTGGTAATTTTGCAACAGGCAGACTTATTGGTGAGGGATCCATTGGACGCGTTTATAGGGCGAAGTATGCAGATGGGAAGGTATAATATGCTTTATTTTTCTTCTTTGTAACCCAATCATTCTTTTCTTGCATTACTTACATATCTTCGTTGTGAATTGTTAGGATCAAACGACTTCTAGGTCTTGGGGGTATCTGCACAAGTTTCCCATGAATCATAGATCCTAAAATATCTGTTTCTTTACTGCACAATAGAATAGACTACTTGGGTTCTCAGTAGGTTTAGGTGTTTAGCATCTAAATAACACGCAGCAATTGCACTAACAACCTAGCTTGGTTGTGCTTTTAGTTCAATTAAAATAGGATATGAAGCAGAAAGTCATTTACTTTTCATCTCATTATCTGATTAAAGTGTCTCGCCTATCCAGCTGTTACTTTATAAGTCATCTGGTAAACGTTAGAATGACTTGTGCCAGAATCGAATAGCTATTACTGGTGTCTATCCACATGAAAGATTGTCTCAAGTAAGCTCATATTCATTCCTGAATGAACGTTGCAAGAGCTCTTGCGAATAGGGAATTCTAAGCAAGTTCTTCACTTAACATAATGCTATGCCTTTTCTTCAAGTTTTGTTTTTCATCTTGAGTCTTTAGGATGGAGGCTAGACCTCAAAAGAATGAGTTTAGCAGCATTGTCACGTGAGCCTGCAACATTCTGCTTCAGTAGGAGTAGGCCATCATACTTGTGCTTATTGTTTGAGCTGCCTCCTTTGGATGGGAGTTGCTGATGGGAACAGAATCCAAAGGACACTCAGTCATGCCCACACCCCCCACATCTAGTAACTTCTTCCAATTATCTTTTGGAAAAAACATTTGATGCCCGGCAGAAGAAGTATTACTGGTCTCTCAAGATGATTGACAAAACAAACATGGCATGTATTAGATTTACATTCTGGGACCTTCTGAGAGTGTGACGTGGATGCTCAGAAGCTGTCCAGGTTATGTTGATGGTCATCTTTTGTCATGTGATGACACACATCCTCAGATAATAAGGTCATGTCCTAAATATTGATTCAACCACCATAACAAATCCTGAGATCGGAAAACCTACAGGAAAATCTTTACATGCTGAGTGACATCATTCAGCTGTTTGCTCACGTGCCCGTTGTTGCAGATGAAAGCTCTTAGTAGCTTCATGTGAGAGGACATTGCCTCAACTGATGTTGTCATCCATACTTTCAGTTGAGAAACATTAGTCCTCCATTTCTACACAGTTTTCATTCTTTATGCCACATTCCGCTCCATTTTCATTACATCTACTATTTCAAAAGGAGTAAAGTTCTCTCGTATCTTGGAAATTTAGTATGCCATATAATATTCTTGTGTAGGAAGAACTGTCACTTGGGAGATATAAATTATCTATTTCAATTCTAATCATAACACTTCTTTTCTTCGTCAGGTTTTGGCTGTTAAAAAGATTGATTCTTCACTTTTCCAAGGCAGGAGGACCGATGAATTTTCAGAAATCGTTGCAAAAATCTCGATGCTTCACCATCCAAACATTGCAGAACTTGTTGGTTATTGTTCTGAGCAGCGGCATAACATGCTGGTCTATGAATATTTTAGGAATGGCTCCCTTCATGAGTTTTTACACTTGTCAGATGATTACAGCAAACCATTGACATGGAATACTAGAGTCAGAATCGCTTTAGGCACAGCGCGAGCTGTAGAGTAAGTTCTATACCAACAATATCATCTGCTTGCGATTAGCAGTGTCAAGCTATTTACAATCTTTTATAGCTATTATTTTTTAACATTTGTGGTTCCTTTACTGTCGTGAAAACAAATGACGGTTGACGAAGTGGCTGAATTTGTTTCTAGTTAAAGTCCCCTTTTAAAATCTCTTACTATTCTCATGCAGGTACCTCCATGAGGTTTGCTCTCCCTCTGTAGTGCACAAGAACATAAAATCATCTAATATATTGCTGGACATTGAACTTAATCCACGACTCACCGATTGTGGATTGGCTACCTTTCATCAGGTTACGTATTGAAGCAACTTCCTCTCTCTCTCTTTACACTGGACATGTGAACTTGTTCGCATCACCTCTTATAACTTTGTGATCATATAAATCACTTTCACTATGGGGCCGTGACACTAATAACTTTTGTCAAGCACCACTAAACCTGACAATAGCTACCATCTCTGTCCCTCAGTCTTCCTCTGGCTGCTTCTTGAGCTTTAACAGCAATTTATTCCTTTTCCAGCGGACAAGTCAAAATCTCGGTGTCGGATACAATGCTCCAGAATGTACAAAGCCCTCAGCTTATACTCTGAAGAGTGATGTTTACAGTTTTGGAGTTGTCATGTTGGAGTTGCTGACTGGCCGAATGCCTCTTGACAGGTAACTTCAGTAGCTCTTGTAAGTGTTAAAAGAGATTTGAAATGGTGAAGGCAGTATATTAAATCCATCCAATCTGATTGCTCTACTATCCATGTATTAGTTCGAAACCAAGGTCAGAACAATGTCTAGTGCGATGGGCTACTCCACAGCTTCATGACATCGATGCTTTAGGCAGAATGGTGGATCCAGCACTGCGTGGACTGTATCCTCCCAAGTCAGTCTCCAGATTTGCCGATATTATTGCTCTCTGTGTTCAGGTAATACTCCTCTGTCTGCATTCAGACCCTTGATGAGGGAACAGAAACTACCAACTAGAACTTATAGATAGGTCATATTATGAGTACAAGGGAAGTAATATGGCATATATGAGTTTAGACTCGAGGAACATGCCTGGTTCTGTGTCTCGCGTGGAATTTAACTTGCCATGAAGTTTCTTCTTGCTGTTTAGCAGTGGAGTGTTGAAGACTGACTAGGATATTTCACATTGTTTCTCTCTTTCGTTTCTGGTGAAGAGACCTCTAACTGTACGCATTTTGTTTTAGTCCGAGCCCGAATTCCGACCTCCCATGTCAGAAGTGGTGGAGGCATTAGTGCGATTAGTTCAGCGCTCTAGTATGAACAAGAGAGGGGAGAGTCCAGGTGCTTCTCGTCGTATGGATGACTTCGACTATTGATTGTTCGTCCTTACGCAGCAGAGAGGAGAGATTATTGTACTTCAACTCAACTTTTGGATTTGTTTTTATGTATATGTCTGCCCATCAAATGACTTTGTATTCAAAGAGTAGTCTCTGCCAGTCACTTTCCTAGTGGAAAAAGTATAGAACTCAAAGATAGCAGGAATGCTATGAGGGCTCGGCATTCATCGGGAAAGAAGCTTATGTGTATATACCAGAAATCACATCGGAAGAAGACACGTCACTGCAGAAGATTACCATACAGGGAAGAGATGATTCAAGAATCAGGAGGACCGAGTTTCGACATTTTGATTTTGATGGTGAGGGGATAAGGCTGGCGAGATGCAGGGCGAATGCGAAGAGCCAGCAGCGTCACAGCAGCTGGAGCTAGGCATAGCATTTTGGGACAGGTTTGGAGTTTGAACAAAGTGTCTCCAAAAAAGTAGGTGTGTAAATTGCATGGACGACTTGAAGTTACTAAACGTGAATTTACAGCGCTATGACAGAGAAGTTACTTAAGAGCACGAGCACCACACTGATCACGAGACGTTGCGAGACAGTCAAAAAGGCAGTCCCCGTTTGATAAAACTTGATGCAGAAGAGAATATATGACAGTTTATTAAAGTCTCAAGTCCAATGGGCGAACGCAACTACCTAAAGGTGGCATTTACAAATCCATAAATTGCTAATAAAATCATCCGCATAACGTTCTTTTAGTTCGTAGGGATTAATATTAAAATTTATAATCTATCATAACTACTAATTGTTTAGTAAATTAATACAGTTTTCAAAAGAGAATTTTGCTCACACACCTTTGCATTTGTATAAGTTTGTGTGCGTTCATGTGGCTTGGTACTTATCCTCGTGACTCAGAGGGTATTGGTGTGATTATACTCATGATAACCCAGTAAATGCAACTTTTCAAGATTCCACGAGCAAAATTATGAATATTGTTCTTTATTGGTAAAATGTGAAATGTGTCGATAACTATCAAAACCAATTGATGTACGGTTACCTTGTTTAGTCAATAGTACATTGTCAAATTACCAACACTATTGCGAAAGTACCAATGCTTATTGTATTGTTTGAAAAACCATTTCACTAATTTAACATTTATGCATGTAGCTTATTAATTTGCTGTTACTATCTTTTATAGAAAATTGCCAACTCTTAATTGAAATTACTTGCTAGCGTCAATTGTTTCAACATTACCGATTACTGCAAACATTTACCGATTTGCTAAAGTCACTATCTCTTGTAAAAGATTATCAGTCTTGATTGAGTTCATTTACCATCTTTTCATAGGTCAAGTTACCAACAAGGTTTAGCTGTATATACCTTTTTTTGATTGTTTTAAAATTACAAATGATTTTAATAATCCACCAATATTTGTTTAGGGAGCTTACCAATGTGTTAAATTTACTCACTCTTATAGGAAATTACCACCTTTTGTTTGAGTCTATTTACCAATGTCTAATTAATTGTTTGAAATTACAATCGCTCCAATATTTTACCAACATTAACCACTACTTTCAAAGCTATTAAACTCTGAAAATAAATGTTGGAAATTATTAAACCATGTGGAGATTTCAAGAGTATTAAATCGATGTCGCTAATTCAATCAAATAAGAGTTTATAAAGTAAAAATTAGATGGTTATCTAATCAGAGAAAAGTCGGTAAGTCACTCAAAGTAATATTGATAATAAGCAAGTAACTATTGTCAATTTGTAAAATTAGCTAGTAACTCAAAACAATCAAATAACCGATACTCTCATGATATTATTTGTAACTTATTGACGTATTATAGGCTATTGATGGTGCCTACTAACATATTATATGCTAAATAATTTTTTAAGGATTTATTGGGAACGTGCATATAATTCTTTTGTGGAAGAATAATATTAATTTAACTTGGAATTATGAGTGAGAGAGAGAGAGAGAGAGAGAGCATGCGGAGCCCAATAAGAGATTGCGAGCGGGGTAAGGAAGGGGGTTCTCATGCACAGGGGAACCTGGGGACCCGTGTTGTTCCTCTGCAATGCATTGTTCTCCGGGATGTTTTGCTTTTCGGCTGCCGACAGCAACGCACAAAGACGTGGCGGGCCTCGGTACTGAAACGTGGGTCATGGACAAAGTGGAACGTGTCCCCAGTGCACCTTCTGGTTGCCCTCGATTCTGCTCCATTTGCATCTGCTGCATGTTGCTCTAGTGCTTTCCCATCTTCTCCTCGTGGGAGCGGCGCTGGGAATGGGTCGAGGACAGGAAGTCAAGACCCGAAATGATTCCCAGGTCGAAATTCATGTTCTAAACTTGCTTTGGCATTTTCAGCTGCTATTCAAGTTGGGTTGCCAGTTCCAGTTGGTTGGGGAGGGTGGTGAGCGAGTTGTTTGCAGGAAAGAGGGGAGACATTCTTCTTCTATAGGCCCAAGGTATAGAGAGAGGCAGCTCACAGCGCCGACTACGTGCGGCGCCTTTACATAGTCCTCCGTCCCGAGTCCGGCGAGAGGCCCGTACAATAAAAGCAAGACCCCGCAAGGCTACTGTCCAAAGTGACCACAGCAGCCAGGTGACGATGGTCTCAAGAACCGCAACCCCGCAATTTTGTCTAGATCGTCACCTCGCGAAGCATCACGTGCCCTTAGGAAATGCCAAACGCAGGAAGTGAACATCGAGAAGCAGGCACTGCTGAGGCTCATAGTGATGGGGAAGAAGAATCTTCCGGACCCAACCAAACGGAGCCTACCTTACTTGGGATTTGCGGAGATGGTCACCACCAACATCGATGACGTGAAGTCGGCTCTTAAAAGCAGGTGCTCTGCCCTCTCTCTCTCTCTCCCGCTCTCTCTCTCTCTCTCTCTCTCTCTGATTCAACAGCATAATCGGACTTGCTTATTGCAGAGGAGTACGACACTTCCACGAAGGGACACCGCGACACGGCTGTGGCCAGAGCGTGTTGGGAGAGGGCGTGTAGTGTACCGCATAGTTAGACACAAATCCAGCGGGAAGAGAGCGCACACGCAACTCATATACAGGCTGGAATTCCCTCCGGAAGAGGAGAAGCAGGAGAAGCAGGAGCCCCAGGAGTCGCTGAACGTCCGCAGAGAAGGATCCTTCCTCATTCAGATCAAGAACACCGAGCAGCACCAGCACCAGCAGCAGCACGGCAAGCGCAAGGCGGTGTTCCCTGCCCACCTGCAGGGGCAGTTCGGTCAGCTGAGGTACAGCCCGGCAGACCCGCCGGACTTCCTGAGCAACGAAGGGTGCGAGTTGCTGCCGATATCGGCATCGGACGACATAGAGGAGGAGCTGGGGATGGAGCTCGTAGCAGAAGAAGAGGGCGATATCTCCTGTTCCGATCTGCTCAAGACGTTCGGGGATGGATGGATGCCCTCCCCAGGGGCACCTGGGTCAATCTGAAAATTCGTTCCCGGGACACAGTTGGACCCGTGGCTCGGGGGGACAAAATGCGGTTGGGTTGCATTTCATTTCATGTGTATATTTGGGCCCCTAATGAGCCGATTGCACTTCGTCAGCCCAAATGACTGTAACCCACTTTAGGAATGGCCCAAGTGGTGGAATGCCAATTCCAACCACTATTCCACGATTCGCCTATGGATCCAAACATATGGGACAAGCCTACGAGGGATTGGGCATTGGAATTATGTTGTGATCCCTTTCCTATTCATTAATTCATGCAAACCCAAAATTCACATAGGTAAAGAAGGCGGATTCGAACCTAAAAGCATGTGGACGATGGACGGACCGGAGAGAGAGAGATTCTTCAAAAGAATTTTATGCGCATTTGCAACTTTTCAAAATTAATTTCATTGTAGTGGCCTTCATTTTGATTTTCTCGTTAAATCGGTGCTCAACAAAGCCAGAGGGTTACAACAAATTCATAAAGAAATGATTTAATTGGATTGCGTTTAGAGAATTTGAGAGAGTTAAAAGACTCCCAGAATGCCCCACGAAGTCGAACCGTGGACGACGTCATTCGGGTTTTTAGCGACGGTTTATCTAAATCCTCAAAGCGCTCAGGATTCTGCGTCGCTCACGGTTTAGGGTTTAAGGAAGGGTGGGGGCGGGGCCGATGCAGGAGCGAGCGGTCTGCATCGAACATCTCCAACTCCATCTCCAACCTTAACGATTCCATGTCCATGTCCATGTCCCTCAAGCTCTCCCCCTTCCCACCTGCACTTTGGAGACTCCAACCTCCTCCTCCTCCTCCTCCTCCTCCTCCTCCAGTAGTCTCGGACACCGCCGCCGCCGCGACCGCCATCCTGCTCTCCTCTGCCCGCTCGAGCACCAGACGCTTCTGTTGCCTCCTCCCGCCTCCCCTCACCACCCAGAATCGTGCTCCCAAGCTCCCTCCCCTCCTCTCGAGCCCGGGCGATGTGCCCTCCCCTGAACAAGATGCAGAAGATGAAGATGAAGAAGAAGACTGCGCTTCCTCCGCGCGCGACGCCTTGTCCCGCCTCCTCCATCTCGAATTCGGTCTCTCCTCGGACGACGCCTCGAGGGTCGCTTCCAATGCCCCCGATTACATCCGCTCCTTGATCGACGGGGTCCGGGAGCTGGACGAGCTCTCCCTCTGGGATTCTTCCTGGAAGTCCACGCCCCTCCTCGTCTCCTCCGCCTCCGCCGTCGCCGGTTTCCAGGAGAAGGTGGTGTTCTTGGCCAAGCAAAGAGGTGACCGGGGCAAGGTCGCTTTCCTCGAGAGCATCGGCCTCCCCCTCTCCTCTGCCCTCTCCGTCGCTCGCTCCGTCTCCTCCAACTCCCTCCCCTCCCTCCTTCGCAAGGTCCGCTACTCGCATTTCTCCTTCATTCTCTCTTTCGCTCATTGTTTATAATTACGTACCGAGCAAACCCTTTTGGAGTGGCGAGAATCGGCAAATCCTCCTCCTTCTTTACATTCTTCATGTCTGAATTGAGCTGTCTCGTTCCAAATCGTCTCTCTATGGTCACGGAATCCTTGGCTAACTGAGAGCAAGCCGGGATTCCAATAACTTTGCTTGCTCTGTACGCTTCCATGCTTTCATAAATATGAGGTCACAATCAGTATTCTCCGCAATACTATACCTGTAACCATTGCGCTTCGAAAGGATTGGTTCATCAGTCTCCACATAGTACTTACTGGCACAGAAAAAGAAAGTACTACCCCGTTTAATTGTCGCTGTCTTGATCCTTTGCATATTCCTGCCCTGGTATTTACTTGAGAGCTTGCTTCTGAATATGACATTTTCCTGGAAAATTATGTGTACGTTTGTTTTAGAGACAACTCTGTTATGCTCTTGGAGTTGGTTTTTGCGGAACACTCTGGAGAATATATTAATTGTCTTTGCATACTTCTCTCATCCATTTTTTTCATGCCAATGCGGTGTCGTGGCTTATTTTGTTTCTGGCTTATAGGTTAAAGTGTTGAAGGAAATCTTATTTTCTAGCAGTGATGTAGAAGTCTTGCTTGGGAAAAATGCTCGTCGAATGATGATGCACTTATCAATTCCTGTGGATGAAGATGTGCAGCTAACCTTATCTTTCTTCGAAAAGGTATGGTGGATTATCTTGCTTCTATTGAAAGGTGTGATAAATGTTGTCTTTTGACTAGTGGCAATTCATTTATATCTAGGGACACCTTTCATGGATAATTGTACTTTGCAGATTGAAGCAAGACGCGGGGGTCTAGACATGTTGGGCAACAAAGATGCCTCTTTTCTATATCTGGTTGAATCATTTCCACACCTTCTTTCATTGCCGGTAGAAGCCCATGTAAAGCCTCTGGTACAATTTTTTGAAAGTATTGGCATTCCTCGTGGACAAGTACGGAATATTATTCTTCTCTTCCCACCAATCATCTTCAACAAGGTTGATGACATCAGCAAGAAGGTTCTGGTGTTTCAGAAGGTATCCCGATAATAGTGCTAAATTGGTTTATTTGGAATAGCATTCAATGTCATGTTAAAGAAGCAAGCATAGGTTCTTTATGTCTGTAACTTGATTGTTCCATTTCATGTTTTATCTGTAGATTCTGGCAGATAGTCATGATATTGGGAGAATGCTTCTGAAATATCCATGGATGCTTTCCGCGAGCATCCAGGTGAATTATGAGGCGATCCTTTCATTCTTTCAGATGGAAAAGGTATATTATTGGAATACTCACGTTTTTTTGCCCCTCTCCGGGCTTTATCCTCATTAGAAATGGGTTTCCATCAAGCAACTTTCTAGGTCAATCTAAATGCAATTTTTTTTTTTATGCTGAGGGATTTGGTAGATTAATTAGTAATTTGTCTGTTACTATGTGTTAGAAGCATTGATCAAATCAAACTGATGTTCAGGCAGATTGAACTTTAAAAGAAAAAAAGGGAAAGAAAACAAAAGAAGAGAGTGATAGACTATTATTCTCAATTTGCAATTTGCCTTTTGATCTTTGGGATGGGCCAGGGTTTTGGTTTGAGAGGCTTGTAAATGTTAATATGTACCTTGGGGCTTCAAATTTGGAACTGTGTTGCTGTTTTATTACAGGTACCAGAACCAAGCAGTCACCGTGCAATTAGATACTTGCCTCATATTATGGGGTGTTCAACTAGCAAGCTAAAGTTGATGGTGGAATCATTGGGTGAGCTATCTGTTCGAAATAAGAAAATGGGTAGGGTCATTGCTAAAAGTCCTCAGCTACTACTACGGAAGCCTGAAGAATTTTTCCAGGTAGATGGTGAACTCTCTTTTATTGGGTAGATGCTTGCTTCTTTTTCTTCCTTGGATGTGATAGTAGCCTGACGTGTACCATCTCAGATGCTTGCTTGATTTTTTTGTATCTTCAAAGTACAAATGCTGTGTTTCTAAAAATGCTGTGTTTCTAAAGTTCCTCTGCCACTTAACTGTCACCTAACTACTATGCATGTCTTTGTAATTGGGTGCCACTGGGGCACCTCACTATGGCTTGCTAAACTGTCCTATAGAGAGTAATGAGACAATCATCTACCTGTCAGCCTTATCAATTTTATCTTAGCTGCAATTATAGGTTTCCTCTCTCACCACCTCCTTCCCTTGTTCTTTCACTGAAAAGTACAGCAAGAAAGGCTTTGCCTCTATGATTTTTTCACTAACATTACCTATATCTACTTCAGTCCCCCAAGGCTAATAATTGACATGCAAAGTCCAGGCCCTGGAGACCCTTTTTTTCTCCTGGGCCTTTGGATGTTGCCCATCAGAACTTAGCGTGCTTGGTTATCTTGAAATATAAGATTCAATTCTCACTCTATTATCCAATGTAATTGCTGGATCCTTCAATTGCTGCAGATTGGTAGGTGATGCTAATTTATAAAAGCATTGCTTTCTGCAGGTGGTTTCTTTACTTGAAAATCTTGGATTTGATAGGGAGACAGTGGGGAAGATTGTTCTTCGCTGTCCTGAAATTTTTGCTGCTAGTATAGAGAAAACTCTAAACAAGAAGCTTGGGTTCCTTAAAAGCATGGGCATTTCCAATGATCACCTTCCACGGGTTATAAAGAAATATCCGGAGGTTCTTGTGTCCGATGTTGACCGCACTTTAATCCCTCGGTAAGGATTTTTTTTTTCTCCCCTGATATATTTTAATTGAATTGCTCTCTTTCTTGAGCATCCTTTGGCTGTTCAGAACAAACTCAAGAGGTGATCTGATACCTAAAGTTTTGCTTAAAAGGTATTTTTTCTGTTTCAAAATAAGGAGAGTAAATAAAATTGCACGATAGTATCTTAAATGTCTGAGTCGGCTGTTTATAATCACTTTTTATTGTTCAGACTGTTATCTAACAATAGTGTTGTTAATGTATTGACTAGGATGTTTGAGTAAGTTCTGTATTATTGTTTAGTAAATGAGAGAGTTGGGTCTGCTCCATGAGTAATGTTATCTGGTAAAAAAAGGCACTTGGTCTGTAAACAAATTAAATAGGAATGGGTTATGCTCTCAGTAATATGCCTATAAACCTAGAGAAGCTTACTGAGCTGAACTACTGAAACATGAGAGGTAAGACCTTTGAGGTGATTTATTGTCTGTCTGGCTTGAACTCTGAGGCTACAAACAGTGAAAGGAGGACAAATGAAAAAGATACAACTAGGATGACTTAGCATGGCAGAGGTAGAGCTGAGAAGAGCAACCTCAGGATGAAGCTGCAAAAATGAATTATTCAACTGCATTAAGGATGTCTGTTGGTTAAATTTAAGGCTCATAATTCTAGGACTAGGAGGGGAGCCTAGTGATATGAGCAACTTTCCTTGCTCTCGAGTTTTCTGTCTGGAAAGATGGATTATGTTGCATGCTTGGGCTAGATTAATGTTGTGGTGGTGTGTTGTGGACAGGATAAACTATCTGATGGAGATAGGGTTTACAAAGCGAGAGATTGCCTTCATGGTGCGTAGGTTCTCGCCATTGTTGGGTTACAGTATTGAGGAGGTGTTCATACCGAAGCTGGAATTTCTAGTGAAGACAATGGAGAAGCCTCTGAAGGAGATTGTGGACTACCCAAGGTACTTCAGCTATTCACTGGAGAAGAAGATAAAGCCTAGATATTGGGTTTAAAGGGTAGGAAAGTAGAGTGTAGCTTGAAAGATATGTTGAGCAAAAATGACGAGGAATTCGCTGCCGAATTTTTGGATATCGAAAGGATGCCTGTTCCCCCTGCCCCTTCTCATCTTTGAAATGCCCGTGAAAGTCGTTGTAACATAGAAAGCCGTGGTGTTGTACATACATATAAAGAAAGTGCAGTTAAAAGGAAAAAAAAAAAAAATTTAGTGAGTTGGGTTTTCCTAAATCTTGGATAATTTAGTGCCTCTTCCATGGAACGCAGGTACACAGGGAAGACTTATTCTGTCGAGGCCTTGGATATGTAGAGTCCTTTCGTGGATAGCGTTCGACCTTTAGATTTTAATGGATCGTGCTGTGCCATTGGATCATTGATTAAATAAAAGAAACGGCAACTGATTAAGTTGGTTTTCGAGTAACTTTGTACACCCTAAACCGATTAGTAACTTTTCTTAAAAAAATTTACTATCGTTAACGTGTTGAAACTTAGTTTTGGTAAAAGAAAACAAGAAGTCGCATAGCATATATTAAAGTTTATTCATTCTTGATGAATAACTACTTACTTTTTTCAAGAAATAAGTACATTAGAAGTTCTAAAAATTGTTATGAAAAGTGTAAATGAGTCATGAAAATTTCAAAAAGTGCAATTAAGTCTTAAAATTTATAACAAAGTGCAATTGAGTTTTCAAACTTTCAAAAAGTACAATTAAGTCCTAAAATTTGTCAAATTGATCTAATCTAATCTAAGTCTTTCTATTGATTATATTTTTCAAAAGATTTAGGACTCGATTGCATTTTTGTAACTAATTTTAGGATTTGATTGGATATTTTGAAAGTTTTAGAACTCTATTGAACTTTTGTAATAAGTTTTATGACTTGATTTTTTTTTGAAAGTTTGACGGCTTAATTGTACTTTTATAACGAGTTTTAGAACTTTAATGTACTTTTCTCTTTTTTCAATTGAAAAATCTATTGCATTAAAAGAGTTGCTTAATTTAACCATTGATTAAGAGGTAGAACTATTCAATATATTATCACAGTCAATTATATCGCATTTCTTAAGATTTCAATGAATCGTGCTATGCTATTGGATCATAGATTAAATAAAAGAAATGGGCAACTGATTCAGTTGGTTTTCGAGTAACTTTTTACACCCTACACCGATTAGTAACTTTTCTAAACAAATTACTAGCGTTAACATGTTGAAACTTAGTTTTGGTAAGAGAAAGCAGGAAGTCGCTTAGCATATGTTAAAGTTGATTCATTCTTGACGTGTAAATACTTATATATTTTTTTTTCAATTTGAAAATCTATTGCATCAAAAGAGTTGCTTATTTTAACCGTTGATTAATCTGAACATATTTCTATATGAAAAGTAAGTGACCACATGAAAAGGAAAATCACCTATTTTTTACGGGTTGAAAAGTTATTTCTTTTATACTGTATATTTTTTGTGATCATCCAGTCACTTACTACAGTGCGACAATGGCTTAGCTAATTGCTATGTACTCATCTCATTACCAATTAAATGCGTGGAGGAGTAGCTGATGTGTAAACTCATTATAACTAAATTGAAATTATTAGTAACTGTAGTTATACACTTGCTTTTCAAACAAAAAATGGCAAATTGACGAGGTTAATGTTTGTAAAGAACTGATATGCTTCAATTTGTTTTTCCGTTTGAAAAGTTCCTCTTGACCATGTTACGGTAACGTGTCAAAGCTAAATAATCCAAAAAAAGTTGCTATCACATGAAGATAGAACTAATTTTCGATAAAAGCTCTTATGACTATAATCTAAAAAATGAATACTTAACTTTTCCAATATGAACAAATTACTAGTAAAAATGAATTGATGCGATAAGTCTTGTACACCAAGTGATTGTCCAAGTAGCATACGATAACATCTTTGAATCAGCCATATTAAGTACACTACTAGACTCATCAGCCATCTCATGTTCTTTCAGGCAGCGTGGAGGGAACGAATTGAAGCTGTTGTTAAGTAAATTAACATAAGCTGATCATAGGCTGAGTCGATATCAATTTAACTTATGCTTTGGACAAGAGGCTTAGTGCTGAGTCACCCGAATTCCGGATCAATCAAGGATTGGCCGGACGGATGTTGATGGGAATTGCTAACCGAATGGAAGCGGGCGGACCCCTCCAATTTGGCGAAGCATGACAGGGACTTGCGAAAGCGATGGGGTGAAGAGGACAGCGACATTGACGGAGGGAAAGCAAATGACCAGATGATGAAATCGAAGTTGGTTTCACTTGAAGCGAAATTCATGGGTCCTAGCAAGTGAGAATCTTGTTGAAATTTTGGAACCAAGGAATCGGGAATCTGGTTTGTGCTTTTGTCAAACTCGGCTTGTTCCATGTATAAGCTGAATGAACGGTCATCGTCCTTGAATGCGATGTGCGACTTGCCACCATGAAGCCCCGCTCGCTCACGGCATGTTTGAGTTGAGGGAAGGGGAAGTAAGCGGGAGGAAATAGGGAGGAAACGGTATAGAAATGGTTATAAACGGAAGCGGGGTACTCTCGCCTTCTATTTCCTTCTAAAAGTGGAGAAAATGGACGGAAATGCAAATGCTGCGACTGGCTTACTTTCTTTTCGAATGTGAATAAGACAGGATAGTCGTGTATAGTCGGAAAATAAGGGCTGCGTTTTGATCTCTTGCCTTGCGTCCATATGGTTGCATGAATGTTTTGGTAAACTATGAGCATGTTTGATAAAGAACAAAGTCGAACCTTTGTGAGTGATAAAAAGAAGTGGATCCTTTGCGGGGCCAGAGAAGAGTGAGTACGCAACCTTATTGAAAATTGGGGTATGTGCGATGATTAGTTTTCGAGAGATTAAACTCAATAACAGCAAGTGTCACCCCATTCAAATGCTCGAAAAGAAGAATTTAGTTTTGATCACAGGTCATCTGTTGAAAAGAAGAAGTGATATTGGTGGTGCGTCGTCAGCGTAAGGTTGGATTGTTTGTGGTTTTGATAATTGGAGAGTAAGAGATGCTTTTCCTTCTCTTCCATGCCTTTTTGCTTTTCCTTCTGTTTTTCCCATACCCAATTCCTGTACATGCATATCTCGTTTGTTTTAAGATACTTTTAATGCAGCAGAAATGTACAATGCAACAAGATGGGATTGTCCGACGGGAAGAGATAGCTAATATGGTGTTGATGTCACCGCCATCAATGACCTCAATCAAAGCTTAATTTTTAGTCATTTGTTTTCGATGCGCTTAATGTGGTTGATATTAAAAACTTTGAAGTCCATTCCGCGCCTATACAATGCAACAAGATGGGATTGTCGGACGGGAAGAGATAGCTAATATGGTGTCGATGTCACCGCCATCGATGACCTCAATCAAATCTTAATTTTTAGTCATTTGTTTTCGATGCGCTTGATGTGGTTGATATTAAAAACTCCCAAGTCCATTCCGCGCCTATCACACCTGGACTCCATCTCATCCCGCCTCACCTCACCTGTACAATCCACTTCATCTTATGCTTTCCTTTTGTTTTCTTTCTAGAAGTGCAAGCCAGCTTTTATTGAAAAAGAGGAAGAGTGTGCAAGCTGCCTTCTAGAAATGACAGGTTAAGTCAACCCCGCAACACCCAAACCATGTGACAAAATGCAATTTCTTACGACTTGTGATTGATTACGAGCGCCAATAATTCCTTGAAACACTTGAGCATCTTTCCAACTCCTTTCATTGTAAAGGAGAGAAACATAAATTGGATACTTGTTTTGCCTGTCAATCGCTAAAGACTTTTGGTCTCTATATGAACCTCGTGAAAAAAAGGTTACATGACTTCTCTTATGGACTCATTAATAATGATTCTAATCTAGTTCAAGGCTTATTGGAAGTAAAAGATGCTCTAGCGGCACCCTATTGGATAGGAAAAGATTACAAGCAATTTGATAGTGATCAAGTGATATTACTTCTTCGTCCCAAATCAATGAATCTCATAGATGTGGCGCACAATGGATCTTCTTCTATCGCCGATTAGATATTTCTTTATGAAAATTGCAAATCAAAGATTGAAGAAGAGGGAGGAAAGTGAGTTCTTGAACCGAAATAAGTAGAGGAGGACCTTATTCAATCACATAATTTTGGCCCCATAAATATAGAAAAGAAGAATACAGAGAAAGTTTAGAGAGCCAATTGAAAATGAGAATTCTAAGACATGATCACTCCATAAGCAACATAGCATAGTTCTCGTTCGACCCCACCAGTCCACTATGAATGTTGATGTCTTAGTGGGGCACTAAATCCACAATCGGCATTTGCAACAATATTATGTCTCACGCTATTTCTTGATATCCAGGAAGCAACTCCCTCCACTCGCTGTTTCCCGAAATGCTCCCACCCATATGAATATTGGTTGCTTTTTTTTTCAAAACCTTTAACTACCCTCGTCAGATTAAGATATTCTCCCACGAGATGCACTCAAGGAGAATAGAAAAGTCGATTCTTTCTGGTTGCGAATCCAGTCGTGGTCTTCTAAAGATGAGGGAAGGATGTGAAGGAGCCCCACCCTCTGATTGCTGCATAATGCTTCCATAATTTATAAAAAAAAATCGCAGGCCACGTCTCTTCAGGTTCAATGTCTAAATGATGAAGCGTGTTATTGCCTAATGAATTGGACTGAAGGTTTAGTTTTCGAACGCGATCAAGGGGCGATCCATTCTTTTCTGACCAACTGGAAGTGGGGTTTGCCATTTAAGTGTCCATTGTAACCACACCCTTGTATGCTCTAGACCACTAATTTTTGCTCCGACTAGTGGACTTGACTCGGCTCCTCTCATCTCCACCTTTGTCATGTCTTTCACATTTGTGAGGTCCGTTTGTTTCAGCCAAATTCAAAGCCAAAAGAGAGAGAAGGAAAAAAAAAAACTCTCTACTTTCCCGCAAAAATTAAGAATATTGTGTTAATTTCAAAAATTATAAAAGAAACACATGAGTTTGAAAACTCCAAACGTGAGTAAAAATAAAAATTAAAACCCTATTGAGACAAGCTTGAAATAAACTTTTTATACAGCAGACCATCACTGAAAACCTCTATCTTTATTAGATGCGCTATTCAATTACATGTGTGTATATGTCTACACCTTCATATCAAAAAAAGTCTAGAAGATGCACATACTAGATTCCAGAAAAGGCATTGCTTGGGAGATCATCATGCTTTTTTAGATGATTAATGCCCTCGTACAACAAACGTGTTTCTCACTTATATCAAACAATCAAAAGTCCCACACATTTCAAAAGGAAGTTCCGACTGAAAGAGTGTAGTGCGATCTTTTTATTGATGTGATGATGATGGGGTGAGTCGTTGGCAAGCAAAAACCCATCCAACGATTTGATTACATAGACCCAAAGAAAAGCACCCAAGACTCTAATGTTGAGAGAAAGAGAGCCACATTCAGGGACCTGTGATCAAATTGCGAGCATTATATTTGCAATTTTTAAGGTGCAAAACTGCACAACATCGTAAGCCTACCAAAGTTGAGATATAGTGCAAAGTTGTGCTTCATCTCTTTTCTAAGACTCGTATTTCTTCTGATGCCACTCATGGATGGAATTTCTTGTGATCTCATCGTGCCACAAATCGCTCTATATCCCTCGGCTTGGCAAACTACGCAGATTGCTTCGTGACGTGTTCCTTAATTAGTCTCCATCCTTCGGCATCTTCTTTATGGATACCCTAATTACATTCCGTGGACACATCCTTCTAAAAGCGATAAGTACCGTGTAGAGGTTGATAATCGAGTAATCCGTTAAAACCCAGAAAATGACTACATTGAAGATGACGATGAACGAGGAGAGAATTGTCTTGGCATGGGTGGAGGATATGTGAAGAAAGTGAGGTACCGACAAAAATCCATGTGGACAGACTTCGGTTTGTTTCTTCCATGTCTTTTATGGAATGGGGTCACCGAAATTTCCAATGAGAAGTTGCCATCAACGTCCCCACGCGCATGCACTCCTCTCACTCCCACCACTATATAATCCCCTCCCTCCCATCCCACACATCCACACCATCCTCCTCAATCTCATTCCCATTCAACTCTCCATCGTGATGATGACGACCTCCTCACGTGGCAGCCTTGTTCCTTTCCTCCTCCTCACGGCATTCGTGATGGCCGCTGTGAGCGAGAGCCGGAGAAGCTTTCAAGAAATTGCGTCGCAGTCGGGTGCGGATGCCAGTACTGGTACTCAATGGGCTGTTCTAGTCGCTGGATCCAACGGTTATTACAATTACCGTCACCAGGTGATTCACCACCCGAATTAAGCATCACCTACAGTATATTATTATATTCTTACCGTATATCCTTATAAAATTGTATGGACAGTTAGCTTGCTGTACGTACTTCCGTACTCCATAAGTAGCACGTAGATATATAAAATATGAGTGGATTGACCTGTGTGATGTGTGCCTATGCAGGCTGATGTTTGCCATGCCTACCAAATCCTTAAGGCAAATGGGCTGAAAGATGAGAACATCATCGTGTTCATGTACGACGACATCGCCGAGAATGAGCAAAATCCCACGAAGGGTATCATTATCAACAAACCCAACGGCTCTGATGTCTACCATGGAGTTCCCAAGGTCTTCGTTCAAAACTCTTTATCTAGCTAATATATACATCCAACATATAGGAGGATGCATATTGGCGTGATTCATTTTCAATTATAATTAACCAATTGGGTAATACTGTAGGATTACACCGGTGGTGAGACCACAGCAGCCAACTTGTACGCAGTCCTTCTCGGGAACAAGACAGCCCTCAGCGGGGGCAGCGGCAAGGTTTTGAGCAGTGGCCCGAACGACCACGTCTTCTTCTATTACACCGACCACGGGAGCCCAGGACTAGTGGCCATGCCTGTGGGGGACTATATATATGCGAATGACCTGATGAACGTATTGAAGCAAATGTACAAGGCGAAGAAGTACATGAACATGGTGATATATATAGAGGCCTGTGAGGCAGGGAGCATGCTACAAGGGCTTCTCCCCAAGGAAATGGGGATCTTTGCGACCACAGCGTCCAATGCCAAAGAGAGCAGCTATGGCTACTACTGCCCTGGAGACGATGATCCCTCCGAGTATGACACTTGTTTGGGGGATCTCTATAGCATCGCTTGGATGGAAGACAGGTATTATCACGTCACTTCTCTATTATTGACATTAACTGTACGTGGACATTTGATTAGAAAATGGAAAGGCAGGAAATGACTTTCTCCTTCGGAAAAGAGAAAAAACAAAAGAAGAAGAAAAAAAGCTAGTTAGATGGGCAAATAATAAGAGAAGCATGTGTCTCTATCACTACATTGCAGAGCGTACACGGCAATCATCCATTACAACATTTCTTTGTCCCATGTACATGTACATGTACTCATTCTCTGTTTCCTTTGTCTCTGTCTCCACCAATCCGAATGTGGGCGTGTGAGAACAGTGATGCCCATGATTTGGGGAAGGAAACATTGCAGGAGCAATACTTAGTGGTGAAGAAGAGGACCAATCTGTCCCATGTGATGCAATATGGGAACACCGTTCTCAGCAATGCCTTCCTCTCTACTTACATGGGCCAAAGCTCTAAGAACGTCTCCTCTGTTCCCTTAGACGAGCTCTCTTCTTCGAATTCCCTGGCGGTTCCCCAACGGGATGCTGATTTGGTCTTTTTCCAACGTCAGGTCCGTCTCCATCACCATTGATTATATTGCATATTTTTCACTGGTAAATAAACCCAGGAATATGGTTCTTTTTAACTAGTGTTTTATGCTAAGTCTGTCTTGTCTCTTGTTATTGGGACACCTTGTCGATTGACTTGTTTTGGGTGGTTGTAGGTGCAGAAAGCTCCAAAAGGGTCTTCTGAGAGTGCGGAAGCACAGAAGAGACTGGACGAACAAATTGCTCTTCGATCACATGCTGACCGCAGCATCAACCAAATTGTCAACCAGCTGTTTGGTGATTCCAATGCTGCAAGCATGTTGACTGATGTTCGACCTGAAGACCAACCTGTTGTTGATGACTGGGACTGCCTCAAGACATTCGTGAGTCTTGATGATCTCTTCATCAATTAATTCTCTGATCCCGGCATGATACATGTGTAATCACGGCTAATTTATCTCATAAATAGTTTCCAACATCGGATTTGTTCATTGTGATGTATAGGTGAGGACTTATGAGCAATATTGTGGACGCCTGACCGAGTACGGAATGCAATACACAAGAGCCATGGCAAACATGTGCAACGCTGGAGTAGACAAGGACGGTATGGAAGCAGCTTCTGTTCAAGCTTGTTCTGGAAAGGCATAGTGAAAACGATGATCAATGTCCCAATAATGCTTTTGTGTACAGTTTCTGCAATACATATATGGAGTATATGTTCTGCTTCTAAGAAATTGGAATAAATTTACATTGGCGAGCTCACTATGTATATCGTGAATCAGTCGGCTTGTCAAAATGTTCAAAGTTTGCTGGAAAATATGTCCGCATCTTTTCAAATGGCTAATGATATGGTCAGCTTCTTTATTTCTCGGCAATTGTCGCGAATCATCTTTGCAATACAGGTAATCGTGTTTGTGCCATATCCTTTTCAACCCCATTTAGCCTAAATGAGACGACTGGATGATGACCACTTTCAAGGGTAGGTTTCAATTAAGGAAAAGAATTGACGTCAAGCAAGAGAAGCACCTGAGCTAGCTGTTTTAATGAAGGGATTGCATTGCTTTCACTTGAGAAACAAGAACAGGAAAATATATAAAACAAACCCTTTGGTGAATAAAGTAATAGAGGTTCAGAATGAGGGGATTACGGCATTGTGGAAATATACTGAGAGTGAGAACTTGTCTCTTTATGGACCTAATTCTTCATCCGGAGACAAAACGCCTGACAGAAAACAACCAGCATTTAGACAAACGTGAAATTAATATAATACATCATTCATATCCTTGGTTTCATCAAATTGACCTTATATATATTTTAGAGTTTTTGAGCTTCCAAGAATGCATTTGTATGTATTGACTAGCTTTATATATATGCACCTTCCAATTGTCTGAAAGCCGCGCAGCTAACTTTCTTCATTGAGTTGGCTTAGACTGTTGGAATGAGCTCTCAGTAATTAGGAAAATTAGGCAATCGAAATATAACGTGATACGAACCACCATGAGTCTGCAAGAAATGATCGGACTGAATAATTGCATATTGTTTCACTAGAAATCAGGATTTGTCCCATTTAGTGGCAAAAATAAAAGGTCGATCTTCGGGTTTTTTGTTAAAAGAGTTCAGTGGCGATTCGTACATAAATTGAATTGCATAACGAGGATGAAAAACAATAAATTTAAAGGGAAAGTACTGCTAATACAGGAAATTGGATATATATAATGATAAACTGAAAATACATAGAGAATTTGTTCTTGATTATCGTGGTCCCTCTTACAATCACTGCACACTGTCTTTTATAATCTACTAAAAATAATAGCTTACAAGCAGTTAATACTCTACATGCGGTGACAAGCGATGACAATTGCAATTCCACAATTCTTGGCCCACGATGGCACGTTGACTTTATCTGTAAATGAATAGATAAGTGCCATCGGGTTTAACCGTGGATATCTTCCTCTTCAATAGTTATCTATACTTTTGTCTCCTTTCTCCATTTCCTTGCATCCAATACTTGGCTAAATTTACCAAAACACCGGCCAAATTTTTGTTTTATCATCAAACCGATAAGTTCGTCCATCATTCACCATCGTATATTGACAACTGTATTCCATGATCATCAATAATCATTATCTATAGTTGTTGATCTCAACAGTATATATAATTGCAAGGAAAAGTACAATACAAGTGCTAAAACTTGACATGAAAAGACATTTGAGTATCAAAAGTTAGGAAAGTGATACTTAAGTATTACTTTTTTTGAAAAATTAGACACTTGAGTATCATCTCCGGTGAACCTCGCCGAAAACCCTACATGGCATTTTTTTTTTATTAATTTTGGTCGCTTACGTGGCTTGTCGGAGAGTTGACTCAATAAAGAAACCCAAAAACAATGTTGTTTTGGCAAGAATTTGAATTTGAATATAAAAATTAATTAAATTAAATTTAAAACGAAATATTTATTTATTTATTTATTTTTAAAAAGAAAGAAGATGAACAGTTGGAGGTAACTGAGGGCTCAGTCCTTGTTGCCGCCACCTTTCCGTTGTCATCGGGAAGGGCTAGTGACGATGGAGGGAGGGTCGGCCAAGCCGTTAAGACCTAGCCATGGGCCGACAACTCCGGTCGACTGGACGCAAGGGCTTGCGAGCCCTCACCCAGATTCGGGGTGAGGGTCACGGCCCTCCCTTAGATTCAGCAAGGGTTGTTGACCCTTGCCCCAACCTAGGCCCTTGGCCGGGGCCCAATGACCCTAGTCGACCCTCCCCCCACCGTCGCCGGCCCTTCCCGGGGACGGCGAGGAGGCAGTGGTAGCAAGGGCTAAGCCCTCAGCCACCTCTAATTGTTTTTCTTCTTCCTCCCCTTTTTGTAAATTTAATTAAGTTTTATATTAATTATTTATTATGTTAGTAGCAAAACGACATCGTTTTTACACTTGTCTAGCCACCTTAGCGTTTTGCACTTGCCTAGCCACCTCAACATCTTGCACTTGCCTTGCTAGAAAGTCGTTACGTCAACATTTTGGCCGGATTTTCTCGCCGTTGGCACTTGACTAATCTATTTTACTTCAATTTTGACACTTAAATGTCACTTTCCTAATTTTTTGCACTTAAATGTTCCCTTATACCAATTTTTGACACTCCAAGTGTCGAGCATTCTATAATTGCAATATAAAACTGTTGGTGTCCATCATGTCACTTTGTCAATAACCATATTGATCTCACAACCGAACTGTTCAACCAAATTACTTCATGAAATTATGAATTATGAGTGTGTTAGTGCCATATGACATACGATGTGCATGACAATTAACAATCTTATAATGCATCGAAAAATATATGTCCTATCCAAAAATCACTAACCTAATTAATTGACACATCATTTCAAGCAATCAAAGTTTATTTAATTGTCCACTTACAAAAACGCACGCGAGAATATTAAGGATTCCTTTAGGGTCAAAGGTCCGACGCCCTAACACTGCTATTTGAGGGATATTTATTTTAAGCAATCTTATAAAGGTTTTAAATGTTCCACTAGATGGAACCATTTATCAAGTTTAGAAAAATCCAAAGTGTCCATGAACTCCTAGTGATGATGATTGGAAAATGCTATTAATATAAAAACTATGATGCCACCAATCGGATGTCGGGAGTTCATGTTATCAAATGATTATTTTGAAGGAATAGCCATTATTAAACCGTTGCTTCCGAGTCAACTTAGTGCATTGATACAAATCTTAGTAATTTGCATTCATCGACCGAATATAGTGTCCTGCAATCATTGTTTATATCTTTTTATATAAATCTTTTTTGTATATCTATAAGTGAATATTTTATTTAACCTTCTTTTATAGATATGGATGGTCTTAATGAGATTATCGCCGGTAAATAGAGTTTATTAGGATGCCTTGCATTGAAAATTGACAAGAGATAGTATGAATCAAATATAACTGTGTTGTATATCTTTTATGTTTCAGGTCTTTCCTTATTAACTAAATGCTGCAAGTTCTGCTGGAATTCAAGGAGTATGCTACAGAAGTAGATGTCGATTTTGTTATTGACACAATGTTTTGTTGGAGCATTAAGATTAAAGTCAATTTTGTGGTTAAGAAGCCATTATAGTTATTCCAGAAGATAATAACAAGTCTCGATATCTGTAATTTTTGGAGATGGAACTGCTATTTAATGAGGAGACTAGAAGTGTAATATTATCTTGTTACCTTCAGAAAGGTTTTACCTGTCGAATGATTTTTCCATAATTTTTTTGACTTTCCATTGCTAAAGGTCAACAGCTGCTGCTTTACAGGATATGTATAGTCCATCACTGGAAATGTGATATTCTAATGTTGGGATTCATCTTTTTCTCACCTAATATTGCTCTGCACTTTTGTCAGACGTCAATTGGTTCAATTTTGACAAATCTGTAAGATGGATGACGTAATTTGCTCTTTTGTATATTCAACAAAATGTTTCATAACGCAATAACAATCTTCACTTATGGAGTTCCTCCAATGTTTCAAAGTTATACCGTTAATATTTTCTTTTTTGACCTTGCTAATAACTACCAAAGTGTCCCTATAATCTGTAACACCATACTGTGATCTTCAGCAGTTCTTCATCCTCCGATTTTTTTCTTTTGAACATCATTTACAAAGTGTCTAGTATATTATGAGTTTCAGGGATCTCTTCTAATCAACTATCTGGTAATCTGCCTCTTGGTTAATGCAAGGATATATTTAAAATTTAATGAAATAATCTAGGGTTCTAATGCTATCTGACATGTATTATATATCAATATTATAGAATCAATTAGGCTTTCGCCGACATCAAGCCGCAGGATCCAAACGTGGCAGGGAGCACGGCCATGGCTTGCGGTGACCAGCGGAGATGGAATGTTGCCAAGTTAGAGAGCACTGATGGAGACTACTCTAGCACGGCGAAGTACTGAACTATAGCAGCTCAGGGACTGGCAAGGCGTAATGGAAGGGCTGCAAGGACGCCGGAGATGCTAGTAGTGTTGTGGTGGCAGGTGGTGCTGCTGAGTGTTGTAGGGATCACTAGAAAAACCTGTGGGGAGCTGCTCAACACGCTGGAGTCATTGGCAGCCGTGGGCAGACGCGGCGAGGCTAATGTGGGCAACTGGCTAGAGAAGAATCTGGCTCGGTGGAGTGCTAACAGAGCTGTGGTGGCCTGCGGTACTATGGAAGGCTCGCTGGAGGGGCTTGGCGCGGCTACAAGACAAGTCTAGGCGGGCAGGGACGATGGCAAGCATTGGTCTCTGCAAGTGGATCGTCGAAACGGGGGCAGCTGATAGCACGAGTGGAGCCATGCATGTTGGTTGGATTCACTCCCATACGAAGGAAGTTCAATGAATTACAAGCCCAAAAACTTAAGCCCATATGATAATCCATATGAAGAAATAGGATTTTCTATTATCTTTTAAATGATAGCTACAAAGAACGTTAGTTGAGATGTAGTAACAAAAGAAAAAAAGAGAGAAAAAAGTCGGGGTTGAGGATAGTATCTAATTTACATTAAACTAATATTAGAGGTCGATCCGTAGTCTGATTGAGTTGAAATTTGGTCAGCATGTCTGTGGCATATTCTTCTTGAATCTAATCAATTTGATTTTCACTTGGAGCTCCCTACATCAAGTTTTTCATGGTTGAACCGAACCTGCATTTTTTGTGAGATTTATCATAGATCTTTTATCAAAATTTATGCGTATTACCAAAAATGATGTTCTTGATGTCTTTGCTACTATGTACCTCTAGTGTTACTAGAATAGAACTTTGTTCACCTAGCTTTGTTGATAATGAAGAATTTTGGGTAGACTCCGGTCTTGTGGTTTTTTATTACCTTATATTGAGGAGGTTTGCACAAGAAGGGTGATTGTTTTGTTCTGTTACGTGATCGGGTCGTTACTATTCTCCTAAGAGCGCATATCATTGGAAATTCAAGGGATAATGGTATTTTCTATCCAACTTTCAAAAACTTATTTTTCATCTAGTTGATTGATTAGTAACTTTCAAAATGTGTTCATAGTCGAAAGATAGGACAGCATATAAACGATTGAGCTTTGAAAATCTTTCATTAGTAGATTAGTCATGAAGTTACTCCATCGACAAAAAATATGTGATTCTAGCGATGATTCTCAGAGAAAGTGAGAGAGAGAGAGAGAGAGAGAGAGAGAGAGAGAGAGAGAGAGAAGCCTTGGCTTCCTTTGCTTCAAGTTTCTCCCCATTCATTTGTTTGAGTTTCGTGCGAAAGTGCTGGGAACTGGCACTTATGAATGAGTAGATTCGGCGTCGTGGTGAAGGATCTATACAGGAGGCGCTGTCGATAGAGGGAGCAGATTGTGTATGGGTGCTGATTGTGCATATGCAGAATGGTGGTGTTCTTGGACGTGGATGACCGATTGAAGTGAGATGACTCAATGTGCGTGGATGATAGACGTTGAAAAAACGAGACCCAAGTGAATTTGTGTGTGCTCGTCTGTGATGGGAACGGGTTATCGTGCTCTTCGTGAATGATCTATGTTGAAGAGAAGAAAACCCAGTCCCTGGCCAAGTTTCCGATGATGTGTTTATATATCTATAGATTGCCCTTACCCAACGCTTCCAGACCTCCGCCGGCTTTTTTTTTGGCAAGAATAAGGAATCCCTCAGTTTCCTAATTTAGTACGAGAGAATATGTGAATCCATTCACCGAAATATTCCCTTTCTAATTCCCATATGTTTGAAATTTTCAATGATGATAGCCTTACTTGGTCAAAAAGGGCAGTCTTTCCAAGTTCAGAACCCCATATGCACATGTAATTTTTGGCCACTATAGGCCTTCAATAAGGTTGGCCCAATTTTATGCTCGTGGGCTTAATCTTGAAAATTCAATTTAGAGCCTGCCTATTTTAATCCATTCAACATTTTTATAACCAAACCGGTTGAAATGCAATTTATGTGGGCTTATTATTAAAAATGAGAATTTTCCTAACATGTATAATGCAAACACAAGATATTTTTATTTAGAGTTCAGAGTTGACTCCTAATTTTCTAATGCCATAATTGATTAACTATGATAGACAAAATTTAGGCGTGGGGCAGTTTCTAGTTAATGAAACGGGTTATTGCCTAATGAACTGCACTACTGTTTAGTTTGCGGACGTGATCAAGGGGTAGTTCCTTCTTTTTGACAAAATGGAAGTGGGGTTCACTATTTAGTGTCATGAGAAACTACACCCATGTATACTCTAAGAGCGTGCATGACAAAATTTTTGGAATAAAAATCAATTTATGGCTAGAAATTGAGAAATCATGGACGAGTTTCTCAGTAAAAAATGCATTTGATAACGATTAAGAATTTCTATTTCTAGAATAAAAATTCATTTGATAAGAGAATAAAATTTCTATTTCTAGGAGTGGTGATGACTGGCATTCTGGAGTCGACATTCGGCGATCAACGTCTAGCATTCGCCAATCGATGGTGGGTGGTCAAAGTTTGACGTTCGGCGTCCGACGTCCAAAAGTCGGCGACCAGCGGGTGGCCAACAGCCAAAGTTCGGTGGCCGGCGATAGGTGGCCAAGCTAGAGTCCGATGGCCAACGGTGGGGAGCCAACTGCCGAAGTTCGATTGCTAGTGGCAGGTGGCCAATGGCCAAAGTCCGACGGTTGACATTTGACGGCCGGTGGTGACCAATGAGCGATCGGTGGGGGACGTTTGGTGGTCAACGATGGGCCTCCAATGTTTGGTGGTTGGCGATAAGTAGCCAATGACTAACAGGCATCCAACATCCGACGGCCGACGGTCGGTGACGAGCAGCTGAAGTCTAGTGGTTGAAGGCCGGCATTCGATGGTCGGCGATCGGTGGCAAGCGGTTGATGGCAAGGGCCGGTGGCGGGCGGCTAGCGACCGGTGGCGGGCGTTTTGCATCCCATGGGCGGCGGGTGGGCAACGGGCGATAATGAGAGTGAACGATGAATAAAGTTTTGCTTTCTCATTTCTATTCTAGAAATAGAAAAGCGAAAAATTTTAACTTCTGATTTATACTCCAAATCTATTTCTTGAATAGAAATTTGTTCTAGAAATAGAAAAATGAAATTGCGTTACCAAATGGATTTCAATTTCAAATCTATTTCGGGGAATAGGAAAACAGAGAAATAGAGAAATAGAAATGTTGTTATGGCGCCCTTACATGCTATTCCATTTCTAGAAAATGAGAAAAGAAATCAATAAATTGAATTGAAATTGCAAGATAGTAAATAAACAATCAAGGAAAGTAATAAATCTATAATGCAATCCTAAGAAAGATAAAGAGAGAGATAGAATTAAAGAACAAGAAAGAAAAGAACCCGCAACTCGTCGGGTTTTTATACGGACAATGAGAACCCAAGACATATGTCGGGAATGAATGGTACATAATAATAGTCTGAATGGACATTGACCTTCATTGTCTTTGTGTCCTCTTCATCTTCAAGATCTTAATCTAAACCTAATCTAATAACTATAACTAGGTACATACAATGGAAAGAAATGGGCATACACGCCAAAACAATCAAAAGTACAACATCACACTAAAGTCAATCACCCAAAGGAAGTTCAATTCAAAAAGAAGATTTGGGCCTTAGGGTTGGCCTTTGTAGTTCATGCGTAGATCTCTCTAAGACACCTATTTAATTCATTTTATGATTTACAGCCATTATTAATCAATCATGTTCTCGCATGACCAATAACACTTATAAGTCTCCTAACCAAGCGATCTATATGATCCCAGGGCTTTTCCTCGATATCATGCACCGATCCTATTGTACATCTAAAAGTCACATGTATTGAAAGAATTAAACATGTATGCAGGTCTCTTGGACCTTATTTCTCAACCAATCAAACAAGAAAGTGAACCATCGGTGGGTCACTTATTACCAAGGGCATGCGCCAATCACAAACATAAACATCTCTAATGAATGACGTAATTGTATGCATGAGGGTACATGTGAAGTTTCAAAGACATCTTTTCTGAAATCATCCACAAAAAACTTTAAGACAAAGTGATGTCTCAATTATGAAAGGCATTCAATTGCCTAGGCTAACTTGGGGCTCACACAAATGCACTCACAAGCATGTAGGCATTTTAAATGCAATTCAAATAGTAACTTTTCACAATGTCAAATTGAGATTTAAAAAGGTTTGAAAATATTTCGGATTAAGGAATATCTAAGTTATGGAAAACATTCAAATGCCAAGGCAAGCTTAGGGCTCGCATAAATGCACCCACAAGCATCACAAACATTTTGAATATGGTCTAAACCATGACTCTTCCTTAAGTCAATTTGAACTTTAAAAAAAAAATTCTTAACAAATTATTTTCAAAAACATTACATGTACCAAAACATTTTCAAGATATGAGTTGGAAAAATAAACCATTGAAAATCATTTGATAATGAAAATCAAAGGATTTAAAGCAACTCTCATGAAGATGACATGGCCTAAATTTCATTCATAAACTAACCAAAATAGTCTAGCTAAACAATCACAACCAAATTCATGTTAGGAAATGTCAAATCAATCATAACAAATTAGCAAAATTGAGTTATGCCCATTAACAATCTAACTATGGAAATATTTCCTAATATGCATGACATAATAAAAACAAATTTTATGAAGAAAATTTTTCTAAATGAGATATACATGATTTTATAAAAATCAAACAACAAGTGACAACACATCAGAAATTTGTCAGAACAGCAAGACAATCAGTCATTATCACAAGGATTTGTCCTATAAAAAAAAGTCTAAAAATAACCAAATTTTCACATAACATAGAAACATAATGATAAACAAGTTTTATTAAGGGATCAAGTGTATAATCCTTATAGAAAAAATAGAACAAAAATATCAAACGTTTGTCCAAACGAGGGTTAGAACAGGGGTCCGAATTTGATCCCATGTCTAAATTCTGGCCTAGTTTGGAAAAAAATGGAAAGTGGTCCTAACGATGAGCAATCGACATGAAATTAGTGGCATTTGAAACTTGTAGGTGTGCTTTACAACTTCCTAGAATGGCTCAAGTCCAAACTAGGTCAATTTTGATGCTCTAAGACTAATATTGCTAAAAGTGCACATATTAGTAAAAAAAAAAAACATAAGCATACATCATTTAGATCTCCAAATCATTCAAATAATGCACAAATGACATGAAGAAATCATATAAGACTTAGAATTTGATGCAACAAACAATTTGGATAATCATCTAAGCCTAAGCCGGCATGCAAAAATGTTATATAATTTAATGACATTAGGAGATGATTCAAGATTCCTAATGATGTACTTGGGAATCTTAAGTGTGATGAACATTTTTATGACAAAGTTTAACATGCAAAATGATGCTTAAACAAAATGACCTAAATATGTATACAAATCTTGTAACATGTGGTTCAATTGTTAAGAAGGCATAATCACAAGTTTTGGTCTCTAGATGACTGAAGCAAACATGGCAATGTGCATATATGGTAAGGTTTTGTTTCAACATTAACACCACATAATTAGCATGATTTCAGCCCCTAAAGATATGCAAAGAATCATATGAAAAATCACACTTACAAAACATGCAATGAAGAATATTTTTCATTAAGGGTCTAAGACCTAGATGAAATCACATGTGTTATGGCAAAAATGACAAAACATACATGAATATCTAAATTATATATTATTGCAACACCTTTTCACATTGACTCATGCAATTAATACCCTAGACAACATCAACACTTTGCAAATTATGCATCAATAAAACATACACAACATGTATTCCATCTTTCATGAAGAATTTGAGATCAAACAAACTCATTTATGGAGTCAATTTTACCAAAATGCAATTTGGATCAGTGCAGGGCAAATCATCCTATGCTCATATCTAAGCGATTTTGACTTAGTTAAACTCATCCAAAAATTCCAAAAAAAAATTATAGAGCATTCTCCACACAATTAAGAGCAACTTTCATGAGGAAAATTCCTCCAAAAATCAACACAAAGATCAGTACAAAAATGACAAAATCAAGAATCAACATAGAGCGGACTAACCTAGGCTTAGATTTGAATAGTTTTGATCTAGCTAATCATGTCCAAATATTCCGAAAATAAAATAAAATATAGAACGCACACCACAACACAAACAACTTTCATGAAAGAAAGTTTCTCCAAAAATCAACATTGAGAATACCACAAAAATAGAAAAGTCAGATTTTGAAACTAGAACAGAGCTTAAAACAGACCTAAACTACTGCAAAATTGTGCAGCTTCAGAAGTGTTTTTTGGGGGCCAAACATCACTCAATCGGGATATGCAGTCGATTGATTTGAAGCTAGTTACATGTATAATCAAAGTCTAGAAGAATTCGAACTAACATAAGGTTGTTTCGAACCTCATTTTGGCCAAAACAATAAGCCTATTTCAAAAACCGCAAAAATACAAATTAAGACCTAATCAAGTTCAATCATCAATGATCATTCAAGAACAATCAATCACAACAAATCAACATAAAGATCCATCAATTCAACATTTGAACATGGCATATTAACCTAAAGTTGAACCTAACCCCGATTGGTTAATCTAACCTTGCTTCACGAGATTCAAAATTAAGAATATTATCTTTGATGCGTTTTTGTCAATTTTGATCACAATCGAAAATAGTTTTCATCGAAACTTTGATCAAACCTCCACAAACACATCAGAAGGCCTCAGATCACTTGTGAATCGATTGGATTGTTGACTTGACACCAACACCAAACTAATTCAAATGGACCGGTTTGTATCACTGAGGTAGCTCGGCTTGATCAGTTCCGGATCAAGGCTAAGCTGATCACCAGCTTGTAGCGGTTGGAATAGGAATGGGTGATCGTTGAAGGGCTAAATCGGCAACCGGTAGCTCGCCGCGTGAGGCCAGCAATGGTAGATCGGCAAGAATCGGTTCGGTGACGAGAGAAAAAAGAGAGGAGAGAGAGGTGGTTAGGCAAGAAAGAGAGAGAGAGAGAGAGAGAGAGAGAGAGAGAGAGAGAGAGAGAGAGAGAGAATTTTCATGCAAAGAGGTCCCCCAAAAAAATAGGGAAAATAGGAATATATAATATCCCCAAATTATGTCATCTTGTCCATTGGTTCGATCTGACGATTGAAATTTTGATTCAACAATTAAAATTTGATTTTAAAAGTTGCATCATGATCTTGAGGTGTCAGGTAATCAATCTAGTGCGTTTGATTTACAAAAACCTGAGCCAAAATCGACAATTACATCAAAATGTTCAATTAGGAGTCAATTTGCAATTTAATGAAATTTGATGACCAATCTGAAAAGTTTCAAAAAATTGAAAGCATAGAAGTGAAATTGACATCAAGAGATTTTCAAACCAATCACTGGAGGTCCAGAACCGACCCGAAAGTGGCTAATCTAGCCTAGCACCACCGATGGCCGATCAAATCAATTCGGTCCAATTTGGCAAGTTTTTGCTCAATTCTTAATTGGTTTGGTCTGGTTCTGGCAATATCACTCATTTGGGACCCACATGGGGTTTTTTTTTTTTTTTTTTTTTGGTCTAAGACCCACGTGGGTTCAAAAGTTATGCAATTTGATCCTTAAATAACCAAACCGAAAAGGAAATTTATTTTATTTAAGAAGAAATTGGCTATTGAGATTTAATTAAGCTAATCAAAACTTATGAATATGATCTAGGGATCTTTTATTAAATTAATTGAATGATTATCGTGAAAGAAAACGGGTCAAAATCATAAGTGCTTTGAATTGAGTCTAAATGGCTAAAATGATCAAATTTGCAATTCAATGGATAAAATTGTTAATTAATTGAAATTGAGTTCAATTAATGCTACAATTGCCCCATCTAATTAACTAATCATATGTAAGATCACTTATCGCATTCAAATTGACCTTGAATTAAAGTACTCGAGCTTTTGTCAAAAATGAATCTAGGCTTAATATCAAAATTGGACCTAAATTTATGAAATTAGATCATAACTATGAATGGGTCAATTTGAATTTTGTCGATTGAAGTTTAATTGTTTGACTTTCTTATACTTGGAAAAATAAAATTCTTGGTATGAATTTCTCAAAATCCATTTTGGATTTGAACTTTTCTTTAGGAAATGAGTAAGAAACAATCATCCGTTCACAAGTCATGAAGAATCGATTTTGATTTCTCAATTAGGGCTCAAAACGATAATTTGTATTTTGATTCAAAAGTCAAATCAACATTAAAAGAAATGTATTTGGGCCTTTTTTTTTTTTTTTTTTTTTTCAATTTTTTTGTCAAAGGTTTGACCAAAAGCCAACAATTTAGTTGATTTTTCATAAAATGTTAATTTTTTGGTCAAATCTTTGCATTTTTGAGAAATTAATTTGATAAAAATAAAATTAAAGTTAAATGACATCTTTTGAGTAAAAAGCCAAATTTTAACCCTAGGTTTACCAAAAAGTCAACTCGAAAGTCAACTATTTGATTTTTCGGATTTTTTTTTTCTTGAAAATGAACTAGAAATTGTTTAAAAACATTAATGCAAAAGAAAGAACTGAAAAATAATACTTTTGATAGAGAAATGAGGCTCCGTCGCGAATTAGAAACCCAAATCTCTATATTTTATCTTTTAATAACATGTCAACTAAAAATCAAATGTCAACACAACCAAAAAAAGTCCTTTTGAGGTTTCATTTAGGAAAAATCCTATTAGTCCATTGGACTTAGCTCCACTTCCCATCTCTTAACATTTTAGTGTAGATGCTGAGGAACACACCAACCATCTAAAGAAACTTCATGAGCAGACTCGAGAAAGGATCTTAAAGCACAATTATCAAGAAAGAGCAAACAAGCATTGATAATGGCAATTCTTATAGAAGGAGATTTGGATTGGTTTCATCTAGGAAGGAAAGATTTCCTCAGGGTCATCATGGGAAGCTAAAACCAAGGGTTGATGGACCATTCAAAGTGTTGCAAAGTATTATTGGTGATAGCACCTACACGATTGAACTTCCTAGTGATTGAACTGATTTTTTCCATGAAGATGAAGTGAGTTTTGCTGTTTCAACAACATAAAGGCCATTGCAGCCTACTTTTTTTTTTTTTTTTTTTTTTTTTCTGCCTAACAACCCGAAAGAGAATGAAGATGAAGAAAAATAAAACTCAAGGAAAGGTTTACAAGTGACAAAAGTGTATGATGCCAAAGCATTCCTTAAAGGCCATTAATACAGCTACTTTGAAACTAGTGAAACCTTAAGATCTATAAACAATTATATCTATTTCTTATTTTTTTTTAAAGATTTAGCCAGTGTCATTTATATTCCAAAGTCCCCTTATTAATTGTCGGCACTGCCGGGCTGATAGCCGGCATCAATGTTACATTTTATTTGCGCCATAGATGAGACCGATTGGTGGAGGCCGAGAGGAGATTTTAAGTGGACTTGAAACCTGAGATTTTGGTCTACACAACCATGGATTCGGATGCAATGAGTCTCAAATCTCGCCAGAGGATATTAGCCACGAGAGGAAGAGGAGGTGAATGCCGAGAATCGGTCGCCCGCGCTGTAAATTCAAACGATCATGCGGGTATAAGTTGATCCGGGGTCTGTCCAAATAGTATAAGTCCAAGTACATTTTAAGAAGATATGCGCTGTGGGTTGATTGAGAGATAGCATGTAGAATCCGTGAGTATATGCCTGTTAAAGAGGTTTGCTAGGGATGCCATTGCGTTACTGGGGGAACAATTTGATTTTTGTTTATGCATTGTCCAAATGCTTTTCCATGCCGAGGATTGATGAATGAGGTAGAGGGGTTATTGCAAGTACATGCTTGATAGAATGGAGTTTTTAATTTGTTCAAGTCTTTATCTTCAAATACAAGAACAAGTAAGAATCGCCATTTTTTGATCTTTAGCAAAGTTATTCCCTTTGGTGGATGGGGTCAATAAGATCTGCCACCATAGGAGGTTATGCCCTTGCTGTAGGTCCATATAGAGTACCCATTGGTAACCATCTATCAGCCCGGATTTTGATCTTGGTACCATTCCCAACTGACCAGCGAAGATTAGGTAGAATAGCTTCTCGTCCCAGTAGCATGCTTTGCCATCCTCAGGACGGCCTTGTGCCTCTATTAGCTGAAAGAAAATCTGTCGAATGGAAATATAAGCCTTTGAAAAGTGTGCTCCATAATGAATGAGGTTGTTGCAGTAATCGCCATGCCTGCTTGCCAAGCATCGCTTTATTAAAGGCGATTAGGTCTCTAAAGCCCATACCTCCTTGCTATTTTTGTGCTTTCATAAAGTCCCATTGCAGCCAATGTATACCGACTCTATTCTGATCATTTCTCCACCAAAAGCGAGCAATTCGCTGTTCAATAGATTTGCAAATAGAAATAGGCAACTTAAATATAGACATGGCATAGTGTGGAAGAGCCTGGACAACAGACTTTATGAGAATTTCCTTACCCCCTTTTGATATAAATTTCTCCTTCCAGCCCTCCAGTTTAGTATTAACTCTAGCCAACAGCCAAGAGAACATTTCCTTCTTTGATCTGTTCCATTCAGATGGTATACCCAGATATTTACCATAACGTTGCATGATAGGAGTCCTCAGTTCTTGAGACATGTTGTCCTAAAGAGTGGTAGGGCAGTGTTTGCTGAAAATCATGCCAGATTTATTGCGGTTTACAAGCTATCCAGTTGCCGAGCAATATAAATTGAGAATGTTGGCCATGTTCTGACCTTCAGAGATGGTACCATTCAAGAAAAAGATCGCATCATCAGCAAAAAGGAGATGGGATAAGGTAGGACACCATCTATTCAACCTAATGCCCTTTAGATGTCCAATACTTACAGCTTGTGTAATGAGGTTCAAGAGGACATTGGCCATCAGAATGAAAATGTATGGTGATAGTGGATCCCCCTGGCGAAGGCCACGAGATGGTTGGAAGTAAGGTAATGATTCCCCATTGAATTTCACACTGAAAGCAACTATAGTAATACATTGCATAATCCAGCTCACCCAAATAGAATGAAAGCCCAATTTCAGGAAGTAGTCCCTGAGAAAATCCCATTCCACTCTGTCATATGCCTTTGTCATGTCGGTTTTTAATAGTGCATTGAATCTACTTGTCCTCATTCTTGTTCTAAAGTGATGAAAAACCTCTTGGACAATGAGTATATTGTCCTGGATCTATCTTCCTTGCACAAAAGCGGATTGTTCTTGAGAAATAAGAGTAGGCAAACAAGGCTTGAGACGATTTGCAAGTACCTTTGATATGACTTTATATGCAAAATTACATAGGCTAATGGGGCGGTATTGCTCAAGCTTCTCGGGTTGAGGTATTTTGGGAATCAGCGTGATAATAGTATTGTTCAGACCTGTTGGTAATACCCCTGAGATTAGGAAATTCTGAACTAATAGGAACATATCATCTTTGACAATGTCCCAGTTCTTTTGATAGAACAATCCCTTTAAACCATCAGGACCAGGGGCTTTATTTGACCCCATTTGAAAAGTAGCTTGCCTGACCTCATCCATTGTAAGTGGTGCAGTTAACTGATCATTCATTTCCCTAGTGACCACCTGGTGACATTGATCAAGTGAGGGTTGATAGTTCCTATCGCCATCTGACGTATATAGATGTGAAAAGAAAGTGGTAGCCATATCCTGAAGAGTAGGGATATTACGAATCCATAGCTGATCCTCAGTTTGCAGAATCGTGATTCGGTTTCGTTGCCTTCGTTGAATAGTAGTAGCATGAAAAAACCGCGAATTTTTATCGCCCCATTTCAGCCATTGAATTCTGGAACGTGATGCCCAATACTGTTCTTCTGTGCCCAAGTTTGAGAGATTTCAGCTTTGATTTGAGAAGCCTTTACCCTATTATACTTTAGATGTGGCTGGTTTGTCAGGTTCTGTAACTAATTTTGAAGAATAAGCACCTTGTTGCGTTGATTAGAGAATTTGTTCCGACTCCATGTAGTCAAAGCCTTTGTGACCCTATCCACTTTGGTAAGAAAACTGGGATATAACTGACAATGGAGATTCCAGGCACGCAAGATGACTTATGGACATTCCTCACCCTCATTCCAATAACTTTCAAAAAGAAAGGGTTTCTTGCTGCGACGATAGTCTGCTGACGTGTAAATAAGTAGAGGGCTATGATAAGACCCCATTGCTGGAAGTGCATACACTCTTGCCCCTGGAAATAAGAGACGCCATTCCATAGTACATAGCACCCTATCTAATTTCTCTTTCACAAGCTCCTCTCCCTCTCTATTATTCATCCATGTATACTTACAACCATGGCTTTCAAGCTCAGTAAATTCACAGTCATTCATAAAAGCTCTGAAAGAAAACATCTGAGATTGGTGTGCAGGACATCTCCCCATTTTTTCCCATGGATAAAGGATCTCATTAAAATCACCCACACATAGCCATGGCATACTGTTGCTGATTTGTATTTGTCTTATATCATCCCACAAAGACTGACGTTGTTGATAATTTGTAGGGGCATGAATAAAAGTAATACTAGTGGATCTACCTCTTTTCCCCTGACATACACTAGTATGAAACAAGTATGGATTAGAAGATAGTACCTGAAAATAAACCGGCTCATTCCAGAACAGCGCTAAACCCCAGCAAAACCAACTGGATTAAGGATATAAGCATGTTGAAACTTTAAACTATGCTGCACTTGTTGAAGCTTCACTTCAGGTTGTTTTGTTTCCATGAGAAAAACGACGTCGGGCTTATCTTTGGCCATCATGGCCTTTAGAGCCTGAACTATCAAGGGATTGCCCAGACCCTGATAGTTCCAAGCAAGGATTTTCATTTGTATATGGGTGGCTGTTTAGGGCCAGCCACTAAAGCCCGGACTTCTGCTTCGTCGACAGTCAATATGGGAGTATCCATGAGATCAGAATCATTATGATCATCTATCGTCACACCTTTTGCTTCATAGGGGCTGTAGCATCGTTGTTTCTTGGCATAACCCAAAGTGGGTTGTGACCTTATGTTCTTACCCTTCTTAACTACTGGAATAGCCACTGACTCGGTCTGAATACCTTTCATTTTTTTGTCTGCAGGTAAAAGGGTTGGGAAAGCAGGGGAAGGATGAGCTGCTAAAAGCTGCCGAATGGGTAGATCAGCTGCAGGGGGAGTATCTGTGGATGCTAAACCTACCCTAATTGTGCAGTTGGTTGTAACCATTAGTGGTGGGGGCAATAAGGGAACTGTCGGGATTTGGGAAGGTGGAGTTTCAGGTATAACATCTTCTGGTTTGTCTGATGAGTCGTGAATATCATAAAATGTATGCCAATATGGACTATGTGCCTTTGCTTCAGCGCGAAGCCAATGGCCATAGGCCATCTTCTCTCTTCCCTCATGTTTATCCTCAGTATACGGTATGTCTTTACAGTAGGTGGCATAATGGCCAAGCTTACCACATGAATAGCAGAAATGTGATAGACGTTCATAGCGAAAATCAAGCCAAAAAGGTTTACCTGCTATCCTTATCAGCTATCATGTTTTCAGTGGTTCCTTTATATCTAATTCAACCCTCACACGGCCTGCTCTAGATGATGTGCCATCCTTCGAGTCAACCTTAACTACAATGACTTGACCAACCTGCTGCACTACCCTGAGGAGCATCCGCTCAGAATACATTTCTAAAGGTAAGCCAAACACTTGCACCCAAAAGGCACATGTAGAGAAATCGTAGCAATGTAAAGAAGTATTTGGAATCTAGGGCTTAAAGATAACAAGATTGCCCGAGAAAAGCCAGGGACCGCCTTCCTGAATTCTCTGTTTGTCAGCTTCAGAATGAAAAGTAGCAATGTATATTCCTTCCTCTCGTTGTGTAAAATCAACTAGATCAGTCCTCTAGGCTTTTCTCATTGTGGTTTGAAAAGCTGGAAAGTGGATGGATGGGTTTGACAGGATTTTGCCCACAAGAGATAATCGGCACTCCTTTAATTTTTCAGGATTTTGCCCACAAGAGATAATCGGCACTCCTTTAATTTTTCAGGCGAAGGATCTTCATCCCAATCATCAATGAGCTGTTCTGTGGTTAGGCGACCTACACTGTTACATAGAGCTGCCAAGCGGGAAGAAGCAGGGTTTTCTGCCGACGGCATCTCAGGTAATACCAGTCAACAAATTGGGATAGGTACTTTCTAAACCAAGTGAAAACCATACATTCTGCCCCAATAGCTAGGCCAGAGTAGTGCGAACCAAATTGAAGAGGAGACTTCGCAGGTAGATAAAGACAACTGCTCGGATACTAAGATATTCATAATTGCAGGGCAAAAAGATAACAATCGGAGACATGCAAGGCACAAAGAAGACTCGCCATTTGAAACCTGTCAGCAATGACCTATGGGTGCAAAGGAGCTGAGAGTGGCGACCAATTGGGAGAATAGAGCAGGGAAATCGCTAGCAATCTTACAGCGAAATGGAGATGGAGAATTAGGGATGCGGTGAAGATAGCGAGAGAGTTTAAGCAAGTCTAGGTGCAACTATGTATTGGGACAGAGTGACAAGAAACACTCGTGTTCCATTTTCAGTGTCCGGAAAGAACAGGGTAAAAGCGAAGGTGTTGATTGTTGAGGAAGATGAAGTCATCGAAAGTGGGCAGAAAGGGTTTCTTCAACAGAAAACTACCATTAAGGTAGAGAGAACTCTACAAAGCGAGAGAGCGCCACAACGTTGCCTGAGGTTGAACCGGATTGATATTAATACAGCTACTTTGAAACTAGTGAAACCTTAAGATCTATAAATAATTATATCTATTTCTTATTTTTTTTAAAAAAGATTTAGCCAGTGTCATTTATATTTCCAAAGTCCTTATTTAATTGTATTTGTTTTTTAGTAAAACTAGTTTTGTCTTTCCAATGAGTCTCAGTAATTACTCATGCTTGGAGGGTTGCTCCGCACTTGTTTATATAAGCATGCTATGATGAATGAGAAAGCAAGACTTGGATGATTTTTAATTTGTTCAATTCTTTGGCTTAAGAACAAGGAATTTTTTTTTTCTTTTGCCGTTATCCCTTTGGTGGATTTCTTACAGGTGGCATAACCTATTAATTTAAGTTCTCACTTGTGTTACCTCCTACTTTTCTACGCTCTCTTCAACATTAGTATTGTCCATGGAAGTTGGATTATTTCAGTGAATCAATGGCTTTTGAGGAGTGCCATGGATGTTCACAATTGTGAGTGAAATTCCAATTGGCGATGGGTGCTCGATGGTGGGTTTTCTTCATGAAATCACGCTTAGAATTTAAGTTTTGAAGCTAATTAAAATCTTATGGTAATATTTGTATAATTCTTATCGGAAAAATATGTTTCGCAAGAATTGTGAGAGTTAAATACCATGTGAGTTATTGAGTGAAATTGGGAGCCGGGAAACACTTAAAGTGTTTGTTTATCATTTTCATTGTATCATTTTGCCTAAGTGGATTTCTTTGATGCTCTTCTTGTATATATAGGTCACACTGGTCAAATCAAGTAAATTTAGTGTTCGATTTTATTTGATCACTTGTTTTCACATTAATTGACAAAAGCCAGGCTTAGCTAAGTTGAAGCAAATTGATAGAGATGGAAGAAGAAAAAAAATGAAAATCAACATATTTTATGGGAATGATTCTTCTTTTTTTTTTTAGAAGATGCAAATGAGGATTATCTGTACCAAATGAATCTACAAGTACCAAATAAATCCACTTTTTTTTTTTTTTTATTGCGAAATATCCCCTCTGCCTGCAAATAAGACATATGTTTTCTTTCTTCTTTTTTCAAGGAAACTTTGATTTGCGGAGGAAACTTTTTGTAATGTTTCAGCTTTTTATTTGAGCAGCCACGATCAGCATGCCCTTTTGGATATTGATTTATAACTTTGGTTCGTGATATGCCTTATCGAATCAAATATTCACCTGGAGACGGGATTTGATAGTCTGACTTTCATGGCGAAGATCATCAATTGTTAAATGAACTTTTTGCCGAATTTCTCCAAGCATCGCGTCCAAAGTTCCTTTTTGCTTAATTTGAAAATTTCTTTCAACAGCATTGGCAAATTTTTTTGAAATTGACGTCAGGAATACTAGCTTAAGCACTAGATCAGCTCTTGTATTATAGAAGAACTTTATCATTTCCTTGAAGTGCCGAATCCAATTTTTTTCATATGTAGGAACAACATTTCCTGTCAAAGAATTTGCGCCATTTTAACTTTTTATGATATTTGATATCAGCGATGAATATTTGTTGAATCAAACTGAGCGTTTGAAATTTTTTTCAAATGCCAGGAAATTGTTTTGGTCTGACGGGGTGAAACAATTCCATCATCCTTTCATACTTCCCGTGAATCCGCTTACAAATTCAGATGAAACATATAAATTTGTTAATTGAGGATTTAACGATGTAGTGGGTATCCAAGCATGAAATTATTGTAGACGATCTATCCATTGTGAGCATAGGAGATCATCCAAGGTAAACCCAACCTTTGGGAGGGTTTTTTTTTTCTTTTCCCTTCCTTGGAAAACATTGGATGAGCATGGCGGGAACTGTTCTGCAATAGAAAATATTATATCATCATTTTCTGTCATTATCCCTGCATTCTGGACTGGAGTAGTCTCGTTAGATGGTAGTGATACTGATATTTTTGAAAAGCATCTGAGTCACTTGAGCTTTCCTCAAATTAATCAGCATTTGATGCGATTGTTGTAATTGCTTGCTAAGTGTAGTTGTCATAAGAATGACGGGAAATCATGAAAGACAAAGGAGGATCTCTGTCTTTGGAAGGGTCTTTACCCGTAGGTTCTTGTATTTTACTTTTGCCTTTCGACTCACTGATGTGGCCTCTGAGCGTTCTAATGTTAGGACGCTGAGGGATTAAGTATTTCTGGTAGAGATTTCTACAAATATTCTTTTAGAGCAACTCAAAGAGTTCTACTAAGCTGCATACTTGGGGCAAAAAGATCAGTTTATGCCTCTAAGCAAGAGGAAGACCATGTTCCTTGAGCTCAACAATTCGCCGTTTCACATTTCCTACTTTTTTTCTTTTTTTTTTTGGTGGGCTTTCCAAATCCTTCCAGCTTCAAGATTGGCAAGCCTTTTCTCAAGATTCTTGATCATCCCTTCTATTTTAGTGGATGACTCAACTCTCTGATGTACACGATCAAACCTTTCGTGCATCATGCCCAAAGTTATTCCAATCTGTTGAAGATCTGATGTATGAGAGGCAAGGACATTGTTCTGTATAAGCATTTTCGGTTTGCCAATTAAGGACAGATTCTCCGGCAGAAATCTTTTTAGGATTTGCAGCGGCATCTACTCCTGAAGGATTTGGCACCTTAGAAACATGTTCAAACTTTGGCCAGAACAAATTCTTTGAAATTCTTGTTAGCTTAAGGGTAGGTGTCAAAGGAGGAAATTCAACAGGAGAGAATATGAGTATAGCCGGAAGTTCTGTAGCTGTGTTTATTCAGTCTAAATAGGTTCATAAGTCTTTGGTTCATCAACTGGTAGGTCTACAGGCGGATAAGCTTCTCCTAGCCCGAGCTCAATTGGTTTACAAGGAGAGGTTCTCTTGATCCACTTCTAAATGGTCTTGTAAAACGAGGAAATAGGTCTTTGCCCCAATCTCTGTGGATTTGGTTGAGTATAATTATGGAGGTAAATCAGGCTGGTGATTAGGGATTGGTAATGATGGTGTTCGGATTTTCTCTGGGAGAGGGGCAGGGTTTGAATAAAACACCATGAGTCGGTATCTTCCACCTTCCTCACCGAGAGGTCCTACGGGGGAATTGTTACCTTGGTACATTACTAGAGAGGTCGCACATATTATTCATGAATGCTAGTATTTCTTGATCTGATTGAGGAGGCGTGGTAAGGTAATACTGCTTATTTTTTATTTTATTTTTTAAATATTTGGTTGTCTGTGTTATGTTTGAGTAAGTGTCGGTAAGCTTGATGGAAGGGTAAAAAAGAGCATTTTCCTTGGCCATGCAAGTGTGAGCGGGGCCATCAATTGTGGTGCCCAAAATTAAATTCACATGTTATTAGTAAAGAAAGTTACATTTGACGAGTCTCTAGTACTTCAGGGTAGAAGGGATTGTGGCAATGTTTATACGGATGTGGATAGTGTTCAACTTGAGATGGAGTTGCAACCAAAAACTCTTGAATTAGCGGGTAATAGCATGGTAATCGACATTGGGTGCTTGGAGTGAAGTGGAGCTTGCAGAACCAACAGCTACTATAACAATTGATTTAACAAGGTATTTGTTCAATCTCCTAATAAATATGGATACAACGGTGTTTTACCTTATCTATGGTTAGGGAAAATGTGCCAGAAAATCTTTATAGACTAGTTAAAAGTGCATGTGGAGTTGATATTTAAATGAGGTCCACGGTTATAGCGAAGTTCAACCGCAACTTAAGACTTAGAAGATGGTTATAGAGGTTGAGGTCATGAGGAGCTATGAAAGAGTAGCGGTGTAGTTTGGATATTTAGCAAAATGGCTGTTAACTGGCTCAAACGTTGAGTTAAAATGGAGATTGTCAAAATGTCTTAAGTTTGAACATGTAAACAAAGCCCAACCATAGTAAATAGTTATTTGTGGACATCCATATATATGCTATGGAAATCCAGATTCCTTTGTAGTGTCATAGTCTAAGTTGGAGAAGGATTTCTCATTTTGTGCAAGAGTTGTCGCCAAGCAAAACTAGAAAAAGGATACACATGGAAATTAACTTTCCTGCTATTCGTTGGAGTCGTGGAGCTAAAACTGGAAAATCCAATTGGATATGTATTGTTAATGGAAGTTGGATTATTTCCATGAAGCGCCGGTTATTGAGGAGTGTCGTAGGTGTCGACATGTGAGTGAAATTCCAATTGGTGCTAGGTGCTTGGAGGTGGGTTTTCTTCATGAAATTACGATAAGAATTTAAGTGTTCGATCAATTAAAATCTTCTGATAATATTTGTATAATTTCTTCATGAGACTGAAAAATTGTTTCACAAGGAATTGAGATGGTTAAGCATTGTGTATTGAAAACAATTAGGGGCTGAGAAACACCGAAAATGTCCGAGTGACTTGAGGATAGTTATAATCTCCATTATATTATTTAATCTATAATAGAATTTTTTACTGCTCTTCCATGAACATAGTTCACGACGATTGAGTCACATAAATTTGACCTTCAATTATTTATTTTTCTGTTCTGTTTATTATATCATTCGATCACTTGCTCTTGCAATGATAGTGAAGTGTCATTAGCATGAAGCTGGATTGTCTCTCGTTTTGGCGAGAATTGGTGATAAACTGGAGGGCGCATTAAGTTGAGAAGCTGGAGGAGTGAAACAGATGGTTTCCTTCTCTTCCACGACCCGTTTGCTTTTCCTTCTGTTTTGCTCTACCGACTCAATTCTTGTACGTGCATGAGTCGGAAAATGATGAATCGAAGAGAGGGATATCCGTAAAGCAACAGAAACATACAATGGGCATGTCGGATGCGAAGAGGTAGTTATTATGGGGTCGATATCACCGTCATCAACGATATGAATCAATGCTCAACTTTTAGTCATTTGGTTTCGATGCGGTGGATTACTTAAATGCAAGATACATTCCACGCCAATCGCACCTGGACTCCATATAAGTTCGCCTCGCCTTTAACTCACAAAAAATATCCCAAGGGTGCGAGTCAGCTTCTGCTAAAAAAGATAGAATAGTGTGCAAGCCCAGCAACGCATGAATGAGAACGTGCCGAAGGAAAAGGTTGTGTTGGGCCGGCCGCCTTCGAGAAATGACAGGTCAAGTCAACCCCACGATACGAAAAGCAGTCTATCGGGAATATTCAATCGATCCCCCAGTCAGAGCTTCTAGAGGATGAACAAGAAAAAGTAGAGAGAGAGAGAGAGAGAGTCGAGGGGTCGAATCGATATGAGGACCCAAGTCCCCCCGTTCTGCCCCACCAGTTCCACTAAGGATAAATGAGCTCTTAGTGGGGCACTAAAGCGACGATTACCTTTTGTACCAGCACGGAAGGATATGCCTTCGCGCACTATCTCTTGATACTGAGAAAGCAACTTCCTCCACTCGCTGTTTCCCGGAAAGATTCAAGCCATATGTATATATTGTGTGCTTTTTATCAACCCTCGTCTGATTAAGTTATTCTCCGACGGATGCATTCGAGGTAATTAAAGAAGTTGATTCTTTCTGGTTGCTAATCCAATCGTGGGCTTCCAAAGCTGAGGGAAGGATGCAAAGGAGACCACCTCTCATGCTGCGTGAGATGCTCCCATATTATATGAAAATGGAGGAAATTATCAAAAAAAAAAAATCATAAACTTATCATAATTGTACTAATCCATTTTTAAAATTCAGTCTATCTGACCAATTTTAGCCAGTAAGGACTGATGGTATTTTTAAAATAATATTTTAATATTTTGAATTTTTTATAATTTTTTTTCTTTTTTCTTTTATTTTATTTTTTTCCCTTCTCATGCCCTTAGTGCCGGCAAGGGTCACCGCCATCACCTAGGAAGGGGAAGGGAAAAAAAAAAAAAAAAAAGAATAATTATATAAGAAATATTAAAATATTATTTAAAAATGCCATGTTAGTGCTAGTAGCGTCATGTCGCCGATCAAAATTAGACGGATGGACTAAACTAGCACAAATATATAACATTTAGGACTGAATTGACATAAATACAAAATGTTTAAGATTTTTTGGTAATTTTCCCTTTATGAAAATGGCAGGCCACGTCTTTCCAGGGTCAATATCTAAATGATGATGAAACGCGTTACTGTCTGACAAATTGGACTGAGGTTTTAGTATTCGAACGTGATCGCAAGGCTAAATCTTTTTGACCAACTAGAAGTGGGGTTTGCCATTTAGGTTTGATATGAAATCGCCCCCTATACCCTCAATCATTAATTTTGCCGCAGTTGTTTTTGTCTAGTGGACTTGACTCATATCATTCTGATCTCCACTGCCTTTGTCAAGTCTTTCACATTTGTGAGGTCCGTTTGTTTTGGTGAAAATAAAAGCTAAAAAGAAAAAAAAAATAATCATTTTGCTTTTTCATGAAAATCAAGAATTTTAATTTAAAATTTCATAAACTACAAAATATCATATGTTAATTTACATTTCTACCTTTGTATTGTATGAAAACTTCAAATTGTGTCGGATTTGAAAAGGTCCAAATGGATAAGTACTATGATTTTCAGTGAAAATAAAACTCAATCAGGACATGCCCAAAACAAACTTTTATTTTGTATTATATATAAAATACATAGAAGATTCACAAACTAGATTATAAGAGGAATTGCTTAGGAGATCATCAAGTACTTTATTGGATGAGTATTGCTCTCGTACAAAAAGGACGCTTCTCATTTTATCAAAAAATTAGAAAGTCCAACACATAAAGGAAACCACGCAATTCAAAAGGAAGTCCTGACCAGAATATTTGGTAGTGCAATCTTTTAATGATGTGATGATGGGGTGAGTCGTTGGCAAGCAAAAACCATTCCAATGGTTAGTCCCAATCCGAAGAAAAGCACTTAAAAGTCGATTTGATAAAATAACTCTATATTAAATTGCTTATTCATCTAACAATTTATGATTTTAGAATAGTTGATAGTAATCTTACAAAAATCCCAAACTAGTGTTAAAAGATAAAGAGCATCTTCATGGATTTGTGATTAAATCGAGCATTATACTTGCGAATTTTAAGGTGTAAACCTCCACAACATCATAAGCCTACCACATAAACAAACAAAAGACAAAATTTTGTCTATGGGCCAAATATTTATATGTATAATCTGAAGATGTTGTGCAGTGAGAGCAAACTCTGGAAAAAGCGGCAAGGGTATACATATCAACCAAATGATATATTGAGATGAGAGAACGAGTTAGGAATATTTAGGGAAATCTTTCTATTTGCTGCATGCAATTCTGCAAGAAATTGTAATTTGGTCCAAAGTTGAGATATAGTGCGAAGTTGTACTTCATCTATATTTTAAGATTCGGGTTTGTATGGGTGCCAGTTGTGGATGGACTTTTTGTGATCTCATCGTCCCACAGGTCGCTCTATATCCCTCGACTTCGTCGACTACGCAAATTGCCCCGTCAGTGCTTCTTCATTAGTCTCCGTCCTTCAGCATCTTACTTATCGATACCCTAATTATCTACGATAGACGCATACTTCTAAGCGCTTAAATTACCCTGTAAAGGACGCACGTAGGAAAGGAACTTATTGACTACTTCGACTTATTGAGTAATCGTTTAATACCTACCCAGTGAATGAGCAAAATGAAGCATTAAAGAAACTATCCAATGAATGGCGAGAGAAGATGGTGATGAAGGAGGAGAATTTTGCAATGGGTGGAGCCTACGAGAAGACTGATGTGGCACCAACGAAAATCCATGTAGTACGTTGGACGTATCATTCACGTCTTTTATGGAATGGGGTCAACGTATTCCCCCGAGGTGGATTTGCCATCAACAATTATTTCATGTAGACACACTTTAGACATATCTTTGCGCATTGAGTCCCCGCTTTCCCACCTCTATATAAACCTCCCTCCCATTCCCCCATCCGAGCCATCCTCTTCAATCTCATTTCTCATCAAACTCCCCATCGTGATGATGATGACCTCCTTATATGGCAGCCTTGTTCCTTTTTTCTCCTCGCAGCACTGATGATGGCGCCTGTGAGCGAGAGTCGGAGGAGCTTTCGAGAAATTGTGCCGAAGTCGGGTGGTAGTCATGGTGAAAGTAAGGGCACCCAATGGGCTGTTCTAGTCGCCGGATCCAACGGTTATGAAAATTATAGGCACCAGGTGATCCCCACTCAAAATCAGCATTAGCTACCGCATATCATCATATTTTCATTGTATATGTATAAAATATGGTATGGAAAACTTGCTGGCAGTACATACTTCCGTAATACATGAGCAGCACGAAGATTATATATTTTTATATATATTGACCTGTGTTATGTGTGTCTATGTAGGCGGATGTGTGCCATGCCTACCAAATCCTGAAGGCAAATGGATTGAAAGATGAGAACATTATCGTGTTTATGTACGACGACATCGCCCGTAACAAGAATAATCCCACCAAGGGTATCATCATCAACAAACCCAACGGCCCCGATGTCTACCATGGAGTTCCCAAGGTCTTAGTTCAACACTCTTTATCTAGCTACTTTTTACATCCACTGTATAGGAGGATCCATATTGAGGTGATTGATTTTCGACCCTAATTAACCAATAAGGTAATATCGTAGGATTACACCGGCGTTGCGACAACAGCAGCCAACTTGTATGCAGTCCTCCTCGGGAACAAGACGGCCCTTAGGGGGGGTAGCGGCAAGGTCTTGAATAGCGGCCCAAATGACCACGTCTTCTTCTATTACGCTGACCACGGGACCACGGGACTAGTGACCATGCCTGTGGGGGGCTACGTATACGCGAACGACCTGATGAAAGTGTTGAAGCAAATGTATAAGGCGAAGAAATACATGAACATGGTGATATACATAGAGGCATGTGAGTCGGGGAGCATGCTGCAAGGGTTGCTTCCCAAGGACATGGGGATCTATGCGACCACGGCATCGAATGCCGAGGAGAGCAGCTATGGCTACTACTGCCCTGGAGATACTACTGACGGTGATCCCTCCAAGTACGACACTTGTTTGGGGGATCTCTACAGCATCGCTTGGATGGAGGACAGGTATTATTATGCCATTTCTCTATATTTGATAGTAACTGTACACGCACACTCGTTCATAAGAAATGACTCTCTTTAGAAGGAAAAATAAAAAGCTAGCTAGATGAGCACACGCCTGTCTCTATATGAGTGGCATGATTTCTATGCCAAATGTAGAAGTAATCATTCCTTGTTCTCTCTGTTTCTGTCTCCATTAATCCGAATTTTGGGTGTGTGAGAACAGTGATGCCAACAATTTGGGGAAGGAAACATTGCAGGAGCAATACTTAGCAGTGAAGAAGAGGACCAATCTGTCCCATGTGATGCAATATGGGAACACCGTTCTTAGCCAGGCCTTCCTCTCTACTTACATGGGCCAAAGCACCAACAAAGTCTCTTCCGTTCCCTTGGAGGAGCTCTCTTCTTCGAAATCCTGGGCAGTTTCCCAACGGGATGCTAATTTGGTCTTTTTCCAACGCAAGGTCCGTCTCCATCACTGTTGATTCTGTTGCATATTAATTTATCTGTTCTGACTAGTAATTAAACAAATAAATGTGATTCTTTTTAAATAGTGTTTCTTGCTATGTCTGTCTTGCCTCTTGATATTGGGACTCCTTGTTGATGACTACTTGAGGGTGGTTGTAGGTGCAAAAAGCTCCGAAAGGGTCTGCTGAGAGTGTAGAGGCACAAAAGAGACTGGACGAACAAATTGCTCGCCGATCACATATTGATCGCAGCATCAACCAAATTGTCAACCACCTCTTCGGAGGCTCCAGTGTCGCAAGCATGTTGACTGCTGTTCGACCTGGAGACCAACCTGTTGTTAATGACTGGGACTGCCTCAAGACATTTGTAAGTCTCCGTGATCTCCTCATCAATTACTTGTCCGATCCATATATGATACATGTGCATGTGCAGCTAATTTATCTCGTGAACAGTTTCTAATGTCGAATTTGTTCATTCTGATGTATAGGTGAGGACGTACGAGCAATATTGTGGACGCCTGAGCGAGTATGGAATGCAATACACGAGAGCCATGGCGAATATGTGCAACGCTGGAGTAGACCAGGATCGTATGGAAGCAGCTTCCATTCAAGCTTGTTCTGGAAAAGCAAAGTGAAAATGATTATTAGTGTCCTCATAATGCTTGTGTAAAGCTTTTGGATTACATATATGGAATATATGTGCTGCTTCTAAGAAATTGGAATAATTTTACATTGGCAACCCCTCCATTTATCTTGTGAATGAATCAGCAATTTATGGGCCATTAGCGTCCAATCTTAAAATAGATCGATAATCAATAGAAATATCGTAGTTATCTCTAACTTAAGAAAAAAATCATATAAACAAATTGCCACATTAGACTTGTGGCAACACTAATCAGAGTTAGCATTTAAGCGATCACCTTGTTTTTTTAAAGAGTGGACTTAAGTAATTTGGAAAAAAAAAAAAACTTTTGGGAATAAAGTGAGCGTCATACAATACTTTTGGCATTTTTAGTGTCCTTCTACCCCTTAAGGAAAATGGATTGAAAGATGAGAATATCATCATGTTCGTGTACGACGACATCACCCATAACAAGTATAATCCCACCAAGGGTATCATCATCAATAAACCCAATGGCGCTCATGCGTACGATAGAATTCCCAAGGTCATAATTCAACACTCTTTATCTAGCTACTTTTTACATCCAGTTTATAGAAGGATGCATATTTGCGTGATACAATCCTAATTAACCAATTGGGTAATATTGCAGCATTACACCATTGATGGGACCACAGCAGCCAACTTGTATGTAGTCCTTCTCAGGAACAAGACGGCCCTTAGTGGGCGACGGCAAGGTTTTGAACAGCGGCCCAAACAACCACGTATTCTTGTATATTACACTGACCATGGGAGCTCATAACTAGTTTGCATGTATCACGGTCCGTGAATCCTCCCGTACTCGTGACACTTGTGAGTGGTGCTTGGGATTATCGAGTGAAGAGTGAGGAGGCAGAGGGGATGAGCACAATTGGTCCGTGGGAGTGACATCAAAATGGTTGGTGCTAGGAGTTCTAGGATGGAAGGATTATACCACTTAGGAGCTCTGAAGGCGGAGTTGGCCTCCTATGCACAAACTGGTCGGGAAATTGATGTCGCTCTCCTAACGAGGCCATGGCAAGTCAAAACCAATTGTTGAGCTTAAAGAGATATGCTATCTCACTTGACGGACTAGACGCTCGATCAAAGCTGAGCATGGTACAATCTCCTACAGAGAAGCTATTCACCATATTGTTCGCTAGAACAGCTATGAAGAAAGGCTGGCCTGGCGAATTCCGCTCGTCAGGCACCGCACGGGTCGTTCCGCGGCCAAGGAAATTGTAGCTCGTGACACATGGTATCAGAGCAGAAATCCCTCCAGTAAATGGGTGAGTCGGAGAATCGGACTCCTCACTCCAATGTGGGTTGAACTGAGAAGTACTAGTAGTCTACCTGGTCTTACGAGGGCGAAGAGTGAATCACCAAGGCAAAAGGTGCTCAGACAAAGTGCGGCTCTCGACTAAACTTCTAGGATGACAATGGGGGCACTAGGAAGAGTCGGTTCCTCATCGAGCAAATAGTGAGTTAAAGAAGAACTGAATTATCGCTGAATGGGGATAACGTTCCTGGATCGATTGGTGAATTCAAATAAGAGGTCTACTGCCACGTTTTCAATATTTGCTGGGGTCAAGATGCTTAGTAGGCAAAAATGGTGCTGCCAAAAGGTGCGATTGGCGAAAAATGCCACACTTGCCAAAGAAAGTGCAGGTGACTGAGAATAGCCCGAACAGCTGAGATCAAAAGAGACTACCAATGAAGCAAAACCTGTTTTGTTGGGTAAGCGTGACCATTCGATATGAAATCCCGAAAGTAATGCATCAATGGTTAAGGGATGCAAGAAAGCGACAAAATAGAACGCCACAAGGGCATTGCGAAATTGAGTGGGGGAGAATATCACAATCCATGAATCCTCCCATACTCGTGACACTTGTGAATGGTGCTTACGGTTATCGAGTGAAGAGTGAGGATGCAGAGAGAACGAACACAACTGGTCCATGGGAGTGGCGTCAAGACGGTTGATGCTAGAAGTTCTAGGATGGAAGAATTATATCACTTAGGAGCTCTGAAGGCGGGGTTGGCCTCTCGTGCACAAACTGGTTAGGAGCTAATGCTGCTCTCCTAACGAGGCCATGGCAGGCCGAAATCAGTTGTTGAGCCTAAAGAGATATGCTATCTCACTTGACTCGGGCATGGTACGATCTCATACATAAAAGCTATTTACCGTATTGTGTGCTGGAACAGCTATAGAAGGAAAGCTGGCCTGGCGAATTCTGCTCATTAGGCACCACACCGGTCATTCCACGGCCAAGGAAACTGTCGGCCCATGACACATGCCTGTGGGGGACAACATATGCGCAAACAACCAGATGAACATGCTGAAGTAAATGTATAAGGGGAAGAAGTACATGAACATGGTGATGTACATAGGGGTGTGTAAGTCGGGGAGCATGTTGCAAGGGTTGTTCCCCAAGGACATGGGTATAGAAAAGAATAAAGATGCGAAAGAAAAAAAAATGTTGAATTTTAAATATAATTTGATATCTATTAAAAGAAGAATAAATCAAGCTATTTATAAGCTTTTCTTTATAACTATTCTAAGATAATATATCAATTAAGGGTAAAAGAACAACCTAAGTGTCAAAACTTGACACAAAAAGATACTTAAATACCAAAATTAAGAAAATGTGTCACACCCCAATCCTCCGAACACGTGCCCATCCTTTCTTGATCGATTAAATAGCAACGTCCCAGGACGTATCGCCGACCCATTCATTTTAATACGCATACAAAACCATATAAATAATCCCTAGACAATAAAACAATGGGATAGGAAAGTAGGACTATATTTTTCAAACTTAAAAAAAAAAAAAAAAAAAAACACACACACACACACACACAACCACACTTTTATATAGTGCAACCCATATTGTATATATTACAATACTATTAACAAAAGTTAGGTCCTCCACAACACAGGGTTTGCAAAACAGGGATGAGGTTTCAATCCTCATCTAGATCCTCCTCTAGGTCCTCCTCGGGATCCTCCTCGACAATCTCTCCTTCTTCCATGCTCCAATTGGAGTCCACTGCTAAAGCACTCCGGAGAGTCAGGATTATCACCAAGCTTGGGATCCTTTGCATCCACCACTGATCCACCCTTAGGATCTGCTGTCCCCTTCCTGAACGCTACCGCTAAAACATACAGAGGTACATCAGATTCCAGTACATGGCCCACCCTTCATCCATCATTGTAATGGTGATACCACGACCGGTATTTGTGGGGCACCTTTTGGGGTTCACCCACATCAACCCAGATGGTGGATTTCACCAGTACATATTCCAAGCCTTTAGAGTGATGGCGTATCGGAATGTGATAACCCGTCTTAGTGATTTCCTCCGGTATACCAAAATGCTCGGGAGGAGGTGGAGGTGCTGCCATCTAGGAACCTAAAATGTTGTCCCACAACGGGATGAGACTACGTCTCGCCGAGTTCTACCCTCCTAAGACTCGATTACGAAGCAAATACATCCTAAGGGCTGCCTAAACACACCACGAGTCAAAGGACTTACCTTGACCTCAGTTCCATCCTACAAATCAATATCATTTACAGATGCCTCAAATCACATCAATCAATCAATTCATAACATCAGATCAAATCATTAATCAATCGACCTAGTCGATTACATGTCATCACAACCATCTCATGGTCAGCCCATTCAATACTATCTATAAGTCCACCCATAATAGGATTACTTGCTCTAAGCTGATAAATAGATAGTATAGCTCTCGCTAAGCTGATAAATAGTGTACTGCTCTCGCTAAGTTGATATATCTCATGCAAGCTGATATAGCACATTAATAATGCTCTCTCTCTAAGCTGATCATATTACTCTTGATAAGCTGATTAGGTATACTACTCTCGTTAAGCTGATATATCAAAGCCCGTAGGTTGATATAGTATACCGGTATATTGCTCGCAATCTAAGCTAACATATCACATGTAGGTTGATATAGTATACCGCCCCAACCAATTAATCAATTCGTCATTTTTATCATATCCGATAAAAATAGCCATATGTGGGTACACAATCGGTTTTAGTCAAAATATAATAATTTCACTTTTTTAACATCCCATCAGTTTCAACAGCCCATAACATATCTTTGGCACCGTAAACTAACGCCCGGTAATTTTCCAATTACTTACCAAAATTAATTAATTTAAAAATAAAATCCTAAAATCACAATTAAATCAATTCGGCACAATTTAGAGCTCAAATAAATAAACAAACTGTATCATAATAACCAGCATAAAATTCTAGTCACTGGCTATCCCGGTCTAATTTTCGGAAAATAAATAAATAAATAAATAATTATAGAAAAAATTAAATAAATATCAATAAATCCAACTTAAGCCCGTAATGCCTAATTGGACGCCGAAATGGACCTGGAAAAATTCCAAGACTCGTTAAATAAATACTAGAGTTTATTTACTTGCTAATTACACTAACTATCCACCTAACATGCATCGGCAAATAATTAAATTCATTAATCTAATATAATCTAACCAACTAATCCATCTTAAACTAAACTAATCAACCATTAAGCGTGATTAAGCTATTAAGTGAGGATTAGTAAGTAAAACTCACTTGCTCGACGATCCGGTTGGTGCAAAATGACGGGGACGCGACGAGGCTCACTTCTCTCCAAAGCGAGCCTAACTTTTAGGGTCGAGATCAACCTCAAAACGGGCCAAACTCGAGCTGGAAACCCACTGGTTTTGTTCTTTGTTCTTACTAAAATAGAGGAAAACAATGGCTAGTTAAGGCGAGCAGAGATTGGGGAAGGTTGAAGGGGCCAAGCCGGACCTAGGCGGGGACTCACGGTGGTCGGAGGAAAATTTGGCAACCTCCACGTAGCCCTAGCAGCACCGTAGATGGCGGGACACAAGGCTAGAAGCAGCAGGGGACGTCATGGTCGCATGGTGGAGGTGGAGCAGCGACGGCGCGCAAGGACAGCGAACGGCAGTTCGACGGTGGCAAGCGGTCTTGGCGGCGTGTTAACTGGCTGTGGCTTCTCCTCTGGATTTTTTGGTCTTTGCACAGCAGCTTCGATGGCGGAGGATGAAGGCTTGGATGGTAGATGAGGGAGAGAGGGAGAGAGGGAACAAGAGGGGGCCATAAGCCTTATTTTCTCTTCCATGGTCCCCTTGACCATCTACCACCAGCAGCAGTCTTCCTTGGCCTCAAATCAGCCACCAAGACTCATCTTAGGACACTTGAAATGGTCTAAAAGCCCTAGGCAATGGGGAGTTACGAATTTCAAACATTTCTCCCTCAATTTGACACCGATCCTTCTCAACTCAACACAATTTGTCCTCAATAAATTCAATCGACACATCTCCGATCAAATTGGTATTTTCCTCGCTAATTGATCCCACTTGCTTCCCAATTTCGCAATAAAAAATGGTCCCTAACTTTTTCTGGACAAAAACGGCTTTTGGACAACTTTTTCCAGTCTCGGTTTGTAGAAAAATCTTCTAAGACTGAGTCGACGCTCCTAAAATTAATTGTGACACGACAGAACTTTCAATTTCTGAAATCGGACTCAAATTCACAGTTAATTTCACTTAGGGGCGTTTTTAGTGTGACCTAGGCAACCGGATAACTTTCAAAAATTTTAGTGCAAATAACCCATGGTTGATTTTTTTCGAGCCACAATGAACCCACTCGATGCATTGGCGATAAAAATCTCGAGAATTCAAATACGGACACAGGGTACCAAAACGATAGAAAAATCCGTTTAATGCTGACCGATGAGAATTTTCCAAATTAGTGGAGTCACCCATGTTTAGCCACACATCTCGTCAAACCGACCTATCTCTGATCCTTAATAGATTTTTAATTGTGCCGTAATGGCCTCTAAAGATGAGCATGGTCGAGAAGCCGATTCCTGGTCGAATTCTCAAGTCTATTGCGTTAAAATTTCTTAATGACTTCCATGGATAGTCTAGTTATCTCGAGAGTGATCAGTTCTGAGAATAGCCCTATAGGCGCGTTGATGAAATGCCCGATTTATTCAATGGAAAACAGTATTGAAAATATGGAATGTCACAACTCTTCCCCTCTTATAAAAATTTCGTCCTCGAAATTTAAACTATTACAATACTTAAGCAAAAAGGTGGGGTACAACTGTCTCATTGACTTTTTAGTCTCCCATGTCACTTATTCAGTACCGTGGTATTGCCAGACCACTTTGACCAATGGGATGGTCTTTATATGCAGAACTTGCTCTTTTCTGTCCATTATCTGAACCGAGCTTTCAACGTATAACACACGGTCATCCACGTCTAAATTAAGCAGGTGGGTCGAGTCAGGCTCGTACTTCCTCAATAGCGACACGTGAAAGACGTCGTGCACTTGCACCAATCTCAGTGGCAGCGCAAGATGATACACTAGGATCTCAATTCTCTCTAGAATTTCAAATTGACCTATGTACCTCGAATTCAGTTTCCCTTTCTTGCTAAAGCACGAAGTTCTCCTCATTGGTGACACCTTCAGAAAAATGCGATCACCAACTTGGAATTCCAACGATCTCCGACGCTTATCTGCATAACTTTTTTGTCTACTTTGAGCAGTCTTTAATCTACCTCTGATCACTGCCATGGCATCTACTGACAGCTGGACCAACTCTAGGCTTGTAATTTTTCTTTCCCCAACTTCATCCCAACACACAAGTGTCCTACACACTCTGCCATACAGCACTTCGAATAGAGCCATCTGGATGCTCTGCTGATAACTGTTATTGTAGAAAAATTCCACCAGGTGTAGTTGATCTTCCTAACTTCCTTTGAAGTATAGTACATAGCTCTCAGCATGTTCTCGAGGGTCTGAATTGTCCTCTTAAACTGGCCATTCGTCTGAGGATGATATGCCGTACTGTACTGCAGCTTGGTACCTAAGGCACTCTGTAAGCTCTTCCAAAAAGCGGTGGTAAACCTCGGATTTCTATCTGAAATTATCTTAACCGGCACTCCATGCAGACGAACTACTTCATGCACGTACAGATCTGCGTGTCTATCCAAACTGAGGTCCTTTCGAACTGCAATGAAGTAAGCCTACTTTGTCAGTCTATTAACTACTATCCAAATCGAATCATTACCTCTCTGACTCATCGATAATCCAGTCACGAAATCCATCGTGATATGCTCCCATTTCCATTCTGGGATCTCGAGAGGTTGCAGAAGTCCTCCCGGCTTGCAATGCTAAACTTTGACCTGCTAACATGTCAAACACTTGGCAACATGCATGGCAATGTCTGCCTTCATACCTGACCACCAATAATGTTGACGCAGTTCTGATACATCTTGGTATTACCATGATGAATGCTGTAATTGCTACGATGTGCTTCTGATAAGATATCCTTTCTAAGCTTAACATCGTCAAGTACAACCAAACGTCCTCAGAACCTCAGTATTCCTTCATCATAAATCTGAAAGTCAACCTTTCTTTTCTCAGTGTCTTCCTGTAGAATCTTCTGCACATTTGGATCTGTTGGTTGGAGTAGCTTGATTCTAATCTGGACATCCGGTTCAATTCTGAGGGTGGCCATAAGACTTGAAAGGTGGTCTACCTTAAATTTGAATACCGAATCTCGAGCTCTCTCGATTAGGTTCCACTCATTAATCAAAATATAAGCAACTAAAGACTTTCGACTCAAAGCATCGGCGACCTTGTTCACCTTTCCTAGGTGATATAGAATATCACAGTCGTAGTCCTTCAGTAATTCCATCCATATGCACTGTCTCATGTTTAACTCATTCTAAGAGAATAGGTACTTGAGACTTTGATGGTCGGTGAAAATTTGAAATTTTTCTCCACACAAATAATGTCTCAAATCTTTAGGGCAAAGATAATCGCCGTGAGCTCTAAGTCATGCATCGGATAATTTCGTTCATGAGGCCTCAACTGACGAGAGGCGTATGCAACAACCCTTCCATGTTGCTTCAGCACATAACTCAATCCTCTAAATGACGCATCACTATAGATCTCAAATCCTCCAAGACCAGATGGAATGGTCAGCACAGGTGCGGTACTCAACTTTTCCTTAAACTCTTAGAAACTACTCTCGCACTTGTTTGTCCATACAAATTTCTCTTCTTTCTTCAAGAGTCTTTTCAACGGCAACGCTAAAGCTGAAAACCCTTCCACAAACCGTCTGTAATAACCTGCCAAACCCAGAAAACTTCTTATCTCTGTCACTATAGTCGGTCTTGGCCAGTTGATCACGGCTTCAATCTTGCTCGGGTCCACAAAGATTCCTTTGCCTAAAATCACATAACCTAAGAAAGCAACACCAGCCAACCAAAACTTGCACTTGCTGAACTTAGCGTACAATTGATGAACTCTCAGCGTCTGTAGCACTAATCTCAAATGACTCATGCTCTTCATCACTTCTCAAATACACTAGAATATCATTGATGAACACGATCACGAATTGATCTAGATATTCCTTGAATACTCGGTTCATCAAATCCATGAAGGCAGCGGGAGCATTTGTCAACCCGAATGGCATCACTGTGAACTCGTAATGACCATACCGAGTACGAAATGCTAACTTAGGAATGTCCACCTTCCTGATTCTTAGCTGATGATATCTTGTCCTCAAGTTGATCTTCGAAAATATCGACGCTCTTTGCAGTTGATCAAACAAGTCATCGATCCTCAGGAGTTGATACTTGTTCTTGATCGTTACCAGATTGAGTTGCCGATAGTCGATGCATAAGCGCAATAATCCATCTTTCTTCTTTACAAACAAAACTAGTGCTCCCCAAGGTGATGCACTGGGATGAATGAATCCCTTATCCAATAGCTCTTGCATCTACACCTTCAATTCCTTCAACTCAGATAACGCCATCTGGTAAAGAGCCTTAGAGATTGACTCTATCCCGGGTGCCAACTCAATCACAAATTCAATTTCTCTCTCTAGTGGTAATCCTAGCAATTCCTTTGAAAAAACATCTAGAAATTCTTGTACCACAACAATGTCTTCCATCTTCAGCTCCCCAACTGTCATATCCACGACAGTTGCCAGGTAACCTTGGCAACCCTCGTCTAACAAACGAGTTGCTTATGGCAACAAAATCAAGACAATCGAGAGTCCTCCTCGATTCCCGACAATATCGAAGCTCTCACCCTCTAACGGGTAAAATTGAATCGCCTTGCGATAGCAGTCCATTTTAGCTCATTGTTTAGTGAGCTAGTCCATGCCAATTATCAAATCAAAGTCATACATAACTAGAACTAATAAGTCTATTTTCCCCACTCGCTCACCAATCACTAACTTGCAACCAGAACAACTCAAAACAACAATAACTTTATCCTTTAATGGTATAGATATACCAACTGCTGACTCCAATAATATAGGACTTAATCCTAACAACTTAACATACTGCTCGGCAATAAAAGAATGGGTTGCTCTTGAGTCGAATAAAGCGTAAGCAGGATGGTCGTTCAGTATAACCATACCTGTAATCACATTAGGCGCAGCCTCTGCCTGACCTTCTGTGATGGCATACATCGTGCCCTAAACCGGTGGTCTCAGCTGTCCTCCTTGCGGTGTGTTTTGAGGTGCATACCCTTTAATCTGACCCATCTGCAGCGGTGGTGGAAACTGCGGTTATCCTCTTGGTCGCCTAGGACAATCTCTAGCCATGTGGCCCTGCTAGCCACATTCAAAACAGGCACCCGTCCTTCGGGGGCACTGGTTTGCACCATGGCATCTTCCAAACAAATGACATGTGACGTTTTGGCTCGGCCCTGACTTCCTAATTGCACCCTTCTTGTTGGGCAGAATTTGAAATCTACCTCCAGGCATGGGCCTCAATCCATACGAGGTGACTTGTTCACTTAGGCTCCTTTTGAGCAGCTGTGCTCGGCAATAGATCTCTCGGTAATCAACCAAATTGAACGACACCAGTGGCTGCCTTAACTCTTGTTGAAGGTCGTTCTTGAACCTTCGAGCCTTCTCCTCAGGGTCTTCAATCAGTCTCGGAACATATTGAGATAGCTCCGCAAACTTGATCCCATATTGGTCAACAGTCGTTGACCCCTGATGGAGTCACAGAAATTCTTCTATCTTCTACTCCCTGGCGTTCCTCGAGAAGTACTATTCATTAAACGCCTGGAGGAATGCATCCCACAGTGGGACTACTCCTTCTGGAAACACTGTCTCTCTGGCAACTCTCCACCAGATGTTGGCATTGCTCTGCAACTGATAGACTGCCAGAGTTACCTTTTCTGCCTCAGTGCACATCAAAAGTGCAAAGGCTTTCTCCAAATCCTGGATCCACAATGAAGGGGCCTCGAGGTCTCCAGTACCCGTGAATCTTGGCAGGCTCAGCTTTAAAAATTGTTCCACCAACTTGTGTATTGGCCTCTCTCTCTACACCACTACGTTCTCTGGTTGAACCTCGGTAGGTGCTGCAATAGGTGCGGCGATGGGTGCGGCCTCGGTGGCAGAGGCAACTGCAACACAACAGCGGCTTGATTCTGTGCCTGTTGTGCCATCACATCTCTCATGGCTTCTAGTGCCTACATGATCCCCTTGATTCTGAGATCACCAGGGGCTGCTATCCCGGCACCAACTGGAGGTGGTGCCACTCCACTCATGCTAGCCTGAGCTAGCGCTCAATCTCAACCTCCTCAGGTACCGACCTTGGTCGGCGTTCCACCCCGAGTTACGGCCCTAACGATCCTTTCGGTAAGAGTTCGCTGCTCTCGATCACTCATGGCTTAGCTTTATCTACTGAAGTCTGCTTCCAATTCCATACTAAATTAGAAACGGAGTGATCTAACCAACAAGCAAGTCTACCAATCAGCTACCATAGACATGCACCAACATAAATTTAAATGACATTCCTACTACTATCTCATGAACCATTGTACCTTATCATTCCAATCCCTAACCATTGCTTCGATACCACTTAAACGGGAATGTCATGCCCCGATCCTCCAAGCACATGCCCATCCCTCTTTGGTCGATTAAATAGCGACATCCCAGGACGCATCACCGACTCATTCATTTTAATATGCATGCGAAAGTATATAAATAATCCTTAGACAATAAAACAATAGGATAGGAAAGTAAGGCTATATTTTTCACACCTTTAAAAAAAAAAAAACCACAACCACACTTTTATATAGTGCAACCCATACAGTATATATTATAATACTATTAACAAGAGTCAAGTCCTCCATAACACAGGGTTTGCAAGACAAGGGTGAGGTTTCAATCCTCATCTAGATCCTCCTCTGGGTTCTCCTCGGGATCCTCCTCGACAATCTCTCCTTCTTCCATGCTCCAACTGGAGTCCACTACTGAGCACTCCGGAGAGTCAGGATCATCATCAAGCTTGGGATCCTTCGCATCCACCACGATCCACCTTTAAGATCTGTTGTCCCCTTCCTGAACGCTACCTCTAAAACATACAGAGGTACATCAGATTCTTATATAGGGCCCACCCTTCATCCATCATTGTAATGGCGATACCACGACCGGTATTTGTGGGGAACCTTTTGGGGTTCACCCACATCAACCCAAATGGTGGATTTCACCAGTACATATTCCAAGCCTTCAGGGTGATAGTGTATTGGAATATGATAATCTGTCTTAGTGATTTCCTCTGGTATACCAAAATGCCTGAAAGGAGGTGGAGGTGCTACCATTTAGGGACCTGAAATATAGTCCCACAACGAGATGAGACTACATCTCAGCGAGTTCTACCCTCCTAAGACTCGATTAAGAAGCAAATACGCCCTAAGGGCTGCCTAAGCACACCACGAGTTATAGGACTTACCTTGGCCTCAGTTTCATCCTGCAAATCAATATCATTTACATCAATCAATCAATTCATAACATCGAATCAAATTATTAATCAATCGACCTAGTCGATTACATGTCATCACGACCACCTCATGGTTGGTCCATTCAATACTATCTATAAGTCCACCCATAATAGGACTACTCGCTCTAAACCGATAAATAGATAGTATAGCTCTCGCTAAACTGATAAATAGTGTACTGCTCTCGCAAGCTAGCATATCGCCCGCAGACTGATATAGCACACTAATAATGCTCTCTCTCTCTAAGCTGATCATATTGCTCTCGCTAAGCTGATTAGGTATATTGTTCTCGCTAAACTAACATATCAGAGCCCATAGATTGATATAGTATACCGGTATATTGCTCGCTATCTAAGCTGACATATCACCCGTAGGTTGATATAGTATACCACCCCAAGCAATTAATCAATTCGTCATTTTTATCATATCCGATAAAAATAACCGCGTGTGAATACACGGTCGGCCTTAGTCAAAATATAATAATTTCACTTTTTAAACATCCCACCAATTTCAACATCCCATAACATATTTTTGACACTGTAAACCGACGCCCGGTAATTTTCCAATTCATTACCAAAATTAATTAATTTTAGGTTAAATCAAAATTAAATCAATTCAACACAACTTAGAGCTCAAATAAATAAACAAGCTGTACCACAATAACCAGCATAAAATTCCGATCACCGGTTATCACGGTCTAATTTTTGGAAAATAATTAAATAATTAATTAATTAATTACGAAAATATTAAAGAAATGCCAATGAATCCAACTTAGGCCCATAATGCCTAATTGGACGCCAAAACGAACCTGGAAAAATTTCGAGACTCATTAAATAAATACTAGAGTATATTTACTCGCTAATTACACTAACTATCCACCTAAGATGCATTGGCAAATAATTAAATTCACTAATCTAATCTAATCTAACCACCTAATCCATCTTAGCCTAAACTAATCAACCCTTAAACGTGATTAACCTACTAAGCGGGGATTAGTGAGTTAAACTCACTTGCTCGACGATTCTATTGGTGTAAAACAATAGGGATGCGACGGGGCTCACTTCTCTCCAAAGCAAGCCTAACTTTCGGGGTTGGGATCGACCTCAAAACGGGCCAAACCTGAGCTGGAAACCCACTGGTTTTGCTCTCTGTTCTTGTTGAAAAAGAGGAAAACAATGGCTGGTTAAGGCAAGTAGGGACTAGGGAAGGTTGAAAGGGCCAAGCCAGACCTAGGCAAGGACTCACAGTGGTCAGAGGAAGTTTCGACAACCTCCACGCAGCCCTGGTAGCACCCTGGACGGCAGGACAGAAGGCTGGAATTAGCAGGGGACGTCGCGGTTGCACGGTGGAGGCGGAGCAGTGACGGCGTGCAAGGACGGCGAATGGTGGTCCGATGGTGGTGAGTGGTCCCGATAGCGTGTTGGCTGGCTGCAGCTTCTCCTCTGGATTTTTTGGTCTTCACACGGCAACTTGGATGGAGGGGGATGAAGGCTTGGATGGCAGATAAGGGAGAGAGGGAGAGAGGGAACAAGAGGGGGCCACAAGCCTTATTTTCTCTTCCATGGTCCCCTTGACCATCTACTTCCACCAGCAGTCTTCTTTGGCCTCAAATCAGCCACCAAGTTTCATCTTAGGACACTTGAAATGGTCTAAAAGCCCTAGGCAAGGGGGAGTTACAAATTTCAAACATTTCTCTCTCAATTGGACACTATCCTTCTCAACTTAACACAATTTGGCCTCAATAAATTCAATCGACACCTCTCCGATCAAATTGGTATTTTTCATCACCAATTGATCCCACTTGCTTCCCAATTTCGCAACCAAAAACGGTCCCCGACTTTTTCTAGACAAAAACGGCTCTAGAACGACTTTTTTCCCAAAAAGTCTCGGTTTGCAGAAAAATCTTCTAAAACTGAGTCGACACTCTTAGAATTAATTGTGATATGACAGAACTTTCAATTTCTAAAATCAAACTCAAATTTGCGGTTAATTTCACTCAAGCGTCTTTTTAGCGTGACTTAAGTTACTGGGTAACTTTCAGAATTTTTAAGTGCAAATAACCCGTGGTTGATTTTCTTCAAACCGCAATGAACTCACTCAACACATTGGTGACTCTCGATTGTTGTCAAAATTTTAAGGATTCAAATACGAACACAGGGTACCAAAATGATAAAAAAAAAATCAGTCTAATGCCGGCCGACGAAAATTTTCCAAATTAGTGGAGTCACCCACGTTTAGTCACACATCTCGGTCGAATTGACCTATCTCTGATCCCTAATCGATTTTTAACTGTATCGTAATGGCCTCTAAAGATGAGCACGGTCGAGAAGCCGATTCCTAGTCGAATTCTTAAGTCTATTACGTTAAAGTTCCTTAATGATTTTCCTAAATAGTCTAGTTATTTCGAGAGTGATTAGCTCTAAGAATAGCCCTATAGGCGCGTCGATAAAATGCCCAATTTATTCAATGGAAAACATGATTGAAAATCTGGGATGTCACAAAATGACGCTTAAGTGTCACTTTTTTTTTGAAAACTAGGACACCTGAATGCCAAATCTAGAAACCCCCATCAGAAATCTTACGTGGCAGTTTTTCATTATTAATGCTCGCCCACGTGGCTCACCTGAAAGCTAACTAAGTAAAGAAAAGCCAAAACGACATTGTTTTGACGTGAATTTGAATTTTAATATATATTAATTAAATTAAATTTAAAACTAAACTTAATTAAAAAAAAAAAATAAACAAAAGGAAGATGAAGATTGCAAGCAGTGAAGATTGAGCCCCCGTCGCCATCTCCTAACCGACCGGGCGAGGGCCGGTGACCCTCACTAAATCTGGGGAGGGTCATGACCCTCACCTTAAATCTAGGCAAGGGCTCGCAAGCCCTCACCGCCAATGGGCCGAGGTCGCCTACCCCTAGCTAGTGCCCAGCAACCCCGACCGACTCTTCCCCCACCATCGCCAACCCTTCCCAACAATAGTGGGGAGGCGGCGGCGAGGGCTCAATCCTCGCCACCTGCAATCTCCATCTTTTTTTTTTTTTAAATTTAAAATTAGCTTTTAATTTAATTTAATTAATATTTATAATAATTATCTACTCATGACAATAGCAAAATAACGTCGTTTTTGCACTTGTTTAGCCACATTAGCATGTAAAACAACGTTGTTTTGCACTAGCCTCATCGAAAAGTTGCCACATTAGCATTTTTGCTGGATTTTCTCGCCATTGGCACTTAATCTATCCATTTTATTTCGATTTTAGGACTTAAATATCACTTTCCTAAGTTTTGGTACTTAAGTATTTTTTTTCGTGCCAACTTTTGGTACTTTAGGGGTTTGAGTCTCCTCAATTAAGTCATAAACAATTAAAAAGAGATATACGTGCAATGTATATGTAGTACTTGTGCAATCTTGAGAGATACGGATAATCAACAAAGACATTATAATTATCTCTAACATAGTAAAATAACCTGGAGAAATCTCTAATTATCTTTAATATCCCCTCAAACCAGAGGTGACTAAGTCAGCTTGAGGAAGAATTCAAGTCAAACAGTGCCACGATCACTTGTTTCCCATGAAATCAGCATTCAATGCTAGGCTTGGTGGATCCATGGCGACGCGGTGCATGTGATGGCTCCAAGTTTCCATTGACAACGAAATTCCAATATGTTGCTCGTCTAATCACGTCAAGTTTGGTGGTGGTATCAACTTCTCAAAACAAGAAATAAAAAGTCAAGAATCGGAGGCAAACAACACACGTCCTTTGCGATTGACTTTATTGTCGAAACAGCACTAGCACAAATGCAGCCAATACAACTGGCATGGCCACAGCAAGCAGAATGAGCCAGGTTTTGTTAAGCGAGTTTACTATGCAAAGACACGTCTTCGCCGCTTCAAAAAATTCCTCCATGAAAAAGGAAAACTTGACTCAGTAACCCATCGCCGGTGTCGTAACACAAACACCATGGCCCTTGGTCAGACAAAGTGAGGCACTTGGGTGAACACTATCAAGCGATAGGATGGATTTGTTTTGCTACAGGGAGCATCGGGTGCAAGGGTGCATTGGGTGTGCATTGCATTGGGTGCACTTATGGTTTCTTCAGCAACAGTGATTTTGATACCAAGATAAGAATAATGATGCGGAAGAGAATAATTGTAGAATTCTTTATAATTTAATAACTATTAATGAAGAACACATCAGCCTATATATAGGTTTTGTTGAATAACTATTCTAAAAAATAATTTCAGATATGCACGAGTAAAGGGAAATATACATGCAATTTGTGTGTGATATACATGCAACATAGGCGCAATATTAAAAGGTACGGATAATCAACAGAAATATCATAATTATATCTAACATAAGAAAAAAATCAGATAGAAAGTATTAATTATCTCTAACAGGTATCTATGCAGCCACGGCGTCTAACGCCAAGGAAAGCATGGCTACCACGGCCCCGAAGCCTACCCATGGTGATCCCTCCAATTATGACACTTGTTTGGGTGACCTCTATAGCATCGCTTGGATAGGGGATAGGTATTATTATGTCACTTCTCTATTTTTTGAAGTAACTATACGTGCACATTCGATTGTAAAATGCAAAAGCAATAATTGACTTTCTCTTTCAAAAGAAAAAGGAAAAAGCTAGCTAGATGAGCAAATAGCAAGATAAGCACGTGTGTCTGTCTCTGTATGAGGGGCGTGATTTCTTTGCCAAATTTACATGTACTCATTCTACGTTCTCTCTGTTTTCGTCTCCATTAATCCGAATTTGGGTATATGAGAATAGTGATTCCCAGGATTTGGGGAAGGAAACATTGCGGGAGCAACACTCAGCAGTGAATAATAAGGCCAATCTGACCAACGTGATGCAATATGGGAACACAGTTAGCAGCAAGGCCTTCCTCTCTACTTATATGAGCCAAAGCTCCAAGAAAGTCTCTTTCGCACCCTTGGACGAGCTCTCTTGTTTGAATTCCTGGGCAGTTACCCAACGAAATGCTAATTTGGTCTTTTTCCAACGCTAGGTCTATCTCTATCACCGTTGATTATGTGGCATGTTGCAGAATAACACCAAAATATCCACAAATCGAAGCACAAATAACAAAAGTTAAAGCAAAATCAAAACCACATGCAAGATTTAGCTGGAAACCCAAGACGGAAAAAACTACAGGGAGGGAGATGAGTTTACTAATTTCAACAACAAATACAAGAGTACAAACCAAAGAGTACAAACCTAAAGATCTAACAAGAAAATAGAAATAGGAAAGAAGTGAGAGAAAGTGGAGACTAGGGTTAGAGATGTGTACCTTCTATAGTCCCCCTTCAAAAAAGCTCTGAAACAAATGTGCATGGTCCAAAATCCCCTTGTCACTAATTTGAAAGTCAAAACTCAGCAATATTCCACCTTGACTTCAAATTTGCATAGGAGTGTTATGCCAAACACCACAAGACCTTGTGTCCTCACCACCAAAAGTGACCACACAAGGCCATCCCCTAGATGGCAAAATCAATGATGCATACCCCTAAGCCTACGAGAGCGTAGTCGGTGTAGGAAACAAGGGATCAAAATGCCAATTCCACTTAGGCAACTTTAATGGTGAGAACGTCAATCAAGTCCTAGCAATGGTTGAACTGGGTTAAAGGAACTAGTTTAGTCAACATATCTACCGAATTATCCACCATAGGTACTTTTTTTCACCATAATTGTACCTTTAGCAACCTCATCATGCATAAAGTTATACCAGATATCAATATGTTTCATTCTTTTGTGATACATTAGGTTCTTGGTCAACTAGATCAAACTTTGGTTATCACAAAAGATAACAAAGACTCCATCTTGCTTCACCCTAAGTTCTATAATTAAACACTTTAACCAAAGAGCTTCTTTTGCCACTTCTGTCTTGATCATGTACTTTGTTTCAGTGGTAGACAAAGTTATTGCGTCTTTCAAGATTGCTCTCCAACTAATCGCAGAACCATCAAGCATAAAAACATAAATGTCAAAAATCTCTATTTGTCTAGATCGCCTACATAGTCAAAATCAATGAAACTAACAACCGAATGTCCTATATCATAACCTTTGCTAAAAGCCAAACACACATTTAAGGTACCCCAAATGTATCAAAGAATCCATTTCCCAACTTGTGAGTAAGATTTGCCCAGATGTGCCATATACCTGCTCACAACACTAATTGCCTAGGAAATGTCTAGATGAGTGCAAATCATAGCATTCATAAGACTACCCACGACACTAGAATACAGAATTCAAGGCATCTCATATTACTCTTCTTTCATTTGAGGCAACAAAGAAGCTTAAAGCCTTAAATGACAGTACTTATTATTTTGGCATTCTCCATGTTAAAATGCTCAAGCACTTTCTCAATGTACCTCTTCTGTGAAAGGTATGACTTCCCAACATGTCTGTCTCTACAAATCTCCATACTTGGAATCTTCTTAATAGCTCTAAGATCCTTCATCTCAAACTCCTTGTTAAGTTACCTCTTCAACCATTGTATCCTTAACATGTTCTTCGCTATGATAAGTATGTCATCCACATACATTAACAAATAAATAAAAGAATTATCACATAATCTCTTACAATACACATAACTATCATGTGCGCAATTGGCCAAGACTCATCATAAAGCTATCAAACCCCTTGTATCATTGCCGTGGAAATTACTTAAAACCAAAAGAGCATTTCAATCAACAAATGCAATCTTCTTTACCCTCAACAACGAATCCCTCAAGTTAAGACATACAAATTGTCTTCTCAAGCTCACCATACAAAAAGTAGTTTTAACATCAAGTTGCTGAAGTTCTACATCATTTACAACCCCTAACGCGAGCAACACATGAATGGAATTATGTTTCTCAACTAGAAAGAATGCTTCATCGAAGTTAATCTCATCCTTCTTACTAAATCAACTTTTTAAATCAAGAAATGTACTAATCCACCAAGTTATTATTGTATTGCAATATTCCAGCCAAGTCTACTGCCATTACATCAAGTGTTGATTGATAGAACTGAGAATGAAATTGTCTTTCCTTCTCAGCCCAATTATATATCAAATCTGCTAGTAGATTAGTATACCAAGTTAAAACAGTCTTAGATAAAGACGAAGGAAACAACCTAAGCTTTAGACATTCATTCATACCTGCCTCACCATATTGAGCCAAATATCAACCAGCATGCTCCATGGTCGATCAATCATCTTCACTTGTAAAAAGGGCAAAGTCTGACATTTTAATTGCTGTTGGAGAGGATGATTCGACCCCAAAAAAAAAAAAAAAAACTCTAGGATATGGAACGGTATTGACTAGAGGTGGCAAAATGGGTCTTAGACCCATATATGACCCATTTAAATCATAAATGGGTTATATATGGGTCACTTTTTTATTGAAGAAACTAGTTAAATAGGTTTAACAATTAAAAACTTAAGATAGGAGGGTCTTAAGTGGGTCTTAAATGGGTTGAATTTAGAACCCATTTTCAACCAAAACCTCACAATCTCTCTCTTCCCTCTTTAACTTTACAAAAATATTTTTTATGAAAATCGAAATTATAATTATTTTTTATTTTAATTTTCTTTTCTTTTTCTTTCCTTTTTTTTTTTTTTCCTTTCTTCTTCCTCCTTCCGTGGCCGGCACGGCGATGGCCGGCAATTGATTAAGCGAGCCTCAAGCTCGCCAGATCTCGGCGAGGCGGAGGCCTCATCGACGTCCGGCCGAGGCTCGAGCCTCACTGATTTGGCGAGCCTTGAGCTCACTGACGTCCAATAAGGCTCGAGCCTCACCGATCTAGCGAGACTCGAGCTCGCCAACGTTCGGCAAGACTCAAACTCGCCGACGTCAACGAGGCTCGAGCCTCACTAGATTCGGCGAGGGGCAAGCTCTAGCTCACCAAATCGGAGCTCGAGCTCGCCGAATCCAGCAAGGCTTGTGCCTCGCCAAATCCGGCCAAGCTCGTGCCTCGCCGATCTAGCAAAACTTGAGCTCGCCAACGTTGGTGAGCTAGGCGAGCTTGAGGCTCACTTGTGGCCAGTCGCCGGTTGTCGTCGTGGCCAACAGCCGTCCAAAGAAGAAGAAGAACAAAAAGGAAAAAAAAATTAAAAATTATATTCTTAAAAAATAAAAATTTAATTTTTAAAAAATAAAAAATTATTATAATTCTATTTTTTTAAATAGTTATTTTAAAAAATTTTAAAATTGTCTATTAAATTTGTCTTGTATAAAACTATTTTAGCAATACTATTATATATATAAGAAATAAGCTTTCTTAGCTTTAGTTAAATGGGTCAAGTATAGGTTGGGTCAGATATGAGTAAAAAATTTTGCATTACAATAAATGGGTCATAAACTGGTTAAATTGATCGATTTGGGTTGGACTATTTATGACCCAACCCACACCCGACCCGACCCACACATTTAACGAGTCTAGTACGAACCCAATTTAGACAAGGTTTCCTATAAACGTGCCTAACAGCTCCTTTGTCGGCTCCTATTGTAACAGCACATTGGTTGTTTGTTCAATCCATTGTCAATGCACTTGACCATCTTGCCCTCAACACAGAGATGACTATCTAGCTTGATTACCGATCGGTAAGTTAGGCCTATAAGGAATGTTCCCTAAATTTGGTGGAATTGCCTCACCAAATGGGCCTATGTTATTGACGTTTGGCATTAGTCCAACAAGCTTAACATTTTCCACATTTGGCATAAGCAATTTTTGTTGAACATTTTGATTTGCCAAATTGTTATTATTATTTTTATTTGGGTTAGCAAGAGTAGGACTAACTTGATTATTTCCATTAGTGGGCCTAACCATGTTTACATTGCCCTTGTCTAGAAGTTTCAAGTCTTTGTAGATGTCTCACTAGTAGTGGAATTACTTGGCCCAAATGCCAACGTTATGATACTAAGCAAAAGTTGCGGGAACATACCCAATAACTGCTGGATTTCCATGTACTGGAGATGGCTGATGGGATAAGCCTTACCTGGAGATGAAAATCGTTGACAGCATTGATGATCATCAGCCTAATGACATTGGAAATGTGCATCACCACATGGTTAGACGTGTCGTTTTGTTGTTCCTCAAACAATCTCTTCATGGTGGTCACCATAACTAGATTTGGCTCCATTTCTATCCTCTACTACTCGGTGGGATGCCTTGGAATGTCGACATTCCCACTTGGGTTTTGCTTTGCCGCTACTTGGGTGGTTGACGATTTGATAGAGATAGCCCTATCGTTACCATTTCGACTGGTTGTTGCCGACTGCATTGTCAAGGTCTTGCTGATTCCTAATTCTTGTCATTTCACTTCCTAAAATCGAACCACAATAGTCTCACCGGGCATGCCAAAAAGATATTATACTAGATATTGGGATTTTTCCAATTAGTGAAAAACCTCTCAACCAAGGTTGATTTTGATTTTATTTTTATTTTTTGTGAGTTCAGTGGCAATTTGGACAAGATTTGAATTGCATAATATGGATGAATAACAATGAAAAGGGAAAAGAACCGCAAATACTGGAAAGTGGAAATATAATGATAAATTAGAAATACATAGAGAATTTGTTCTTTATGATCTTAGTCCTCTTTACATTCACTACTCACTAAACAGCTGCCTACAAGCAATTAATACTCTACATGCAGCTACAAGTAGTTACAATTGCAATTCTACAATTTTAGGCCCCATTGACTCACATCGACCTTATTCATAAGCAGTTACAACTCAAATGCCATTTATTTAACTTCAATATGGATCTTCACTTTGTCTCCTTTCTTCATTTCCCTGCATCCAACACTTGGGCAAATTTGCTATAACATTGGCCATATATTGGTTTTATCATTCAATCAATATATCCATCAACCATTGTGTATCGATAGCTATACTTTATTGTGGCATCCCAAAATTTCATGGCAATTTCTGAAAGCATTACGACCTATGGAAAAGTGAATAGTTGTGTCGTTGAAGTATGTTGTGGCCTCTATACCGAAAAATTGTAATAGATTAAGGCCGAACACTTTAATGGAAAGATATCTTATGTTCTTGGGTTATCAAAGTTGGTACTATAGGATAATTTGATAATGAGAATTTTGGTCTTGGCTATGCACCTTATGGATTTTTTTTTTTTTTTTTTTTTATGTTGCAAGCTTTATGGCCAAGTAAATAAGTGTAATTAGGTATTTATATAAGTAGGAAATTAAGGTGAGATTGTTAGGAATGATGGTGGCTTGGATAATTAAGGACCAAACCAGCCCATAGCCCCACCATTCGGCCCTTTTGGCTTGGCCCGCGAAGCCCAAAGGAAAGGGCTGCCGTCTAACCGGCCCAAAGAGCCCAATGGGATGTCGACCGAAGGGGAGAGGCCGGCCCAACTAGCCCATCCTCTTGCATGGCAATTACCAAGTGTCATCTTGCATGTTTTGTGATGATTACATGCTAATCATGATGGGGAAGAAAAGAAGAAGGGGCGGATTGAGCAAGGGACGCGTCGCACAAGAGAAAGAGAAAGAGAGAGAGAGTGACCGTCTGAGAGAAAGAGAGGAAGAGAGAAAGGGAGAGAGCGAGCGAACGAGAGAAAAAGGGGAAGAGGGAGGCCGTTCGATGCCATTCGTCGCCGCCGTCGAGCCGCCGAGTCCTGCCTTGCCCCACTGTTTTTGCTTGCTGTGTTGTGCTCGGATTAGAGGCAAGTAGAGTTTATTAATCTATCATTTGCTTGATGTGATGTGTGTGTAGAAAATGGTAAATTTCGGATGTGATGAAGTGTGAAATCTCGAAGCTACAGGAGTTGTGTTCTAGCCTAGTGTTCTGTTTCTGGAAAAACAGTCCGACCTTTGTTGATTTCTTGAGTTGTATGCGATGTTATAGTGGGAATTTGACTTCGACTTCTTGATGAAAGTTGTAAAGGACTTCTTGGAGAGTAACATATCAAAATTTCAGAAAAAATGAACAACTATAGACCGGTGAAACTATTTTCCGTTAAAGAAGTTAGATCTGGAAATCGTAATGCTGACCTAGTGTGATTTTGTGAATTTTATAAAATTCTCCGGTTGAAATTCGATCTTTTGTTCTGAATGAAAGTTGAATATGACATGTTAAGGAGTAACATACTAAAAATTTATAGGAAATAGATGAGTTTAGGTTGGTGAAACAATCTTTATTCAAAACGGTTAGAACTGGAATTCGGTGCCGAGGGTTATGGACGGTTATGGTTATTATATTTTTTAATCTATCACAAATATGATTTCTAGTTCCTCATAAAATATTTAATTCTGGATTTCTTCTATAACATATAAAAATTTCAGAATTTTTGGAGCTAATTTAGGATTTTTACCGAATTTGTGAATGAAACTGTGTATGGCAATATTCCGAAATTATAAAGACTGTGATGCGTGGACTGTACCGAATTGTATGATGTTCTTTTGATATGGTGTCCTTCACGGAATATTTTCCTCTAGATCTTATACATAACATGTCAAATTTTTAGAATTTATTAAGGCTGTTTACTAATATTTCAAGAATTATGACCAAAGGAGTGCAATCTGTTTTTATCCGGAAATTTACTGCATTTTCAAAAATAAATGAAATTGCTCCATGTGATATAATGTCTTGAGTGGTTGATTATGCTGTATATGTAGTGACATATGGCATGTTATATGACATCAAAAGCCGGTTGAGACCTTTGATATTGTTGTATCAAATACCATGTTGAAATTGAGATAAATGTGTAAATATAAATTGAGATAATAACAAGACCATCGAAAGTGTGAGCCGAAAATGCCTCGGGAGTTTCGAGATGCCCGGAGTGTGTGTGCCGGATGTCCTCGGGAGTTTCGAGATGCTTGGAGATGTGTTCCAGAAGCCCCGAAGGTGTGTGTCGGGGGGATACCTCATGATGCTAGTTGGGGTACAAGATGCCCAGAGTGTGTGTGCCAGATGCCCGGAGGTGTGTGCCGGAGGTTCCTTGCGATACCAGGTTGGATGCGAGTGATAAATTGAGGGATGCAAATATTGGTCCCTGGAAAGAAAAATGATGTGATCTAATTGAAAGATAAAGATCGAGAATTGAATCATGTGCATGGGTGTGTGCTTATGGCATGGGATGAACCTCATGGGAATGCAAGCCTGGAGTGCATGGTGGTATGTGCACGTTGCATGATGATATATGCATGGCTACTTGATGATATAGGTACAGGTGCATGGTGATATATGTACGTCGTATGGTGATATATGCATGGCTGCAAGGTGAGGTGTGCTTGAATGCATGAATGATATGTGTTTTATTGATGATACCTTGATTGTTCCGTTTGATGCATTGTGTAGTTTGGTAGATCTTTACTACTGAGTAAGTGTACTCACCACTTTTGGGGATTAACATTTCAGATTAGAAAGATGCCTCTTTCACCTGTTGTGTGTGGTACCTTCTATGGCATACCTACTGACGTTGAGGTGGAGTGCACAGAGCATTCTTGTATTAGTATACCTAGTCTAGAGTATGTCCGAGTTCGTGTCTTGGTGATGTACGACGTGGGTTCTGCTGATGGCCTTATTATCCAAGAGTTTTTGTCTGTTCATATTCGACGCAATGGGGTGATGCTAGGGATACTACCGCCGCCACTGCCCGATGCACCAGGTTGGGTGTGATGGCACGTATGACTGGTGGTGACACTTTTTGGGGATAGCCGACACTTGTTGATGGAGGGGTGTACATGTTTGATATAGGGTCGAGTTCTCTTTTGGGTTATAGCCAAGTATAGTTAAAAATCTTGGCCTTTTTGCTGTACCAACTCGAGATGTCCATCGTGAAAATGTAAATAAAAGTGACTCGGCTTTGTCTTTTCTTTTGGTGCGTAGTTGGTGTGCATTGCATTATTGTTATTGGAGTGAGGGATGGTGAGACTCGTTTATGCTTCTGTTGATGAGCTACACTGGGATCTTTACAAAAAAAAAAAAAAAAGGAGAAAAAGGGGAGAAGAGTTTTATTGATCAACCCCTATGAACTATGGTTTCACTTTAATTAAAAAGCTTCAAGGACTGGCATGTAGTAGGATAAGTAACAAGTACCTGTGGTGACCCTAACGGATCGGGCCGTCGAGGGGTGCCATATTTATGGTCACTAATAATCATTATTCATAGTTATCGATTAAACTCAACATAGTCGATAATGATATTATATAATTGCGTTGATTGTCAAATCACTTGTTGATAGCCATATTGATCTTATCATGGAGCTCTATGTTTGAACAAATCAACTTCATATTGATAATAAAGCGTCGGTCATTTTACTGGGGTCAGCAAATACTCAACTTATACAAAACTGCTTTGTTTCTTTGTCGTTCACTCGATGCACTTTCTTGGGAGCCGAATAACATTAAGCAATTACAATTGTCAACTTCTCGTGATTTTAACCAGAATAATTCGATGACATGATTTTGGCGAAGGAGAGGATTTGCCAGTCGGTTTGAACTGGTGATTATCCAGAGGGCCCAATTAATACTTCAAAGGCATGCCATGTGGTGTGTTTCAAGTTTCAACTCAACAAAATCGAGCCCCTTAGCATTTTGTGGATCTTCTTTTATCAAGTTATCATGCATGGGCTACCCAGCCTAATGCCTGGAAGACGTATATTTATGTGTGTTTAAATAGAGTAAGGGATTATGGAACATACCATAATAGTCTAAGATAAGTATGCTATCCCACCAAGACGGCCATCACGCCTTTCTTTAGGGATTGCCTTTTAGTCTCCAGGCATCATGCATCTATTCCATAATGGCTTTAGGTTTCAGAAGTGTTTTCATATCCATAGGAGGTCCACAAAGTGATAAGTAGAGAGTATACTCACACATGGAATTTCTTGTCCTGGGGGAAAGGAAAAAGGTGATAAAACTAGTATAAGCACCTAGAGGGGGGTGAATAGGTAAAAAAAAAAAAAATTTCGAGATACGAAAGCAATACTAGGCAGACAATAGAAAGTAAGATCTCCTTTAGCTAACAAAATGAATTAAGATCAAAGTAAAGCGGAGAGTAGGGAAGAGAAAATTAAACACAAGGTTTATAGTGGTTCGGCTTATTCAAAGCCTACGTCCACTCTTCGCACCGACAGCCCACCGGGCTGGATTTCACTATGAACAAAAGAGATGTTACAAAGCAATGCTTTCCCTTGATTCCACAGTGTAGTTACTCTAGCACACTTCCTCAAGGTATCTCAAAATATGAACTATCTTTTGTGTACAAGATTTCGCTCAGTAAATGGATTGACTAAGAACAATGAGCTTCAGACTTTGAAATTCTTCTATCGTGCACCTCTCTCGAACAATTGGAACGTCTTCCTTTTATACTCCTTTATGCCATCATACCCGTTGGTACTTACCAAAGGAATTCCTCCAATCTACCCGTTGGCACTTACCAAAGGAATTCCTCCAATCTACCCGTTGGACGTAATCAATTAGGAAGATCATTCGAGCTATTAAAGGAACATGTCGATAGCCCATCAATCCTGCTCACCCATACAATCAGGATCTTGGTTTCCATAAGTAGAACCTTCCAAGTATACTTCGACAATCATCGGATCCTTAAACAATCTTGATTTGAATAAAGGATTCCGTTATGTCATATCCAGCCAAGAGATCTTCTCCAGTTGATAAGGCTAAATCCTTAATGAAACATCCAGTTCTGGATAGCCTTTCTTCAACGGATTAGAAACTGTCAATGAGAATAGACTTTGCTTCTTGAGTCTGGCAATCCAGAGGTCTTCAGACTTTAAATAGTAGAGTCTGCAAATCTTCAGATTAGACTGATGGAAACGTTTTATCAGCTTTAAAACACTTCATGAAGATTTCTCCAACAATCTCCCCCTTTTTGATGGTGACAAAACTTTCCTGCAGATTTGAATAACTTTGACCTGCAAAACATTACTCAAACAAATATGGATATCTTATCAAGATAAAAGGCTTACTAGAATCTGCAACCATAGAAAAATGGGTTAGACTTGCATGAAAGTAAAGCCATTCATAAGATATCAATAGTACTTAATATAAGTAGCAGTCAAATCCAAATCAAAGTTCAGTCGACATCCAGACACAAGTCAAGTCAAAACATCAAACATCAAAACAACCTAAAAGATCAACAAGTTCAAGATAAGGTTTTCAAATCTCGCATCTCTCCCCCTTTTTGTCATCATAAAAAAAAGGTTGAGATGGAGTCAAGATTGCTTGGGAACGCGAACAAGCCGGAAATCTCCCATTGACCGTACGATGCCTTCCAGCTTTTCCAAATCTTCCTTCGATGAGCCACTTCTTCACTCTTAGCATTTGCTTGAATCAAGAGTAAGGGCTTGGATCCGATCATACAAGGAAACGGAAGAAGCCCGTCCCCGCATTCTTCAAGTTCGAACTTCGCATTCCAAAGCATATATCTCGACTCTTCATTTCCAAGAGAACATCAAGAATTCTCGCGGAAATCTCGCTGAATTATCGCCCGTGTGACCGGCTTCGACTCGATCCGATGGAGTAAAAGGCACGATGGTATATCAGCATGGTCACGCAGATTTGGCGATGAAGCATCATGTCCCACCTCAGGGAATTGAGAGTCATGAATGTCCTCTGGATTGGCTGAAGAGCGGCTGACTCCTTCACTGGTAACAGGATACGAGGACATTCCTCTTTTCTCACTATCTCCCCCTGTTTCTATGGCTTCAGGTGGAGAAGAGTGTTCCTCATGCTTTCCTTCCTCTTGATTTTCTCTTTCTTCTTCTTCTTCTTCAAATCTTTCTTCCTCTGCTTCTCTTTCTTTAGCTTCTCTCTCCTCTTCTTCTTCTTTCTCCTGTCCTTCTCTTTCCTCTGCTTCTTTCTCCTGTCGTTCCATTGATTCTGGAGTAGAATGACTCAGTTTCTTCAATGCCATAGCAGAGATGGTGAGGTCATCCTCATTATCTTCATCCTCAATGATGAGAGCTCTTCTCTTTTTGGATGGAGCAACCAAGGGCTCCTTTCCTTTCCTTTTTGCCGAGAAGAGGCTTGATGAGGCTTGGCGGGGTTGTCTCCTTCAATTTCTCCAACGCCTTGTCGAGTTCTTTCGACGCATTTTTGACACCATTTTTAGTCCAACCACCAATTTGTCACACGGTCGAACACAGAAAATTTGTGGAGGCTGAATATTCAAATGTCTAAATAACTTTGACACAAGACCTGGATAAGGAAGTTGACCCCTATCCTTTACCACTGCTCTATACATATGGAACATAATAGTGTGAGGAAGAGAAAAAATTTTCCCTGCATTGATGGCGTACATCAGCTTTGCCTCTGAATTTGAAACATCAGTCTTGAAAGTTGATTTTGGTCTGAGACAATTAATCACAATTTTGTGAAGCAGAATGTTGAACGCACGCATCCTTGAGTATGTAATCCTTCCCTTGTCCTTCGTCTTTAACAAGCTCCAATGTGGCACGAGTTATAGAAACACCGATGGGTTGATATCTTCCTCTCTCAACACCAATCACATACGCCAAAGATATCCACATCAACCACAAAGTCCTTATCTCGGACACTAAAAGAGATTCTATTCGAATCCAAGAAGCTAAGATTTGAATAGAAATATGCAATTAGTTGAGCATAGGCTTCGTGGTGTCGTAATGTAACTGCTCAAGTTGAAGAAAATGAACTTTTCCCTCAAATTTACATTCACAAAGATCAAGGAAGTCAAAATCCACACTCCTAGGTTTATCACCCCACGCTTCAACAATTTGGAGTATAGATCTTTCTGTTCCTTCGATCTAAACAACTCGTTCTTTTTCCTCGAATTTTTGCCGCAACACCCATTCTCGGTTGAAATTGGCTATACAATTTATCATCATCATTCCCATCGATTGATTCAGTCCTCCAACACGCGGATCACTTGGGATATTTGCAAGGGTTTCCTCTGCCAAACCCTTAGGAGCAATTCCCAAATCCTCCATTTTTCGCAAAAAGATATATTCATTCTCATATCTCTTGTCTTTAAGAAACCCATTGTAGTTCAATGGAGTACCAGTGCTCTTTAAAGCACGGTAAAGCTTATAAATAAAAGAGGGCTTTTGAATTCTTACAGATCTCGCGTCCTCAACGATTTCTTCCTCTTGTTGATGACCAACACCCCGTGGACTAGATGGTGGAGAATGACGCCGCGAGAATGTTGTGGGCTCGCCGCCGACTTGGTAACTCCTCTTCTTCAGTGAGATCAAAGTGAGTAGGTCCCTCACTCATTTTCCGTGGTCCCCTGCTTGCGATCCTCGAAGACTTTCTTGAAGACGACATCTTTCACAGTCTTCGGAAGATTCCAAACTTGTTTTTCCCAAGAAAGTTGACAACTTTTTGAAGATTAAACAAGGGAAGAAAACAGAATGGAAGATCGGTGCTTTCTAGGGTTTTTGTGAGTGAATCAAGAGGAACGGACAGAATATAAGGCACTGGAAGAGAGGCATACGAAACGTCGTAAAAAAGAAAGTATAAAGATGTCTTTTCAAAAAATAACTGCCTTTTTCGAGAAAATAGTCATTTAAAAAATAACTTCTTTTTCGAAAAGGAAACGTTGCAGTAATCACATCAATTAAAGATAGCAATAATCAAACACTCTTGATAAACGTACCTTTTCAAGATAAGATTCGAGAGAAAATAACTTACAGTCAAGGTCTTGTTTGTCTGAGTCTGAGAGTCTCTAGACTTTAACTTCTTCAAGCCTCAAAATGTTGAGTCTTGAACGGATGATTTCAAATTGATTTTTCTCCAAAGGCTTTGTAAATATATCCGCCGCCTTGGTTCTTTGAGTCAACAAACTGAATCGAAATTTCTCCATTTTGAACATGATCTCTAATGAAGTGATGTCGAATCTCTATATGCTTTGCTCTTGAGTGAAGAATTGGATTCTTGGTCAGATTGATTGCGCTGGTGTTGTCACAATTAATCTCCGTGCATGAATCTTTAATTCCAAAGTCTCTTAGCTATTGTTTTATCCACAGAATTTGTGAACAACAACTTCCAAGAGCTACATACTCTGCTTTTGCTGTAGAAAGAGCTAATGTATTTTGCTTCCTTGAAAACCAAGACACCGCCCCGCTTCCAAGTAGCCGATGTGTACCCGAGGTGCTCTTTCTATCAACTCGCATCCAGCTAGGTCTCAAGGTCCGAGTATCCAAGAAGAGTAAAGTCTCCCCTTTTTGGATACCAAAGACCGAGACTTGAAGTTGAAGTAATGTATTTGATAATACGCTTTGCAGCACTTAGATGAGATTCTTTTGGGTCTGCTTGAAATCTAGCACAAATGCCAACACTAAACAAAATGTCAGGTCTAGAAGCTGTAAGATAAAGAAGTGAACCGATGATACTCCTGTATAGCTTCTGGTCAACTTTCTTTCCTCCTTCATCTTTGTCTATCTTCAAGGAACTTGACATTGGTATGTCAGTCTGTTTGCAATTTTCCAGTCCAAACTTTTTGACAAGATCATTAGCATATTTTTCTTGATGAATAAAGGTCCCTTCCTCCAATTGTTTCACTTGAAGTTCAAGAAAGAAGGTTAACTCACCCATCATGCTCATCTCAAATTCATCATGCATAGTCTTAGAGAATTTCTTGCATAAACTTTCATTAGAGGATCCAAAAATAATATCATCTACATATATTTGAACAAGAATAAAACTTTTGTTTTCTTTTTTGATAAAAAGAGTAGTGTCTACTTTACCTTTGACAAAGCCGTTTTGTATTAAAAACTTACTCACTCGTCGTACCAAGCTCGGGGTGCTTGCTTTAAACCATACAAGGCTTTTTCGGCCCAAAACCGACCGGCTTCCTTGGGTCTTCAAACCCGGGTGGTTGTTCCACATAGACTTCCTCATGGATAAATCCATTCAAGAAAGCACTTTTGACGTCCATTTGGAATAACCTGAAATTCTTATAACAAGCAAAAGCAAGTAATAATCGGATTGCTTCTAACCTTGCTACTGGTGCGTAAGTCTCGTCATAGTCTATCCCTTCTTCTTGCGTATATCCCTTGGCCACGAGTCTTGCTTTGTTTCTTACGACCTTTCCTTTTTCGTCCATCTTGTTCCTGAAAACCCATTTGCCTCCAATAATAGACTTACCTTTCGGTTTAGGAGTCAATTCCCGTACATCATTAATATTGAATTGTCTGAGCTCTTCTTGCATAGCTTCAATCCAGCTTTCATCAGACAAAGCTTCTTCTATGCTTTTGGGTTCTATTTTAGAGACAAGAGCCACAACACTAGACTCTTCGCGCCTTTTGGATCTTGTGCGAATTCCTTCATTAATGTCGCCTATAATGAGATGTTTGGGATGACTGGACTTATGCTTCCAGTTACTGGTTGGTTTGTCAGGTTGATGATCACTTCCTTCATTTGAATCTTCAATAATCATTTGATGCTGGTCTTTCGTAGTCTCGAGCTTCTTCTTGAGATATAGACTTTGTAGAGTCTAGAGCAGTTCGATTCTTCAAGATGAGTCTCGAATAGATTCATTTTGCATAGAATCTTAAAATCTGACATTCATTGATTCCTCCACAGATTGACTCTTCTTGTTATAGACTCGTAGGCTTTGCTTGAGGTTGAATATCCAAGGAAGATGCCTTCATCTGACTTTTCTTCAAACTTACCAACTCGATCATTTTGCATTTTTCAATATAAAGCATTTACATCTAAACACATGAAAGTATGAAACAATAGGTTTCTTTCCTTTGAATAACTCATAGGGGGTTTTCTCTAAAATAGGTCTTAGAAAAACTTTATTGATAATATAACATGCAATTGAAACTGCTTCGGCCCAAAAACGTGAAGATATATTACTTTCAATTAAAAGAGTTCTAGCCATTTCTTGAAGCGATCTATTCTTTCTTTCCACAACTCCATTTTGCTCTGGAGTATATGGAGAGGAAACACATGCTAAAAACCGATTCATCACAAAATTTTGTAAAATCTTGATTTTCAAATTCACCTCCATGGTCTGTTCTTATACTTGAGATAACATACCCTTTTTCATTTTGAACATTTTTAGCAAACTTTTCAAAGTAAGAGAAGGTTTCAGCCTTACTTGCCAGGAAATATACCTAAGTAAATCGTGAGTAGTCATCTACAATTACTAGGCAATATTTCTTACCTCCAATGCTCGAGTTCCGGTTGGTCCAAAGAGATCCATATGCGTAAGCTGCAAAGCAGACACGATTAGTGGAAACTTGATTTATTGGTTTAAAGGAATTTCTTACCTGTTTTCCCAATATGCAAGGTATGCATAGATTAGACTTTTGGTATGACAGATTGGGTAAACCACAAACAAGCCTTTTTGCTGAAATTTTAGCCATCTGCTTCATATTAACGTGCCTAAGCTTTCTATGCCAAAGGTTTGCTTCGTCTTGAATTGAGATCAGACATTGCGATTCATCTGGTTTCACATCCAAGAGGTAGATATTTCCATGTCTTCGGCCCATGAATGACTCGAGTAGAATCTTTACCGATTCCCGAACATATTCCTTCTTGAAAGTTGATTTTGAAACCAAGATCACACACTGATCGATACCGAGCAAATTGTAGTTAAGTCCTTCCACTAATGAAACATTGCTAATTGTGAGGTTTCCAATCTTTACAGATTCCAAATCCCACAATTCTTCCTTTGCTGTTTCCTCCAAATGAGACTTTTCCGCCATTTACTTGAACAAGTTTTATGAAGCAATTTGAATCTCCTGTCATATGTCTTGAGCATCCACTATCCAGATACCATTTAACCTTCTTCTTGATAGTGACCTGCACTTAAAAAAGCGACTTAAGTTTTCTTTGGTACCCATATTTTCTTGGGTCCATTTGTGTTAGTATGATATGTGGTTTTAGCCCATACTTTCTTAATAGGTTTCCAAACCATAGGACATTCTTTTTCAAAATGATCTGCACTATTGCACTTTGAACATCTGAGAGCATTTCGTCCTACTGGTTTTACAAAAACCTTTTTGAAATGATTTTTGTAAGCTTCTCTTGAAGGTCTTTGCTTAATTCTTTCCTTCACTTTAGGAAAATCAATTAAAGGAATGGCTTTCGCTGTCATTCCCAAATCATATTTATTGAAATAAGGTCTTTGTCGAAAGAATTTTCTCAAGTTTTTCAGATCCTTTGAAAATCTTTTTGAAATATTTGAAATGTCATTTTTTAGAAATGCATTTTCTTTCAAGAGATTATCTTCGCTTTCTTTAAGAGAAGAGACATTTATGTCTAAACATTTCACCTTTTCTTTCAAAACACTTTCCTGTTGTTTTAGAGCATAATTCTCCTTTTTGAGTTTGGAAATCCTTTTAAGAGAAGTCTTAAGACTAAAACATAACTCATCAATGTATTTAGAAACTTTAACAGGATTTTAAAGTTACTTACCTCAAATTCACTGTATGAATCTCGAGTCCGATTCGAGTTTGAATCTGAATCCGATTGTGCCATCAGACATATGTTGGCATAATCATCATCACTTTCTTCACACTCCGTATCACTCTAGGTTTCTGCTTTAAGACCCTTTCGATACTTTTCAGCTTTTCCTTTCTTTTTCCTCAAAGGCGGACAGTTGGGTCTGATGTGTCCCTTTTTCTTACTTTCAAAGCAGACTACATCTTTGTTTGATTCATCATCTTCAATGCAGACTTAGTCTCGTTGCTTTTGAAAACTCGTTTCTTTGGATTGAATCTTCTTCCTTTTCTCGTTCAGCTTTCGAATCTTCTTATCATGAGAGCAAGCTCCTCATCGTCCATATCATCTTTAGAATCAGAATATCGAATCATCATTGGATTTTAATGCAATGGATTTCTTACCTTTAGGATCTTCATCTTCATTGATTCGCTCCACTTCATAAGACCGAAGAGTCCCAACCAACTCATCGACAGATAGTGGCATGATTCTTTGTGTCTCTCTTATTGAGGTCTTTATATGATTCCAATCCTTGGAGAGTCCTCGCAGTAGCTTGTTTACCTTCATGGGATCAGAAATTGGTTGACCTTGATTTTCAAGACCATTCACGATATCTGTAAAACGACTAAACATGTCAGTTATAAATTCTCCTGATTTCATTTTGAAGGCTTCGTATTGACCGAGGAGAATGTTGATTCTTGTCTCTTTCACTCGATTTGTTCCTTCATAAGTAATATGTAATCTATCCCAGACTTCTTTAGCTGTAACACAAGAAGATATTATGTTATATTCAGTAGGTGACAAAGCACAATATAAAGAATAAATTGCTTTTGCATCAAGAGCTTGTCTCTTGATTATTTCTTCCTGAGTCATTTCACTAGACTCAACAGCTTCTTTTCCTCTCTCTCGAGACGTATGCAGCTTTAGGAGTGATTCCTCTTTCTACGACATCCCATTCCAAAGGATCCTTTGATCTTAGGAACGCTTTCATCTTGTTCTTCCAGATGTTGTAATCATTTCCATCAAAGTAAGGTGGTCTGGTATTGCTTTGCCCTTCCACCAGCCCTGGAGCTAGCATACTAGCCATGGATCTTTTACTCTGAACTAAAACACTTCAAACAAAGTGAGTACACGAGTTCTTATACCAATTGATATAACTAGTATAAGCACCTAGGGGGTGAATAGGTAAAAAAAAAATTTTTCGAGATACGAAAGCAATACTAGGCAGACAATAGAAAGTAAGATCTCCTTTAGCTAACAAAATGAATTAAGATCAAAGTAAAGCGGAGAGTAGGGAAGAGAAAATTAAACACAAGGTTTATAGTGGTTCGGCTTATTCAAAGCCTACGTCCACTTTTTCGCACCGATGCCCACCGGGCTGGATTTCACTATGAACAAAAGAGATGTTACAAAGAATGCTTTCCCTTGATTCCACAAAGTGTAGATACTCTACCACACTTCCTCAAGGTATCTCAAAATATGAACTCTCTTTTGTGTACAAGATTTCGCTCAGTAAATGGATTGATTAAGAACAAGGAGCTTTAGACTTTGAAATTCTTCTATCGTGCACTTCTCTCGAACAACTGGAACGTCTTCCTTTTATACTCCTTTATGCCATCATACCCGTTGGCACTTACCAAAGGAATTCCTCCAATCTACCCGTTGGACGGAATCAATTAGGAAGATCATTCGAGCTATTAAAAGAACATGTCGATAGCCCATCAATCCTGCTCGTCCATACAATCAGGATCTTGGTTTCCATAAGTAGAACCTTCCAAGTATACTTTCGCCAATCATCGGATCCTTAAACAATCTTGATTCGAATAAAGGATTCCGTTATGTCATATCCAGCCAAGAGATCTTCTCCGTTGATAAGGCTAAATCCTTAATGAAACATCCGATTCGGATAGCCTTTCTTCAACGGATTAGAAACCGTTAATGAGAATAGACTTTGCTTCTTGAGTCCGGCAATCCGGAGGTCTTCGGACTTTAAATAGTAGAGTCTGCAAATCTTCAGATTAGACTGATGGAAACGTTTTGTCAGCTTCAAAACACTTCATGAAGATTTCTCCAACAAAAGGAACTCAAGAAGCCATGAAAGGAGTGTGTAGAGTGTGTCTGTTGATAAGATCACACCTCATTGGGAAGGGTGTGTACAAATCAACAATGACATGAATTAAACTTCAATTTTTAGTCAATTGTTTTTGGAGTCAGCTACTTCTAAAAGTGAAAGAAGGGTACGCAAGCCAGCTATTGGAGAAAACTTCCTTGCATGTTTTGAAGCTGACAAAACGTTTCCATCAGTCTAGTTTGAAGACTTGCAGACTCTTTAGTCAAAGTCTGAAGACTGCCAAACCGCCAGACTCAAAATTCAAAGTCTATCCTCATTGACAGTTTCTAGACCGTCGAAAAAAGACTTATCCAGAACTGAGTATTTCGTTAAGGATTTGATTCTATCGATTAAAGAAGATCTCTCGGCTGGATATAACATCTTGGAATCTATTATTCATTTTGATTCGGGTAATTTAGATCCGTTGATTGGCGAAGCATACTTGGAAGGTTTTACTTATGGAAACCTAGATCCTGATTGTATGGGCGAGCAGGATTGGTGGGCTATCGTTATATTCCTTAAATAACTCGAAATCTCCCTAATTGATTCTGTCCAACGTGTAGATTGGAAGAGCTCATTTGGTAAGTGCCAACAGTTATGAAGGCATGGAGGAGTATATAAGGAAGATGTTCCAGTTATTCGAGTGTGTGCGCGATAAAAGAATTCCAAAGTCAGAAACTCCTTGTTCTTTGTCAATTCAATTGTTGAGCGAAAACTTGTACTCAAAAGAAAGTTTATACTTTTGTGAGACCTTGAGGAAGTGTAGCAGAGTCTCTACACTATGGAATCAAGGAAGAGCTATACTGTAACAACTCTTTTGATTCTTAGTGAAATCCACCTGGTGGGCTGTCAGTGCAGAAGAGTGGACGTAGGCTTGGATTAAGCCGAACAACTATAAACCTTATGTTCTTATTCTCTTTCCTAAGCTCTTTTATTTTGATCGTAACTCTATTTGATTATTAGAGTCTAATTTCCTTTTCATAATCTATTGCTAAACAGAGTTGGTTTAAAAGCAAAATTATATACTTTACTCTGCAAAATTTGTTTGTGCACCTATTCACCCCCTCTAGGTGAAATCATTGAAGGCGCGGAACCCATAAGATCTCAAAAGCCCGCTTTTATCTTTAAGCTTTACTATGCATTGAAGAGGGGAGGCAATCCCTTGAATTATATTGATGAATTTTTGAAAGATAAAGGGTATCGAAATGAAACTCACTTTTTGCGAACAATGGAACGATTGGAGATTGCTCCTGCGAGGGCGGCAGATCGAGCATTTGCGAATATTCCCAGTGATCCACGTATTGGAGGTCTTAGTCAGCCTGATGGGAATGATGATGACAAAATATACACTCATTTCAAGCCTAGAATGGGTGTTAGGGCGAATATTCGAAGCAAAAGGACAGATTTGTTTCGCTCGGAGGAACACAAGCGACTTTACTCCAAGTTGCTAAAAGAGGGGTGATGAATCCGAGAAGTGTAGACTTTGATTTTCTTGATTCTTTGAATGTGAAGTTGCGAGAGAAATTCACTCAACTTCAGCTTGAGCGATTTTGTTCTAAGACGACAGAGGCATATCTAGAACTTACTACTTATTGCTATTCTAATCTAAGTTTCTAGATGCGAATAGATTTTCGTTTAGTGTTCAAGACCAGGACTATATTGTTGACATTGACATATTGGCGGATGTGATTGGAGTAGAGTGAGGGGCATTCCAATCGATTAGTGTGTCTATTGGTCGTGCGACGGTGGAGCTTGTTCGGGATGGAATGGCTGAAGGAAGAATTTCGTACTTGAGGATGAATGCCTCTAATATTTTGCTTCATAAGATCGTGATCAATTGCCTCAAACCCAAGTCAACTTCGAAGACCGACGTCTCTAACTTAGAAGCAAAGCTGATGTATGCCATCCACACTGGCAAGAAGTTCTCTCTGCCTCACACAATCATGTTTCACATGTACAGAACGATGGCAAAAGACAGAGGGCAACTTCCGTACTCAGCGCTTGGTACAAAGCTTTTCAGACGTTTCGATATTCAGCCTCCCAGGATTTTATGTGCTCGATCATGTGATCAAATGTAGTAGGACTGAAAATGGTTTCCAAAATGCGTTTGAAAGAGCTGGACAAGGCTTTGGAGCGATTGAAAGAGAAAACCTCTGTCAAGTCTCACCAAGGTTCTTCAGTTGCAAAACGAAAAGGGAAGGAGCCCATGACAGCTCCATCCAAGAAAAGAAGAGCACTCGTTCTGGAGGATGAAGAGGATGAGGACGATATTACCATTTCCGCTCTTGCACTGAGAAATCTACAAAGTGTTGTTCCAAAGACGGAAGAGAGAGAGGATCAAGACAAATACGAAGAAGAGGAAAGGAGTAGAGAGAGAAAAACAATGCAAAAGGAAGCAGAGGAAGAAAGGATTGCAGAAGAAGAAGAAGGGAGAGGTGAACAGGAGGAAACAGAGCATGAAGCGTACTTCTCACCTCTTGAGGGCATTGAAACAGGGGGAGTTGCTGAGAAAAGAGGTACATCTTCAATTGATGTTACTAGTGAAGGTGTTAGTCGTTCACCTACAAATCCAGAAGACATCTATGTCTCTCAATTCCCAGAGGAATGTCATGAGGTTTCATTGCCAAATCTGAGTGATCATGCTAGCTTGCCATCATCTGCAAATACTCCTACTAATCATGTAGAGGCAAGCACTCAGACTGATAATTCAGTAGACTTTCGCAGAGTGCTTGATGTTCTTATGGAGATGCAAGGCCAGATTTATTGTCACGCTCCGATCCTCGGGCACGCATACATCCTTCTACTTGGTCAATTTTAGAATGCGATATCACATGACTATGTATCGCCGACCCTTTCATTTATTAAGCACATGCAGAAGCAATTATAAATCTCCAGACAATAAAACAATGAGATAGAAAAGCAGGCCATATTTTTTATATTGAAATCTACAACCAAACCTTTATACATGGCATTAGACAGAGCACTTCACAAAACTATTCACAACTTCAAAGTCTCACTCTATCTACACATATACAAAGAGTTCACCAAGAGATGGGATTTCAATCCTCATCTGGGTCATACTCAGAATCATCCTAATCCTCTTCTGACTTTTCTTCCCTGAGCTCACATCCTTCAAGCTCTTCATCATTTTCCGGCTCATTGTCCTCTTATGGTTCCTCCTCCACAGGCTCATCTACAGGCCTGAAATGTTGTCCCACAACCGGGATGAGACTACGTCTCAGCAAGTTCTATCCCACCAAGACTCGATTAGGAAACCAATACGCTAACCGGGCTGCCTATGCACACACGGGTCAGAGGACTTACCTTGGCTTTAGATTCCACCTGCATATTAGCACAAATCAAATAGGCATCCAAGCAATCACATCACTGATCGAAGCATCGATCAAATCGACCCAGTCGATCACACGCCAACAAGACCACTCACGGTCACTTCCATTCAATCAATCATTTCACATCATCAGATCAAAACAATGATCAATCGACCTAGTCGATTACATGTCAACGATGACCATTCCCCTACCAATTCAGTTCAATCAATCAATCCATGACAAACGGATCAAATCATATCGATGATTCCATCTATACTTGATAATTAATCTCAACATTCCCACTTAAATATAGGCTCAAGGTGCTAGAGGTGACCCCAACACAAAGTCTCGTCATCGTGCGGTACATAGTCCTTGACCACAAATAACAATAGTATAAGGCACTAGAGGTAACTCACACGAAGTCTCGCTATCGTGCAGTACTTAGTCCTTCACTACAAAAGCAATAGTATAAGGCACTAGAGGTGACTCACACGAAGTCTTCTACTTGTGTAACACTTAGTCCGTTACTACAATAAGCAATGGTATAAGGCGCTAGAGGTGACTCACACGAAGTCTTCTACTTGTGTAGTACTTAGTCCTTTACCTGCTCATGATCCATTGGTTTCCCTCAACACAACACACACATCACATCAACTTCCAATAATCATCTTGCTTCAACTATAAGCCAACACACGATTAATCCCTCACGGCCCAATGACATTGTGCCTCGCACTTAACTTCCTCAATTAAAGTAATGTCTTAGCCTCATTTCTTCGTATTAAAAATACCCGATAAAAATTCGTGCGTGGGCACACGGCTGCCCTTAGCCAAAATATAATATTTTCCTTTCCATAACTCCCACATTTTCTGCAGTCCATTCAAATATTTTTGGCATTATCAACCGATGCCCGGTTATTTTTCAATTAATAACCAAAGGTTATTCAATTAAAGAATAATTTCCAATTTCATAAATAATTCAATTTAGCACAAAATAAAGCTCAATTAAATAAACGGACTGCGCCACGACAATCAGCACAAAATTCCGATCGTCGGCCATCTTAACCTTAATTTCCGAAATTTAATTAATTATTTAATTAATTTCAAAAATTAATAATTAATTACAATAAATCCAATTTAGCTCAAATTGGAGCTCAATTAAATAAACGGACTTCACCACGATCATCAGCATAAAATTTTGGCCACCGGCCATCTCGATTGAATTTCCGGAAAATAATTAATTAATTAAATCAATTTTGAAAAATAATATTTAATTACTAAAAATTCCAATTATGCCCGAATTGCCAAATTGAAGCCCGATAAGGGTCGGGAAAAATCCCGAGCTACCTTCAATAAATAGTAGACCACGTCTACTTGCTAAATGCACACTCAATTTGTCTAATTCGCATCATAATTGATTAATAAACACTAATCTATACTAATCTAACCACATAAACCTAATTAATTAAAACTAACCAACCCTTAAGCATCATTAATATACTAAGCAAGGATTAGTGAGATTACTCATCAGAATTAAACGCAAGTTGGATCAATCCAATGGGGACAACGCGAGGAACGATACTTCCTAAAGCGACTCTCGGGTTCGAGGCCCGGAAACTGCCCAAAGTGGGCCTTGAACAAGGCTGGAAACCCACTTTTCCAGCCGCTGTTCTAGGCTGGACAGAGCTGTCTTGGTGGCTGAAACGGCGAAGCAGGGCTGACGGAGGGCGAGCGGGACTTCGGGAAGGCCGCGGGGTGGCTGGGCGGAGCTAGGCAACGACCGGAGGTAGCTGCACGTGACTGGACAGAGGCGAAACAAGGCTGGGGTCACACGGCGGGGACAGCAGGCGTGGGTGTGAGGCGGCGGATCGCGCGGCATCACACGGGCAGAGCAGATGGCGGCCTGGCGCGGCTACGACGACGACAGTAGCTCTAGTCTTCAGGCAAGCCGCTCCGTTCTGCTGTCTTTGGTTCGACTTCTGCTTCGCACGAACAAGAGAGGAAAGAGGGAGAGTGTCGAGAGAGAGAGAGAGAGAGAGAGAGAGAGAGAGAGAGAGAGAGAGAGAAGAAGATAAGAGAGAAAGAGAAGTTTGAAAAGTCAAAGAAGAAAAGTAAAGTGGAAGCCAGCCAAGCATTCAGTGGAAGGGGGCTGCGCACGAGGGAAAAGAAAAAGAGAGGGAGAGAGAGAAAAAGAAAAAGAAAGAAAGAAAGAGAGAGAGAGAAGAGAAAAAGGAGTGTTTGGCTAAAAAGGGAAAAGGAATGGGAAGATCACAAAAATAAATGGATTTCCTCAAATAGAAAATCCTAACCCCAATTTCTTTTAAATAAGCTCATGACTCTCAAAAGGATTTTCCAACTTAGAGTTCTTGATCCCCACTTGCAATTTGCATCCAAAATCCCTCTTAAATTTCTCTCAAATAACTCTCCCAAAAATCAATTGATATTTCCATTATCAAATTGATTATTTTCCTTATCCAAGAATCCCCCCATGCTTCTCAATTTAACCATCAAAATTAATCCCCGGCTTCAATCGAACGAAAACGGCCCTAACCTAACTTTTTCCCAAAAAGCCTCAATTGACAGAAAAATCTTCTGAGACTGAGTCATGGATCCTACAATTTATTATGATATGACAGAACCTTCAATTTCTGAAATCGGACTTGAATCGACAGTTAATTTCCATTTGGCGCGTTTTTAGCGTAACCTAGGCTACCAGGTGGTTTTCAGAACTTTTTAAGGCAAATGACCCGTGGTCGATTTTCTTCAAACCACTATGAACCCATTCGACTTAATGGCGACTCTTGATTGTCATGAAAATCTTGAGGATTCAATTACGGACACAAGGTACCAAAACGACAAGTAAAATCATATTAGTGTCGGTCGACAAGAATTTTCCAATTTAGTAGTCACCCACGATCGGCCATACATCTCAGTTGAACAGACCTATCTCTAATCTTAAATCAATTTTTAACTGTGCCGCAATGGTCTCTAAAGATGAGCACGGTCGAGAAGTCGATTCTTGATCGAATTCTCAAGTTTATTGCCTTAAAATTTCTTAATTACTTGCCCAGACAGTCTAGTTATCTCAAGAGTGATCGGCTCTGAGAATAGCCCTATAAACGCATCAACGAAATGCCCGATTAATTTAGAAGAAAATAGGTTGAGAAATTCAGGATGTCACATTTATGCCCTGGGATGCAAAGTTCAGAACTTGCAGAATGCAGGTCAAGCCTCTTCAGTTTCCTTGCATGATCAAGTTCATGCCCTTGCTCTTCAAGTTCAAGCAAATGCCAAGGGTGAAGATGTGGCTCAACTGAAGGAGAATTTGAAAAGGCAGGAAAAGATTGTCCAGTCAATGGAAGATTTTCAGCTTGTTCGCGTTCCTAGGCAACCATAATTCCATTATCTTTTTATTTCTACCTTTTTTAATGCTGACAAAAAGGGGGAGAGATGGTGCAGATTTGAGATTTGACTCTCGTTTGACCTTACTTTTTGAATGACTTTTTACTTTTGTTTGGTTGTTTGGCTGTGATTGGATTTGGATTTGGATTGTTTGATCATTTGTTTATTTTAAGCACTATTGGTATTTCATGGCAAAGATAATTGTTTATTTACAGGACTAACTTATTTCCTGTGGATGCAGATTTAATGCTGTCTTTACTAAGTCAATTATCTTTGTTAGATATCCATGTTTGCTTGAGTACTGTTTTGCAGGTCAAAAATATCTAAATCTGCAGAAAAGTTTTGTCACCATCAAAAAGGGGAAGATTGTTGGAGAAAACTTTCTTGCGTGTTTTAAGGCTGACAAAACGTTTCCATCAGTCTAGTCTAAAGACTTGCAGACTCTTTAGTCAAAGTTTGAAGACCGCCGAACCGCCAGACTCAAGATTCAAAGTCTATCCTCATTGACAGTTTTTAGACCGTCGAAGAAGACTTATCCAGAACTGAGTATTTTGTTAAGGATTTGATTCTATTGATTGAAGAAGATCTCTCGGCTGGATATAGCATCTTGGAATCTATTATTCGTTTTGATTCGGCTAATTTAGATCCGTTGATTGGCGAAGCATACATGAAAGGTTTTACTTATGGAAACCTAGATCCTGATTGTATGGGCGAGTAGGATTGGTGGGCTATCGTCATATTCCTTAAATAACTCGAAATCTTCCTAATTGATTCTGTCCAACAGGTAGATTGGAAGAGCTCCTTTGGTAAGTGCCAATGGGTATAAAGGCATGGAGGAGTATATAAGGAAGATGTTCCAGTTATTCGAGTGTGTGCACGATAGAAGAATTTCAAAGTCTAAAGCTCATTGTTCTTTGTCAATTCAATTGTTGAGCGAAAACTTGCACTCAAAAGAGAGTTTATACTTCTGTGAGACCTTGTGGAAGTGTAGCAGAGTCTCTACACTATGGAATTTGGGAAGAGCTATACTGTAACAACTCTGTTGATTCTTAGTAAAATCCAGCCGGTGGACTGTTAGTGCGGAAGAGTGGACGTAGGCTTGGATTAAGCCGAACCACTATAAACCTTGTGTTCTTATTCTCTTTCCTAAGCTCTTTTACTTTGATCGTAACTCTATTTGATTATTAGAGTCTAATTTCCTTTTCATAATCTATTGCTAAACACAGTTGGTTTAAAAGCAAAATTATATACTTTACTCTACAAAATTTGTTTGTTCACCTATTCACCCCATCTAGGTGCTCGTCCTAACTTTCACAATTGGTATCAGAGCCTGTGTACTCATTTAAATTAAAGTGTTTTTTACTTCAGAATTAACGATCTATGACTAGTATGTTGGCTCCAAGTCTGGTTGAAGGGCAAAGCAACATCAGACCGCCTTATTTTGATTGAAAGGAATACAGCATATGGAAAAACAAGATGAAGGCATTCCTAAGATCAAAAGATCCTCTGGAATGGGACGTGGTAGACAAAGGAATCATTCCTAAAGCTGCAACAGTCTTAGAAAGAGAAAAAGAAGCTGTTGAGTCCAGTGAAATGACTCAAGAAGAGATAACCAAGAGACAAGCTCTTGATGTAAAAGCAATTTATTCCTTATATTGTACATTATCTCCTACTGAATATAACAAAATATCTTTTTGTGAAACAGCTAAAGAAGTCTGGAATAGATTGCACATCACCTACGAAGGAACTGATCGAGTGAAAGAAACCGGAATCAATATTCTGCTCGGTCAATATGAAGCATTCAAGATGAAACCAGGTTACAGAAATCGTGAATGGTCTTGAGTATTAAGGTGAACCAATCTCTAGACTCATGAAGGTTAACAAGTTACTGCGTGGACTTTTCAAAGATTGGAATCACATAAAGACCTCAATAAGGGAGACACAAAAAATCATGCCACTCTCTGTTGACGAATTGGTTGGCACTCTTCAGTCTTATGAAGTGGAGCAAATCAATGAAGATGAAGATCCCAAAGGTAAGAAATCCATTACATTAAAATCTAATGATGATTCGATGTCACCATTTCGAAGACGATATGGACGATGAAGAGCTTGCTCTCATGATAAGAATGTTCAGAAAACTGAATAGAAATGGAAGAAGATTCAATCCGAAGAAACAAAATTCTTAAAAGCTATAAAATAAATCAGCTGAGGATGATGAATCTAACAAGGATGTAATCTGCTTTGAATGCAAGAAAAAAGGACACATCAGACCCAACTGTCCCTACTAAAAAGAAAGAAATGAAAAGCTAAGAAATATCGAAAAGTACTTAAAGCAGAAACTTGGAGTGATACCGAGTGTGAAGAAAATTATGATGATTATGTCAATATTTGTCTCATGGCACACTTAGAATCGATTCGACTGAGCAGCACTCGGACTCGGGCAGGTGATATCGAGGTAAGTAATTTAAAAATTCCTACTAAAGTCTCCAAATATATTGATGAATTGTGTCTTAGTCTCAAAACCTCTCTCAAGAGGATTTCCGAACTTAAAAGGGAAAATTCTACACTAAAGCAACAGAAGATTGTTTGGAAAGAAAATGTCGAAAGTTTAGATAAAAATGTTATTACTTTAAAAGAAAATGCAGACAATCTTTCAAAAGAAAATGCATTTTTGAAAAATGATATCTAAAGTATTTCTAAAAGATTTTCTATAGGATCTGCGTGATATAACTAGTATAAGCACCTAGAGGGGGGTGAATAGGTATAAAAATAATTTTTCGAGATACGAAAGCAATACTAGGCGGACAATAGAAAGGAAGATCTCCTTTAGCTAACAAAATGAATTAAGATCAAAGTAAAGCGGGGAGTAGGGAAGAGAAAATTAAACACAAGGTTTATAGTGGTTCGGCTTATTCCAAGCCTACGTCCACTCTTTTCGCACCGATGACCCCACCGGCTGGATTTCACTATGAACAAATGAGATGTTATAGCAATGCTTTCCCTTGATTCCACCGTGTAGATACTCTACCACACTTCCTCAAGGTATCTCAAAATATGAACTCTCTTTTGTGTACAAGATTTTGCTCAGTAAATGAATTGACTAAGAACAAGGAGCTTCAGACTTTGAAATTCTTCTATCGTGCACCTCTCTCGAACAACCGGAACGTCTTCCTTTTATACTCCTTTATGCCATCATACCCGTTGGCACTTACCAAAGGAATTCCTCCAATCTACCCGTTGGACGGAATCATTAGGAAGATCATTCGAGCTATTAAAGGAACATGTCGATAGCCCATCAATCCCGTTCGCCCATACAATCGGGATCTTGGTTTCCATAAGTAGAACCTTCCAAGTATATTTCGCCAATCATCGGATCCTTAATCAATCTTGATTCGAATAAAGGATTCCGTTATGTCATATCTAGCCAAGAGATCTTCTCCAGTTGATAAGGCTAAATCCTTAATGAAACATCCAGTTCTGGATAGCCTTTCTTCAACGGATTAGAAACTGTCAATGAGAATAGACTTTGAGTCTTGAGTCCGCAGTCCGAGGTCTTCGACTTTAAATAGTAGAGTCCGCAAATCTTCGACTAGATCTGATGGAAACGTTTTGTCTGCTTCAAAACACTTCATGAAGATTTCTCCAACAATCTCCCCCTTTTTGATGGTGACAACTTTCCTGCAGATTTGAATATCTTTGACCTGCAAAACATTACTCAAGCAAATATGGATATCTCATAAAGATTAATGGCTTAATGATAACACTAGAATCGCAACCACGTAAAATAGGTTAGACTTGCATGAGAGTAAAGCCATCAATAAGATATCAATAGTACTTAATATAAGCAGCAGTCAAATCCAAATCAAAGTTCAGTCGACATCCAGACACAAATCAAGTCAAAGTTCAAGACAAACCAAAGTTCAAAGATTTCAAATCTCGCATCTCTCCCCCTTTTTGTCATCATAAAAAAGGTTGAGATGGAGTCAAGATTGCTTGGGAACGCGAACAAGCTGGAAATCTCCCATTGACTATATGATGCCTTCCAGCTTTTCCAAATCTTCCTTTAGATGAGCCACTTCTTCACTCTTAGCATTTGCTTGAATCTGAAGAGCAAGGGCTTGGATTTGATCAGACAAGGAAACGGAAGAAGCCTATCCCGCATTCTTCAAGTTCGAACTTCGCATTCCAAAGCATATATCGACTCTTCATTTCCAAGAGAACATCAAGGATTCTCGCGGAAATCCGCTGAATTATCGCCCGTGATCGGCTTCGGCTCGATCTCGATGGAGTAAAAGGACGATGGTATATCAGCATGGTCACGCAGATTTGGCGATGAAGCATCATGTCCCTCCTCGGGGAATTGAGAGTCATGAATGTCCCTGGATCTCTGGCGGAGAGTGGTGACTCCTTCACTAGTAACATGATACGAGGACATTCCTCTTTTCTCACCATCTCCCCTTGTTTCCATGGCTTCAGGTGGAGAAGAGTGTTCCTCATGCTCTCCTTCCTCTTGATTTCCTCTTCCTTCTTCATCTTCTTCTTCAAACCTTTCCTCCTCTCGCTTCTCTTTCTTCAGCTTCTCTCTCCTCTTCTTCTTTTTCTTCTCGCTTCTTACTCCTCTCGCTTCTTTCTCTTCTTCTTCTTTTTCTTGTCCTTCTCTTTCCTCTGCTTCTTTCTCTTCTTCTTCTTCTTTTTCCTGTCCTTCTGTCTTTAACAAGTTCCAATGTGGCACGAGTAACAGATACATTGATAGGTTGATAACTCCCTCTCTCAACCCCAATTACATCCGCCAGCATATCCACATCAACCACAAAGTCCTTATCTCGGACACTAAAAGAAATTCTATTCGCATCCAAGAAGCTAAGATTTGAATAGAAATATGCGGTTAGTTGAGCATAGGCTTCGTGGTGTCGAACGTAACTGTTCAAGTTGAAGAAAACGAACTTTTCCCTCAAATTTACATTCACAGCATCAAGAAATTCAAAATCCACACTCCTAGGTTTATCACCCCACGCTTCAACAATTTGGAGTATAGATCTTTCTGTTCCTTCGATCTAAATAACTCTGTTTTTTTTCCTCGAATTTTTGCCGCAACACCCATTCTCGGTTGAAATTGGATGTACAATTTATCATCATCATTCCCATCGATTGGATTTAGCCCTCCAACACGCGGATCACTTGGGATATTAGCAAGGGTTTCTTCCGCCAACCCCTTAGGAGCAATTCCCAAATCCTCCATTTTCCGCAAAAAGATATATTCATTTCCATATCCCTTGTAGGATCTGCGTCTTCAACGATTTCTTCCTCTTGTTGATGATCAAGACCCTGTGGACTAGATGGTGGAGAATGACGCTGCTGAGAATGTTGTGGGCTCGCCGCTGACTTGGTGACTCTTCTTCTTCAGTGAGATCAAAGTGAGTAGGCCCCTCACTCATTCGCCGTGGTCCCCGCTTTGCGATTCTCGAAGACTTTCTTGACGAAGACATCTTTCACAATCTTCGGAAGATTCCAAACTTGTTTTTCCCAAGAAAGTTGACAACTTTTTGAAGATTAAACAAGGGAAGAAAACAGAATGGAAGATCGGTGCTTTCTAGGGTTTTTGTGAGTGAATCGATGAGGAGCGGACAGAATATAAGGCTTTGGAAGAGAGGCATACGGAACGTCGTAAAAAGAAAGTATAAAGATGCCTTTTCAAAAATAATCGCCTTTTTCAAGAAAATAGTCATTTAAAAAATAACTTCTTTTTTCGAAAAGGAAACGTTGCAATAATCACGTCAATTAAAGATAGCAATAATCAAACACTGTTGATAAACGTGCCTTTTCAAGATGAGATTCGAGAGAAAATAACTTACAAGTCAAGGTCTTGTTTGTCCGAGTCTCGAGAGTCTCTAGACTTTAACTTCTTCAAGCCTCAAAATGTTGAGTCCGGAACGGATGATTTCGAATTGATTTTTCTCCAAAGGCTTTGTAAATATATCCGCCGATTGATTCTTTGAGTCAACAAGGCGAATCGAAATTTCTCCATTTTGAACATAATCTCTTATGAAGTGATGTCGAATCTCTATATGCTTTGCTCTTGAGTCAAGAATTGGATTCTTGGTCGATTGATTGCGCCGGTGTTGTCACGTTAATCTCCGTGCATGAATCTTTAATTCCAAAGTCTCTTAGCTGTTGTTTTATCCACAGAATTTGTGAACAACAACTTCCAAGAGCTACATACTCTGCTTCGTAGAAAGAGCTACTGTATTTTGCTTCCTTGAAAACCAAGACACTATCCTACTTCCAAGTAGTTGATAGGTACCCGAGGTGCTCTTTCTATCAACTCTGCATCCGGCTAGATCTGCGTCTGAGTATCCATGAAGAATAAAGTCTCCCTTTTTAGGATACCAAAGACCGAGACTTGAAGTTGAAGCAATGTATTTGATAATACGCTTTGCAGCACTTAGATGAGATTCTTTAAGGTCTGCCTGAAATCTAGCACAAATGCAAACACTAAACAAAATGTCAAGTCTAGAAGCTGTAAGATATAGAAGTGAACCAATGATACTCCCGTATAGCTTCCGGTCAACTTTCTTTCCTCCTTCATCTTTGTCTATCTTCAAGGAACTTGACATTGGTATGTCAGTCTTTTTGCAATTTTTCAGTCCAAACTTTTTGACAAGATCATTAGCATATTTTTCTTGATGAATAAAAGTCCCTTCCTCCAATTGTTTCACTTGAAGCCCAAGAAAGAAGGTTAACTCACCCATCATGCTCATCTCAAATTCATCCGCATAGTCTTAGAGAATTTCTTGCACAAACATTCATTAGAGGATCCAAAAATAATATCATCTACATATATTTGAACAAGTATAAAACTTTTGTTTTCCTTTTTGATAAATAGAGTAGTGTCTACTTTACCTTTGACAAAGCCGTTTTGTATTAAAAACTTACTCAGCCTGTCGTACCAAGCTCGGGGTGCTTGCTTTAAACCATACAAGGCTTTTTTCAATCAAAACCGACCGCTTCCTTGGGTCTTCAAACCCGGGTGGTTGTTCCACATAGACTTCCTAATGGATAAATCCATTCGGGAAAGCACTTTTGACGTCCATTTGGAATAACTCGAAATTCTTATAACAAGCAAAAGCAAGTAATAATCGGATTGCTTCTAACCTTGCTGCGGTGCGTAAGTCTCGTCATAGTCTATCCCTTCTTCTTGCGTATATCCCTTGGCCACGAGTCTTGCTTTGTTTCTTATGACCTTTCCTTTTTCGTCCATCTTGTTCCCGAAAACCCATTTGGCTCCAATAATGAGACTTACCTTTCGGTTTAGGAGTCAATTCCCAGACATCATTAATACTGAATTGTATGAGCTCTTCTTGCACAGCTTCAATCCAGCTTTCATCAAACAAAGCTTCTTCTATGCTTTTGGGTTCTATTTCAAAGACAAGAGCCACAGCACTAGACTCTTCGCGCCTTTTGGATCTTGTGCGAATTCCTTCATTAATGTCGCCTATAATGAGATCTTTGGGATGACTGGACTTATGCTTCGTTCATTTGAATCTTCAACAATCATTTGATGCTGGTCTTTAGAAGACTGAGCTACTTCTTTAGACTTTGTAGAGTCTCGGAGCAGTTCGATTCTTCAAGATGAGTCCGAATAGATTCATTTTGCATAGAATCTTGAAATCGACATTCATTGATTCCTCCACGATTGAGTCTTCTTGTTGTAGACTCGTAAGCTTTGCTTGAGGTTGAATATCCAAGGAAGATGCCTTCATCGACTTTTCTTCAAACTTGCCAACTCGATCATTCGCATTTTTCAATATAAAGCATTTGCATCCAAACACATGAAAATATGAAACAATAGGCTTCTTTTCTTTGAATAATTCATAGGGGGTCTTTTCCAGAATAGGCCTTAGAAAAATTCTGTTAATAATATAACATGCTGTAGAAACTGCTTTAGCCCAAAAACGTGAAGATATATTACTTTCAATTAAAAGAGTTCTAGCCATTTCTTGAAGTGATCTATTCTTCCTTTCCACAACTCCATTTTGCTCTAGAGTATATGGAGAGGAGAACACATATTGAAAACCAGATTCATCACAGAATTTTGTAAAATCTTGATTTTCAAATTCACCTCCATGGTCTGTTCTTATACTAGAGATAACATACCCTTTTTCATTTTGAACCTTTTTAGCAAACTTTTCAAAGTAAGAGAAGGTTTCAGACTTACTTGCCAGGAAATATACCCAAGTAAATCGTGAGTAGTCATCTACAATTACTAGGCAATATTTCTTACCTCCAATGCTCTGAGTTCTGGTTGGTCCAAAGAGATCCATATGCAGAAGCTGCAGTACACGATTAGTGGAAATTTGATTTATTGGTTTAAAGGAATTTCTTACATGTTCTCCCAATATGCAAGGTGTGCATAGATCAGACTTTTGGTATAACAGATTGGGTAAACCACGAACAAGCCTTTTTGCTGAAATTTTGGCTATCTGCTTCATATTAACGTGCCCAAGCTTTCTGTGCCATAGGTTTGCTTCGTCTTGAATTGAGATCAGACATTGCGATTCATCTGGTTTCACATCCAAGAGGTAGATATTTCCATGTCTTTGGCCCATGAATGACTGAGTAGAATCTTTACTGATTCCTGAACATATTCCTTCTTGAAAGTTTATTTTGAAACCAGTATCACACAAATGGGATCGATACTGAGCAGATTGTAGTTAAGTCCTTCCACTAATGAAACATTGCTAATTGTGAGGTTTCCAATCTTTACAGTTCCAAATCCCACAATTCTTCCTTTGTTGTTTCCTCCAAATGAGACTTTTCCGCCATTTACTTGAACAAGTTTTATGAAGCAATTTGAATCTCCTGTCATATGTCTTGAGCATCCACTATCCATATACCATTTTACCTTCTTTTTGATAGTGACCTGCATTTGAAAAAGAGACTCAAGCTTTCTTTGGTACCCATATTTTCTTGGGTCCATTTATGTTAGTATGATATGCGGTTTTAGCCCATATTTTCTTAACGGGTTTCCAAACCATAGGACATTCTTTCTCAAAATGATCTCGCACTATTGCACTTTGAACATCTGAGAACATTTCGTCCTACTGGTTTTACAAAGACCTTTTTGAAATGATCCTTGTAAGCAATTTTTGTGGGTCTTTGCTTAATTCTTTCATTTACTTTAGGAAAATCAATTAAAGGAATGGTTTCTGCTATCATTCCCAAACCAGATTTATTGAAATAAGGTCTTTGTACTGAAAGAATTTTCTCAAGTTTCTCAGATCCTATTGAAAATCTTTTTGAAATATTTGAAATGTCATTTTTTAGAAAGGCATTTTCTTTCAAGAGATTATCTTCGCTTTCTTTAAGAGAAGAAACATTTATGTCTAAACATTTCACATTTTCTTTCAAAACACTTTCCTGTTGTTTTAGAGCATAATTCTCCTTTTTGAGTTTGGAAATCCTTTTAAGAGAAGTCTTAAGACTAAAACATAACTCATCAATGTATTTAGAAACTTTAACAGGGATTTTAAAGTTACTTACCTCAAATTCACTGTATGAATCTGAGTCTGATTCAGAGTTTGAATCTCGAATCCGATTGTGCCATCGACATATGTTGGCATAATCATCATCACTTTCTTCACACTCGTATCACCCGGGTTTCGCTTTAAGTGCCTTTCGATACTTTTCAGCTTTTCCTTTCTTTTTCCTCAGAAGCGGACAGTTGGGTCTGATGTGTCCCTTTTTCTTACATTCAAAGCAGACTATATCTTTGTTTGATTCATCATCCTCAAATGCACTTAGTCTCGTTGCTTTTGAAAACTCGTTTCTTTGGATTGAATCTTCTTCCTTTTCGTTCAGCTTTTTGAATCTTCTTATCATGAGAGCAAGCTCCTCATCGTCCATATCATCTTCGAATCGGTAACATCGGAATCATCATTGGATTTTAATGCAATGGATTTCTTACCTTTAGGATCTTCATCTTCATTGATTCGCTCCACTTCATAAGACTGAAGAGTCCCAACCAACTCATCGACAGATAGTGGCATGATTCTTTGTGTCTCTCTTATTGAGGTCTTTATGTGATTCCAATCCTTGGAGAGTCCTCGCAGAGCTTGTTTACCTTCATGGGATCGAAATTGGTTGACCTTAATTTTCAAGACCATTCACGATATCTCGTAAACGACTAAACATGTCGTTATAGATTCTCCCGATTTCATTTTGAAGGCTTCGTATTGACCGAGGAGAATGTTGATTCTTGTCTCTTTCACTCGATATGTTCCTTCATAAGTAATATGTAATCTATCCTGAGACTTCTTTATTTGTAACACAAGAAGATATTCTGTTATATTCAGTAGGTGACAAAGCACAATATAAAGAATAAATTGCTTTTGCATCAAGAGCTTGTCTCTTGATTATCTCTTCCTATGTCATTTCGCTAGACTCAATAGCTTTTTTTCCTCTCTCTGAGACAGATGCAGCTTTAGGAGTGATTCCTCTTTCTACGACATCCCATTCCAGAGGATCATTTGATCTTAGGAACGCTTTCATCTTGTTCTTCCAGATGTTGTCATCCTTTCCATCAAAGTAAGGTGGTCTGGTATTGCTTTGCCCTTCCACCAGCCTTGGAGCTAGCATACTAGCCATGGATCTTTTACTCTGAAGTAAAACACTTCAAACAAAGTGAGTACACGAGCTCTGATACCAATTGATATAACTAGTATAAGCACCTAGAGGGGGGTGAATAGGTGTAAAAATAATTTTTCGAGATACAAAAGCAATACTAGGCAGACAATAGAAAGGAAGATCTCCTTTAGCTAACAAAATGAATTAAGATCAAAGTAAAGCGGAGAGTAGGGAAGAGAAAATTAAACACAAGGTTTATAGTGGTTCGGCTTATTCCAAGCCTACGTCCACTCTTCGCACCGATGCCCACCGGCCGGATTTCACTATGAACAAAAGAGATGTTACAAAGAATGCTTTCCCTTGATTCCACAAAGTGTAGATACTCTACCACACTTCTTCAAGGTGTCTCAAAATATGAACTCTCTTTTGTTTACAAGATTTTGCTCAGTAAATGAATTGACTAAGAACAAGGAGCTTCGGACTTTGAAATTCTTCTATCGTGCACCTCTCTCGAACAACTGGAACGTCTTCCTTTTATACTCCTTTATGTCATCATACCCGTTGGCACTTACCAAAGGAATTTCTCCAATCTACCCGTTGGACGGAATCAATTAGGAAGATCATTCGAGCTATTAAAGGAACATGTCGATAGCCCATCAATCCTGCTCGCCCATACAATCGGGATCTTGGTTTCCATAAGTAGAACCTTCCAAGAATACTTTGCCAATCATCGGATCCTTAATCAATCTTGATTCGAATAAAGGAATCCGTTATGTCATATCCACCAAGAGATCTTCTCCAGTTGATAAGGCTAAATCCTTAATGAAACATCCAGTTCGGGATAGCCTTTCTTCAACGGATTAGAAACTGTCAATGAGAATAGACTTTGAGTCTTGAGTCCGGGCAACCGGGAGGTCTTCGGACTTTAAATAGTAGAGTCTGCAAATCTTCGACTAGACTCGATGGAAACGTTTTGTCGCCTTCAAAACACTTCATGAAGATTTCTCCAACACTGAGAAATTAGAAAAGATTCTTTCAGCGCAAAGACCTTACTTCAACAAATCAGGTTTGGGAATGACTGCTGAAACCATTCATCTAATTGATTTTCCTAAGGTAAAGGAAAGAATTAAACAAAGACCTATAAAAAATTCTTACAAAAATCATTTTGAAAAAGTTTTTGCGAAACCTGTAGGCCGCAGTGCTCTTAAATGTTCTAAGTGTAATAGCTCAGAACATTTTGAAAAAGAATGTCCTATGGTTTGGAAACCTGTTAAGAAGGTTTGGGCGAAGACTGTATATCACACTAACTCCATTGGTCCCATGGGTACCAAAGAAAGCTTGAGTTTCTTTTTTAAATGCAGGTCACTATCAAGAAAAAGGTTAAATGGTACTTGGATAGTGGATGCTCAAGACATATGATAGGAGACTTAAATTGCTTCATAAAGCTTATGCAAGTTAATGGTGGAAAAGTTTCTTTTGGAGGAAATAGCAAAGACAGAATTGTGGGATTCGGAACTATAAAGATTGAAAGTCTCACGATCAGTAACGTTTCCTTAGTAGAAGGACTCAACTACAACTTGCTGAATATCAGCCAGCTGTGCGACACTAGTTTCAAAATCAACTTTCAAGAAGGAATATGTTCAGGAACCAGTAAAGACTCCTCTCAGACTTTCACGGGGCGAAGACATGGGAATATCTATCTCTTGGATATCAAACAAGAAAAATCTCAATGTCTAATCTCAATTCAAGAGGAAGCGAATCTATGGCACAGAAAACTTGGGCACATCAACATGAAGCAAATAGCCAAAATCTCAGCAAAGAAGCTTGTTCATGAACTACCCAATCTAACATACCAAAAATCTTACCTATGCACACCATGCGTATCGGGAAAACAGGTAAGAAATTCATTCAAACCAATAAATCAAGTATCTACTAATCGTGTACTGCAGCTCTTGCATATGGATCTCTTTGGACCAACTAGAACTCAGAGCATTGGAGGTAAGAAATATTGCTTAGTAATTGTGGATGATTATTCACGATTCACTTGAGTATATTTCCTCACAAGTAAGTCTGAAACATTTTCTTATTTTATAAAATTTGCTAAGAAAGTTCAAAATGAGAAAGGGTATGTTATTTCAAGTATACGGACAAACCATTGAGGTGAATTTGAAAATCAAGACTTTGCTAAATTCTGTAATGAATCTGGTTTTCAGCATGTATTCTCCTCACTTTTTATTCTAGAGCAGAATGGAGTTGTGGAAAGGAAGAATAGATCGCTGTAGGAAATGGCTAGAATTCTTTTAATTGAAAGTAACATTTCCTCTCGTTTTTGGGCTGAAGCAGTTTCTACAGTATACTATATTATTAATAGAGTCTTCTTAAGGCCTATTCTAGAGAAAACTCCCTATAAGTTGTTTAAAGGAAAGCAGCCAATTATTTCCTATTTTCATGTGTTTGGTTGCAAATGTTTTGTATTGAAAAATGCAAATGATCAAATTGGTAAGTTTGAAGAAAAATCAGATGAAGGTATCTTCCTTGGATATTCAACCACCAGCAAAGCTTATAGAGTATACAACAAAAAGACTAAATCTATGGAGGAATCGATGAATGTCAAATTCCAAGAATTTATGCAAAATCAATTGATTCGGACTCAACCTGAAGAATCTGAACCTGCTCTAGACTCTATAAAGTCTAAATCTCCAAAAACAGTTCAGACTTCAGAAAACCAGCAACGAATGATCGTTGAAGAATCAAATGAAGAAAAAGACCAACAATTTGACAAATCAACCAGCAACTGGAAACACAAGTCTAGTCATCCTAAAGAACTCATTATTGGTGACATTAATGAGGGAATTCGTACAAGATCCAAAAGGCGTGAAGAGTTTAGTGTTGTGGCTCTTATTTCTGAAATAGAACCCAAGAGTATAGAAGAAACTTTAACTAATGAAAGCTGGATTGAAGCTATGCAAGAAGAACTCAAGCAATTCAGTATCAATGATGTCTGGGAATTGACTCCTAAACCGAAAGGTAAATCTATCATTGGAGCTAAATGGGTTTTCAGGAACAATATGAACAAGAAAGGAAAAGTCATAAGGAACAAAGCAAGACTTGTGGCCAAAGGATATACACAAGAAGAAGGGATAGACTATGATGAGACCTACGCACCAGTAGCAAGGTTAGAAGCAATTAGATTATTACTTGCTTTTGCTTGTTATAAGAATTTCAGGTTATTCCAAATGGACGTCAAAAGCGTTTTTCTAAATGGATTTATCCAAGAGAAAGTCTATGTGGAACAACCTCCCGGTTTTGAAGACCCAAAGAAACCAGACTCTGTATTCAGATTAAAAAAAGGCGCTATATGGTTTAAAGCAAGCACCTCGAGCTTGGTACGACAGACTAAGTAAGTTTTTAATCCAAAATGGCTTTGTTAAAGGTAAAGTAGATACTACACTATTTATCAAAAGAGAAAGCAAAAACTTATTGCTTGTTCAAATTTATGTTGATGATATTATTTTTGGATCTTCTAATGAAAATATGTGCAAGAAATTCTCTAAGACTATGCAGGATGAGTTTGAAATGAGCATAATGGGTGAACTATCATTCTTTCTCGAACTTCAAGTAAAACAATTGAAGGAAGGAATTTTCATTCACCAAGAAAAATATGCTAAAGATCTTGTTAAAAAGTTTAGCTTGGAGAATTGCAAAAAGACAGAGATACCAATGTCAAGTTCCTTGAAGCTGGACAAAGATGAATGAGGAAAGAAAGTTGACCAGAAGCTATACAGGAGTATCATTGGTTCACTTCTTTATCTTACTGCTTCTAGACTTGACATTCTATTTAATGTTTGTATTTGTGTCAGATTTCAATCAAATCCAAAAGAATCTCATTTAAGTGTTGCAAAATGCATCATCAAATACGTTGCATCTAATTATGGTATCCTAAAAAATGAGACTTTACTCTTCTTGGATATTCAGACGCAGACCTAGCAGGATGTAGAGTTGATGGGTAGAACACCTTGGGCACTTGTCAATTACTTGGGAACAAAACAGTATCTTGATTTTCGAGGAAGCAAAGTACCGTAACTCTTTCTACAGCAGAAGCAGAATATGTGGCTCTTGAAAGTTGTTGTTCACAAATTTTATGGATAAAATAACAGCTAAGAGACTTTGGAATTGAAGATTCGTGCACTGAGATCAAATGTGACAACACCAGCGCAATCAATCTCACCAAGAATCCAATTCTTCATTCAAAAGCAAAGCATATAGAGATTCGACATCATTTCATTAGAGATCATGTTCAAAATGGAGAAGTTTCGATTCAATTCATTGACTCAAAGAATCAACTAGCTGACATCTTCACAAAGCCTTTGGAGAAAAGTTAATTCGAGCTTATTCGTTCCAGACTCAATATCTTAAAATATGAAGAAGTTCAGACTCAGGGATAAAAGTCTAATAATATTCAGACTCAGAAGTTCAAAATTTACGACTGTAAGTTTTTAGAAATTTATCTCACGGATAAAATCTCGAAAAGGTAAGATTATCTATTAATCTGTAATTGATTGATGTTATTAATCTCGAAAAGGTACAATTATCTTCCCTAGTTTTCGCAAATATTGTAATCATTCCTTTTCGAAAAATGAGTTATTTTTAAAAGACAGTTATATATTCTTTCAAAAAGGCAGTTATTTTTTTAAAAGGCATTTTCTATTTTTTCCTTTTACGTCGTTCCATATGCCTCTTTTCGACTGCTTTATATACTAATCGTCTTCCTCACAAACCCTAAAAAGCACAGACCTTCGCTTTCTTACTTTTACTCTCTAGTTTAACCTTCAAAGTTCTCACATTTTTTTGCGAATCGAGTTTGGAATCTCTCAAAGACTGTGAGAATGGCGTCCCAAAGAAAGTCTTCAAGGATCGCAAACAGGGACCACAACTCATGCGTGAGGGTTCCACACATTTTTACCTCATTGAGGAAGAAGAATCCCCAAGACAGCAGCAGAGCCCACAACATTCTCAACCGCGTCTTCTAGACCTCAAGGTAGTGATCATAGAGCGGATGAAGAAATCATTGAAGGCGCAGCACCCATAAGATCTCAAAAGCCTGCTTTTATCTTTAAGCTTTACTCTGCATTGAAGAGGGGAGGCACTCCCTTGAAATATATTGATGAATTTTTGAAAGATAAAGGGTATCGAAATGAAACCCACTTTTTGCGAACAATGCAACGATTAAAGATTGCTCATGCGAGGTCAGCAGATCGAGCATTTGCGAATATTCCCAGTGATCCACGTGTTAGAGGTCTTAGTCAGCCTGATGGGAATGATGATAACAAAATGTACACTCATTTCAAGTCTAAAATGGGTGTTGGGTTGAATATTCGAAGCAAAATGACAGATTTGTTTCGCTCGGAGGAACACAAGCGACTTTACTCCAAGTTGCTAAAAAGAGAGGTGATCAATCCAAGAAGTGTAGACTTTGATTTTCTTGATTCTTTGAATGTGAAGCTGCGAGAGACATTCACTCAACTTCAGCTTGAGCAATTTTGTTCTGAGACGACAGATGCATATCCAAAACTTACTGCTTACTTCTATTCTAATCTAAGTTTCTTATATGCGAATAGATTTTCGTTTAGTGTTCGAGACCAGGACTATATCGTTGACATGGACATATTGGCGGATGTGATTGGAGTAGAGCAAGGGGCATTCCAATCGATTAGTGTGTCTGTTGGTCGTGCGACGGTGGAGTTTGTTCAGGATGGAATGGCTGAAGGAAGAATTTCAGACTTGAGGATGAATGCCTCTAATATTTTGTTTCACAAGATCGTGATCAATTGCCTCAGACCCAAGTCAACCTTGAAGACCGACATCTCTAACTCAGAAGCAAAGCTTATGTATGCCATCAACGCTAGCAAGAAGTTCTCTCTACCTCACACAATCATGTTTCACGTGTACAGAACGATGGTGAAAGACAGAGGGCAACTTCCGTACTCAGCGCTTGTTACAAAGCTTTTCAGACGTTTCGATATTCAGCCTCCCAAGATTTTATGTGCTCGATCATGTGATCAAATGATAGTAGGACTGAAAATGGTTTCCAAAATGCATTTGAAAGAGCTAGACAAGGCTTTGGAGCGATTGAAAGAGAAAACCCCTGTTAAGTCTCACCAAGGTTCTTCAGTTGCAAAACGGAAAGGGAAGGAGCCCATGATAGCTCCATCCAAGAAAAGAAGAGCACTCGTTCTGGAGGATGAAGAGGATGAGGACGATATTACCATTTCCGCTCTTGCACTAAGAAATCTACAAAGTGTTGTTCCAAAGACGGAGGAGAGAGAGGATCAAGACAGATACGAAGAAGAGGAAAGGAGTAGAGAGAGAAAAACAATGCAAAAAGAAGCAGAGGAAGAAAGGATTGCAGAAGAAGAAGAAGAAGAGAGAGGTGAACAGGAGGAAACAGAGCATGAAGCGTACTTCTCACCTCTTGAGGGCATTGAAACAAGGGGAGTTGCTGAGAAAAGAGGTACATCTTCAATTGCTGTTACTAGTGAAGGTGTTACTCATTCACCTGCAGATCCAGAAGATATCTATGCCTCTCAATTCCCAGAAGAAGGTCATGAGGTTTCATTGCCAAATCTGAGTAATCATGCTGGCTTGCCATCATCTGCAAATACTCCTAGGGGGTGCATGATAAAAATTATTTCTGTTCCAAAAATGATTTTTTTTCAGCCCGCAGTTTAAGGAACGTAAACTTGTTTGATAAGGCTACTCAAATTTTCTATTTCTGGAATAGATTTCTATTCAAGAAATAGAAATGGAGGAGAAATCAGAAGTAGAAATTTTCTACTTCTGATTTCTCCCACTAAAAACCCTAATTTCACTCGGTCCTCTCTCGTACGTCTCTGCCTCCTCCGCCTCTTCTCTGCCTCCTCCTCCTCCTCCGCCTCTTCTCTGCCTCCTCCTCCTCATCCGCCTCTGCTCATCTCCTCGAGACATCGTCTCCTCCGCCTCTCCTCATCTCCTCGAGACATCGTCTTCTCCATTGGACTTCGGATCGTCTCCTCCACCGGACACTCTCTCGCCTCTCCTCTTGCTCATCCACATCTCGCTCGCGAATCCACCCCCTCGCCGCGACCCACTGTCCCCGCTTGTTGTCCGAGCACCCCTCGGCAATGGAGATCGCGCCGCACCCCCACCGCTCGTTCCCTGCGACGCCGAAGCCCTCCGCAATGCAGATCCGAGCACCGACGCCCCAAGCTGCTCTGCCCGCTCCATCTCACCAAAAGCCGCCATCGCCCCGCGACCTCGGCAACGCCGCGCGCCCTCTCCTCATCCGGCGACGAGCGCTCGCGAATCCGCCCCTTCGCCTCATCCGAAGCCCTCGCAGCGACACCGGAGCCGCTCGAGTTCGTCCGATGAGGCCCACGACCGTGAAGTGCGCAAAGAAGCAGAACTACCCTTCTCCTCCCTTCTCTGGTTCGTGCCGATTCCTCTTTTTTTTTTTTTTGTGGGTTCATGTGATTTTTTGCGTGAGTTCCAATGAATTAGCGGCGAGAAGAATATGAGGGAATTACATATTGAGTAGGGTCGCGTAGAGAAGCTCATTGCAAGTGTCTGGGACTCCGGCAAGACACCAGTGACTGTAGTCGTCAGTCGACTCTGCTTGGCCAGTGTAAATGGAGGGATGGCCGTCTTTCCGGAGTTGTGTGAGTAATGTCACGTCGAGCAATTTTGCCGGCTTCTCCATCATACTAAGCACATTGCTAAGAATACCCTCTGCTGGAATGCTTGGGCCCGGATAAACCGAACCCAACACCGGTTGAGTCTGTCCTTTGCAGGTCTGCGCACTCGTTTCGTTCCAGTCCTGGCCACTAAAAATTCATTCGAAGGAGAGTGTTCAGGAAAATTGATGGACAGCATTAGGACAGATTATCACTGTTAAATAGACTTGTACTACGAAGGTGGTGTGATCTTATAAAGACCGATTAGCGAAATCAAAATTAAAGCGAGAAAGAATGGGTGAGAAAAAAAGTGAGATCGTAGTTTACTTGAAATGAGCAGCAGAAATCCCCCCGGAAGAAGACTTGAGTGCTCAACGGATCGATATGGCCATCGATCCATCTGGACCAAGTTGTGAGCGCTATTTGGTACGCTTCTAGTATGTCCATGTCCTTCACCGTTGTGTTCCCTACCTGGAAATAATCCCATCTGCATTACACACGAAGAGGTCGTTCAAAGTTCCGTTTCGTCATCTCGTAATTAGGGACTGTTATTGGACAAAAAAGAGGAGCAAGTCTTGCTAAGGAGATCCCTTCGGCTCAGCCATTCATGGTGTAGCCTCTTGGAATGGCTTAAAACCCTATTTAGCTCACTTTTTGCCATAAGCTTTCTTTGTTGTAATATTTAATTCACATCAAATTGTGACTGGTCTATGGGTATAATTCTAACCATCATATAAATGTCATTGCAGCATACACTTGAGCCGCTCGAGTTCGTCCGACGAGGCCCAGGACCGCGAAGTGCGCAAAGAAGCAAAACTACCCGTCTCCTCCCTTCTCTGGTTCGTGTTGATTCCTCTTCTTTTTGCATGGGTTCGTGTGCTTTTTTGCATATGAATCTTAGGATTGAAACTGGGTTTGCTGCATGTGGATATGAATAAGAGATTGGAGTTGGTTTTGTTGCTTGTGGTTATGAATAAGAGATGGGTAGATTCGCCTGTCTTTGAATTTTCTGTCAAATGCCGTCTCTGTTTCACTAGTGGTTATTATGAACAAATAGATGGGGCATTGATTGGTGGGAATGTTTTTTTTGCTTGTAATATATGGTTGCTTATAAAATTTTATATGAGGATTATTCTCTTTTTGCTTGATGTGATATTGACATCAAAGTCTACGCGCTTGAACTGGTACACCAATTGATATGGCTCATTTGATGCTCAAGTAGTTAAGGTTAAATGGCTTCCCACAAAGAGGTTTGTATGGCAAAGTGGTGAGCCTTTGACCAATGAGCTTGTAAGCTTGTTGGTAACGAGAGGTAACAAAGGGAAATCGCACCACTTCTACCTTCAACAAAACAGGATGGAATAACATACATGCCGAATTCAATAGACGGATGGGACCCCACTTTAGTATAATTCGGTTGAAGAACGGGGTCAACAAAGGCGAAGAAAAATTATAGTAGTTTCAAGAAACTTTTGTCACAATCGGATTTGGATGGGATAATATAAATAATAAGGTTGTTGTGGATGATCAAAGTGTGTGGGAGTCTCACATCAAGGTATCAATTTACCAATGTCATTTTGTTCATATTGTATTGCAAGCTTTGATTATATTGCTGACATCTGTCATTATTGTATAAATTACAGAATAATAGCGAATGGGCTAAATTCAGAAATGATGGGTTTCCTCGGTATCCGATTTGTGTATCGTGTTTGGCGATACATATGCTACTGGGAACTATGCATCAGGAAATGCAGAAGAAGTGGTAGGATATGCTGAAGAAGTGGTAGTGTCCTCTGAGAGAGATGACAATGGTGGTGACAATGGTGATGGTGGTAGTGGTTATGCAGTAGGTGATCCAGAGGAATTTGATGAACAGCGTATTGATCAGGAGGCCTTCATACCTGATACGACTACTACCTCAAATCTTAAGAAACACAAGCAGGATAGGACTCCAAATTCTAAGAGGAGGAGGAAGAGTACCAGATATGATGTTAGTGACACCTGTAAAGCCATTCAAGAAATGATTAAAATCAGGACGGCTCAATCAACAAGTGGCTCGTGACCTCAGATGCCCCATCAAGCTGTAGACCCCTACTCCACAAAGAACCGTGGTTGCCGTCTTAAATAGTATGCCTGATTTAGAGCAGAATATTTACAACAAAGCTGTCAACCAATCATGTCTTAATGCCAGTTGGAGAGAGGCTTTTATCACAATGCTACCTGAAAGGAGACATGGATTTCTTGAATCTCTTTAAACAGATGTTGAGTAGTATTGTATGGATTTATATATTTTGTTTAATTTCACTCTATGACTTATGTATTTGAGATACTTTGGTCTTTTTATGATGCAATTATGAAAACTTTGTGGCTATTGTTGATTATTATTAGATTCCTTACTTATATATTGTGTTTATCTTCTTCTTTTTTTCATGTGAAGGCATAGGTAATATGGAGGGGGATGAAAGTAGCATATGTAGTGATCAAGTAGCCACAGGTGAATCGGTTGAAGTAATCTTTGATGATTTTGATATCGATATTATGATAGCATGGTTGAGCATGGTTGCGGTGGATATGTCTTTGCATTCGAGAGAACCTATTAGGGATAGCATATTGTCAAGACCCAAATGGATGATGAAGGTTCTTCATGGACATTCAGATAGAATATATGAATCTTTTAGAATGGAGAGACACGTTTTTCTCAATCTTTGTATTTGATGAAGGCAAGAGGTTGGCTGAAAGATAGTTGATATATAAAGGTAGATGAACAAATTGGGATATTCTTATTTATGATTTGTCACAAGAACTCGAATAGAACTTTATGCGAGAGATTCCAACGTTCGGGACAAACTATTAGCAAATACTTCACTATAGTGTTGCAACCAGTTCTCAAACTTGCAAAAGAGATTATCGTACCGCCTTCCTTTGATGTGGTCCCAAATGAGATTCTTATGGATCCCAACCATAAACTTTATTTCAAGGTAAGATTTTCATACATTCATTTACAATATCGGTTTCATTTTATTGCTAATCTTATATAACACTAGTCTTTGATAAAACGACAGGATTGTGTGGGCGCTATTGATGGTACTCATGTTCATGCTTCTATACCTTTGTCGAAGCAAATTCCATTTAGAGGCAGAAAAGGAGGTACCACTCAAAATGTAATGTGTGTATGTTCGTTTGATATGAAATTCACTTTTGTGTATGCTGGTTGGAAAGGATCTCGCCAACGATTGCCGGGTGTTATCGGCGGCACTCGAGACTCCTCGCTTGGAATTTCCTCGACCTCCACTAGGTATTTTTACTTATTCTAGAATTATCAATTTTCTTTAAGATTGTATTGTATTTACAAATCACTACTAATATATGAATATTTTCTTATAGGAAAATACTATGTTGTAGATTCTGGTTATGCATCAATTCCGGGATTCTTAACTCCTTTTAGATGCGAACGGTATCATTTAAATGAGTATAGGGGTAGAGCAAGACGACCAAGAACAGCAAGAGAGTTGTTCAACTATAGGCATTCTTCACTAAGGAATGTCATTGAGAGATCATTTGCGGCATTAAAGAGTCGCTTCTTTATTTTGAAACACATGCCTGCATTTGCAATTCGAAAGCAAGCACATGTTGTAATTGCATGTTGTGCTATCCATAACTACATCCGTGATCAAGACAGGAGGGATAGAAACTTTTCCTTATATGGAGATCCAGAGTACTCATGTGAACCTGTACAAGATGAGGTTATAGGTGATACATCGACCGAGGAGGAAATTGAGATGAATATGCTTAGAAAAAATATTGCCAATAAGATGGCAAGGGATCATAATATGCCGGAGATTCCATGAAATCGTGTTTTTAATTTTTGTAATGTATTTCTATTATTTTGTATTTGGGGATTTACAATCTTTGCTTTTGTATTGTGATAATGTATTTGATGATTCCTATCTCAATTCTTGTAATGTGATGTTCTACTTGATGATTTCCCTTATTTGTAATGGTCCTTGTTACACTTCGTAAAATTCGCCGATTTTGTAAAATTTGCCGCAAATTACCCAATACACTTCTTTGTGTTTCTTTCTAAAACGATTGCTCGATATCGTAAACCGTGGCGGTGATCAACGTGACACACTAGCATGAAGGGGATTAGAATATGGTTGCCCGCCTTCATTCTACTAGAATTTTGGGAACCTTCTATCATGCTCAAGAGTAATGCATATTGATCTCTTTTTTCTATTGTATGGAGACTATTGATAAGTATATTGTTTGACCGCAATTACCTATCTACGTGGATGCTAAAGAATTTTGTGTGAAAATTTAGAAAATTTGATATAACATCTCTTACTTTGTATTTTTTTTTTTTTTTTTTTTTTGCAAAAAAGGGAGATTTACTAAAAAAAAAAAGTCATACTTTGTATTTGGGTCAATGGTTTCATAAGCATATGAAATTTGTAAGAATGTACATCTCATTTGCTCCAAAAAAAGAAAAATTTGTTTTAAGAAATAGAAATTTTATTCAGTTATCAAACGAATTTCTATTTCTGAAACAGAAATTTTGTATCGTTATCAAACAGATTTTTTTGCTCAGAAACTCGTCCAGAAATAGAAATAGAAAAATTCATTTATGTTCCAGAAACTATTTCTGGAACAGAAATGTTGTTATGCGCCCCCTACTAATCATGTAGAGGCAAGCACTCGGACCGATAATTAAGCAAACTTTCGCAGAGTGCTTGATGTTCTTATGGAGATGCGAGGCCAAATTTATGCCCTGGGATGCAAAGTTTAGAACTTGCAAAATGCAGGTCAAGCCTCTTCAGTTTCCTTGCATGATCAAGTTCATGCCCTTACTCTTCAAGTTTAAGCAAATGCCAAGGGTGAAGATGTGGCTCAACTGAAGGAGGATTTGAAAAAGCTAGAAGGGATTGTCCAGCGAATGGGAGATTTCCAGCTTGTTCGTGTTCCTAGGCAACCATAATTCCATTATCTTTTTATCTCTACCTTTTTTAATGCTGACAAAAAGGGGGAGAGATGGTGCAGATTTGAGATTTGACTCTCGTTTGACCTTACTTTTGAATGACTTTTTACTTTTGTTTGGTTGTTTGGTTGTGACCGGATTTAGATTTGGATTGTTTGATCGTTTGTTTATTTTAAGCACTATTGGTATTTCATGGCAAAGATAGTTATTTATTTACAGGACTAACTTATTTCTTGTGGATGCAAATTTAATGCTGTTTTTACTAAGTTAATTATCTTTGTGAGATATCCATGTTTGCTTGAGTACTGTTTTGCAGGTCAAAAATATCCAAATCTGCAGGAAAGTTTTGTTACCATAAAAAAGGGAGAGATTGTTGGAGAAAACTTCCTTGCGTGTTTTGAAGCTGACAAAACGTTTCCATCGTCCAACGAAGACTTGAGACTTTTTAGTCAAAGTTTGAAGACTGCCGAACCGCTAGACTCAAGATTCAAAGTCTATCCTCATTGACAGTTTCTAGACCGTTGAAGAAGACTTATCCAGAACTAAGTATTTCGTTAAGAATTTGATTTTATCAATTGAAGAAGATCTCTTGGCTGGATATAGCATCTTGGAATCTATTATTCGTTTTGATTTAGGTAATTTAGATCCGTTGATTGGCGAAGCATACTTGGAAGGTTTTACTTACGGAAACTTAGGGGGTGCATGATAACCAAAATTTATGTTTCAAAAATAATTTTTCTATTCGGAGCACTGTTTCGGAATAGAAACCCGTTTAATAAACCTACTCGGTTTTCTATTTCGAAATAGATTTCTATTCCAGAAATTGATTTGGAAGATAAATCAGAAGTAGAAATTTTCTACTTTTGATTTCGGAAGAGAAATCGAAACAATTTTTCCCACTAAACCCTAATTTCGGTGAATCCTCCCTCATCTCCTCTACGTCTTTGCCTCCTCCTCCTCCTCCGCCTCTCCTCATTTTATTAAAAATAAATATATTCATTTTATTCATTTTATTCATTTAAAAATTAAAATAAATTTATTAAAAATTTATTAAAAATAAATAAATTATTTTTATTTATCATTTTATTTTTAGTTTATTAATAATAAATTTATTAAATTTATTTAAAATAATTTATTTATGATAAATAAAAATAATTTATTTATGATAAATAAAAATAAATTTATTTTTATTTGCCTTGAGTGTTTTGCCAAATAAATTTATTTTATTTTTTTATTTTTATTCATTTTAAAATAAATTTATTCGTAAAATAAAATAATATAGAATAAATAAAATAAATTTATTTTTAAGGATATTTTTATTTTAAAATAAAATGATATTTTTATTTTAAAATAAAATGATATTTTTATTTTATTTTTTTATGATTTATTTTATTTTATTTTATTTTATTCTTTATTTTTTTTACTAAATCATTTTTATTTTTATTTTTTATATTAAAGGTCGTCGGTCGTCACCGCCGCCGTCCAAAAGGAAGAAATTTTATATCGTTATCAAACGAATTTCTATTTTTAGAGTAGAAATTTTTGTGTCATTATCAAATGGTTATTTTTCTTAGGAGCTCTTCTAGAAATAGAAATAGAAAAATCTATTTTGTTCAGAAACTATTTCGAAACAGAATAGTTGTCATGCGCGCCCTTAGATTCGATTGTATGGACGAGCAGTATTTGTGGGCTATCTTCATATTCCTTAAATAACTCGAAATCTTCCTAATTGATTATGTCCAACGGGTAGATTGGAAGAGCTCCTTTAGTAAGTGCCAACGGGTATGAAGGCATGGAGAAGTATATAAGGAAGATGTTCCAGTTATTTGAGTGTGTGCGGGATAGAAGAATTTCAAAGTCTGAAACTCTTTGTTCTTTGTCAATTCAATTGTTAAGCGAAAACTTGTATTCAAAATAGAGTTTATACTTCTGTGAGACCTTGAGGAAGTGTAGCAGAGTCTCTACACTGTGGAATCAAGGAAGAGCTATACTATAACAACTCTTTTGATTCTTAGTGAAATCCAGCCGGTGGGCTGTCAGTACAGAAGAGTGGACGTAGGCTTGGACTAAGCCGAACCACTATAAACCTTATGTTCTTATTCTCTTTCCTAAGCTCTTTTACTTTGATCGTAACTCTATTTGATTATTAGAATCTAATTTCCTTTTCATAATCTATTACTAAACAGAGTCGGTTTAAAAGCAAAATTATATACTTTACTTTGCAAAATTTATTTGTGCACTTATTCACCCCCTCTAGGTGCTCTACTAGCTTTCACACCAGCAATGTAGAAGAAGAAAGAAAGTCAAGAGGAAAAGTTTTCATTGGCCGCCTTCGAGAAATGACAGGTCAAAGTCAACCCCAAAAAAGCCAAACCAGACAACACGGAAGGCAATCTCTCAGGACTATTCAATCAATCACGCAGTCTGATCTACTAGAATATGAACAAGAAAAGGCACAGAGAGAGTCGGGGGGTCCACTTGAATATGAAAAATTCAAGACACTAACTTTGAATATGCAATATACCATTCTTCTTATTGTACCCCACCCGTCCGCCGTAGGGGTCTCTCACTATCTCTTGATACTGAGAAAACGACTTGCCGGAAAGCTTCCAGTATTATGTATATATCGGTTGCTTTTTCTCAACCCTCGTCCGATTAAGTCATTCTCCCACGGGAAGCATTCGAGGATTAAAGAAGTTGATTCTTTCTGGTAGCCAGTCCAGTAGTGGTCTTCTAGAGCTGAGAGAAGGATGCGAAGGAGACCACCCTCTCATGCTGCATGAGATGCTCCTATATCTTATGAAAATGGCAGGCCACGTCTTTGCAGGGTCAATACCTAAATGATGAAACGCGTTACTGCCTAACGAATTGGACTGAGGTTTAGTATTCGAACGTGATCGCAGGGGTAATACCTTCTTTTTGACCAACTGGAATGGGGTTTGCCATTTAGGTGTGAAATGGAATCACCCCCTTGTATACTCTCAGCCACTAGTTTTGCCGCAATTGTTTTTGTCCTGGGGACTTGACACATCTTGTCCACATCTCCACCACCTTTGTCAAGTCTTTCACATTTGTGAGATCGGTTCATTTTGTTGAAAATAAAAGCTAAAGAGGAAAAAATATATATATATTTGCTTTTTCATGAAAATCAAGAATTTTAATTTAAAATTTCAAAATCTATAAAATATCATCTGTTAATTTGCATATCTACCTCTATACTGTACGAAAACTTAAAATTGTGTCAGATTTGAAAAAGTCCAAATGAATGAGCAACATGATTTCGACTGAGTAGAAGTAAAAAGTAAAACTCAATCGGGACATGCCTAAAACATACTTTTATTTTATATTATATATGTATATATATAGAAGATCCACATACTAAATTATAAGAGGAATTGCTTAGGAGATTGTCAAGTGCTTTATTGGATGGTCATTGCTCTCGTGCAAAAAACGATCTTCTCAATTATATCAAAGAATCAAAAAGTCCAACCCACAACAGAAACCACGCAATTCAAAAGGAAGTTCTGATTAGAAAGTTGGTTGTACGATCTTTTAATGATGCAAACATGGGGAGGGTTTGTTTACAGAGAGCGCAAACGATAATCATTCTCGCTGCCACCTATCGGCGACCACCGGCCACCAGCGCCACCGATCGCCGTTGGCCGCGGCAATGGCAGCCGGTGACTAGCAGCAATGACAAATGGCAGCCAACGACGATGGATGAACAACCGACTAATAGTAAGGACAAATAATGAAAAGAATTTTTATTTCTCAATTTTATTTCAAAAATAGAAAAATTAAAAAAAAAATTACTCCCGATTTATGTTCGAACCTCTTTTGGAATAGAAATCTATTCCAAAAATAGAAAAATGAAATAGTTTTACCAAACTAATTTCTATTCCAAGAACAAGTCTGTAATAGAAAAATAGTTGTAGAACAAAAATAAAATAGTTATCATACGTGCTCTTAGTCTTAGTCTAAAGAAAAGCACCTAAAACTCTAGTTGATAAAATCATTACATATTAAATCGTCCATTCATTTAATAGTTTAAGTATTTAGAATAAATGATAGTGGTCTTACAAAAATCTCACACTAGTGTTGAGAGATAGGGAGCACCTTCCTGGACCTATGATTAAATCCAGCATTATATTTGCAATTTTTAAGGTGTAAACCCCCACAATATCATAGGCCTACCAAATAAACGAACAAGAGACAAATTGTGTCTATAAGGCAAATATATGTATATATAACCTGAAGATGTTTTGCTGTGAGAGCAAACTCTGGAATAAGCGGCAAGGATATACATATGAACCAAATGATAAATTGAGATGAGAGAATGAGTCAGGAATGTTTAGGGAAATCTTTCTATTTTTTTTTTTATTTTTTTTTGGTCGAAAGGGAAATCTTCCTATTTGCTACATGCAATTCTGCAAGAAATTGTAATTTGGTCCAAATCTGAGATATAGTGCGAAGTTGTACTTCATGTCTACTTTAAGACCCAGGTTTGTGTTGATGCTTCTTGGGATCTCATTGTCCCACGAGTCGCTTTATGTCCCTCCACTTTGTCTACTGCGCAAATTGCTCCGTCAAGTGCGTCTTGACTAATCTCCATCCTCCAAGATATTATTTATCACTAGCTTAATTATCTACGACAGACACATCGTTTTAAGCGCAAAAATTACCGTGGAAAAGACGCACGTAGGTTTGACTTGTTGAGTAATCCTTTGATACCCAGAGAATGAGAAAAATGAAGCATTAAAGAAACTATCCAATGAATGGCGAGAGACGATGGCGATGGAGGAGGAGAATTTGGAACGGGTAGAGTAGAGCCTACGTGAAGACTGATGGGTTACCAATGAAGTCTTTCATGGAATGGGGTCAACGCATTCCCCCGAGGTGGATTTGCCATCAACAGTTACTCCATGTAGACACACTTTAGACATATCTTTGCGCATTGAGTCCCCGCTTTCCCACCTCTACATAAACCTCCCTCCCATTCCCCCCATCCAAACCATCCCCCTCAATCTCATTTCTCATCGAACTCTCCATCGTGATGATGACCACCTCCTTATATGGCAGCCTTGTTCCTTTCTTCCTCCTCACAGCACTGATGATGGCGCCTGTGAGCGAGAGTCGGAAGAGCTTTCGAGAAATTGTGTCGAATTCGGGTGGTGATCATGTTGAAAGTGAGGGCACCCAATGGGCTGTTCTAGTCGCCGGATCCAACGGTTATGAGAACTACAGGCACCAGGTGATGCCCCACCCAAAATCAGCATTAGCTACTGTATATGTATAAAGTATATTTTGGACAACTTGCTGGCTGTACATTCTTCCGTACTACATGAGCAGCACGAAGATTATATACGTAATGAACTGGAGTGACCTGTGTGATGTGTGTCTATGTAGGCTGATGTATGCCATGCCTACCAAATCCTCAAGGCAAATGGATTGAAAGATGAGAACATCATCGTGTTCATGTACGACGACATCGCCAATAACGAGAATAATCCTACCAAGGGTATCATCATCAACAAACCCAATGGCCCCGATGTCTACAATGGAGTTCCCAAGGTCTTAGTTCAGCACTCTTTATCTAGCTACTTTATACATTCACTATATAGGAGGATGCATATTGGAATGATCGATTTCTGACCCTAATTAAACAATTGTGTAATATTGGAGGATTACACTGGTGATGCGACCACAGCAGCCAACTTGTATGCAGTCCTTCTTGGGAGCAAGACGGCCCTCAGCGGGGGCAGCGGCAAGGTTTTGAACAGCGGCCCAAATGACTATGTCTTCTTCTATTACGCTGACCACGGGAGCACGGGACTAATGTTCATGCCTGTGGGGGATTACATATACGCGAACGACCTGATGAAGGTGCTGAAGCAAATGCATCAGGGGAAGAAGTACATGAACATGGTGATATACATAGAGGCATGCGAGTCGGGGAGCATGCTGCAAGGGTTGCTCCCTAAGGACATGGGGATCTATGCGACCACGGCGGCCAACACCGAGGAGAGCAGCTATGCCTACTACTGCCCTGGAGATTCCACTGACGATGATCACTTCAAGTATGACACTTGTTTGGGGGATCTCTACAGCATCGCTTGGATGGAGGACAGGTATTATTATGTCATTTCTCTATATTTGAAAGTAACTGTATGCGCACATTCGATTATAAAATGCAAAAGGAAGAAGAAAAAGGAAGAAGTGATTTCTTTGCCAAATGTACATGTACTCATTCTCTGCTCTCTGTTTCCGTCTCCATTAATCCGAATTTGGGTGTGTGAGAGCAGTGATGCCCACGATCTAGGGAAGGAAACATTGCAGGAGCAATACTTAACGGTGAAGAACAGGACCAATTTGTCCCACGTGATGCAATATGGGAACACCGCTCTCAGCAAGGTCGTCCTCTCTACTTACATGGGTCGGCGCTCCAAGAAAGTCGCTTCCATTCCCTTGGACGAGCTCTCCTCTTCAAATTCCCGGGCAGTTCTTCAACGTGATGCTGATTTGGTCATTTTCCGACGCCAGGTCTCTCTCCGTCACTGTTGATTATGTTGCATATTAATTTATCTATTCTGACTGGTAATTAAAAAAGGAAATGTGATTCTTTTAAACTAGTGTTTCTTGCTATATGTCTGTTTTGCCTCTTGATATTGGGACACCTTGTCGATTGACCACTTGAGAGTGATTGTAGGTGCAAAAAGCGAAAGGGTCTACTAAGAGTGTGGAAGCACAGAATAGACTGGACGAACAAATTACGCACCGATCACATCTTGATCGCAGCATCAAACAAATTGTCAACCACCTGTTCGGAGGCTCCAAAGTCGCAAGTATGTTGACTACTGTTCGACCTGGAGACCAACCTGTTGTTGATGATTGGGACTGCCTCAAGACATTTGTGAGTCTTCATGATCTCCTCATCAATTACTCGTCCGATCCACATATGATACATGTACATGCACAGCTAATTTATCTCATGAACAGTTTCTAATGTCAAATTTGTTCATTCTGATGTATAGGTGAGGACTTACGAGCAACATTGTGGACGCCTAAGTGAGTACGGAATGCAATACACAAAAGCCATGGCAAACATGTGCAATGCTGGAGTAGACAAGGATCGTATGGAGGCAGCTTCTGTTCAAGCTTGTTCTGGGAAAGCAAAGTGATAACGATGATCAGTGTCCCCATGATGCTCTTATGTAACGTTTATGGAGATTATGTGCTCCTTCAAAGAACTTAGACTAAATTTACGTTTACAAACCCTCTAGATATCTCGTGAATGAATCAGCAAGTCAAAATGCTGAAAGTTTGTTGCAAAATGTCAGAATCTTTTCAGATCGTTAATGATATGGTCAGTCTTTTGTTTAGCAAATATCGTGGATCGTCCTTACAACACTTGTAATTAGATACGTACCATATCTTTTTGAACCCCGTTAACCTAAGCGGGACAACTGGATGATCATACCACTAGACCGATGGATCACAATCAATTCTTTTTATCTCTGCGTATATGAATATCTAGAAGGGGAATTGTTTATAAAATTATGAACTTATTGCACTTTTATTAATTCAGTCATGAATCTTTTAATTGTACCAATTAAATTATAATTCTCTTCTCATTTTACCATTTGAGTTCATCCAACTAATTTTGGTAAGAAATCATTGACGTGAATATTGGCCGTCCTATATGACGACATAAATATTTTTTAATAATATTTTAATATTTTTAATTTTTAATTTTTTCCTTTTTCTTTCTTTACTTTTCTTTCATTTTTAAGGGCCACCAAGTGAGGCCCGGCAACCCCGCCGACCAATGGGCGAGGGTGACAACCCTCATCCAATGGTCAACAAGGGTTTTTTGCCCTTGCACACGGCCAACAAGGGCCAGCAAGCAAGGGCAACGAGCCCCCACCCAATGGCTAATAGGGGTTGTTAGGCCTTAGCCAGTGGCTGGCAAACCCCTTCCGTCCCTTAACAATAAAAAAAAAAAAAAACAAAAATGTAAAGATGAAAAAAGAAAATAAAAATATAAAATCTTTAAAAATATTAAAATATTATCAAAATTATTCATTGTGCCAACTGTACCACGTAAGATGATTAGCATTCATGTTAGCAATTTCTGGCCAAAATTGATAGGATGAGATTAATTAACAACACGTGAAAAGATTTATGACTCAATTGACACGATTAAAAAGTTTAAGACTGTATTAGTAAATGTGCAATAGGTTTATGACTTTTTGGATAATTTTCTCATATTTGAATGTGAAAAGACATTTTTTAATAATCACTTTCTATGTTGATTATGTATGAATGAATCTACAAGGGGTTAGAACTTAAAACGCAGTGTACTTTGAGCAATAAAATTGATCAGGATAAATTCATGTACTTTTCCCAAAGAAGATCATTCTTTCCAAATTCACTAAGATTTGCTTCTTATAAAGCTTACAAATACTTTATAACCACGGAATTTTTCATTTATATCTTTGCATAACAGGAGCATTTGTCATTTAATAGCATTAATAATAATTGTTTCATATAATTGCATTCTAATCGGACTAGCGTGGGAACGTGCTAAGCCTAAGTGAACCAATTGGAGAAAGCCTATTGGAATAAAAATTCAGCCAAGCGAATGTTTCCTTCTATATGGTTGAACTTGCCATGAGCATAGGATGAGCATAGGACGTGGATGTCTTAAATTAAAGGGTTACTACCATAGAAAACCTCAAATTAATTTTTTAACCATTAAAATCCCCAAAGTAATATATTTGTGATAAATTTACCATCCGTTTGTTTCTATTAAACTGAATTAATATCACGAAAAATCACATGCTAGTATATCTATGACAAACGGAAAGTAAAACCCCAAACTAGTACATCCACTAATTATTATGTATCATCCAACTTAATAATTTGACGGTAAAATTTAATGGAAATTAAAGAACTCGTACCATTAACTTTAAATCGGATTTGAATTCTTCAATCAAATTTGGAAATCAAGGAAATTCTATGTGCGAATCTTGGCCATTATGAGGAAAGATACAACACACATGACTGAGAGCACATGGTTGAATGAATTGAAATTGGAGGAAGATTTGGTCACCAGCCAGGTGGACAACGTGGGCAATGGCAGGATTAAAAAGAAAGGAAAGAAAATTGCGATCAATCTATTCGGCCATGCAAAGGTATATCTCATACTTGCCGAAGAGCAAAAAGATAATATATGATTATTCTTCAGAAGGAAAGAAGGATTGCAAGAGAGAAAAAGAGGGTAGGCCTACAAAGATATGTGAAGATCTTTGCTCACAGGGCAGGAGGCTGAGAACACACGCTGCACAATACAGAGAAAAGAGACGGCCACAAAAGATAGAGAGACATACGCAATAGAAGAGACGGTTTGCAGGAGGGGAAGACATGATCTTAGAGAGGGCGAGTTCCTACCGCCGTGCACTTCCCGCTCCGTGCTCCGCCACTCATCACGGCTGGACCGCACGCGCAACCGTACATCCTGAAGCTTCCACTCTCTGTTTCGCCCTCCGCATTTGGCGTCCTCACGTTCACAAGACATAACACCTGCGGTCCCTCCCTCCGCAAGAGGAGATCACGACTGAGTTGGGAGGGTAAAGTCAGTCAACATTCATCCACCGCTTAGACTTTGAGGGGGCACACGCAGCTAAGGATACAAGAATACATTATTCGGTGAAGTCAGCTGGGAACCTCCACCGATTCTTTATCCTTTACTCTAGGTTTTGGTGAATATTAAAGCCAGAGAAAGGGCTGCATAATTTTAGGTGCTATGTAGTGGGCACCTTTCTTTGGTTTTTAATCAGCCGCTTGAAGGATTTCGGTGGTGGATTCAGCGAGACAGTTCTCTTAATTTCTTTTTCCTTTTTACTCGCCACTAAAAACATCGGATTTCTGTTTTGCGCACAATGGTACATTCTGAACGGGGAAAACAAGCTCTCTTAGTGGGAAGAGCAAGAGAGCCGGTCGATTTTTCCCGAGCATCACCGAGTCAGTCCGCCGGCACGATCAGAGGCCACGCCATGCCAGTTCCTTACCGTGCGTCTCAGAGCCACCAACAGTGCCAGCAAGCGGCTGCATTTTCTAGAGACCCATACTTCTCTGCCCGACGCCACAACAAACCTACCAGCCATCGTCACCGGTCACAGTCTGTCTTGCGAGCAAAACCAGCAAGTCCAGCACCGGCGTGATTCCAGCGCACTCAGTAAGTCCCTGCAGCTTCTCGTGTAATCGCTCCAGCAATTCACAGCATGTATTTCAACCAGTGAATGTCGCAGCATGTATGAAAGATTGCGCCAATGCAGAATGTAGCAAGATAACATGTCAAAGCATGGAAAATTATTCAAAAAATTATAAAGCTATAGTACTTTTGCCAATTGTATTGAACTTTTCAATTTTGCTAATTAATTCCATCTAGCTAATTTTTTTGGCCGAAAATCGCTAATGTGGACATCGGGCATCCTATGTCTAAGCCAATCGAGTTAATTTCAATGTGCTTGCTGCAATCATGGAAAACATCATTATGAGCTATTTGAATAGCACTTCGGTTGTCACGATAGATGATTATTCCACCATTATGACTAGGACCCACCCAGACTGCTTGGAATCAGACTGGAACCACTCGAACCAAATTTGTTAGGATTAATCTTTGATTTTGAATTGTCAAAAGGAGTATATGAATATATGGTGTGCGGTATAGGCTTTTTGTTGATTACTAGGTATATTTTCAATCAATTTAATCTCTACTAAGTCCGAATCTCTTAATCTTTGGTTACCTTCACTTTGTGCATTGGCCATAATTCTGTGAATGTCCTCTGTATTTGTGATGTGGCTACAATCGTAAGCCTTGAATGGATGATGATGAGGATGAATGCCAGCAAATTCCCATTTGGTGGTCGGAGGCAACTAGAGATGGAGGTCCGACAATGGGTCTTTTGTTTGAGCGTGCAGTATTATAGGAGCTGTGGCATTCTAGGTTTACTATCCTATTTCTAGGTAATGGGATGAAGAATATGATAAAGAAATAAAATAAGACAAAAAAGGGAAGAAAAAGCTTCTTGATCAGTTCCATGGATCCACTCGGGAAACAAACCAGACCGATCCGTTTCCCTGGTGGTCCATGCAACAAACGAGCAATTTTCAATTCCAATTTTTAGGAACCAATCCTTAACGGGTGGTTCCCGGTTCTAGGGTGGGAACTGCCCACCCAGACCATGCACACCTCTAATTATGATGGACTCCTACGTCTTCTAATAACCATCATAATCAAGTAATTATGATCTTGTATTAACAAGAGCACGATATTATGCATCATTGTTAGATTGAGCGACAATGGTCTGTTTCTTGCTACACCATGATATGAGTGAGGTACCAAGAAAGAAGCAGTAGCCTATAGTGGAGTAACGATCAAGAGGGTCACCACCTCAATCAGCATCAAAATAAGCATTTAACTCCAAAGTAGAGTTGGCAAAAATGATTAAGAAGTTTACCAACCCAATCAACGTTAGAATAAGCCTTTAACTCCAAAGTAGAGTTGGTAGAAAAATGAAGACCATGAAATAAGGTATCAAAGTGAGTTGTACGCAATGTGGTCATGAACTGACTAACTAATTGAATTGCATAGGCAATGTCAAGATGAGTAATAGTGAGGTATACAAGACTGCTAGCCAATTGTCAATAAAGTGTATGATTCAAAAGAGCAGTTCTATCGTTTGCATCAAATTTGGCATTTGCCTCAATTGAAGTTGTGGCAGTTTTAGTATTAGTGAATCTCGTGCGAGAAAGAAGATCAATGGTGTATTTTGCTTGAGAAAGACAATAACTTAAGGATTTTGAGGCAACCTCCAAGTCCATAAAGTAATGGAGTCACCCAATAACTTTCATTTCAAACTACTAACTAATATACTGCTGGAGTTTTGTAGTACCAATATGATCATTGCCAATAATAACTATATGCTCTAAATATAATAGTAGTAAAATTTATCCACGAGAAGTTTTCTGAATGAATAGAGAATTTTCATGGGACTGGATCTAAAGCAATAGACGTTCCATGATGGAACTGAATTTAGAATACCATGCACGAAAAGCATGTTTCAATCCATATAAAACTTTATGTAAGCAACATAATTTATTAGAATCAGTAGTGTACCTAGGAGTTGGCTCCATATATACTTTCTTAGTAAGATCACCATTAAAAAAGGTATTTTTAACATTTATATGGAATAGAGGCCATTGTTTAATAGCTGCAATAGCAAGAAGACTTCGAACTAAAGTAAGACATGCAATTGAAGCAAATGCCTTGTCGTAGTCAATTCCATACTCCTGTGTGAAATCTTTTGCTACTGGTCTAAGTTTGTAGCATTCCACCATACCATCTACCTTAGTCTTACTCTTATATGCCCATCTACAATCTATAGCTGACTTTCCAGTAGGCAAATCAACCAATTCTCAAGTATGAGATTTGTCTAACACTAGCAACTCATCCGCCATTGCTTGCTGCTAAAGTGGGTTAGTTCAAGCTTCTCTCTATGTACGAGGCTCATGAAGGGAGGCAATAATAGAGTAACAATGAAAATCACGAATAGAAAGTTGACTTACTCAAGTGGAGCAACGAACAGGAGAGGAGGGAATTATCAAGGGTGAAGAATCTGCGAATGGTACTGTCAACTTAGGAGCTACCAAAGTGGTATTACCAAATGTACCTGCATCAAGATTAGAAGAAGACAACTCCGAAAGGAAGATTCAATTGTGTATCGTCAGGAAATAGATCCACCAAAGGATTGGTAAAAAAGGAAAGAGCCAGAGAGGAGTCGGGGGGATGAAGCGAAGAGAACATCTTGTATTCCCAAAAGGTAACATGACGAGATATACGGAGATTATTAGAGATAGGATCCTAGCATCGATACCCATTGTGCTCAATCCCATACCCAAGGAAACGACATAGACGAGGATGAGGTTCTAATTTCATGCATTCATTTGGAAGAAGATGGAAAAAACAAGCACTACCAAAGAGTCAAAGAAAATTATAATTAGGAACACTACCATACAAGCACTCATACGGAGAGACATTACCTATAATAGGTGATGGAGTACGATTGATAATACATATAGCAATATGAGAAGCCTCTCCCCAAAACTATTCCAAACAAGAGGTTGAGATTAGAAGGGTGCGAACAACATCTAAGATGTGTTGATGTTTATGCTCTGCTTGACCATTTTGTTGAGAAGTCCCTAGACAAGAGCGATTAATGACAGTACTGTTTTGAGAAATAATTTGAAGAAATTTTGTGTCTTTATATTCCATAGCATTATCAACATAGAAGATCTTGATGTTTTGAGAAAATTGCATTTTGATCGTGGCAACAAAATCACAATAAATACAAGGCAATTCAAATCAATGCTTCATAAGGTAGAACCATGTATGATGAGACTGATCATCCACAAAAATCACAAAGTGGCGGGATCCTCCCATAGTAGGAGTAGAAGTGGGCCCGAAATGTTAAAATGAATTAAATCAAAGGGAGCATGAGAGACAAATTCACTAAGATCAAAAGGTAACATGTGATATTTTGCCAACTTACTTGGCAAGCAATCAAACTATTTATTATCAACAAAACCTAAATGACCGCTAGAAATTAGATGACTTAATCTAGAAAATGAAGTATGATCCAAACGAGAATGTCAAGTTTCAGATGATATTGTGGTAGCATAATTACTAAGAGCATTTGGAATCTTTAAGGAGATAAGCTCAAATAGCCGTCTCACTTTAGGCCTATCCCAATTATTTGTCCCATTCGTGGATCCTACACACGACAACCATTAGAGAAAAAGTGAATATCAAAGCCAAGTTCACATGGTTGACCCTCATATGTCTAGTTTAAGGAGAGTCTAAGGATCACAAAAGTGTTTGATGGTGACAATGTGAACATTGAAATGTTTCCTCTATGGTTAACTAGCATCTATGAGTTATCAGCTGTATGAATAATAGGTATTTGTGAAGGTAACGACTTTGACTTAAACAATTTGGTGTTAAAGTCATGTGATTGCAATAGAGGGAATCAAAGAACCATGAATTAGAAGTACTTGGAGTCACAAACAAAGCATTAGTGCTAGGGATAGAAAAATTAAAGGTACCGAATTCTCGAAGAATGGAGCAAAGATCCTCTATTGACAAAGTAACAAAAGACTTATTGGAAGAAACCTCAATAGTAACAGCAATGGTAGATGAGCGTGCAAGTGGACCTATCAGTTGCTTGTCCTTGTAGGTTGCCTAGGTTGTCACCAATAGCAAGTAGACGCAAAGTGACCAACCAATGATAATACGAGCAATATTTACTATGCGATGAGGAAGAGGCAGGCATGGCAAGTATCGCATATGTAGGAGTGGATAAAATCAGACGGTGCGCCTATAAAGTAGCAATCTAAGCCTCTTTAATCAATAACTCTAAAACAATTGCCTCAAGTTGAGGTAATGGATCTCTATGTAGAAATGAAACTTGTACAGGTTCAAAGTCATCGTTAAGCGCCATTAAATATTGCATAACACACATATCATGATATTCAACGAACTTGTGAGTATCAGCACCAGCTTCCCATCGCAGCTCAGATTAAGCCAATTGTTCCCAAACAGCATGCATAGAGGACAAAAAATCATTAATAGACCGACATGTCTCTTGATGCATGCAATGAAAATTTTCTAACAACTGATACTAATGAGCGATATCCAAGGTGGAGTAATGGCCAGCAAGCAAATCCCATGCTTCTTTTGTTCTATTGAGATGACCAAACTAAAGCCTGATAGGAGTCGAAGTATTTCGAAACCATGTTAAAATCCAATAGTTCTTGCTGTCCCACTTCTCCATAAGCTTAATAAATTTTTCTCGAGTTTCTTCAGCAATCCTTGTAGGCATGTAAATATCACGATGACATAACACCAAAGTTTGCGTACTCTCAAAAAGCTTGACGTTTCTTGAGCCCATAAGATATAATTTAATCCATTCAAGATAGTTTGAATGGGTATTGGCATGTCCATTTTATCCATTGTAATAAGCACCAAGAAATAGTACTAGGATTGCAAATATGGAGCAAAGAATGCCAAAAATGAATCAACACGTCAAAATACCTCGAGAAGCAATTGGTCAACTCTAGTCAATGGTCAACGATTGTGGTCAACGGTTAACGGTTGGTCAATGATCAACCCTCAACTCTGATATGGTAGGTGACGCGGTAGTAGACGTCGAGGTGACGTGGTGGCAGATGACAATGATCATGTTTTTCTCTCTTATTAAATTTTGCAATCCTCACCTATTGCAGGTCGTTTACATTTATAGTCAAAGTCGAATATGTAGCTTTGGAATGTTACAATGAGCATCTTTATTTTTTAAGGTTTAGATCATATGATAATTATTGATTTATTGATGGAGGTTATCTTCATTATGCATTTGCAATTTCTTTAACAGAAAATCATGAGAGATCCTTAAGTCTTTTGTATTTTTAGGTTCATTTATATTAATATACTATCCATATCAAATAATGAACACGATAGTTTCTTATTGTGATTCACTAAAGAATGAATAAGATATTGCAAATTCCCTAGATGGATTACCAAAAGAAGCTTGAATTTGGAAAGTGATCTTTGGGATATATTCAGAGTCATTGTTTTGCAACTGCTTTAATGCAATTGATTTGTTAACGCTTTTGTAACGTTATTTTGATTTATTTCTTTATTTGCTTATAAAGAGTAATTCCAAATCCCAATAAAAACATACCGTGAATAAGAAATTCTATCATTTTCATTCGTTTTATCAGCTGCGTTTATTGTTGTCCATATTCCCTCTATACATTCGATGCAGAGTATAGAGCAAGATCTGTCGTCACTACCCTGAGAGCGGGATTATCTGGATATTTTTGTTCTTATTTTTCATCTTCTCCAAACTCTCCATCTGATGATGATGACCTCTTTATATGGCAGCCTCGTCCCTTTTCTCCTCATTACAGCACTGACGATAGCAGATGTGAGCGAGAGTCGGAGGAGCTTTCAAGAAATTGTGTCCAAGTCGGGTGGTGATTATGGTAATGGAACGGGCACACGATGGGCTGTTCTAGTCGCCGGATCCAGCGGTTATCAAAACTTCAGGCACCAGGTGATCCACCACTCTCAGAGCGTCAGCTACAGTATATCACCATATTCTCTTTGTAATGTTTATAAAATATATAATGACATCCCTACTCTATATATATAATGAAATGGATTGACTTGTGTGATGGGTGTCCATGCAGGCTGACGTGTGCCATGCCTACCAAATCCTCAAGGCAAATGGATTGAAAGATGAGAACATTATCGTGTTCATCTATGACGACATCGCCAATCACCAGAATAATCCCACCAAGGGTATCATTGTCAACAAACCCAACGGCCCCAATGTCTACAAAGGAGTTCTTAAGGTCTTAGTTCAACACTCTTTAGCTAGCTACTTTTTACATCCACCGTGAAGGAGGATCCATATCAGGTGATTGATTTTCGACCGTAATTAACCAATAAGGCAATATTGCAGGACTACACCGGTGATGAGGTCACAGCAGCCAATTTGTATGCAGTCCTTCTCGGGAACAAGACGGCTCTCGAGGGGGCAGTGGCAAGGTTTTGAACAGTGGACCAAATGACCACGTCTTCTTCTATTACTCCGACCATGGGACCACAGGAGTTATGACCATGCCCGCGGGGGACTATATATACGCAGACGACTTTGTGAATGTGCTGAGGCAAATGCACAAGGCGAAGAAGTACAAGAACATGGTGATATATATAGAGGCATGTGAGGCAGGGAGCATACTGCAAGGGTTGCTCCCCAGGGACTTAGGGATCTATGCGACCACGGCATCCAACGCCGAGGAGAACAGCTGGGCCTACTACTGCCCTACTGGCCCACCAGGGCGCGTGCCTATTGGCGGTGATCCCGCCAAGTATGGCACTTGCTTGGGGGATCTCTACAGCATCGCTTGGATGGAGGACAGGTACTGTTACGTCACTCCCCTACTTTGAAATTACACATTCAATCATAAAATGCAAAGTTTCAAAAAAAAATAAAAATAAAAATAAAAAGCTAGCTAGATGAGCAAATATCAAGATAAGTATTTGTGTATGTCTCTATATGCGGGGCGTGATCCCTTTGTCAAATGCACATGTACTCATTCTCTGTTCTCTAATGTTTCTGTCTCCATTAATCTTAATTTGGGTGTGTGAGAACAGTGAAGCCAACGATTTGGGGAAGGAAACATTGCAGGAGCAATACTTAAAGGTGAGGAAAGGACCAATCTGTCCCATGTGATGCAATATGGCGACACTATTCTCAGCAAGGCCTTCCTCTCTACTTACATGGGCCGACGCTCCAAGAATGTATCTTCCATTCCCTTGGGGGAGCTCTCCACTTCGAATTCCCAGGCAGTTCCCCAACGGGATGCTGATTTGGTCTTTTTCCAACACCAGGTCCGTCTTTATAACCATTGATTATGTTGCATATTAATCTATCTATTCTGACTAGTAATTAAAAAAAAAAAATGTGATTCTTTTGAACTAATGTTTCTGGCTACGTCTGTCTTGCTTCTTCATATTGGGACACCTTGTCGATTGACTACTTGAGGGTGGTTGTAGGTGCAAAAAGCTCCGAAAGATACTGCTGAGAGTGTGGAAGCACAGAAGAGGCTGGACGAACAAATTGCTCACCGATCGCATGTTGACCGCAGCATCAGCCAAATTGTCAACCACCTGTTCGGTGATTTCAATGTTACAAGCATATTAACCGCCGTTCGACCTAAAGACCAACCTGTTGTTGATGACTGGGACTGTCTCAAGACATTTGTGAGTCTCAATGATCTCCTCAGCAATTACTTCTCCGATCCCTACATGATACATGTGTAATCACAGCTAATTTATCCCGTGAACAGTTTCTAATGTCAAATTTGTTCGTTCTGATGTATAGGTGAGGACTTACCAGCAATACTGTGGACGCCTGAGGGAGTATGGAATGCAATACACCAGAGCCATGGCAAACATGTGCAACGCTGGAGTTGACAAGGATCGTATGAAAGCAGCTTCTATTCAAGCTTGTTATGGGAAAGTAGAGTGAAAATGATGATCAGTGTCCCGACAATGCTTTAATAGACAGTTTCTGAATTTCATATGGGGTATATGTGCTGCTTCAAGGAAATTGGAATAAATTTAAATTGGTGAGCTCTCTACGTGTCTTGTGAATTAGGCGGCGGCAGTTGCCTGGGTCGCGCGGCCCCTGGGTCGAGTGAACCCAGGCCCCTGGGTCGAGTGACCCTCGCCGGTCAGGCAACCTCCGACGGCCCTTAGTTGGGTCGCGCAACCCTCGTTGGAGGTCACTTGACCTCGGGCAACCTCGACCGACCACCACCGGCGCCAGATCTAGCTCACCGGTGGCCATAGCCCTTCGCCGGACCGGCGAAGGGTTTAGTTCAATTTCCAAAATATATATATATTATACCTATCAAAGCCTATTGTGAAAGTTTTTTTTTTTTTTACCAAACGCACATTCAACTCAAAATCCATTTGCAAAAAATTTTTACCGAACACAATTATATTTCCCTAAATAGCTTTGGGCTTTTAGCATTTGCATTGGACTCAAATCTCATTGCAAATGCTGAACCAAATTCCGCGAGACAAGTGTCACGGCCGATCGATTGGGATCATCACTCGGGCAACTTTAGATCACCCAAGCCAAGCCTTGCTCGATCGAACGCCTACCCGCTCGCTTACCCGGATCGTTGAGAGAGAAAGTTAGAGAGAGGAGCTCTGAAAGGAAAGGAAAGCTTTGATATTCTAAAATGGATTGGATGATTACAAATGAAGGATGACACATCTTTTATAGTTGAAGGCCTCAGATTACATCCGTTGATCTACTTTTCATCCGGCGGGCGAGATCACACCGCCTCAAGTACCGACATAACGTCAACTACCGTCTACCGACATAAATAACGGAACAGAAATCTAGAATATGACTCAATGACGGTTTTGCCCGCCCTTGGAACCTTCGGGGAGCAGGCTTGGTGGGAATCCGAGTGAGAGCAGGAGGTCCACGGGCGAGTTGGGGTCGACTCTGGGGAACCTCTCGGGTCGTCCATCTTTCGGCCTATGACATTCTCCCCCACTCAATTAAACGACGTCCCCGTCGCTCTCAGCTTGACGAGCAGCCTTGCAGGCTTTGGCACGAGCTTTCTTGTTCTTGTTCCGCTTCACTCGGACGCTCATGAATGAAGGGCCACAACCTTCAATGATGAACTCGGACTTGGCATGCGGCTCGGTCTTCGGCTTGGACGGAACAAGCAACGTGCACTCAACCTCGGGGAAGAGCGCTTGGATGGGCATGGCGTGTGTTGGAGTAGGATCCAACTCGACCTTTGGCTTCACCTCAGACAACTTGTTGATGCGCATAACGGCCTTCAAGCTCTTGTCGAGGCGTCGGATTGACGCGATGGTCTTGGTGTCGACCACCCCCTTGATCATGGGGATCATCGACGGGCACTTTTGGTCGAGGATCATCATACACTTGGTCCTCATGTCGATCATGGCTCCCACACTTTCGAAGAATTGCATACCAAGAATGAGATCATAATCGTCAAGAGGGATTACCTCGAACGCCATCTTGCCTTTCCATCCGCCGATCTTGACGTCCACGTCGGGAGTTGCTCTCACGCCATGGAAGTCGCCCAAATTGATGGGCTTGTACGACTTCCCGGATGGTTCCACGTGAAGTCCCAAGGCTTTGGCTACCTCAGTCAACATAAACATGTTGGACGCACCAATGTCGACCAAAGCATAAAGCGTTCGGCCACATACTTCGACCTCCACAAAGAACATGTCCGTGTTTGGTGCGATTCCTTCTTCTTTGGTTGGCGATTGGGCTTGGACTGAGTTGATCATCCTTACGGCTCCAATCCGGATGCCGCTTGTCTTCTTTGGGCTCCTCCTTTTCTTCCTCGATGGCAAGAAGGGCGTTGATTCGACCCTTCTTTGGGCATTTTTGGGTCCAGTGTGGACCTTAGCAAATGAAGCAAGGAGAAGGCGGAGGTTGATCGAACTTACTCGTGTAGTCCGTCGGTGGTTGACCCCTTTGGAAGGATGGCTTGGAAGTTCATTCTCCCCATGTTTTGGCTCGGCTGCCTTGATCATGCGCGCCATGGGGAGTGCTTCGTGCTTCATCCTCGCAAGGTCGATCCGACCTCCAATCCCTTGGTCGACTCCTTGGTTCGGTCTTGGTGAGGTCGACGAGCGACTCAGGCACGCTTAGCGCTCACGCAAGACTACTCACGTCCCGTCTCTTGAGCTCGAGAAATGCCCATGGCTTCAATCCATCCATGAACGCTCCGAGAGCCTCCTCTTCGCTTAGGTTGCGAATCTGGAGTTTGAGCTCCGTGAACTCCTTCACGTACTCTCAGATCGCGCCTCTTTGCTCGAGGCGATGGAGCTTGCTACGGGCTTCTTGCTGAGCGAACTCGGGGAAAAAGTAGTCCCGAAACTCTCTCACAAAGTCGTCCCATGTATTCACGAGATCGACGTCGCGTCTAACCTCATCACACCTATTGCGCCACCAAAGCATTGCCGTATCAGACAGGAACATGGAAGCGGTTCGTACCTTGATCGACTCGTCGTGTATGTTGACGGCGTCGAAGTATTGCTCCATGCTCCAGACGAAGTTGTCCACCTCCTTGGTGGATGTTCGCCTTTGAACTCCTTTGGCTTTGGCACCTCAAGTTTGGGCACTGCTTGGGTAGGCACAGCACCATTGGTGATGCTCAGCTTGCACAGGGCGAGCTCGGTCTTGAGCTCTTGGATCTCGGCCTTCATGGCTTCGACCTCATCCCTACGCGGAGCTTCCTCTTCGACCACTTGGACGCGCTCCTTCAACACATCGATTGATGCTTCAAGGGCTTCGTCCTTGTCATGCAATGGCGCGGTAGCTTCGTTGAGGCCGGTCGTGAAGTCTTCACAAAGCGAACTCTCAACCTCCATGATCCAATCTCGCACATCGTCAAGACTTTCCATGAGTTCGAGCACAGCACTCCGGACCTTCCTGATCTTCTCATCGAACGTAGCTACGACATCCATCGAGGTGTCTCTTTTCTTTGCACGGCCGCGGGTCTCCTTGACTTGTGCGACCTCTCCATCCATGACAGTTTCTTGGCTCAACATTCCTTCGAACAATTGACGCTCCTTGGTCTCTCAAACGGATCTCTCTTTTGCTCTGATACCACTTGTCACGGGCCGATCGATTAGGATCGTGACCGCACGGCGACTCGGATCGTGACCGCGCGGCGACTCGGGCAACTTTGGATCACCCAAGCCAAGCCTTGCTCGATCAAACGCCTACCCGCTCGCTTACCCGGATCATTGAGAGAGAAAGTTAGAGAGAGGAGCTCTGAAAGGAAAGGAAATTTTTGATATTTTTGAAATGGATTGGACGATTACAAATGAAGGAGGACACCTCTTTTATAGTTGAGGGCTCGGATTACAACTGTTGATCTACGTTTCATCCGGCGGGCAAGATCACACTGCCTCAACTACCGACATAATGTCAACTACCGTCTACCAACATACATAACGGAACAGTTAGAATATGACTCAATGACAGTTTCGCCCGCCCTTGGAACCTTCGGGACGAGCTTGGTGGGAATCCTAGTTAAGCGGGGAGGTTGAGTTGGGGTCAAACGGGGAACCTACCTCTCGGGTCGTCCATCTTTCGGCGTGACACAAGCGCATACTTAATCCTGAGGCACCGCACCTCAATTCCATCAAACTGAGCTCATGAATACTTTACATTCATTTTAAAAGTAGGTTAGAGAGCATTGTCAACTAATGCTCAAATGTATTTTGTACTACTCAAAGGGATCATTTAATTTAATTTAATTTTTTTGGTCGATTGAGTTGATCGAGAATAAGATCTCGGCTTCTCTATGTGGAAAGGTGATGGCTCAACCGCTGAAGGTAAAATGCAATTATGCATGTGGCTATGAGACTGATATGGTGGATTCTTGCAGAAGCAGGATCCATTTTTGGTTGCTTGGTTGGTTGCGGTTAGGCTGAAAGGCGAGTGGTTTTTGGACTTTGCCCGTCTCAGCCAACTCCTCATTCATTTGAAGGAAGATTTCGAAGCTTAGAAATGACGTCGCGCCTCTTATCAATCGTGTCATCGGAACATGGAAGATGTGCCTTCTTCTTTTTTTGTGGCATGATGATCGGCGTCCCGGGACCCGTATGCCCTTGAGCAGCTGATGTCATACGGGACGCAAAGACTGGTTTTGGCCTCCTGCTGTAGCTTTGCTTGATCAGAGGGCTTTTGGTATGGAGAGGGATTTGTTGCTGGATTTGTCTGAAGTTGATTGGGGACGTGGCTAGCTTGCTTCAATGGGCGAAGGCTCTCCTTTGTCTATGGCTCGAAATCTGTTGCAATTGTTACACTAATTATCGTGCGTTCGAAGCTATTTAATGTTTCCAGTCGAAACAATGGTGCAGTACCACTCATAACGTAATTGAGCAATCTTTAGCACTTTGTCTAGAAATTATTATCGGACGATATCATTAGCGGCCCGTAATTTTGCATCCGTTCCAGCGTATGTATGTACTTGGACCACAATAAAACAATAACTTTGACGTAAACATCAACTAATTCACATGATTTGATGGGGAAGTTGTTGGGAGTGCGTAACAAAGTTCCGATGCCTTTCGCTTAGGGAGATCGCCAAGAAGGAGTCTAAATCCGAACCCATAAATACATCCAATTGAACCCACATTTACTTAAGAGCTTATAATAACGAGTTATAGGCCAATTATGATATATTAATTACTTTATACCACATCAATTCTCTGATGTGGGACTTCCGTGCATCATAACAATCTTCCCCTCACGCGTGAGATTAGTGTTAGGCCTGTTCTCTTTTAATTCAAGTATCTTTCTAATCCAATATCATCCTTACGGGTCCACTTTGTTACACCACAAAGCCTACTTGTCCGGAAATCACAACCATTGACTTTGATACCACTTTGATACGAGAATAGTAATAGCCCAAACAATGTCGAATTAATGCAACATGATAGAATAATCTTCCATTTGTGTAAATTTAATAGAAACTAATATAGTATAGCAAAATAAATATTAAGCACGTAAACATAGGACGATTTTTTGACCGATTAAGATTTGAGCTCCTTCTTAGTGATCTTCTTAAATAAAAGGTATGGAGCTTTGCTATGCACTCTCAACAAATGGTATCAAATCTCGGGTTTACTAATAAGTCTAAACCCAAGAGTTATAGATTGTCGTGATTCCTAATCAAGGCCCAATATGTAAGGAGGAGATTATTGGGATTTATTTCATTTCTGTTGTAGAAGGAGTAGGTGGTTAATTTATAAGTGTGAAGGAAAAGTTCATTTTTAAGCTAGTTTTTGGAGTGGGAGAAGTTCAAGATCATCCAATAAACATATCTATATATTTATTCTTTCCCCAATAGAGGGCTATCACTGTTTCCACATTCGCTAAAATTTGCTTCTTCTAACGCTTGCACAGATACCTCATAACCGTAGAATTTTTCGTTTGTCTTTTTTTTTTTTTTTTTCACAAGTACAGAATTATCCAGAACAATTAGATAAAGAATTTTCAACCGGGAAGAGAGAGAAAAAGAGAGGCAGAAAAGATGACATGGCAACCAACCCGATCGAGCTTCGCAATTGATTGGTTACGTGGCGGGATGGCATTGGAGATCGTGACCTGTCTGAGAGAGAAGCGAATATGCCGAAGAGAGCGTATCGACTGCAAAACTTTTAAACATTTCGGTGAAAAAACGCAGCCAAGAGCAAAACGAAAAAAAAAATATAAATAAGAAGAAAAAAAAAAAAGGAAGAAGAAGGAAGAGAAATCAGAAACCGAAGAAGACGAAGAAGAAGGAGAAGAAGAAGGGAGGACGAGGAGCGAGGGAGTCTGTAGTTTCTTCGGTGGCAGAAGGAAGAGAAATCCGTTTGCTGAGTTGACTCGGATTCCGATCGATCCTGCACCTCCCGTCGACTTCATTTGCAGTCCGAAATCAATCGGTGGCGTCTCCGGCACGATACACAGCCGGGCGCGCATTCTCTCCCGCCGCCGGGAGCCAGCCGACCAGGTGACTTCCCGGAATCCCTTCCTTTTTCCCGTATCTCGACTCGAGAATGCACCGCTTCCCTCGATCTGCAAGTCTTTCCCGAGATGCCGAGTCGCCGCTGCCTTAGATCTTCCCTCCGGAGTTCGTCGCCGTGGCCTCGACTGGTCGGTGGTGTCGGATTTTGAACAGATCTTGGGGTTTCGCGTCCCTGTTTTGCTTTCAGTGCCCCGGCTGTGCCGCTCGTGTCTGCTCAACTCCGAGCGGGCTTTTATCGCGTCTCTTTTCCCCGTTTTGTGTCACGCGGCTGGTTCGGTCGAGACGAGCCTGAAGAATGTGACCGCTGGATTTCGATGATTTGGTCGTGGTCGCGGATTTGCGGTAGAAACCTCTCGCTATTTGGTCATGTAGCTGTGTTGCGGTTATGCTGCGCATTGTGCGAGTTTGCTTTTCCTATGTCGATTGTTAGTTTCCTTTTTGTATGTGATACGTGCTGGATACTAGAGTGCCATGGACATTGGTGTTAATGACTTATTGATGTCAGATTCTTCAGGCATTCGTTCTTGGCTGGGGAAAACCGTGTCTAAAGTAGTCTTGCCTTCGTTTAGATTTCTTGGTAAAGGACTAGGGAAGAAGTTGCTTAACTAGAAGGAGAGCGGAGCTGTACTCTTTCTTTAAACTTGAAAACTCATCCTAGATTTGGGCTTGCAGATTCTGCTCCTGGTGGCTGAAGCACGAGTACCAAAATTCAGCGACCAGGTTTAGGGGGTGACTCGCCCCAAGTTGGTGAGTACAACCCTTTTCCTGTTGCACGGAGAGTGAACTCCTCCCAAATGATTCCCATGGATGATGACATGGAGAGTGGAGCTTTGAGGTCCTACCAGGACAAGCCCAGGACGTTTCCAAGCATGCGCAGTAAGCCTCACACCCCACGGGTAAGGATATGCTGTCTTCTTTTCTGCAATTTTTTCATCAAAGTGTTAACTTTCTTTGGTTTTACTGTCGCGGTGGTCATTTAGCCCTGTGTATGCTGTTAGTTTGTCACATCTTTTCCATTTTCTTCCCTACTTGTATCCTCCACCTGCCATTGACTTGATAACGATTCCATTGGAACAGCATTTTGATGCATTTTATAGGTTGCCTTTACAATATTGGGTTTACTTAACCATACCACTTTACCCAATTTCTTGTTTCAGCATTGATTCGTGCTCATCATAGTTTACAAATTGTGTAAAGTTTTCAAGGATATGTGTGGCTTTTCTTGTTGACACCCTCTTTTAGTGGTTGACTCTCTTGCTTGATGAATGATAAACAGTATGTTGACCGTTGAGCATCTTTATTTGCTTTTTATGACTTAAGTTCAATCTCAGGGATATATTGACCCCATTCTATTCTTCAGATTATCCGCTTGTTGATGGGAATCAATGTTCGGGTTCTTCTTATATTGCTGCTTTTGGTATTCGGAGGGGTCTTTTACATTGGTGCAAAAACTTCTCCAGTCATAGTGTTCGTCTTCTCTGTTTGCATTATCAGTTTCCTTTTGTCAACACATCTCACAAAGTGGGTACTTTCAAAGGATGAGGGCCCTCCTGAGATGGTTCAGGTACATTGTTTTTGGCAATTACCTCATCTATATGTTTTGCTTCTTATTTCCTCTTATTTATGTTCTTTCTTCTGGGCTTAAGTTTTTTTTTTTTCGTCTGACCATTTTGAACTTATGATATCACTTGTTTAGATATCAGATGCTATTCGTGATGGCGCTGAAGGTTTTCTTAGGACCCAGTATGGGACTATCTCCAAGATGGCAGTATTACTAGCGTTAGTCATCCTCAGCATTTATCTGTTTCGCACTCCCTCACCACAACAAGAATCTTCTGGTCTGGGGAGGTGATTTTCACTGTTACTGGTTGAGTGTAGTCTTTTCCTCTTCTTTTTTATCCATCAATTGACAAGCATATTCATTGGGCTCGTTGGTACAGGTCAGCATCTGCTTTTATCACTGTTGCTGCATTTCTTCTGGGGGCTTTGTGTTCAGGTATTGCAGGCTACGTTGGTATGTGGGTGTCTGTTCGTGCAAACGTTCGAGTCTCTAGTGCTGCCAGACGATCGGCAAGAGAGGCATTGCAGGTTTTTCATCTTCTTCTGTGCTGATTATTTGTTGGTAAAATATTGGATTATGTCACTATCAATGAGAATTATGTACAGATAGCTGTTCGTGCGGGCGGCTTCTCTGCATTGGTGGTGGTCGGCATGGCTGTTATTGGAATAGCTATCCTATATGCTACATTTTATGTTTGGCTGGATGTGGACTCTCCAGGTTCCATGAAGGTTACTGAATGTATGTCTCAATTACTCCTTGAGTTTTCCATAGATATAGTGCCTTAAAGTAAAAAAGCTTATGCTCTGGGATAAGTTTTAGTCGATCATCTATGGTTAGCTCCTTATTGTTTTGTAAATCAAGGACTATATTATGCATGGAGCATTCTTGTTGTTGTTCAGTGCAGAGTGAGATTCATTCCTAAGATCCATTTATCATTACATTAGGCCACAAATGCTAATAGGGTATTCTAGCATGTGCAATACATGGCATCAATTTTTGTTTGCTTTCCCGAGAGAGAGAGAGAGGAAAAGAGGAGGGGGGTGTGTGATGTTTGAACGGTGCCTTTGGAGGGGCAATGACGTTATAAAGTCTACGACATGACTTCTATGTTTGTTATTTGCAGTGCCCCTTCTATTGGTCGGATATGGTTTTGGAGCATCATTTGTGGCTCTGTTTGCTCAGCTGGGTGGTGGAATATATACAAAAGCAGCTGATGTCGGTGCTGACCTCGTGGGCAAAGTAGAGCAGGGAATACCGGAAGATGATCCACGGAATCCTGCTGTGATTGCTGATTTGGTAATTGGTTGTTCACTTGTGCTTTCTAAGACCAAAGATTATTTGCTTCATGGTGTAGACATGTATTACTGTTTTTTTTGCAAGTTTCTTTATTAGCATTGTAAATTTTTGTTTCTAGAGGTCAGGACCATTTATATGGTTGGTGAGACAGTTACATGATGTTATTTTACTTGCACTCCCAATTTCTATTTTCTTTACACATCTCATGGAGAATAGCATCGCACATTTGGTTTCTTCTTTGGATGATAGGAGGTTGGTCTGTCTTTCTCAATCATCAGGTCTCCTGGGTTCCAATATGATGCACTGTTTGTGTTGATTTGTTGACTGAGTTTTAAAAATGAAGATTGGGGATGGTTGTTTGGGGAGATGCAGTTTTCTTCAGTTGTGGCATTTGGTAATATTGGGGAAAGAGTTCATTGCTTTAAGCTCAGGATTTAAAAAATATCCATCGTATATAAATAGACAATCCACAAAGACACAAGGTGCATGATAAGTAATTCACCAGAAATGAATGATTTTCACAACCTTTGTGGTGAATGAATGTTTTAATGTAATGAACCTGATTTGGCATCCTTAGTTGAGCAGCTATTTTAAAAAAGGATTTGAATTGTTGGTTGCTCATAATGCGAGTGTTGTTGGAGTCGTGTTACTTCGTGCTGTTGATTTGGCATCCTTGTGTTACTTTAGATATGTAAATACATTAGTCCATTTGTAGCATCAAGAAGCAAGCCTTTTTCCTCCACAGTCCTAGACCCTGTGGCTCAGATAGGTGCCTTCTGTCCACGTTGCCCTTTCTTTTGTATGTTTTTTCTCTTCCATTGGTGTGTGCTGAGATAAGAATCCTAAAGCTGGCTTCTAAGCATTCGTTCAGCTAAATTTGTCTGTTTGCCAAATTCTTTAGCAATTTTGGCTCTATGAGTAGGAACTTTTCCTGCGAAGCAAATTATCTTCTGAGCAGCAGACTTAAGTTTGTTCATTGTAGGTAGGAGATAATGTGGGTGATTGTGCAGCTCGAGGGGCTGATCTTTTTGAAAGTATTGCAGCTGAAATCATTAGTGCTATGATACTTGGAGGAACAATGGCCCAACGTTGTAAAATTGAAGGCAAGTCTTCCTGCCCCAACAGAGAAATAATCAGGTCTTTTAGTACAAAAGTAAGATAGATGAAGAAATGACACATTTCTTGGTATATATTCTTTCTGGCCGTACACTTATGTTGAATTTAAAGTTACACATGTTTGAATCGAGCAGTTCTTTCGGCATGATATAGCCCATTGTAGTATGAATTTAAAGGGGTGCAACCCAACTACTGTTGCAATATATAGGAGAGAGAGGCCTGTCAAGTAAAACATAATTTTCATTTTCTTTTTTGAACTGTATGTCACAATGGTTTTTATTTATTTATTCTCCAAACTAAAGCTTGGTGTTTCTTGATAGTTTTAGTTTGGAAGTTGTGTTGCAGCAAAGTTCACTTAGCCAATGTGTAAGTCTGAATGAGTGAAGTTGAATTGGAAGTTTTGATAATCTGATCACACTCACAGTTAGTTCAATGATTGAACTACTGTGAGTGGTGAAAATTTAGGACATGGGAGTGTTATTTGTTACTTTAGAGCTGGAAAGACTGGTTAATGTACAGCATCTATTTTGATTGGGGATAAATGCTTCTGTGGCTTCAGTATTGACTCTAATTAAAATTTCTTCTTCAGTATTTGTGACTGAAAGCAGAAACGTGAGACATTTAAAAGTCAATCAATCAATGGAGTATCTTTTTAATGGGAGAGCTAACAATTGGGGAAAGGTGCTTTCTTTATGGGTACATAATGCCTTACGGAAGTTGAAAATGCCAAACTCTGTAAGAAAACAGCATACAAGTACAATTCTTGAACCCTACATTCTACCAAACATAATAGAGGACCTCTATCAAACAATAAGTTGGAAAGTTCATCCCAAAAATCTCATCCAGAGCTCACCGAACAACCTACAGAGGTGGTTGTGGTTTCTATGAGTGAACATGGAAAATAACAAAGTTGTAATGATCCACTCTCGTTCATAAAATGGTCTCTCAAGTTGCATTTTTAATAGCCAAAACAAAATGGTTGTAATTTTGTAAGAGTTTCATCTTTGAAAATCAACTCGATGGAAGTTGTCACACAATTCTCAATGCTGAAGATGTTAAGAAATCACAGATTGAAGTGACAACCACTGCACTTCTTTGCTTATTTACGAAGACTAATTTGGTGGTTTGCTTTCATGCAGATCCATCCGGCTTCATCTTGTTTCCTCTTGTTGTCCATTCCTTTGACCTGGTAGTGTCGTCAGTTGGAATACTTTCGATCAGAGGAACACGTGAATCTGGTCTGAAGGCATCCATTGAGGATCCAATGGCAATTCTTCAGAAAGGATACTCTGTTTCTATAGTTTTAGCTGTTCTTGCTTTTGCCGCGGTATTGTTTCTCTGACTGTTCTCAAATTTTTTTCCTTTGCTTTCAGTATTCATTGAAGGATACAGATGCAGAAAACGCTTTCTTGTAATTATTTCTGTTGTTTGTCAAATTTAAAATTCACCAACTTGCCCTTGCCTCTATTTTTGGTATAAGTCATGTGAATAGGTTCTGACACTTGATTTTACTGGATTGAAATCTACACAGTCTACACGGTGGATGCTTTATACTGAACAAGCCCCTTCTGCATGGCTGAACTTTGCTTTGTGCGGACTGGTTGGTATTATGACAGCCTATGTTTTTGTATGGATCACAAAGTATTACACAGACTACAAGCATGAGCCCGTGCGCACACTAGCTCTTTCTAGCACCACAGGTCATGGGACTAACATAATTGCTGGAGTAAGCTTGGGTTTGGAATCAACAGCTCTTCCAGTCCTTGTTATAAGTGTATCAATAGTTTCAGCTTTCTGGCTGGGCCAAAGTTCTGGTTTACTGGATGAGGCTGGCAATCCAACTGGAGGTCTCTTTGGAACAGCCGTAGCGACAATGGGCATGCTCAGCACTGCTGGCTATATTCTCACTATGGATATGTTTGGTCCAATAGCTGATAATGCTGGTGGAATTGTGGAGATGAGTCAGCAGGTAATGACTGTATTTCTTTTAAATTTCCACTTCATTAAAAAAAATTAACTTGAAGGAAAGGTCGAAAAACCTTTAGTTGAGAGAACTTTAAGCTCTTTCCTAAATTTGAATGGTGTGGACCCTCACATGCATACATTATTTCATGCAGCCAGAAAGCGTTCGGGAAATTACTGATCTTCTAGATGCAGTGGGTAACACCACTAAAGCTACAACCAAAGGTTTTGCAATTGGATCAGCTGCACTTGCATCTTTTCTTCTGTTCAGTGCTTACATGGATGAGGTGTCTTCATTTGCTCGTGAATCTTTTAAAGAGGTGGGTGATTTCTCGGTCATGTAAATCCTTCTATTTCAATAGCTTTTGAGTGTAGCGTCTCACCCCGCAACTGTTATTTGATATTCAGGTCGACATTGCAGTTCCAGAAGTCTTTGTTGGGGGGTTGCTAGGATCCATGCTTATTTTTTTATTTAGTGCATGGGCCTGTTCAGCTGTTGGCCGAACTGCACAAGAGGTTGTTGCTGAAGTGAGGAGACAATTTATTGAGAGGCCTGGTATAATGGTGGGTATCTATTATCAGAGTGTATTCTCTGGTGCTTATTTTGGTCAGGTTACTTGATGACCATATCCTTCTTTTGTTGGCTCAGGACTACAAGGAGAAGCCTGATTATGGTCGATGTGTTGCCATAGTAGCATCTGCGTCATTGAAGGAGATGATAAAACCCGGGGCTTTGGCTATTGTTTCACCTATAGCAATTGGTGGGTCGTAATTGTTCATATTGTGTGAACTTATTGTTAGTTGGATGATAAGTAGGTCATGACTTCTTGTCTGTTGTTTTTACTCCTCGGCCACTTCTGAGCTATAAGCTTATGTTGTGTAGGCAATGAGATGTCTGCCATGGTCACTAATCTTTGCACGTATCTTTGCAGGTCTTATTTTCCGGATTTTGGGGCATTACACAGGACATCCTCTTCTTGGGGCCAAAGTTGTGGCTGCCTTTCTAATGTTTGCTACAGTTTCTGGTATTCTTATGGCTCTCTTCCTGAATACAGCAGGTGGTGCCTGGGATAATGCGAAGAAGTACATCGAGACAGGAGCTCTTGGGGGCAAGGGTAGTGAGAGCCATAAAGCTGCAGTCACTGGAGACACGTGAGTTTGACAAAACTTTGCCATTTTGCTTAAATAAGGGCGAGAACATCTTATAAAATAAGTGGTGATTATGTTTGATGGCATTGCATAAAGATGCATGGTCATGCCTTCCTATATGTGCTTGCTGTGCTTTTTATGACACGCTCATTTGTGCTCTTGTATGCTGCTACTGTATCTGCCGGAATTTGAAAACCTTGTGATAATTCCCTCTTTACACATGAACAGCAATAACCTAATTGCTTACTGATTTTGGTCTGTCGGATGCAGTGTGGGTGACCCCTTCAAGGACACGGCTGGACCATCCTTGCATGTGCTGATAAAGATGCTTGCGACTATAACACTTGTCATGGCTCCTGTGTTTCTGTGAGAGTTTGTCCATATATACCGGGATTTTCAATAGTGAATCCAAGCCGGCACCCATCTTCATCTGAGTAGTATACTTTGCCAAATGCATTAGATAGGAGTTTTTGATTTGATGTATATCCCCAGGGTGTCGAATTGAATGTCATACTAACATCTTTGTTTGAATAAAAGAGACGTTTAAGTTGCTATTCATTCTAGTACACCTGGTGTAGCAGAAAATCTGTTGGGGGCTTTAAGTTAGGAACGAAGGCTACTCTAGTGCCGTGAGTTGTGGCAGCTCAGTAGTGGGGCTTGGTTGGGCGTGCATGCGCAGTTTTGTAATTCTCTGCTGTCATGAAATACTGCTTCATTGAGATTAGGTAGCTTTCTTTGGAATGGTGTTGGTTCTGTTCTTCGTGCGGTCAGACTACTAGGAATTTTGCTCATCTTCTTCATCATTTTTTAGTTCCAACTCTTTAACACGAGTATTCAAGGAGTGAATCTCGAATGTATCGAATCAATGAAAGCGCGTGCCCTCTTTAAATTACCAAAAGAGATGGACTTGTCGAATCGCAAGAAAGTTGATTTAGGCTTCACCGAAGCGCTAAAACAAAAAGTAGGCGCGCACGTCTCAAAGACTTTTTATGAGTACCATTGGATTTCAATTGCAGAGCGCTAAAATTAGATTCTGTATGACCGACGCTCACAAATTAAATGGGTGTTTCATCAGCAGCACCCATGACTCATGGCTGACTCTTCTGAAGGAAGTCAAAAATATTGATAACAAGTTCGTTAAAGAAGGAAAGATAAGGCGAGGTGGCATCAAGAGAAGATCGACGACTGATCATGTCATTCCTTGTGATGTGATTTATAAGAGGTATTTGTGGCCATTTTGCGAATCTGGGGAAGGCAGACAACGTCCCGCGATCAAGAGAATAACGTCAACATCCCCTCGAGCAATAACCTATCGACATCCGAGGAAATCCACCCAAAAGAAAAAGAAATAGCGGAGATCAGCTACTTTGGGCCCAAGCCCAAGCCCAACCCCAAGCCCAACCCCAAAGTCTAAAACCCACATTGATTTCGCCGAATCGGAGTTGGAGCGAACTTGAAAAATCAGAAAGAACAGAAGAGTAGCTTCGCCTCTCCCTCTTTTGGTCTTTTTCGAGGTCCCGGTTTCTTCTCCTCCTTATCTCTTTCCCTCTCTGAGAGAGGCCCATCCTGTAGCACCAGCGAGCGGCGTTGCCGGCTTGCAGCTCCACACTCTAGGGTTTTGTCCAAAACCCCCCCAACTTCACTCCCTAAATCTCTCTCTCTCTCTCTCTCTCTCTCTCTCTCTATCTGTGAAGGAAGAGGAGGATGCAGAAGCCGGGGAACCCGGTGGGCGCACTCCCAGGGCAGGAGAAGACGAAGGCGGAGGCCCCCGGTCAGAAGAAGAAGATGCCCAAGATGCCCAAGATGCCCTCCCCTCAGGATCTCCTCTCCCACTACGAGTCTCAGGGACTGGACTCCCGCCAGGCCTCCCTCAAGGCCATCGACGACCTCCAGAAGTTGCTCTTCCGCGTCGTCTCCTCCTCCCGGGGCCCCAAGGCCGACAACAAGGCCCCGCCCGACCAACCCGCCCGGAGGCTGGACGCCGTGAACGGCCGGCTCGCCGTGCTGGAGATGAAGGTGGACTCCAAGCCCGGGTACGCGGGGGCGTTCGCCGTCGGGGTGGCTTCCGGGGCCGCTCTCAACGGGATGGGGAGCCTCTTTCCCCACGTGCTGCGCTCCCTCTCTCAGATTTGGACCTCCGTCACGGATCCTCACCGTCACCAATGAAAGCCAAATTAGAGCAGTAGTAGTAGTAGTAGACTGATCCTTTGTTGCTTTCCACCGTTGCCCATCAATCCAGTTCGAACTCGGGACTATCTTGCTTTGTTGTTGGGTTTCTCGTTTTCCAATTCCATATTTGAAAACGGAGGAAGGAGCAGTCTGTGTGGGTCGTCGTTGCCAGCCGCCATGTACCCGTCGCTCCTTCGTTATCGCATCGCCCTGTGGTGGATAACAAGGGAGCACGGCGATCTCCGACGTTGTCGCTCCTACTAAAGACCCCAGCTTTAAGATTAAAGAGGCGCCCTTGTGTCCCAACTCTTGACTTTTGTCATCATTGATATTGGTCCGTTGAGTTCTAACAACATTCCGAATTCTGGGAAGAAAGAATCGTTAAGCAACACGGAAATGTAATCGGCTCTAAAAAGATTAAGAAAAGAAAAAGGATCATATTATGGACCGAGATTGGGTGGTTTCTTTGTCCCTCAAGGAAATGGTACATTTTTAGTGCTACAGAGAGATTTCGCTTTACCAAAACTGCATTAGTAACAAGAGCTTATGACGTCATTAAGAATTCCAGCAAAGATAATTCATGTCTCCGTGTAGATGTTGTAGATGTAATGACCCTCGCTCCCCATTGTTATTGGCGTATTCTCGCGAAGAGAAGGGTAAGAACTTATTCGAGATTTGGTTTCGAAGATCGATTTGGTGAAAGAACGCCATTGGGTTGCCATGCCCGTCAAGCGTGACCATTTTTTTGTTCACATTTTCCCCGTTTGCAATTATTCATTCTATGGCTTAAATGAAACTAATGGGGGAAGAGTAATTCTGGCGCTTGCCTAAGTCAATCTCATCTCCCTCCTCCATCCTCCAGCCAGCCAAGTGTAGTGTAGGTGCTGCCCGGCCACGTCGACGACTGACGTGGCAGGTGAAGGATTTAGATATGGTTTTGGCCAATGCTTATGGTCCTGTCAGGAGATGAGCAGCAAGCAGCTCGCTCGAAAGCCAAACTGGTAAGGCGAGCGCGAACTGAAAGGGCGCCGATGGCGATATGATAGCAACTGTTGCTAACTTCTTTCATCGCCCTTTTCGGAGCAAGCCCACCGTAGTTTCGTGCCATCTTTTGAAGTGACGATGCTTCGATGATCCCCCAGAGCTCCGGAGCAGCGACGAAGAGGCGGGTCCTTGGGATTATGTCTCTCGCGGCCACCCCCACTCCGCCACTGTCTGCCGGAACTTCAACCCATTCGGCCTGCGACGGATAACATGCTCCTCCTCCGAATCCAACCCGAGGCGTGGCTTTGGGACCAAGAAGGTACGCCACCTTCTCTCCCTCTTCCTGTTCTTCTGCACGTGCTTCTCCATAACGAGTTCTGAGTCAGGGAGTGAACTTTGCTTTTTCTCAAATTGTCAGACCAACAAAATCTCCAAGGACGGCGATCCTTCCTCCCAAAAGAGGTATGCCCAAGATCGCCTGCACTCCCATTTTCTGGCTCTGCAGTTTTTAAGCGCAATTCCGGCTAGTTCATTTTAAAGCCCGTTCTTTTTCTTGCTTGCTTTTGTTTCGTTTGCTATCTCCTAGGTGAATTGTTCCGTCCTGGCAGGCTGTTTCCCCGCGTCGGTTTCGCTGATCTCATGTCTTTGCTCGGTGCAGGAAATCCACGCTCGATCAGCCTGGTCGTCTACCGAGTCGTAAGTCCATGAATCACTCTCGTTTTCGTGGCCAGCCATATATGGATGTTGTGCTTTTTTCGTCTGCTTGGCAAAACCGAAGCTTCCAAATGATACTCCCAGATTGTTAGATTTGATTTTCCTGCTCAATGGTGCCCCCATAACATTACGAGTACAAAATGGTTGTAGGATCAAAATTTTAGGACCAACTGTCGAATAGAATGAGTGCTCCAGCTGGATATAGCTTTTTCTGTTTTGAAAGAACGTTCATCCCTTGTTCTTTTTTTTTATTTAAGTGGGGTAGCATCACCTGCTGCACTAGTGAAGTCTCAGCTTGTGTGTCTTTGAGTATTTGCTGGTGTTATGTCAATGCCTATGTGTCGCTCATGGTTCACCATGTTTAAAATGGATGTTCGTGAAACCACATTGTCTTTTTGTCTTTCGTTTCTTCTCCATTGAGTTCTTAGGTAATGCATTTCAAGGCACAATTCATTTTGATTTCATTCGTTTTCTTCATCTCCAGCAGAAGGCCCATTTGTGTTGTATTCTTTAGAGTTATTTTTTTCTTCTTTTTGCTTGTATTTACATGACGTAGGTAGGAAATATTTCTGTCTTTGATTGTGCATCATTTCTCTTATGCGGAACTTTTCTTGTAGAGGCACCTGGTGTAAGTTCCAGATTCGATGGGAACTATAGAAAAAGTACTTCTACCGACCTTGACTTTGAGGAACGGCTGAAAGCAGTTAGAAGGTGCGGCCTCACCATATAACACCTCGCTTCATGACATGCGTCACTATGTGAGACACTATCTGAAGATTGAGGTGTGTCCAAGATGCTGCCTGCATCATTGGGACATTCACTGTCTGCAGCAGTTGAACCGTATAGACATCATCTAACTTTTAAGTCATTCTTGTCACTTGGACTTGCTAGAGAAGCGCTGTTCAGATGTCCAGAACAGGCATATTATTCTGTGTGGTCACGATCTCTAGTTCACATGTTGTGACATATTGATGGAGTTCTCCATAATGGTTGAATTGGACACTTATCTTTCAATTGATAATTGTCTCCAGGAAAACATTTTCTCCGTTCCTTCTCAATTTTCTTCCTCCTTTTCTTCATGTGAAAGAGATTAGGTTCTTACATCAAACTAAGCATCCTCTTCAGGTCAGCGATCGAGCAGAAAAAAGTAGATGAAATGAAAGGATTTGGAGCTATTGACTATGATGCACCGATTGAGACAGATGATAAAACCATTGGACTTGGTACAAAGGTATCATTGTGATCACATGCTGAATTTAGAAGTTCACATTTTGGAATTGTGGTCAATTGATCCTAAACCTCTGATTTGAATTTTAATGTCAACTAGATTGGAGTTGGACTATCAGTTGTCATCTTTGGTTTGGTTTTTGCTCTTGGAGATTTTCTTCCCTCCGTAAGGTACGCTTTAATGAAGGCCTTTTCTGCATCTTTGAACTTGTGGGCGTGTTGATCCCTTTTCCAGTGTCACTTCTGTTTGGATGAGACTTCTTGACTTAAGACAGGCTCATGTGTGTCTGCACTCAGCAAATGCTAAAAGATTGTGTGATTTCCCTGTGCAATTGCACATTTATGGGATTTCTTAGTATTATAGACTTCAATTGTTGGCAAAGATGCTGTTCACTAATTTCTACTCATGCTCTTATCTTCCTTATAGGTTTTCTTGAACTATTACTCTATAATAAACTATCCATCTAGATCTTCCTCCTGTTCTTCCACTCAGTTCGCATGCTTGTTCTTTTTGTGGGCTTTCTTGTGACTCAAGGTGCTCTTAAGCTCCTCATTGTCACTAACAAACTTTTGACATTAGTGACGGCTATCTAGTCATTTCTGGCTATTATGCATTAGCTTGGCTCAGGCCTTCTCTTGCACCGCATCACGTTGTGAGTGAGTGTGAGAGTTTAATTACAGAAAGCTAGACTTAGTTTTTCATTTCTCCTAAAATCATTTCTCATATACCATGTAACTGGCTTTAGTGAAACTAATAAAAGTTGAATGAGAAGTAAAAATTGCCAACAGTGAGAATTATTCAAGGTTTTCTTTTTAGTTATTTGGAATATAGACTGAGAAGTAACCACAGAAATAATCTGTCTATATCCTACACAATGAACTTTTAGCAGCATGGCAAAAGAAATGGAGGAAACTCATTAAGCCAAACCAGCTACGGATTAGCTAGCCAACAAGGACCATTGGTAGTTATGTGCCCTTAACATCTCTTAAAACCTCTTTCTAAAGGGTTGATCTGCAGTCTGCACACCATTATGGTTGGAGTTATTGATCTTTTGAAACCTTTATATTCCAGTGATAGTCCCTCTGAAGAAGCAGTGGTGGCCAACAAGAAGCTCTCAGAAGAAGAGAAAGCTACTCTTCAGGTGCTTGAGAATGAGCTGGCTTGATGTTTTCACTGAAAGTATTATTTTCTGCATGAAATAAGCCAATTTTTGGTCTTGAGGAAAGTTCACATTTTCAACAGACTTTGACTTCAAAAGCAATGAAATCCTTGCATACCACTATTTACTTGCTGAAAGTAATCTTCACTGCACATATTTCAGTGTTGTGATTGAATTGTTCTCTTGAGAAGAAGTATATGAGGGAGATGAAGTGTAAAAGAATAGAGTTGAATGATATTTTGTTTTCCTACACTTAAAGCTGAGGTAATTAAATTTTTTGTGAGTTGCATGACACATGTTATTCAAAATCCTTTCGAATCTGAGCTCTTGGTCATCTCACATTTACATGTATTAATCCGGTAGGATGACAGAGACTGTTGCCCTTTCTCTTGAGCTTTACATTGAATGACCCAAGAGAGTGCATAATTATTCAGTCATAATTATACTCAAATTCTTTTCTTCTATTGAGATCTGTTACAGAAAAGGCTGCAAGAGTTTGAAGCCACACTTACTACTTCTCCAAGAGATACCACAGTGCTTGAAGTAAGTAATGAGTCTAATATCAGCTCTCCATTTGCGTTTTGCTCTCTATACCGGATATAGACTCATAAGTTTATATCTGCTATGCATGGCTTTGACTTTTAACTTTACAAAGAAGAGAGGATCTGTGCTATTCCTATATATGACAATAGGTGACCTTGAAAGGTGCCCATTTATTGAGTAAGAATTATGAACTTTCAGCTTGCATACTGGTTGAAACACTCTCAGGTTGAAGCATGTATATAATATTCAAAGGTGGTCATTCTATAAACTTCAACATATATCTATATGCCATATACCAGGGCACCTGAACAATGAGATACACCATAAGTGGATAGATAGCTGTGCCAATTGTCTTTTTTTTCTCTGTGTATGCAGGTTTGCCTTTTAGTATGTGCATCTAATATGCGTTTATTAAAATTGCTTCATCCTCTCTGCTGCATCAGTTTCTTTTATGTCTATAGGGAGCTGCAGTAACATTAGCAGAACTAGGGGAGTATACTAAGGCGGCTGCTCGGCTGGAGGAGTTGACTAAGGTTTGTCGTTAGGCCAACATGCTTCTTAGTATAACGTGCACTATTTAGCAAGCATCTTAGGCTCCAACATCTCTGCAGGAGAAATCTAATGATCCTGATGCTTTCCGTTTACTTGGGGAAGTCAAATTTGAACTCAAAGATTATGAAGGGAGTGCTGCTGCATACAGGACTGCAAGCAAGGTGTCCTTTTAATCTTTTTCAAAAAATGCAGGACTATTGTCTTGTTATTTTGATTTTGTTTCTTAAAACATAGGGGAAGCTCTAGTCAAGTCAAGTAGACATGAGTTCTGACTTTCATGGAACTTATTAAAATTGAACTATTTTGAGTTTCATGCCTATATGCATATCATTTGTGTATCATGGCTTGTCAACTCGGACAACAACAGAAGAGGCAACTTGGCTGGTGTCGATCTTGCCCTTCTAGAAAACTCCAAGGGCTGATCCCAATTCAACAGACTGTTCATTGTATCATAAGTTGGCTGTGCAAACAGAGTGGGATAATGCTTTCAAAAGTTTCAAATTTTCCATTGGCACTTGCACGTCAAGAAACTATTAGTAGTTACAGGAGCATGCATGTGAAAAAGATGATTGCATTTAGCTACAATTTATGTGTAAAAATATAAATTGGATTCCATGAATGCCTTAACCCATGAGATCTGCTCTTACATTGATATCATCAACTTATCCTTTTAATTGTCTGCAGTTGTCCACAGATATCAATTTTGAAGTTCTGCGTGGCCTTACAAATGCATTACTTGCTGCCAAAAAACCAGATGAAGTGAGTCATGGATGTCATTTGAGTTGTTATATTATAAACTAAGAACATGTTGGTGAAGCTGTGTTTTAGCATTAAAGGTATACTAGATACAACATGATGTAGCATAAATTGTCTATGGTGGTATTCATGGATTTAGCAGTAGATAGCCTGCAGGCCTTCTGAGGCAGTAGGAGACTTCTGATAAGGATACCTGCCCTGCCCCAGAGACGATGCTTTTAATTTTAAGCAACTTTTTGCTTGGATGCGTCTTCTTATTTTCAGCAAAATGAAAAGTTTGTTAGAGCATTTCCATAGTAAACAATGCATCCATTACACAGATTAAGCTTTGCATTAGCCAATTTTCACCACACTGTAACATTGTGGTCTCCAATTTTCACCAAGGTGTATTTTTTGCTTCATTTTTTTTCAATGCACAGATCATGGTTCTAATTACACAGACTATGTAGCCTTAAATAACCATGTAATACCTTGTATTTTAAAATACATAACTTCATCAGTAATGTGCTTTCTTAAAATAAAGCAAGAATTCAGCAAAAAGTCTTAATTATGTCGTGGACGTAGGCTGGAATCTTGAGAAGTTCATTTAATTCATACATGTAGCTCTGCCTCTTGATCTCTCATCAGAAGAGTAGGGAGTTCGTTGAATATTTTGTGAAGTATCAATATCTCAGTACTTGCGCCACATCAGTTTGAGTCTTAATTTCCGCAGGCCTTATCTGCACCTGTTTTAGCCTTTTCTCAATACAGATTGTGTACCTATTCATCTATTTGGTAGTGTTCAAGCTATCAAGTTTAGTGACCTGCAGCCATTTATGAATTTCTTTGATGAGGTGGATCTGCAGGCTGTTAGAGTACTCCTGGCCTCTCGAGACCTCATGAACTCAAAAAAGCCAAATGTTGAGGCAGATGGCAATACAATGGAAAGAAGTAAGCAGAACGTGGATCCTATTCAAGTGAGTTCTATTATATTCTTATCTTCTATGACACTGAAGTTTATGCAAACGCCTGTTTGGCTAGATAGGCACTAAGAACATTAAGAAAGCAGATGGCATCAACTTCTAGATCACACATTACCTGGAAAGAACCCTGCTTGTGGAGACCTACGATTCACATGTGATGCTAATGCTGGTAAGAAGCAGTATGTTTTGAGATGAAGATCGGTCTATGCTCCGCCCAGAACAATTGTCCATTTCAATTTATTATCTTTGCCTCATTTCCCTTTTCTTGGTTTGGGGGGAGGTAAGAAAGTTCTTCTGTTAAGAGCTCAAAGTGGTATATCCATGATCTGGTGTCCCTGCAGATGGAAAATAGCCAAACAATTAGAGACAGATGAATGCAAAAGTTTTAGTAACTAGGTTAACTACCTGACCAAGTTCTTAAAAAGACTAACTAACCCTCCTTGGCTGCGCTTAATTAAAGAGGGATCATTTAGGCACTTCTCAAATATTAGCAGAATACTTCAGTATCTCCCCTTGCTCCGCAACACCCCTGTAGGTTACAGCTCAGCAAAGAGAGACTAACCACGACACTCATCACACAGAAACTTCTCACCTGCCATATACAGTTTCATTTTGAAGACACCCCACAAGCTGATACCAAACAGCAGGCTTTGAAACATAGCATACACTGCCAATCATCTGTGCTACAGCCCGGTAGCACAACAGTGTGATGGGTCATTGCATTCATGTCCATTTTTCAAATGAAGGTGAAAATTTTAGTTATAATTTATTAGGGGAGGGTGTCAACAATCTTTAAACATTACAAAGACAGAAGAGCATAAGATTCTGCCACTCATAAGTCCTTAGTTTCTCCATAGAGATAGTAATGGTAATTATGCTGAATTTGTGTCTTTATGTTGAACTTGTGCTTATATTCTTTTAATTATATTCGGGAAGATTTCAAGAAAAGATGAGCCTTCATAGAGACACTGGGATTTTTACAGAATCATTCTTACTAAATGATCCCATACTGTACTTGGCAGTGTTTGACCACCAAACGCAGTTAGCCTAGTGATTCTGGCACTCATCAGTAGTCGATAATGGCACAAATTCAATTCTTAAGAGTCAGAATTTCGTAGGAGACCAGTCCATCCTCATGCAGAAAAAGTTGTGGTCTGCTAACACACTAGTGGTACCACACCGATTAGCTTGCTGACCTTAGACCGTTGGGTCATTAGTGGTGTGAGTAGGTGTGGCTCAATTTGAACATATTGTAGTCGGTGTGGGACTCCTCGTTAATGTCCCAGGAGATTGCTAACATAGGCCGACCCTTCCTACCCTTTTAATAAAGAACAATTGTGGCAGCGGTTGACTGCAAATGTAGGTTACTTCCAAATTACCAATAAGAACTTAACTCATCAGAGAGGGTGTTTAGCAAGTTCTTGTACAATCTGTCAGTATGCATAGTATTTGTGTAAATAATTAGTGCTAAACCTTCTTTTAGCCATCATTTCATCCTTTCTGTTAAGACAAACTCTTATGTTCCTATTGCAAAGAATAGTCTCTATATTCAACTTTTGGTCAATACATTTCAGGTTGATTTACTTCTTGGGAAAGCCTATTCAGATTGGGGCCATGTTAGTGATGCAGTATCTGTTTATGATGGGCTCATCTCTAGTCACCCAAATGATTTTCGGGGGTACCTCGCAAAGGTCTCTTTTTTCATCTAGTAATTTGCTGTTTCTTGTTTAATTATCTGATGCAATTATGATGGATATCAGTGCTGCATTTATTTTATTTCTAATACATGCACATGCTTAGTATATTGTCATTACAGTAGTTTTTTTGTTTATCATTCCATGAATATAGCTATTTTGTTAAAAGAGGGACTCAAAAAAAAATCAAAGAGGAAAATAAAGATTGCGCAAGAGAGAGCCACCTTGCAAGATATAGTTAAGCCTGTAGTTGTATGTGCTTGCTGCTTCCAGTATGCATCAGACCAAATGTAGTCTACATACTTTCTGCTTTACTTGGCATAGTTGAGGTGGCATATTTAACTCTCTTTCAGTTACTGAATATGAGAGAACATTAGTAATGTTTATTACAGCTGCCCAATGGGTTCTGGCAAATAAAGGCAAGATAAAAGAAGAAGAAGAAAAACTGCCAAGTTGGTTAAGCTGAAGGACCATCTTGTTTTCCTCTTTTGGGATTGAGCCAAATCAATTGTAATTTTAAACTTATAGCAACCATTACCACCTAAATAAGGCTAGGGATGGGATTGTTGTTCCTCAAAGTGAATTTTTTTCTTCCAAAGGTTAGCCCGAGTTTCTCCCAATTTCTTTTTCTGGTATAAAAGAGGCTCAAACGTGGTTTTTTTCTTTCTGTTATTATTATTCTTCCTGTTGGCTTGTTTACTGTTTGGCTTATGTGACCTCTGGAAAATTTAACTGCCAGATAACATGTTTCTTTCTCCTGTTTTCCAGGGAATTATATTGAAAGAGAATGGTAGAGCTGGAGATGCAGAGAGGATGTTTATACAAGTGAGTATAAAAGCTTGGGCAGCCATAAGAATGTCTTAATGGGCATATGCATGTGGTTTTTGCAGTCTAAGATGAAGTGGATGGCCTCTAGTTAGAAACTTTATTGATAATGATGCTCAAACTCAAAATCATCATGTGATATAGCTGGTGTCATGCCTTTCTCATTTTTTGCAATGGTAAATCAGTTTAATACTAATGGAGCTTTACAGCATTCTGCTGATATAGTCTTAGACAGCTCATTAGAAGAGCATTTTCATGTAAGTAATTTATTAGGGAAGGAAGCAACGTGCAACCAATATGAGTTGTCACCTTAAAAATTACTTTTACGTTTTTATACCAAATCTTTTGAAACATGAGTCCTTCACAGAGGTTCAAATATTCCTATTGTGGAAGATGTAAAATGCAGTATTCGACCCCATTTTAATTGTTTGGCGGGAGAGTTTGCTTGCAGTCATTGTTGGACTGCTTGTTGCTAGTAGACTCAAAGTTGGATGTTTTCATTGGAATCTTTTAGCATTAATTTACTCAAATTATATTGTGAACTTGACTCAATTGCTTACTTTGCAGGCACGATTTTTTGCACCAGAGAAGGCCAAGGCACTTGTGGATCGTTATGCAGGACAGTGAGTGACTTTCTCCACTGCATTCACTTGTTAGGGACGGGAGCCTTGACTCAATTTAAAAGTCCATTTGGCTTTATAGGATTGTATAGACATGAGATAGATGACTGCTTGTATGATTTGGTTTGAGTTGTTTTATATAATGAATGGATATTAGAAAGGTTTATTTCTTGTAGTCTGTCGAAATCTAGAGCCATCAAAGACCGAGGTTATGCTGTTCTTTTATTTTTGGCTCCCATTATTTGGAATTTCATTTAGATGGATTAATTCATCCCCTTGATGCCTGGTCGTGTCTCTTGGTTCATTTTCTCCTCTGTTTGATAATAAACTGCATAAGCTCAGTCCAAATCTATATATTGCATAATATGTGGCTTAAACCACTTGCTTGCTGAACTTGTACTCCGTATATTGTTATGCAAAGACATGAGCAGGGGCATGGACTCATGCTCCTGCTTGAACCACCAGTCTAAATGTAATTTTCTGGAAACTGGTGAGACTATGGGAGTGACTATGATCATCACACGCACTAGGAACACAAGGCATTTTGATCTTTAAGTCCAAGTCCAAGTGAACGCGTAGATCCTCCCTGTTTTCGAGGGAGTGTAGCTGTAACTTTTTAGAGGTCTGTGGGCTTTATTGGAAAGAATAAGACAGGATACGATAAAATAATAGATATTTTATGTGCACTTTGTTCTAATTGTTAGAAAGTCTAACCCGAATTTCTAACATGGTATAAGAGCCGGTAACCCCTTACGCAAAGGTGCGTGGTAAAAAAATTTCACGTGAATGTGCAGAATCAAAATTCCTTGTGCAATTCGTAATCCAACTTGCTCGCGAGAGGGGGTATTGAAGTATTATCCCACATCGATTGACAACTGGTCATAATGTAGTCTCTTTTCGCCTATTAGTTTAAGCTTTTGAGTTACACTGTTGGGTTGGAGTTTCTAACACTAATTCATGCAATTTGATAATGATCTAGAGAGTTATAGTAGACATTCATGTAGGATAACTCTGTTTAGCCACAGAAGTGGACTAGAGTCGATCTTAATTTCAGAGTACATGTAATGGCACAAAAAGGGAAAGAGCATGGATCAGATAATGATCTAGAGAGTTATAGTAGACATTCATGTAGGATAACTGTGTTTAGCCACAGAAGTGGACTGGAGTCGATCTTAATTTCAGAGTACATGTAATGGCATAACAAGGGAAAGAGCATAGATCAGCTAGAAGCATCAGTGAGCTGCAAGGTGGTAATGGTTCGATTTCTGCTTCATTTCATGGTAGATATAATTAAAGAGAGCAACCCTTGGTTTTACTTTTCTGTTTTTATGGCCAATAGCAACCCTTGGTTTAAAGTCGCCAACTAAAAACTATTTCTCACCAAAACAAGTCTGCCTTTTGGCCATCAAAGAAAGCCCACCTTATTCACTCCTATTTTTATGTTGCTCTGTTCTTCATTGCCACTCCTACATTGCCTTTAAAAGTATAAGTAATATCACTCAGAGGACCAAAATACATAAAGAAGAAAGTAAGAGAGAAACATGAAAGCAGAAGTTATCTGCACATTTGGGGGTGATGAGAAGGTGTGAGCTCACAATCGGATGAGCCACAGCTAATGGCATCTTTCTCTACATACTCATGCGAGAAGAATGTGACGTCTCTTTTTTCCTCGACAGCCTTCAAGATCATCTCGAAAACACGCACTTCACATGGAATCTTGAGAACTCCTTCCTGTTGGAAGCCAAACTCTTCTTCTGCTTCTTGCAGAAGTATCCCGAATGCCGGGTGTCTTAAATGCTCAGTAGGGATCACAAATCTCTTCAGCTCTTTCCCCACAGAGACGGCCAAAAAGCCTTTGGGGACGGCGTCACTAGACGATGCTGTGACGTCCGAGAAGGAAAGAGTTCTCTTCAGAAACTTGATGCTTTTGCTGCCATTTCCCGTGGAAGTGGTAGTTGAATTGGAGTTGCCTGTGCTGCTATTGCCACTTCTGTTGGTGTTCTTGGGGGCGTTTGCGATCTTTTTCCATTTCTTGAGGATCTGTTGAAGCCTAACAATGTCACTGATCTTGTTAGACTTCTTAGAATCCATGAAGTTGATGTGCCTTCAAGAAACTGGGTTTTTCGCAAACGTCTCTTGTGTTGGGGTCGAACTCAAATGGTGGTAAGGTTTCGGGGTTTATAAGCTAGTTGAGGGGGTGCTTGGTCAAGGTGCGTCGGAATATTCAATGCATGTTCTACTCCGTTATTTAAGCAATACATCGAACTTAGAGTCCGTCGGTTGCTGGTTGCAACTGCCTCTTACGCATAATTAAAGGAAATACCTGATGCATTTGGCCTTTCTATCTTGGTTTCTGTGGCCCTTTTTACTATATTGTCTTTCCGTGCCTCGGATACAGATCCACATGAAAAGTCAGTACTGAACTGCTAGGCAGTGCTCGGCTTTTCGTGCGTTATATTTTATTAACTGTAAATGTGTGTTTGTAAAGCAAATTATACGGTGCTAGACATTAGACAAGCAGGTGCAGAGTCTCCTCTTTCCTCACGAATATTACTGGTTTCTTTCTGATTCAACTGCCTCAACAGTCAAACCGCCTAGAAAGGCATCATCCTCATGCATGCTCCTCGTAATAATTGACCCTGCACAGCACATTGGTGTTGGTGTGTGGAGCTCTGGTTAGTAATTAAATGCACTGATTGATGATATATTAATCATTGGCGAGCTTTTCACGACCCCTTTTGTTTAATGGGTTTGGGATGGCCGAGCGAATCCTAGAAGCGAAATGGCTTTGGAGAAACCCATGTGGCCTCCCCTTTCTTTTTCTATTTATTGCAAAGTATGGAATGATGTTAGAATAAACCATGAAGCCCATGGGGTTGACTTCTTAAATTGCACTAATGAAGCGAAGGGAACATGCAACCCCTTTCTTCAGCTTTCATCTTCACATATTCGACATCATCGGAGCAATGCATCATCACCATGCCAAAGTTAATCAACTTCATTTCTTCTTAAAGTGACCCTGATGCACATGATATGATCGTATTTTGCGATGTATGATTATCTTTGGAGGACAAAAAATATGCTGTAGGAAGATCTCTCTGTATAAGAAAATGTGGAGATGCAGAGATATCTGGTGTACGTCTTTGTACCTTAGGAAGAAAAACATAATTAAATGCCATCTCCATATATTGTCAAGATGATGCTGCAAACAATGAGCTAAGTCCATGTGGCTTGATCGGTTACCTCATCATCAAGAATATATATAATAGTTTGAAGGGGAGAGGCTCTAATGAGAATTAGTACAATTTGCATTGTATAGTTTTATTAGCGGGGGGACTGGAAACAATGACAAGACATAGTTGTGGAGCATCTTAAGATAGTTTGACCAAGTGGAGAGCTATTTTATGCGTCAGAACTAGATAAAACAAAATGGTGCAACAGTTAATTAAGGATATAAAGTGAGGGGGCACTTGCCCAATTTGCAAGGGAAAGAGGAGATCTGGTTGCTCGGTCAAACTTCGATGGAGACGGACAATTCGTACAATTCCCATTAAAAGCAAGGCTTTGAGCTCCAAGCTTATGCTCTCCAACTCGATAAACAAAAGAGGATTCCTGCGGAAGAAGCAAATGGCTAATTAAGTTAATCAACCCATGATTGCAGGGCTCATGATGAAATCCCACCTCCCGAGGAGGGAGAAACATTTCTTTTATCATTCTTAGTTTTGGCCTCTCATGGGTTTCCCATGGCTTATGCTCTGCCCCTGCTAATAATTTGGATCTGGTTCACATGACCCTCCTCATTTGAAAAATACAAGGAACCTCCTCCAATTCAAAGCAACAAGTACCTCTCTATCTCTCTCCCTCCCATCATCTCATCTGAGTACTCGCACTGTATGCATGTGCTTGTACGTAACATCTGATAAACTGCAACTTGACTAAGAACAGTGGGCGATGATGGGTCGTTTCCATCGGCCATTCCTAGACTAGTAGGGTTTGAAAGCCAGAGCTGTCCATTAGTGTTTAGCTTAACCTGAAACTGAAAGTCTCTTGACCCGATACTACTTCTAGATAACTCCCCATTGTAGCAGAGAACCAGATTAAATTAACACCGTCCAAATGGCACAACGACGTCATCGCCATAAAGACCATTTTTAGACTACAAGCAATCATAATTCAGTTTTGGATCTAAGACCTCTTAGCAAAACCAAATCGAATTTTCTTGGCCAATTGGCTTGATCGTCGGGTTTCGTTTTCACATGACTCCCTTTCGTTGAGTTATTGATTCAAAGGGACTAGATATCAAAATTTTATGGTCCTCATTTCCGTGTTAGCTACTGTAGATATAAAGTGATTGATGGTCCTCCTATCAATCTAATCTTTTTTTTTTCTAAACCTTTTTATTTATTTTGCTGTAGAATGTACAGAATTCTTTTATAGTTCATCGTCCGTTTGGGGTATAATCCCCTTGACATCGTCTCTATGAAATCAACTTGAGTTGAAACCATCAGTATGTACACAAGATTCCAATATGACTTCTCTAGAAGCTACTGCGTAGAAGGACTACAATTCAATATACGTTCCACTGAATTAAAAAGAAAAAAAAAAGGAGCGAGAGAAATCATTGGGGGCGGAACCGGACGGATCCAGCAGCTATGGACAAGGAAAGAGAAGCGATGAATCTCTGCTCCTGGCTAAAGGCCATCATCACTCACGTGATGTATATAAGCCCCGCAGTCGAAAAAACTGAGGAACAGTGATGGGCTTCCACTAGCCCAGTCACATGTCAGGCCATTGCTCTCTGCAGGAAATCCAGTGCAGCACATTCCCACATGTGTCGGATTGGGGGATGGAAAATCATCGCCTTCGAGTCGTGAACGTATACCATGGGCTAAGGAACGACGAACGTCAAAATCACGGGTACGAATATCTTTAGGCTCCTGCAACGTTACTTCCTACGAAGAGGCGTTCCGAAAAAGGCAAACGTCAAGTGGGGAGGTGGTGGCATCTTCAACTTTTGGAGGGAAAGCAACGGGCGAGCCTCTTTGGTCAATTCCGATTTTGTCTGCCACTGCAAAAGCCTTCCTTGCCTTCACCGTCCACGCGGAAGAACACGAATGGGATGGTCCCACTTCTCAAGAGAAGAGGGACCATCGATTGTGTCTTCTTCCTTGGGCCATTTGTCCCACTTCCCTTTTGAGGATTCACACGTTCTCATCGAGGCAACGGCCCTCCATGCGACAGATTCCATTTTCACCCTTTCTGCCTACACTTGCATCACCTCAAGTTTGTTTTTTGATTCTCGCAAAATGTACTTACAACGTCCTCATAGCAAACCATCAACTCCCCTGTCTCCACATAAATGATCGGGTTTGTTTTCCCATCATGAACCCCATAAGTTAGTGATGTTAACTTGAAAGGCATGTGATATCGTGACCGTATAATATAACGTTACAGTCAATATTTAACAAATGAATCATATAAATAGGATGCTCACTAAAAGTTAAACAATGCATAAATAAATAAATATATATATATATATATATATATATATATATATATATATATATATATATATATATATATATTGTAACATGGTAGCCTATGTTTGATAAATAAATGTTATTTGTGGATTAATAAAATTTCTATCCATCATCCCAAAAAATTATATTTCATGCTTGACAAATAGATGAATATTAGAAAATAAAAAGCCACTATCAGCAACTTACTAGAAAATGTCTATGCATTATTGCGGAAAGTCTACAGAACGAAAATGATATTTATTTAGAGGGTTATGTGTTACGGACGATCATATATCATAAGTAAATATAATTAAGGGCATAATTATTGATAACTCTTATGATAAAACCTTCTATCTATTATATTTCAAATACTCTATAGTTTATGAGAACGCAATCCAACACTTGCTATCAATTAGGGATAAGTATGGTTCCAAGATCAAACCGAAAAACCAAACCGGTGAGAATCTATCCGATTCCGGGTTTCAAGGTATGTAGGATAAGTTCTAAGTTCCAAAAATTGGAGAACTTGTTTTGGCTAATAGGCTTTAGGTTCTAGGTAGATAGAACTTGAAACAAGTTTTTGTGTTTTTCTTGATCTATACATTTGCATGATCATACAGTATTGCTTGGCAAGTGTATAATCATGAACCACAAATCTGAATTTCCATTTTATTATTAAGATTTTTACTTTATTAATATTTCATATTTTTCGTATAAGTCAATGTAAGTTGTGAGAAGTGGTGGTTATGAAAGATGATAATTCACTGCTATAATTCGATTAATAATACAAGTAGAACTTGAGCAAACTCTAAAACCTGTGACAAGATAGGTTCTAAGTTCTAGCATATGCAAAATATGTGAAACCATTTGGTAAAGCATTTTGCTATATTTTATAGATAAATAGTATTAATATATCGATAATGTGTTACAAGACATGATACCAAAATTTTAACAGAAAAAATTAAAGTGATCTAACTTGGATGTTAGCACATATTTTACATGCAAATACAAATTAGCAAGTTAATAATAGATTACCGAAAAAATTGTCCAGAAAGTCTTAAATTGATTGCAATGTTGCTAATTCAGTCATAGACTTTCTAATTATGCCATAAATGCTAAACATTTTCATAGTACTGCCAGTTAAGTCTATTTGACCAATTTTGATAGAAAATTGTTGACGTAAATGCCAATCATGTCACGTAGGACAACTAGCATCCACATGAGCAATTTTCAACTAAAATTGACTAAATAGACTCAATTGGCAAAACTTGAAAAAGTTAAGAATTAAAGTTGCATAATTAAAAGGTTTTAGAACTTAATTAGCAAACATGCAATAGGTTTAGGATTTTTAGATAATTTTCCCATAAATTACCCGTTAACACAATTACTTTATTGAAGAAAGAAAACAACTTCAAAAGGGCACTAAAACATAACAGTGCATGCATGATGCTAGAGGATAATTAAAAAAGTCAAATAACATGATACCCTTTCTATGACAAATAAATAATCCTAGAGGATCAATTCAAAAAATTCGTAACTAAAGAATTGTAGCTAATCTCTTGTAGTTAAAGTGGCTACTATCGAATTGATAAAATAGATGCTATTAGATAAGTAAGGATGCCCGAACCCTTGAAATGCCAAAATTTAATACGGATGGACACTTAAATGTCAAAAGTTAATAAAGTGACACTTAAGTACTAATCAGAGCAAAACAGATTAGTTAAGTGCTAATGACGAGAAAATTCAGCTAAAATGCTAACATGACGATTTTCCAACTAGACAAGTGCAAAACGACGTCGTTTTGCATACTAATGTGATTAGACAAGTGCAAATACGACGTCATTTTATTGATATGGTTAGATAATTAATATAAATATTAATTAAATTAAATTAAAAACTAAATTTAAAAAAAAAAAAAATTGAAGATGTAGATTACAAGCGACAAGGGCTGAGCCCTCGCCACCGCCTCCCCACTATCGCTAGGAAGGGCCGGCAACCCATTTAGATAAAGAAAAGGTTCTAAAGAGATATTTCAAATAAAAGAAAAAAAAAAAGCAAAATACCTCTTCTTCCTTTTTTATTAATATAAATATTTTAATTTGATTAATATTTATATTTAAAAAATTAAGAAAAAGACAAAATTATGTCATTTTGGTTCTTTATTGCCGACTCAGCTCTTCGATATGACATGTCATGTAAGATTTCCGATCACATTGGCCGAATTTGGGACTCGAGTGTCTCATTTAAAAAAATATATATATCATTTTCGTAACTTTTGGCACTAAGTGTCATTCCGTACCAAGTTTTGGCACTCCAAGTGTTCTTTTGCCAATAAATAAGAAAACCAATTGTGGCAAAAAGTATTATAACATATGTTTTGTCAAAATTTCTCCCAAGATGAATTTTTTTTATTTATCAAAAGTCATTATTTGGTTTTTGTCAAAAGAAACGAGTTTTATGACAACTCCGAATAGGAAATATCACAATTAAACAAGAAACAATTATAACTTTATTTCAGATGAATTGTACAAACATAAATCGTACCAGAATTTAATCGATGACAAATTGGAAATACATCCACTTCTACAAAATCAAACATAAATAGACCATGCCGGAATTTAATCGACCACAAAATTTGAGAACACAAAGATACTATACCGAAATTTAATTGACGACACAATACCTAGGATATAGATACACACCGGGATTTAATCGACAATGTAAATCTGAAAGCTACACTCAAAAAATACACCGAAGTTTGATTGACGACGTGAGTTTGGAAATTAAAAAAGATAATTAAAAGATAGTAGATTTATTTATTTTTGTGCACATTGGGTCATCTAGTAGACGAATAATGGTATTTGTAGTGGTTGTGCGATAATCATTTCTAAGTAGTTATATTGCGATTGCGGCAATTCTCCCCCATATCCGACTCATGACATCATTATCTTGTCTTCAAACAGTTGTTCCTTTAAAAATCGCGCGTTAATTGCTCCACAAACACCCCCCGGGCGGTTCTATTTTCTAGTGACGTCAAGCTTAAAACTACATCTTGAGGCCCTTCGTGCATTCTATCCTTTCTAAATGTCTTAATTGATGATATGTTGACCTTATTAACCAATACTTTTGTGGATCACCGTCAACCATATGTTGTCGTACATCGACAACTTATCAGTAGCAGTCATTGATATGCATTAATATTGGTAACAATCCTTGTGGTCATCAAACATGGAACGTGTGCTTAATGATACTCTATATTCTAGTCACGTGCTTTTATTCATATCGACAACTTAGCCAGTTTTTGGTGCAAATAATACCATATGTTGTCTTAGCCAAGATATTATCATGTCAAAGGGTCATTTTACTTTATTATGCATATTTCATGAATAAGAAAAACTTGATAACCCTTATGATTAAGTGCACATTTGGAGGCATTCTTATCATCTTGCAATTTAGATAATTGTGAAAGATTTGAATGATATATAGGTACATAATAATACAAAATATTTACTAATAAATGATTTTAGACAATCATTAAAAAAAAAGGCATGTACGTCGATAACTTTGAAGGATAACAATGTTAAAAGATTATTTGAAAATTACACGTCATTCTTACATATAATTAAGTACAAGAAAATTAATAAAAATATTTTTCCACAAATATAGCCTTAAAAATGAGAAAATTTCAAATGAAAACCTGAAGTTGAGTGATTTTCTTAAAGAAGTACCCGAAGTGTTAGCTAGGTTCAGTCCCATGTGGAGGAAATCCAATGAATAGCAAGCCTAAAAGGGCTTGAACACATATAATAAGTCATATGGAGAAAGGGATTTCTCACTATCTTTTAAATGGTAGCTGCAAAGAAGTTATCAAAGACGTAGTAATAAGAGAAAAAGAGAAAACTGAAAATTTGGGGTTCTGGGATTAGTCTAATTTACATCAAGTTAGCATCGGAGGTCGATTCATGATCTGATTATGCTGAAATTTTGTTAGCGTGTTCGTCGCACACTTTTCTTGAATCTGGACAATTTAATTTGCATTTGAAGCTCCTTACACCAAATTTTTGTAGATTGATCAAAAGTTGCGTTTTTTGTTAGATTTATCCTTGATTTTTTGTGAAATTTATGCGTACTATCAAGAATGATGTTCTTGAGATCTTTGCTACTATGTATCTCTAGCATTTATTAGAGAAACACTTTGTTAACCCAATTTTGTTGATAGTGAAATTTTTGGTTGAACTTTAGTCCCGTGGTTTTTAATCTCCTCACACTGAGGAGGTTCCATGTAAAAAAATCACTTTGTGTTTGCGTGCTTGGAACCCATATTAGGTTTACATAAGAGGAGAGAGTATTCTATTTCACTGCGTTAATCCGATATTATTTGGATTGTTATTGTTCTCCCATCAAAGTGGTATCATAGCTTTAGTTATTCCTTGATTTTTTTTTTTTTTTTTTGCCTTGTTGTTAAACAATGGAAATGAATATGAGTAGAATGGTTACACTGAAAAGGTCGAATTATCATATTTGGAAAAAAGAAACGGAAGATCTTTTATATGTGAATGATTATTATCTACCCCTATTTGCTTAAAAGAAACCGAACAATAAAACTAATGTTGAATGGTCTATATTTCATCGTCAAATGTGTGGTTATATTAGGTAGTGGGTGCATGATAATATTTTGAATCATATCATTAAGGAAACACATGCACACAGTTTGTGAAATAAGTTCGAATAGTTAGGGCGTACATGGTTGTATTCTTTTTTTCTGTTTATGAACAAAAATTCTGGTTTTTTGTTCCTCGGAACAAAAAAAGAACAGAAACGCGTTTGTTTGCGTTTTTGTTCCAAATCTATTTTTTTGTTCCGGGAACACATTTGAAACAGAAACAAAAAACAAAACAAAAACTTGCTCCTTGTTTCTGGAATAATTTTTAAGAACAAATTTTCTCTCTCCTATCTTTTTCTTCTCTTTTTTTCTTCTTCTTTTCTTCTTCATTTTTCTTTGGCCAGTCGTCGGCCTTGGCCATGGCCGTCGAGGGCCGGCGACCTCGCCGAAGCGTCGCTAGCCCCTAGCAAGGCGAGGCCGAGCTCACCCAACCACCGGCGAGGCTCGACCTCGCCAAGCCACCGCCGGGCGATCGGTGGCCGGGCGAGCTCGGCCTCGCCGGGGGGCCGGTGAGCCTCGCCGTGGCGGGCGAGGCCGCCGGCCCTTGTTGGCGGTCGGTCGGCGGCCATGGCCGAGGCCGGCGATCGGCCAAAAGAAGAAAAAAAGAAAGAAAAAAAGGAAAAATAAAATAAAAATGTTAAAAAATTAAAAGAAACAAAAAAAAGAACATAAATTTACCAAATGTGTTTCAATTCTTTTTTATTTCGAACAAGTTTACCAAACGCGTTTTTCGGTCAAAAATTGTTCCGGAACAGAAATAGTTTTTTCTATTTTCTGTTCCTTGGAATAATTTTTTAATAGAAATATAAACAAACGCACCCTTATACGCTTGAAAAATTGAGAATAATAAATTATTTTTAATAAAACAGATGATAGCTTTGAGATATATGATGATACTCATTTGACTGATCATTTAAATTCTTTTCAAGGCATTATCAATTAGTTAGTTGCGATGGGAATCAAGTTTAATAATGAGATACAAGCACTATGGTTGCTTGGTACTTTGCTGGACTCATGAGAGACATTTCGAACATCTTTGTCTAATTCTACCATGGAAGGTATGATTACCATGGATTTAACCAAGAGTAGTATTTTGAATGAAGAGATGAGAAGAAAGACACGGGATCATCCTCTTCACATTCTGATGCCATGGTTATTGAAAAAAAGGGGAAGAAGTAAGTCTCGAGACCTAAGAAATAGAGACAAAAGTAAAGATAAAAGCAAATGCAAATGCAATAAATTTGCTAATGTTTAATGTCATTATTGCCATCTGAATATACATATTCAAAGGTTTTGCTATCAATTCAAAAAGGAGAAATAGAAAGAAAAAGGTAAAGAGAAAAAAAGTAATAATGATAACGATGACAATCATGTTACTACACTTGAAGAAGGCTTTCAATTGTCTTTGATGGTGATGTAGTGAATCTTATATGTCATGAAATCAATTGGATAATTAATAGTGGCATATCTATTCATGCTACATCTTGTAGGGATTTCTTTACATCATACAAGTTAGCTGACTTTGGATTTGTGAATATGGGAAATAATGGACTGGTTGAAGTTGTAGACATTGATGATATATACCTAGAGATCAACAATGGCATGAAGTTAGTATTGAATAATGTTAAGTATATACCCGATATTCATTTGAATTTAATTTCCACAAGCAAGCTGGATGATAAGGGGTATTACAGCACCTCTAGTGATGGTCAATGGAAGCTCACCAGAAGTTATCTAGTTATGGCTGAAGGTGAAAAATATTCTTCGTTATACATTATGCAGGTAAAGTTGTCTAGAGAAAAAATTAATGCAATAGACAACGAAGAAAAAGCCAAGTTATGACATAAGAGGCTCAATTACATCAATGAGAAAAGTTTATTAATATTGGCAAGAAAAAGCTTCCAAGTATGAAAAGTTTAGCGCTAAAGAGGTGTGCTTACTGTTTAGCAAGAAAACAAAAAAGAATTACATTCAAAAGCTTCCATCCTTCAAGAAAGTCAGAAATACTTGATTTAGTATATTCTTATGTTTATGGTCCTATGAAAACAAAATCAATTAATGGTTCTCTTTATTTTGTTACTTTCATAGATGATTATTCGAGGAAAATATGGATTTATATCTTGAAAACTAAAGATCAAGTGTTGGATTTTTTTAAACAATTTCAAGCTTCAATAGAGAGACGGACTTGAAAAAAGTTGAAATGCATTAGAAACGATAAAGGGGGAGAGAGTATATTGGCCATTTTGATGAATATTACAAATAATATGGTATTCGACATCAAAAGACACATCACAAAACACCTCAGTTAAATGGTTTAGCTAAGAGAATGAACAGGACACTAGTTGAAAAGGTGAAATGTTTACTATCACAGTCAAAGCTACCTAGATCCTTTGGGAGTGAAACTTTAAGTACAGTTGCACATGTATTAAATCCTACCCCATGCGTTCTTCTAAAGTTTGATTTTTCTAATAGAGTTTGGGTAGGAAAAAATGTTTCTTATGATTATTTGTCTGTCTTTGGGTGCAAGGCATTCGTGTATATCCCCAAAGATGAGAAGTCTAAATATGATGTGAAAACACGACAGTACATATTTATTGGCTATAAACAGGATATGTTTGGCTACAAATATTATGATCCAGTTGAAAAGAAAATTGTAAGAAGCAAAGATGTTGTAGTTATGGAAGATTAGACAATACACGATATTGAGAAATTAAAGATGATTTCAACGCCATAGGTTAGTGATGATTTGGTTGACTTGAATCTAGTTCCTCTCACACATATTTCTACACAGGTTGATGATGAGCGATAGAAAATGAATATTCCAGACAATAAAAATGTCCCTGAACATGTTGAAACAGATGATATGATTCCTGAACCAAAAGCTCCATTAGATGCTCCACTTGATATTATGATCCAGAGATTTGTTAGAGACCAACAACCTTCCACCAAATATTTTGAATATAAGTATGTATCATTGACTGATACAGATGAACTAAAGTACCACGCAAAAGCAATAGAAGATGAGTGCAAAAGCAAATGGCTAGATGCTATGCATGATGAAATGCAATCACTTTAAGTTAATCATACTTTTGAATTTGTGAAGTTGTTTAAAGGCAAAAAAGTTTTAAAGAACAAGTGGGTATGTAGGTTGAAGCAAGATGAACAAACTCCACAATCACGATACAAAGCTAGATTAGTTGTTAAGGGATTCAGTTAGAGAAATGGTATTTATTTTGACGATATATTTTCTCCGATGGTGAAAATGTCTTCTATTCGTGTGGTACTAGGCTTAGCAGCTAGCCTAAGCTTGGAAATTGAGCAGATGGATGTCAAGACAATCTTCTTACATGGTGTCTTGGAGGAAGAAATATATATGGAACAACCAAAGAATTTCAAGGTGAAAGGAAAATAGGACTATGTGTGCAAGCTGAAAAAGAGTCTCTATTTGTCTAAAGCAAGTATCGATACAGTGATACAAAAAATTTATATCAGTTATGATGGAATAAGGCTATAAGAAGACTTCGTTGGATAACTGTTTGTTTGTCCAAAAATTTTATAATGTTGACTTTATTATTCTCTTCCTTTATGTTAATGATATGCTTATTGTTGACAGGAATGCTTCATGAATTGAGTTGTTGAAGAAATAATTGAGCAAATCTATTGCCATGAAAGACTTAGGGGCAACGAAGTAAATTCTTGGCATTAGAATTACCTGAGACAAAGATGCTAAGAAGTTGTTCTTGTCGCAAGAGAAATACATTAAGAAGATTCTTTAGAAATTTAATATGGACTAGGCTAAAATGGTTAGCACTTTTCTTACTGCCCACTTTAAATTAAATTCAAAGTAGGGTCTTGTGACTTATAAATAGAAGAAAGACATGGAAAGTGTTTTGTATGCTTTAACTATAGGAAGCTTGATGTATGCAATAGTATGTACACGTCTAGACTTAGCACATGCAGTTGGCATTGTTAGTTGTTATATGTCAAATCCAGATAGAGAATACCGAAATATAGTAAAGTGGATTATGAGGTATCTTCAAGGAATTTCTAGTTCGAAACACAGTTTTGGGGCTAGAAAACTTGAGTTAGTTTGATACATGGATGCCTAATTGGCGGGAGATATTGATACTTGTAAATCTACTTTTGATTTTTTTTTTTTTTTACCGATGGGGCTGTGTCATGGAAATCAAGGTTGTAGAAGTGTATTGCACTTTCTACAATAGAAGCTGAATTTATTGCAATGACTAAAGTTAGTAAAGAGATGCTATGGCTAAAGAAATTCTTGGAAGAACTCAAGTTCAAGCAAAAAAGGTATGCGTTATTTTGTGACAATCAAAACAAGATTCATCTTGGTAAAAATTCATTTGTTCATTCTAGATCGAAACATATTGATGCTAGATATCATTGGATAAGAGATGTCATAGATGAAAAGCTATTAAAACTTGAGAAAATTCATACAGACTATAATAATTCCGATATGATGACGAAGACTCTACCAAATGAGAAGCTTGAACATTACCGATTAATAATAGGGATGATGAATCCCTCCACATCGTCATGAGGGGGAGATTTGTTAATTGGGTCCACTCTCATGTGGAGGAAGCCCAATGAATAGTAAGTCCAAAAAGGTATGAGCTCATATGAAAAGTCATATACAGAAATAGGGTTTCTCACTATGTTTTAAGCGGTAGATGCAAATAAATTATCAGAGACTCAGTAATAAGGAAAAAAGAGAAAGAAGAAAATATAGGATCTGGGAATCAGTCTAATTTACATCAAGCTGACATCAGAGGTGGATTCCTGATGTGATTGAGCTGAAATTTTGTCAGCTTGTTTGTGGTGCACTCTTATTAGATTTGGACGGTTTAGTTTTTGTTTAAAGCTCCATACATTAGGTTTTTTGTGGAATGATCAAAACTTACATTTTTGGTCAAATTTATCATTGATCTCTAGTGGAATTTATGCATATTGTCAAGAATAATGTTCTAGAGATCTTTAGTTTATGTACCTCTGGTATTTACTAGAGAAGACATTTGTTCAAATTTTGTTGATAGTAAAGATTTTTGGGTGGACTTCAGTGCCATGATTTTTTTATCTCCTCATACCAAGGAGGTTTTCTATGTAAAAAAATCGGTTTGTGTTTAAGTGCTTGATATTTATTTTGCCCATCATGAAGTAGACCTTGTCTCAAATAAAAGTTTGAAGTGGTCAAGTTAGTCTCAATTAAGGGCTTGAACTCACCAGCCAGCCAAGTCTTAACTGGTTAACCTTTTTCCAGTGACTAAAACAAGGATAATTTTGGACAAGGATAATTTTGTCCAAAACTTGCAATTGGGTAAAAAATGCATGAAGTCCCCAAATTGCATCGGAATTAGGGTTGTTCCATTTGTTTCTTCCTCTGCTTGCTGCTAAAGCAAAGGGCGAGCCCTCTCTCTCTCTCTCTCTCTCTCTCTCTCTCTCTCACACACACACACACACACACACACACACACACACACGCACGCACACGCATGCACATCCATAGTCACAATGGCATTGTTGTGATGGCTCCCAAAGTTTTCAGCACAACTTTTCTATCGGGAGTGCACAAAAAAAGTCAAATACCTTTACTAGGAAGATCACCAAAAGTTAGCATAAATCCGAACCCATCAATATATCCAACGACCCACCTTCATTCAAAAATTTAAACCAATGAGTTATGAGCCAACTAGGATATATCAACTACTCAACGCCACATCAATTCTCCGATGTGGAATTCGTGAATATCTCTCATTCATGTGTGAACTCCAATGTTTGGTTTGCTCCCCCTTAATTTGAGTATCATTTTGCATTAACTTATATTTACTTGAATCTCCAACACACAATTTCATCCTTGATCTTTTTTTCCAAACTGAACCATCAAGTCTGTCATTAGATTGAACTCACGTTGTTACACCGCAATGCCCACCTACCCAAAAATCATGTTGGTAACCAAATCCCTCCTTGAGATATTCATCAAACACCGATACACATTAGGGTGGGCCATCAATCAACTATCGACTCTAATACCATTTGTTGGGAGTACGCAACAGAAGTCTGATACCTTCACTAGGGAGATCATTTAGAGAAAACTCAAGTCCGAGCCTATTAATACACTTAGTTTGACCCACCTTCACTCAAAAGTTTAAGTTAGTGAGTTATGAGCTAAATAGGATATATTACTGCTCAACATCACACTAATTATCTGATGTGAAATTTCTCTAACACAACTTACATATATATGCAAACACTTCAAGCATAATGCAAATGGCCGCAAAAGATCTCATAACGCTCATTTGATAGGTTTAAAATGAATTAAAAACGAATTACAATGGATAAGAGGGAGAGAACACCTTCATTGAAGAGAGAGAGAGAGAGAGAGTGGGGGGGGGGGAGAGAGAGAGAGAGTGGCAGGCAAGGATTTGGCAAGGAGTGGGCAAGAGCAATTCGCTTAAGCAGCAGGCAAAGGAAGAAGCAAACGGAAGAATTCCAATTCGATCTGGGGCCTCCATGCATTTGTACGCAATTGTAAATTTTGGACAAAATTATTCCTAACTTAGTTGCCAAAAAAAGTCCGTTGGCAAAGACTGTCTGGCCAATGAGTTCGTGCCCTTAATTGAGATTAACTCGACTATTTCAAACTCTTATTTAAGACAAGATTTATTTTTGGTCATATCTTGAGAAAATGACTCAATTTCAAGTTCTCATTTGAGATTTTCCCCTTAAAAGAAAACGATATTCAAAAATTCATATAGTAAAACCATAAAAGCTTATTCAATTTTGAATTGAATTTTCATCAAAATATTCTCATTTTTTTATACTAAATTGATTCTAAAGTAAAATAATATTAAAATCTAGTAAAACTACTCAAAATCTAATTTTTTTCCTAAATTGCTGAATTTTTTTGTTTTTTATATTATTTTTTATTCCAAAAAATTGGGACTCGGATCGAGTCAAGATATCGAACTTTATGTCAATTGTATAAAGACAAGTATTGTGTTTCATTACGCTTGTTATTCTAAAATTACCTTATTTCTCATTTTATTCTCGGAAACAAATAATTAATTTTTTCTATTTTTGTTTCCATATTAAATCTATTTCCTAACCATTCAGCTATTTCGGATAAGGAAAAAATTAATTAATATTACCAAATAAATTTATGTGTTATGAAATACATGAATGAATAGAATACATGAATGAATATTCATTATATTCATCTTATCTAATGTACTTATTATGGTATATTTGTATCATATATTCTAAGTACATCCCCCTATACTGATGAACGTTCATCTCCCCTATCCAGATACATGTATCATTCGATACATTGATATTAATGATAAGTACATTCATTCTCCTATAAATAGAAGTTTAGTTTTGATGTCTGAACAACTATCGAACAATAATCACAATACAAATGAAATATCTCGCTTTTCTTTCTATTTCTAGTGTTCACTGCTTTCTATTCCCAATCTCTTCTCTATTATATATTCGCAACACTATATTTTACAACATTATGTACTTTTTCTGTTCTGGGAAAATATGTATATCAGAAACTTTTACCAGACACATCCACGGGGCCTTTTAAAGTCCTAATAAATGTAATGGGTAAAGCACAGTGACATGGAACCCACTTGCGCTCTTTTGCCAACGAATCTGAAGACCTCCCAAAATTGACAACGTCCAAGTAAACCCTAAAAGTCTCCCAGACAAGAGGCAGATGAATGCCCCCCCTGAAATCACTCTGTTCATGCTCGCTTTTCCCCGAAAAGGCGGAAAAGGTGAAAAGAAGAAGGGGAAGAACCCATCAACTATGAGCTCCCTCTCACCCAAAATGATGAACGAGGAGGTACCAACCGATTCCTCAGAGGAGTAGTAATCTTTTGTCGTTGAATTATCAAAACTGTGCCCATCATCGCACGACAGGGAAGCGATAAAACAAGAGGGAGAGAAATATCTGTGCTCCTCAACCCCGTCCAATGAACCCCAGGTCTCCTTCCCAGGCACGTCAATCTCATTCCTCCCAATCTTTTGTCCTCTTTGTCCTCAATTTCCTCACGCTTTTTGTGCTTTGCTTCATATGGGTCTGTGAATATCTCCACACTTGTCATCTGCATCTTTAGAAAAAGGAAGAGAACCCTGAAACAATATCGTTAAAAAGAGAACAACTTGCATATTCTCTCTTCCTGCAAAAGCTTTAGATGTAAAGTTGGCTTGATACTGATAAGAGCTTCGATAAAGGAAAAAAAAATTAATCTGGGCATGGAATCACAGTCGCAGAAGAAGACTTATGGAGGGGTCAATGCGGGCTTTGGCGACGTCTATGGAGTGTTGATGCTTCCCAAGGAGATGATCGACCTTGACAAGGACCCTCCTCCTTTTGAGCTCCGGTTTCAAGTTCCCGACGTTAAGCTCGTTCTCAAAGTAAGTAGAGTGCTTTATTTTATTTTTTTTCCTGGGTAGTTATTTTCCCTTTTGCGCTCTGGACTTTTAGTCTCCAAGAAGTGTTCGATTGTGGATGAACACGGGATATTCTCTTTCCAAGAACTACCTTTTAAGTGAATAAGGAGTTAACCCATGATTTACTAAGCTTGTAGATGAACTTTTTTGGAAAGCAGGAGCCACTTTTTATAGTCTGGGTTCCATGACACTCTGCTTTTTTATGTGTTTGGCTGATTCGTGGTATAATCTGTTTTGTTCTCCTCTGAAATCTGCTCTATAAAGGTTGGCTACTGAACAAATTGGCAATTGGCTGAGCACAAATATTCAACTTTGGATACAGCGTGTAACTGCTTTCCCAGAGCAGAATCTTTGATGATCTTTGTTTGACTAAAATGAGATTGGTTGTTATAGACTTCCCCATGGTTTGAGTTGTGGTAATATGTTGTTGTCCCATTTTGGGCTCTTCACTACCCAGCTGATTTTAGTTGTTGGTGATAGCCTATTAAGTCAATTCCGTTGTGAAATTTTTCTGCAATAAACCAGAGTCAGCTAAGTAACAGTGGAAGTATAGCTGTTGGGTTCATTGGAGATTACTGAAAAAAAATGTTCTTACATTAGTATTCTGGATCTGGAAAAGCAAATTACAAATCAAGCTAAAAGTCTGTCATTTAAAATCTAGACTATATGTGCCATCTTTGTTTTGTCTTGTAAAAAGAATCCTTAAGCGAGGGTTAAAGTTATCTTATTATGCTGCTTGAACTCTTGGATTTCTCCGTCGGAATTTCTTGGACACATTCCCTCTATTTACATGAGCATCTGTAGATGCTACTTTCCTGTAGTCTTGTATTATTTGCGGCTTACCAATTGCAAAGGTCATATTGCCAATTCTCCAGAATCGAATTTTTAAGTTCATCATTCATTCTGTGTAAATGCAGGATTTCTTCAGGACTAGAGAAGTGGGCGAGTTTCTTAGTGGGGCTTTGGCTGGAGCCATGACCAAGGCTGTCCTTGCTCCTCTAGAGACAATCAGGTTCAAATGGTTCTATTGTCATTGAGCATGTTATTTGCATTTTTCTCACAATATGAAATTTCAAGTGCTATCCAGTCACGCTTAACTATTTTGTAGACAAAGAAAGTATTCTGTATGATAGCTTTCTTCAATTCTTATCTTGTAAATCTTGTTCCATAGGCCCCCAATACATGTAAAGTTTTCAGTTGAGGTGTTTTCGGGATTACTAATTTACTGCACTTACAATCTATTATTCTCATCTCATGGTTTAACTTTATGGAGGACATGTCTGTCCAGGAGAATCTGTGATAATTATTAATTGCAGTACTCTTGTGACTTCAATTTGCAAAAACCAACTTTATAATCCAACTCCACCCTTTTAATCCACTGACTTTCGGTCCTCTGTACTCTGAAACTCTCTTTTGGTAAGCGACCAAGTGATGGTTGTATTCCTACCCAACCTTGGCAGCTATGGTGTTGGAAGTATTGCCCCTGGCCGCCTTAAGATTTCTCTTATGAAAATCTTCAAAATATATGAGCTCAGTTGTCACTTGTAATTTACAGGACAAGAATGATAGTTGGCGTTGGATCAAAACATATTGCTGGTAGTTTCCTTGAGGTCATGGAGCACCAGGGATGGCAAGGCCTTTGGGCTGGCAATACAATCAATATGCTCCGCATCGTTCCTACCCAGGCGATTGAGCTTGGAACATTTGAGTATGTCAAGCGAGCGATGACATCTGCACAAGAACAGTGGAAGCAGAATGGGGGTCCCAACTTGCAATTAGGTAGTCTGAATTTTAGTTTGTCCCTTTCCTGGATCTCTCCAGTTGCCGTTGCTGGTGCAGCTGCTGGCATTGCTAGCACTCTTGCATGTCATCCCCTTGAAGTTCTGAAGGTATACAACTTATGCTTCCTTTCTGTGTGCATCAATGTCTTGGCTTACTTTTGTTTCTCATTGTTTGAGTTGAATGCAGACGATTATCTGTTCTTAATTCACATGGTATCAAGATGCCATATGAGCTTTTCAAAACTGATATTGTCCTAATTCTCTTGTAGGATCGGTTGACTATAAGTCCAGACATCTACCCTAGCTTAAGGGTTGCCTTAAGTAAGATCTATCAAGATGGTGGAATTGGGGCATTTTATGCTGGCATTGCACCCACACTAATTGGAATGCTTCCATACAGTACAAGTTACTACTTTATCTACGAGACAGTCAAGAAGTCTTATTGTTCAAAAGGGAATAAGAAATCCTTGAGCCGTCCTGAAATGCTTCTAATTGGAGCATTTGCAGGTGAGAATCCTTGTTAGTTACAATGCTGGTTGATCAATGCTACCCTAGGCATTTTATTGTGTAACCTTTTCAGTGGTTTCTCCTGTATTTATTAGAATTTTTTGTCATTTAGGAGTTGTAGAACCATTGGAAGCATTTTTACTAGTTCACATGTCTGAACAATTTTTCTTTTGCCCTTTTCTCTATCACTTGGCCAGGTTTTACAGCTAGCACCATCAGCTTCCCACTGGAGGTGGCGAGGAAGAGGTTAATGGTGGGAGCTCTGCAAGGGAAGTGTCCGCCCCACATGGCAGCGGCACTGGCCGAAGTCATTAGGGAGGAGGGTCTGTTAGGGCTGTACAGAGGGTGGGGCGCAAGTTGTTTGAAAGTTATGCCCTCGTCGGGCATCACCTGGATGTTCTATGAAGCTTGGAAAGATATTTTGGTTGTTGGAAGAGGTCCCATGTAACGGCTTGAGAGCAAGTCCGATGTACCGGCGCGAGAACAAGTCCAGCCATTTTTGGTGATCTGGGCAAGGGCTCTTTTTTGGAGAATTTTGCTGATGTAACGTGGGTCATTTACTTTTGCCCATTGATTAATTTGACCCAACAAATTTTTATTGGAAAGAATTGTTTCCTTCTCCTATTCTCCTTTTGCATGATTTCCTTGCAATCCATAGATCTTTGGCGTGCTTTCTGATTGATTTCTCACTATTGCAAAGGACTAAGCAAGAGTAAGCGGTTCTAGGTTTCATACAAGTTTTATTTGGAATCTAGAACTTATCTATTGGAATATATTCCTTATATTTTGGAATTTAGAACTTATCCTAGGTACTTTAGAATTTGATTTTAGAATTTACTCAGATTCCATATATATTATTAATTAAATAATAGCAGTAAATTAAAACATTTAATGGCTACACTTCTTGTTACAATTCAATGATCATAAAAACCCTATGAATATTAATAAAGTTAAAAGTGTCAATCATAAAATGAAAGTTCATATTAATGCTTCTAAATTATATACTTATTATCGAACGGCATAAAATATTACAAAATCGTGCGAAGACATGAATCGAGAAAAACATTAAAAACTATTCAGGTTTTAAGTCACGAGTTTCAGGTTTCAGATTCATCCACTAAAAATCTAAAATCTACCTATTGAAACAAATTCCTCATTTTTTGAAATTTAGAACCTATCATGTACACCTTAAACCTGGAATCTAGAGATTTCTATGGGTTCAGTTCTCATATTTCAAGTTTTACCCTCTAACCATACTCACCTTTGGGAGTGAGTGTTCTAAAGATTCCTATCGGTTCGATTCTCAAATTTCAGATTTTACCCCGAAATCATACTCACCCTTAAAAGTAAGTGCTTAGTGCGGTTTTGTTTGGGGGGGTCGTGTAGGTTTTAATTAAGCACCTTAGTTTCTCTAACCATAATTTTGTCCATAATAATTTGTTTAGAGAAATTTGAAAGTACAGTGAAATCATGGATTAGAAGAGGACTGCGAAAATGCGAAGCCACAAAAAAGAAGGGGGATAATGAAAGCCAAGTTGACATATAGTGCGCCATTTAGTTACAACAATTGCGATTGTACGCTGTAGATGTATCGATTTTTTCTTTCTTTTGGATGGGTAAACCTAGACTTAAGCCCCGTTTGGTTCAGCATTTTCAAAAGGTTTTGAGCCCCCAAAACCCTTTGGAAAAAATATTAAGCATTTGGTTCACATTTTTTAGGCTCCATTTGCCAAATGCTAGCATTTGGAATAATGAAAGCCCAAAGCAAGTTCGGACCTGCTTTAGGCTTTCAGCATTTTCAAAATGCTAGGTTGAGGTTTAATGAATTTTTTTCTTGCCAATATTGCCCTTACTGGAAATCATGTTTTCCCCGTGCCCTGAAAAACACTGTTCATCATCTTCTTCCTTGGATTTGGCTACGGTGAAGCTCAGCCGGTGGGCGGTGCTCAGCCGACAGGCGACGCTCAGTCGCAAGCAGCTAGATTTGGCTGCCGAGAACCCTCGCCTGAGGTCGGCACAACCCAAGCAGCTAGGTTGCACGACCCAAGGCGTTGTTTGAGGTCGAAGCCGCCTACCCGCCTCTCCACCACCACCAACACCACTATTGAGCCGCTCCCCACGATTTTCCCCTCTCCATGCAGTTGCATCTCCCCATCCCTTTTCTTTTCTTTTCTTTTTTTCGTTTTTCTTTTCACCCTGAAGTTGCTTTGCAAAATATACACAAAAAATGAGTTTCCAAACACACTTGCCTTCACAAAATGCCCATTCATTCAAAGATACTTGCATTGTCATTTTCCCAAAGTTAAACCAAACGGGCCCTTAGAATATACAGTGCAGTATGCATCAAATCAAAAAGTGATCTTTAGAGATCAACGGTCACGTCAGTCAGGTATGTAAAACGGGAGACGGCTCAAAGTAGAGATTTGGAAAGGCATGGAAAAATCTACATGCTTTTAATTGAACAAGTTCCTCATCACTGCACAGGACTGGACAACCTGTTGGGACACTCTGCCTCTCTCCCTCATTTTCCCATTCCAATGCATACCCAGAACTCCTTCAAAATTTCAATTAACAGCCACCAGGGCACTAGCATTGACCGACCATACTCTACAAAAATAAATCTATGATCCACCAATGACTGTTCAGACGGCTGCTGTATTGTCCATTGAAACAGAAGCAAGTCTTTTCAAGTATTTTTGTCTCTACACCAAATCTAAATCACCTAAACAATCTCTCCAATGACATTCAACAAGGAAAAAGGATAGGAGAGGGGTCCCTATGCAACTTCCCCTCAGACAAATCCAGTTTCTTCATCTTTTCCTCGCACCAGAAAAAGTGTCCCTTGACGATCCTCTCCCTCCTAAGAACCATGGAACATAATTTCGCGTCTATGAGGGCAAATAGCAGCTGAACGTCATCATCTGTTTGAGGCCATGATTTCTTCTTCCACCCTTTCTTCTTCCTGCGCAGTTCCTTCAATTTCACAGCTTTCTGCATATGGCAGCAGTCAGACCGAAGAAATCACAAAGTTTGATATTTTACTAGCAAGTCATATTCACTGCTGGTTAACAAAACACAAACAGCAGCCAGTTTATTCCATCTAACTGATGCATAGGTCCTAAAATACAATTTCAAGAGCTTAGCCAGTCAGATTAAAGCTGTATCGGTCATATAGCAGTCTACAGAGAAGCAATATGGGAAAGATTTTGAGGAGATTCCAGCAGCAACAGCCACTGGTTACGCTCAAGAATGTAAGGGACATCAAAATGCCAAATTCAAACTTTTTCTGGTGACCAGATATAAATAAACAATTTGAAGAAAAATACAATTACCTATCCCAGAGAAAAAGAAAACAAATAGTAAGAACTAATTAAGCCTGTATATTGGAAATGAGAATGAATCAAAGACTAATGCTGCAAAGGCGATATGTAATGAGTGATGAGAGAATCTCACCTTCTCAAGAGATGACTGGACCTGCTGTTGAGGGCTAGCAAAATGGTTCTGATTTGCAAACAAATTTAGAACTCCGGTGGACTTCCTCTTGTCTGTTTTCAGGAAAAGATGAAAAGTAAGGATGGTATTCTCCATAATTCCGAGGAGATCTGGTGCAAGAACCAATATATCTGAGCCACCTTCTTCTGCCGCTTTCTGCTCCGATCCTGTCGTAGCACAAGTGATAACTTTTACAAACAAAAAGTCCATTTGTTCCGATCACATTATCTATTTTCCATTTATGTCAGCAAGGCCATTACCTTGGATATTTGGAACCTGAAGAAGTTTAGGCAAGCTTTTTCTTGCACGTGCATAAATTTCTGGTCGAAGTCCCGGTTCGAAAGGTTCGTTTTCGATAAACCTTTGGAGTAGAACGTGAAATTGTTGAAACTGTTGAGCACTACGGCTGTAACATGTCATATTTTCAGGCTGGCCAGAGATCTTTCGGCACAGCTGAGTGTATTGGCAATGAAGTGCCTCCCATGTTAAGCAAGTTTGAGCTAGATAAGCTGTCTCAAGATCATCATAAGGATTACCTTCCGACTGTTGCAGCTTCTCCATTTCTTCATCAGGCTCTTCAATCTTCTTCAAAGAAAGGCAGCGAAGGGGAGAAGTAAGTTTCTTAGATGTAGTTCTGGGTGATGGTGTCAAGGGAACCTGCGGAACTGCATTACAATACAATACAGACCATATAATTGTTATCAAACTTGCAGAAGCCACTGCAGCAATGAATAGATATCTCCATACAGATGAAAATTCAATTTTCAACGCACAATTAGCAGTTCACAGTACAACTTGAAGTACATCAAGACGCTATACCAATCAACTATGATCACGTGTGCTCTTTCACAAGAATAAATGAAACACCTCCTCATACCTCATCCGATTTCTCTCACCAACAAACGAAAGATATCGTATTGGTCCAAAAAGACAAGCTTTTTTATTAACAATAGATGAGTAATGCAAATCCTTTCTTTAGCACATATTGACTCGTTGCTACTAAAAACACTTATAATGACACAAAATGAAAGAAACCAACTGCAAGACTCCTAATATAGAAAACCAATAGAATCCGAGGGAAGTTACTAATAAATTGATTGGGAAAAAAGAATCCTGACAACAGACAAAATCATGTCAGTCCCTGTGAAAGTAATCGCAGTGTAAAACCATCAGTTGTCACCAAAGTACCATGTTTCACATTAGCGTATAACAAGCCTAACATGAAAAATATAACAAATTACCAGCTTCACCGAGTTGCTGTGCACTCAATCGATCAAAGATCAGCATCCTTTCACAGTACTTTTCATAGAAAGCATCAAATCCACCCCACCATTGTCGACCTTCAGCTTCGACATCTCTCCACTCACTAGAGCTTGTCTCACCCTCTCCTCCCTCTTCCTCGTCATCTTCAGGGCATGAGTCCTCCTCAGGAATCAAAACCAGGAAACTGTTCCGCCTAAGTTCTTTCAACCGTCTCTTCACTTCATTCGTTATAAAGTCATCATCATCTTCATCCTCCGCATCAGCAACATTATCTGTGGAGACCGACTTGCTAAAATCATCAATGCCATTTTCACCATCTGGTTCCTCATGTGGCGGAATGGACTTCCCCTCATTGTCCTGATCCAAGGTAGGTTTGCGTGCCTTCCTGAACTTCTTGACTTTGAAAAAATCCATCCCGACTCTTCTTTTATGTTGAATCAGATCGAATCCTCGAGCATTAGTTGAATGCAGTTCTTACCAGTACCGAGCCTTACGTCTTCTGGAAATAATATTTGATTAAGTTAGAAAGAACGCCTCTTTCCTCTTTTTCTTTTCTCCGAATCAGACCTTCCAGGAGAAATCACAGACCAACCATATGGTAAAATCAGTAGGCGAAGCTTACCTCAGCTCCACTATCTAACCAAAAAAAGCTTTGGTTTTTCGACCAGCACTTACATTAAAGAAAAGGAAATTCTCTCACAAACTAAAGTAACAGGGGGGGCGTAACCCATCTTCCAAAAGAAAGACTACGATATCTAACGACCCTTTTAAACCTAGGTCCATCAAGCTCCAAAAGACAGATCAATAAGCATTTAAATGGATCAGCAACCACTACAAAACGGCACCTCCTAAGATCCAGCAGTTTTTCCAGCAAGTCTACAGCTTTACTCACGAAAGCAAAAGCACGAACCAGGAGGTCAAAGAAATCAGCATTTTTGACGTGCCCAAGATTCAGCATTTGCGTTACGAAGCCTCAGAATCATCCACGGCTTCAGCACTCAGCAGAAATCTCCATGAAACGAGAAAGCAGAAGAGAGGGGAACCCATAACCTTCAAAGATCCGGCTTTCGAGATCCCACCAGCTCGTCGATGGACCAGGACTAGTTGGCAGCGAAGATCCCTTTCAAGAACCAAGGCATTGCCAAAATAAAGAAAAAGAGAATGTGACCGAGGAGGAAACAGCTGAAAGAGAGCCGAGAAGTAGGGTTTGAGGGAAAGAGGGGAGGGAGAGGGTGCTGGTCTGGCTCCTTGGAGAACCCAAAACAGAAAGACAGTAAAATGCAAATTGCAAAATGGAAAATGGAAATTAGGAAAGAGCGAAATGCAGAGCAGGGGAGTAAATGCCGTGCGTTGGTGTTGGCAACAAATGGTCGCGATTTTCCTTCCTACGATAGAAAGTTGGTGAAAGACGTCCCTCGTGATTAGGGAGGGAAAATGAATCGAACGGGACGGAGATGTTAAAGCTCAAAGCCCCAGAGAAACAGTAGGAAGCAGTGTTCCAGTGTCAGGACCTCGTACAGAGAATATTGTCAGAAGTGTCCTTTACTCCCTCCCCTCACAAAAACCCAAAAACCCAAACAAAACCCCGCGCTCTCGGTTTAGTGAGCGAAAACACATACTTGTCCTCGGAGCATTTGCATAATGACAAAGCGGGTCCCAACTTTCTCAAGGTCAAAGGTGGAATCTTGATGAAAGAGAGAGGACAGCCAACCCAACCGCGACTTAAGGATCTTCAGGGCAGGCTCTCCATCATGTCGATCCTTGTCACGCCCTCACTCATGGAAGAAAGTTCTTTTTTTTCCCGTCTTCAATTAGCTCTACTTATTACCCCATTCTTTAATCATACCATAAAGGAAAAAGGGGTATTGAGTCAACACTTGGATTAATGCGACAAGATTGGGACCGCAATGCGTGCCGGGGAGACAGTCAAATCTCATGCTTTATAACGATAAAAGTGGGAGTGAAAGTGAACTGATGTCACTACTGTGCTGTGCAGGTGGGTGGGCTTCGGATGGTCCCGGTCAAACGTTACAGATGCTGCCCGCGACATCGAGAGGAATTGCTGAGTTCAATGTTGTCTAAGAAAAGCCATTCCGTGAAGAGAAGATGATGAATACATATATAAAGAATAATATACTAATCGAGACTTAAGTAAAAGACCAACCAATCTCCTTTTATGAATTTGAATTGATAAAAATACTCTTCACATCACTCAGGCAAGACGTGCCTTTCGATTAGTTGCAAAAAAGACTAGAAAAAGCTAAAAGAGATTCCATGGAAGTCATGCACAACAGCTACAGGGGCCTCTCGCCGCGGAGCACCTTCCTCAGCAGCGATTTCCGCCCTGGAAATGGGTTGCATACGGGCTCCGGTGCCGCCGTCGCCGCCGCCGCCGCCGCCGCTCCTTCATCTCTCACTTCCCTCCGGCTCCCGCCGACGATGGCTCGGTTTTGACTTTCACCTGACTCTCTCTTCAACCTCAGCCTGTGTCTCCTCTCCTTCCTCCTCTCCTCTCCTTGAGATGGCGATTCAGGCGCAGAGCACTCCTCCTTCCCCTTCCCCTTCTCCTTCCCCTTCGGTTCATCCGATTTCCTGGGGATCCTCCCGCCCTTGGAAGTGCCCAGAAGCTCGAAATCCACCCGGCCCCACCCGGCCTTATCCTCGTTGTCCCACCCGAACCTCTCGCTTATCTCCAGCAGCTCCGACACCGCGCTCCCCGACCCCACGCCACCTCCCCCGCCGCTCAACACCCTCTCCGCCGACTCCCACTCCATCCGATCCCGGTAGACGGGGTCCTGCAGCACCTGGTCGGCCAGCCGGGCCCACTCCTCCGTGTCGCGGGCCCGGAGGTTGTTGGAGACCCACCTCAGGTAACCGGAGGGGAGCGTCCCCAGCATCTTGCCCTTGTGCCTCCCGAAGTCCATCACCCGGTCCCTCGCCGGCGTGGCTCCGCTCCCGGGGAGGGCCGTTCTTGTCGTCGGGGAGCGAAGAAGACCGGGGCTGCGGCGGCGGCGGAGGAGATTCCACTGGCTGTTGTGACGGCCATTGCTCGACGGAGGAAGGTTCATCGTCACCCGTAGCCCGATCATCTTCGACCCTCCACTTCACCGATTGCTTCAGATTCCGGAGGTGTTGAAGCAGAGAACCAGTTATGGCCGCGATAATGGAAACGAGTCGTCCTTGAATTTATGATACGAGGACTGAACCTGAGAACAAGTAAAAAGTGCGGGACCGCCACTCTGCAATTTCCCTTTTCTTCTGGGCCGGTAACCTAAATTAACTATTTTCAAGGAGGGAAGCGAAATACCGAATTAGCCCCCGCCATGTCGATCGCAATTCCCATCGCTGCCATTCCGTTCCGCGATTAACCATCGTCTCCCCCTGCAAGATTTGATTTTTCCAGGGCCACTCTCTCTCTCTCTCTCTCTCCCTCTCTCTCTCCGGTCGGGAAGGTCTGAATTGCGCGATTTCGTGGATTGGAGCGACGCGGGCCTCGATCGGATCCTACCCGGTTTTCCAACTCGTCGCCTTCGTCGGAGGCTCGGTTGCAGCTCGAAACCGGCCATAATGCCGTCCGTCTACGGGGCTCGTCTGACGACCTTCGAGGATTCGGAGAAGGAGAGCGAGTACGGTTATGTCCGCAAGGTTCGTCCCATCTCGCACCCTTCCAATCCGTTCGATCAAACCCCGCCCTTTCCTCCTCTTCCCGGTTTCCTCTGCTCCGTATCTCAGTTTATCCGATCAATGATCCGCCTTTTCCTCTGTCGTCGTTGGTCATTTCGTCGTCCGTTGCATCCGGGGTTTCATCGAATCGGGAATCGTCCGTGTTGGGGAATTTCGTGATCCCGATTCTTTGATCTAGGATCTAATTGCTGGCGCTGCCGATTGGGTTGATAGGAATGCGAATCGCCCTGTCGCTGTTGGGTAGTGATTTCGGTGGCAAACAATAAGAACGAAGCCCGTGAATAATGTTTAGCGCGGTCTCGTAAGATACGTTGACAAGGCAGAAGATGCCATCTTCTTTTTTCGGGGCATGGGTGAATTATAGCCGTGCTTGGTTGTCTCCAATGCAGAACAACCGCATCATGCTGAGAACTACATCTAACTAAACTTCAATGTCTCGGTTTTGGAATTCTGAGGACTCATATCAATTGACGTGCAGGTTTCAGGTCCGGTGGTTGTTGCCGATGGCATGGCTGGGGCGGCAATGTACGAACTAGTTCGCGTGGGTCACGATAAACTCATTGGGGAGATTATTCGTTTGGAAGGAAATTCTGCAACGATCCAAGGTTTTTTTTTTTTTTTTTCTCCTTAGCACCTGAATTTATTTGTCCAAATTGTCATCCATGGGTTATTACAACTCTTTTCTCAAACTCATTCGATTACTGCAATGCATTATAACCCAGTTGTCTTCTTAATGACGGAACCTCGAAGAAATCTCATTGTTTTCCTTTCATTTGCAGTTTACGAGGAAACAGCTGGTCTCATGGTGAATGATCCTGTTTTAAGGACGCACAAGGTGACGCTTCTTCATCCTACACTCATATGTCTCCTGTACTTTTTCCAGGTGGCAAGTGATCAAAATCAATGCATCATCTGCTTGCTAACCGTGCAATGTTAATGCCATTGTAACAGCCTCTGTCAGTGGAATTGGGTCCTGGAATTTTGGGAAATATTTTTGACGGAATTCAGGTTCGCCTCAGGCTTCACTGCAGCTTAAATCTTTTGCCCCTGATTTTTTAACCGGTGAAAATGTTTCATTCTTCTTGTCGAGCAGAGGCCCTTGAAAACCATTGCAAAAAGGTCTGGGGACGTGTATATTCCCCGTGGTGTCTCTGTGCCGGCCCTTGATAAAGACACACTTTGGGAGTTCCAGCCTAAGAAAATAGGTGAATCATGTGAATTTAATTTTAATTTCATCTAGAGGCAGCTACTATGATCTGAGATTGAGTAATGTTTGTATTTTACCTCACCTCATCATCTGGGTTTAATTTGCTGGTATCAGGTGAAGGAGATATTTTAACAGGGGGAGACCTGTATGCTGTAAGTTTATCAGTTTTTGTCTTTGTTTCGCTAAGTCATCCCTTTGAAAAATGGGTTCTTTCTATCATGTTAAGCTGCAAAGTTATTTCTCTGATGCTAGATTTGCTATTGCTTTTGTGTGATATTTTTTTGTGGTGTCATCTTCTCTGACAGACTGTCTTCGAGAACAGCCTAATGCAGCATCTTGTTGCACTGCCTCCGGATGCAATGGGGAAAATTACTTACATTGCTCCACCTGGTCAATACTCGCTAAAGGTACTGTTAAGTTCCAGCTCTTGCTCCTAATTTGCAATCTGCCTTGAAATTTGATGCAGTTACCCTCATGTTGGTAATAGGGGCCATCTAAATTATTAAGGTTACTGGAGCTGTAATTGTGATATTTTCCGGCGTTGCATTGCATGCATCGCTCAAATGAGATAAATTGAGACATTGTGCACACACTGTTTGTGAAGGTACTTCACTTCCCGCGGAAGTCTTCTCCCACCCTGGAGGGAATCAAACTTATTCAGGAAAATGCATGAACGAAGAAAACTACATCTGTCAAGGAAAATGCATGATTGAATTGATAAAAGTGCCACTTCGTTGTCGAAATTTGGATAATTTGTCCTTGCTGCTAACTCTGAATGCTGAAACATTTCCATGGCCGATCGAAGAGAGTTCTCTTTCCTTTTTGATTTTGTATGATAACAGCTGCTCTAAAAATATGCAAATTGTAAATTTCTTATCCTCTACTCATGGTATCGAATGGCTAGTTAGCTGTCTTCTTAGTTTTTATCTCGACCCAAGGAAATAGACATTCCAGATTTTAGAAGAAATGACATGCGAAATCTCCATCTCCAATTTCATTGGTCAGTATATAGCTGTGTATCTGCTTTTGTTAATTTATATGCAATGGCAGGACACTGTTCTGGAGCTGGAGTTTCAAGGTGTGAAAAAGCAACTTACTATGCTTCAGGTTTGCTGCTCTATTTTTCATCCCATATGTTTTTTTAGCTTGAGCAAATAAAAGTACAAGTTGTAAATTTGAGAATTTTCTGGATAAATTTTTGTATTTGGTCTTTTTCAGACTTGGCCTGTACGTACGCCAAGGCCAGTTGCATCAAAGCTTGCTGCAGATACCCCTTTGCTTACTGGGCAGGTAACAGATTGAAAGTTTAATTTCAGATCGTGATGTCTTTTTTCCTCTGTTTATTTTTTATCATGACATTTTTGTCATGTGACAGCGTGTACTTGATGCACTTTTCCCTTCCGTTCTTGGGGGAACCTGTGCTATTCCTGGTGCATTTGGATGTGGTAAAACTGTCATCAGTCAAGCTCTTTCCAAGGTGATCTATAGCTTTTTCCATGGGAATTGTATCTTTAGTTTCATTGTATTGCCTATGCTATGAGTAGTTGACTTTTTATACATTTGACTCATTTGCAGTACTCTAACTCTGAAGCTGTAGTTTATGTTGGCTGTGGGGAACGTGGAAACGAAATGGCTGAGGTGCATATCGTCCCATCATATAAAAGAAGTATCTTTGTTAGCATGTCAAAGATCTTGAGTTTGTAAAATTCTCATGATGCAGGTCCTTATGGATTTTCCACAATTGACAATGACATTACCTGATGGTCGTGAAGAGTCAGTTATGAAGCGTACAACTCTTGTGGCAAACACTTCTAATATGCCTGTGGCTGCTCGTGAGGCATCAATAAATACAGGTAATTGCGTTAACTTTTATGGTTGGCTTTATTTGGTGATTGCAGAAGCAAGGTTTTAGAAATAGGTTGGCTATGCTTTGCACCCTAATGTTTAGAACTGATAGTTCATCTCTGAATTTTTGGAGATTGTTCATTGCTCGTAGTTTGTTAAGATGTCATTTTTCAAGTGTGGAGGACAAACTTAACTTGGTCTCCATAAAGAAAGAAATGTATCCTGTTCTGCATGCATGATTATTTCCTTATTTTGTCTTTTCCTTTTTTGTCAATTCTTAAGACTAATTCAAGTTCTTGCTGAAGACTACATTTGATTGATTCTCAATTTATATTTGTATGGATTTCTAGGTATTACAATAGCTGAGTACTTCAGAGACATGGGCCGCAATGTCAGTATGATGGCAGATTCAACATCTCGTTGGGCAGAAGCACTTCGTGAAATCTCTGGACGATTGGTAGGTATTTCTTTGTTAGCTTCAGGAAATCACTTATTTTCTGAAAGCTCACAATTTTGTTGGCAAGCCTTTTTGTCCACTGTTACAATGTTTTTCTTTTTTCTGGAAAGTTGTGGACTTCTGATGGCTTTGTCATCTAATAGGATGGTATCTTGTTGTCTTCTTACGCAGGCAGAAATGCCTGCAGATAGCGGGTACCCTGCTTATCTGGCAGCACGTTTGGCATCTTTCTATGAGCGAGCTGGTAAAGTGAAGTGTCTTGGTGGTCCAGAACGAACTGGTAGTGTTACAATTGTTGGTGCTGTCTCTCCTCCTGGAGGAGATTTTTCTGATCCTGTAACATCTGCAACCCTTAGCATAGTGCAGGTATAGTTGAACCCCTTATTTGAATCAGTAATCTTGATGATGCTTCCATCACATGAGTTCAATCGTATGAGGGAAAGTCGAAACTCTAAAGAGCACGAGTGTAACGACCTGGAGAATTTACCATACTTCATGAAAGTGCAGATGAGAACTCTTTATTTTGCATCTACTCTCTATCAATATGCTTTTTATCTGAAAGACATACTTTTTCACAAATTGGAGATAAAATATATGTGCAAACACTAGTGAGTTCAACGTGGAACCATAGAATTGCTGTTGAGTGGATGGGAGGTGGGTAAGAGAAGGAAGATTCATAGACCATGTAAATACCGGCCTTTTTACTTGAGGCCCTCATATTGACACCTACATTGGGAGTGGTGAAGTTTATCACTTAGGAAATTAGCCCTAGATCCAACTAGTCTTAGAAGACACTATCTTGAGGAGATCATTGACACAACTAGTCTTAGAAGACACTATCTTGAGGAGATCATTGACATTCTTACAAGAAGAGAAGGTTGAATTTGTTCTAAAGTCACCATCGGAGATTATATACTATTGAAATGCAAAAATACTATCTTGAACTGTCACAGACTGCTTATCTGACACAAAGTCTGAGACCTATGCATTTTGGTCCATGGGTCATTAATTTTCAGCTTACTTTATCATGCATAGGATGTCTGCCGTTAATTTGTTCGCCAAAGTTGGGTGGAATAGCTCAAGTTTCATCCAATCAGGTGCTAAAGCTTCATGCTGATGATTGTCCTGATGGGTTTCAGGTCTTCTGGGGTCTGGATAAGAAACTTGCTCAAAGAAAACATTTTCCATCGGTGAACTGGCTCATATCCTACTCGAAGTACTCATCAGTGAGTTCTTGAGCTGTTCTCTCATGCATGCAAGAGTTTTTGTCATTGGTGAATTCCAGTCCACCTAATGCATGCTGCAGTCATATATAATCATTGGGATTTTCTTTTTCTCTATGGTATATAGGCATTGGAGTCCTTCTATGAGCAATTTGATCCAGATTTTATCACCATCAGGACAAAGGCTCGTGAGGTACTGCAGAGAGAAGATGACCTCAATGAAATTGTTCAGGTACTTTATTTGTCCGGTGACTAGGAGTGACTAGGCACTAGATGAATCATTATACAACTGATCCAAAAGTTCTTCATAAGGGCATTACTGGTTGTCGTTGCATAAAGGACCTGATCTTGGAATTTTTATCTGGTTTTTCCGCTTGTGCTTGCAATTATGTGAGAATGGATGAGAAATTGCATGAGTGCAATAAGACTGAATTGAACCTTTAAATAGTTGTCTTCATTATTTCTGGTTCTGCCTTACAAATATAGACCAGTTTTCACTCTTCATGACTTTCTGCAGCTTGTAGGTAAAGATGCTTTGGCTGAATCTGATAAAATTACACTGGAGACTGCGAAACTTCTGAGGGAGGACTATCTTGCTCAAAATGCATTTACCCCGTAAGAGGAAGCAATTCTTGTGCTATCTAAACAAATATTCTGTTCATGCTTTGCTACGTTTTCTTTCTCAAAAGTGTTGCTTTGCCCCTTTTTTTCTTTATGTAATAATCTGTCTTGCTTGATTGCGACAGATATGATAAATTTTGCCCCTTCTACAAGTCCGTGTGGATGATGCGCAATATCATCCACTTTTATAATTTGGCCAATCAGGTAGATTTGTACCCTTTGCTACTTCGCCTCTATTTTTTTATATGCTTTCTAAGTCACAGGATCATGGTGGTTACATGAACCTGTCGTATCTTTGGGGGAAAGGTAGATGATATTGGAAGGAGAAATTTGGAAAGTCTTTTAACACCAGGGACTTTTACTCCAGAAATAGTCACTTCCTATATTAGGATTAATCTGTCACTCCCTATATCAGGATTAAAGTTAGTTTAATTAATAATGTGATTAAATGTGAAAATCAGAGTTATACATGGGGAAATATGCAAAAGGAACATGCCTTTGCTTGCTTGAAGGACAAACTTTCTAATGAGTTATGCATAGCGAGCAAAATTTTAGTTTTTTAATTCCTGTTGACTCCCAAAATGTTAATGCAGGCTGTCGAAAGAGCTGCTGGTATGGATGGGCAAAAGATAAATTACAGCCTTATCAAGCATCGGTTGGGAGATCTATTTTACCGTTTGGTGTAAGTATCCTACTTTGCTAATTAGTGATGGAAGGTTTTTCCTCCATGGAGCTTGTTCTAGAAACCTAATTCTCTGTTAATTCAATTCAGGTCCCAAAAATTTGAGGATCCTGCTGAGGGGGAGGAAGCTCTAGTGGCCAAATTCAAGAAGCTACATGAGGATCTTACTGCAGGTTTCCGCAACCTCGAGGACGAAACTCGATGAATTGAGTTAGGAACTTCAATTCTTAATGGATTTTCGGCACAAAGTCACCTGGTCTCCTTTTCATTCTATATCTCTGCTTTCTGAGTGTCCGTGAGGGAGAGATCAGAGTATTAGATTTTTGTGCATCCCGCATTAGAGATTGTTTTCGTGATTTCTTGGTGTTTATTCAATTGTACCTATTATCTATTCATGTATCCTACCCCTACTTATAGTTGTGACTTTACTGATAAGATTTTAAGATCTATAGGTTTCCATGGATAAATGTATTTGTGCAGTGTAGGAACAATATTGCAGGATGTGTTTTATTAGTATTTGGAAATGGCCTCATATGGCTGTAAGCTCTATTCCCTATTTCAAGTCTTCTACTCCTGCCTTTCGGAGTTAACACAAAGGTTGCACTGCCGATTCAACTTTATCGCAGTCAAACTTCAAACTCGTTCCTCCTATAGAATGTGTAAAAATAGGAGCGTTTGCTGAATTGACGAAGTAAAGGCTAAAGCTAGCTGCTTGAAACTTTAAGTCGTCTGGCTTTCTGTGAAGGAGGAATATATGATAAGAAGGCCTAGGCTAGTCCTCTTTTTTTTTTGGACAATAGGCTAGTTCCTTTGAACGGTGAACTTTGCAGTCAGCTATAAATGGTGAAATACCATCAAGAATAACTATCGAGGCTTTCTTTTCTTCTTGGGAGAAGCATGAGGCACCTAATGCAACCCTGAGTCTAAGATGACATAACCTGTGGGTGTGGGACTCATCATCTGAGCAGCTTATTCGTGTGAAGTAGCACAATCTCAATCTTGTTCATAATTTCATGTAAACAGGGAGCTTCTAGTATATTTTCTCATGATTTGGGATCCTTTCTCTTTTAGGAAGCTGGCTCTATTTCGCTTGGGATACCATAAAATATCCCTTGGAAGTTAAATTAGTTATTGAGATGCATTTGACTTCGAGGTGTCATTATCTCGTTGAGTCGAATAAAAGGGATCTGACCTTTTTTTTTTTGATACCACGGCTGTAAAAAAAATAAAAGAAAAATAAAAAATAAGGAACTTTCTTTTCATGTCGTGACCATTAAGGTTGCATGAATCGCAAAGCTTTAATGATATGAGCTCTATTTAGTCAGATTACATGTCAGCAACTGAATGATCGGTCTGCATAGAGAATATCATGAATGTTTTTGGTCCTAAATAAATCAATGCATAGGGAATCACCAGGTAGCTGATGATGACTGGTTGGCCCATGACCGTTAGGTTATAACTAAGAATCAAAAAACTGCTGGGAAGCTGCAAATCCTTATAGCTGGTGCAGCTCATACTGACCAGTCAAGAATTGAGAAAAGAGAAAGATGGAAAGATCAGAGCTTGCCAAATTCAACTCTTCCCGAGCATATCCATCCTCTCTTCCCATTAGTTTAAACCCTGGCAATCCGAACTACCGTTGCTCTCTCCCTCTCTACACACGCCATTTTTGCCACCACTTGCCAGTTTACATTTGCCTGAACGCCACTGCCGGCGGTGTTGCTGGCTCATATAGAAGTTGATGAATTGGAAAATAACAGGAGTTCATGCCTTGAGGACTGGTAAGCCTTGCATTCTCTTCCGTCCACGTTATTTTTCTTGATAACTAGACGGAATGTACTGGTACTACTGCTCTGCAGAGTTTGTTCTTCATAAACTCTTCTGCTGTGAGGAAAATGTAACCTGAGCCTGACTCTAAATTGTTCGAAAGCACTTCTTCATCCGTCTGGATTTTATGGGAAGGAGTAGCGCATCTGCTTCCCCACTTGCAACGAATACGAATGCTATTTTTCTTTTGAGCTTTATAGCTAGGAATACATTATAAACCATACTCTAGCGATGTTGCGTCCTTCTGGGACTTAATTAGCTAGGAGAGTTTTGAATGGGAATGGTACGTTTTAAAACCCTTTTCTTTTGAAGTTCAACTAGTCGTATAGACATTTGGGCAGGAAGCATCCACCCACCAGTCAAAAAACTAAAGTAGCGAACGTGGAGAGCGAATTCCCATTCAAAAGGAAAGCACAAGCAACGCTACAAAGCTTCTGAATTGGAGTTGGAGCTATATTGTATTCTTTTTGCAGGTTTGCATATGCAGTTTATTTGGGTACTGAGGTTGCTGCCTCTGAAATCGATGTCACATGCTGTTGGATGCAGCATGACTTTCCATTGTTTCAAGTTCTCATCATGATGAACATAGGTCGGAGTGGTTCATACTATATGCTGCGATCATTGGATTGACTCTCAAAAGTTTCTTGCAACATTTGCTCGAGTCTGGTGATGAAGGTGGCTGAGGATCATCTGTGTCCATTATTCTTGTAGGCTTCTTGACTTTTTTTCCCCCTTCCTTTTTCCAGTTTCCAGGAGAGATCCTTTTCCTCTGACCCAGCTCATATCAACCAGTTAAAAAGAACGAAAACAAAGAAGCCAGGGAAACATCAGAGATTACCGAATGCAATGGAAGATGTGGAAGAGGATGGCCAAATTTCTCCAACTTCATCACCACCAACACCGCCATCACCTCTTCCGATAAGTACAGGACCTGGCAATCAAAAATACTATTTCTCACCGTCTCCAACTCTATCCCCGCCATTTTCACCACCGCAGTCCAGTCATACATCTGCGGAAAACCTCCCCCTTCTGCAGGAGGCATCTGGTCCTAGTCGAACGCCGCCTTTGGCATTTTCCTTGGACCTTAAACAAGCGGATGAAGCGGAGGATTCCAGAAGTTCGTGCCTTAAGGACTTGTAAGCTCTTCGCTCTTTTCTTTGCTAATTAGTAGGTGGGCATCAATTTTCAACAGGCTTAGTATCACTTTCACCTGTTCCTGGGACTTCAATGGCTTAGCAGATCTTTGAATGGTAGGTTTTTAGTATTCGAAACACCAACTACTTGACTGTGTAGACATTTCTGAGCAGGAAGCCTGCAACTACCAGTCAAACCTAGCAACCCCGTTAAACAAAAAATGCGGGGAATCAATTTCCTTGGAACTTTTCAGGGCAAGGAAGCGGAGCTCATCTATTCATTCAGCCGGTTGGCTACACAACCCGGGCATTAGGCCTGCTGTACCTTGCTAGCAAGTGCATGGAAGACAAATACAAAGTTGAGTCGCATATTTCCAGACCTTAAAACTGACGAGCTTTTTCTGAACACAGGTTGGAGTGGTTTGTTCGAAGATGCTGCAACTGCTACATCGAGTCTTAAATTTCAAGGAATCATCAGCTAGAGTAGCAATGGCGAGCGGTTAATCATCAGCTACAGTAGCAACGGCAAGCGATTGTTTGTAACCATTATTTTTTTGGATTTTTACTGTTTCTCAGGACCAATTAGAATCTTCTAACCTGCAACCTGACTCATACGTCGGAGATTGTAAACTTTACACGTTCATGTGTAACTGCCCATACGAACAAAAACATCAAATTTGTTTTAGGAAATGCTCAAATTTGACCGGGAAGATCCGAGTTCGTTGGTCCAGAAAGTCCCTTTCCTCCAATCATCGTGACATCCTTACGCCTGCATTCCGCCTCTTTGTTTGAAATAACTTGGCCCACTTCGCAGAACAAAGAAATGGAAATCACAAAAACACACACTGCGCCCAAAACTGTGAAGCAAAAATTTCCTTTTCTTCTCTATTTTGCCAAAAGTGAAGATCAGAACATGCGTCTTCCTAATCAAGCTTTTCCATCACCATATATACTCCCCAAAACAAGTTTCTATAAGCAGGACTATGCCAAGAAGTTCCACCCTCCAAGTATCGCAGTGGTAAACCCTGCATCAATCCAAGAGTACTGAGATGCTCGAGCAACGGCAAATATCACCACGTGTCTCACTGCTGATTTTGCTGCCTCTGTTGTGAGAAATTGGGGTGATTCTGGGATGCGTTTGGTAGGGTTACCATCCCAGACTGCAGACCCTGAGCATTTGGTGCCATGTTACCAAATGCGCCCTGTGAACCAGGTGGCTGCTGCTGCTGCTGCTGCTGCTGCTGTACAGGAATCATATTTGTTGCATTGGCTGCTCCCATATTATAAACTGCAATGTAAGAGGCCCGTCATACACTATCGCCATAATCCAAGTTTGACACTTTGAATCCAAGAAACATTCATTTGATCATGCACCATCCTCTCCCTTATACAGTAAGTGAATTTCAAATGCCAAGTAACAGAGAAGAAAGTGAAAGCTCATACTTTGATCGTTCAACATCTGGGAAGCATGGCTCCTCTGGGGATTGGTTCCAGATAAGCCAAACTGAAAAAGAAATTCCCAACAAGAGAATAAATAGTGACGGAAATTAACAGGCCAATAAGAGTTCTGCCTCGAATATTACACCAAAACATCAAGTCTATCATGAGCTAACATTCACCAGTGAAGAAAAGGCATCTTCATCAAAGTATTGCATGAACAACCAATCAAGTCAAGATACCAAAGTAAATGTAAGATTCTCATTTTATGAAGCTCAGTTCTGAAGTGTCAGCACCAACTTCATCCAGAGCACGCATTCAACACCATCATGACAGAAACGAGACATAATACTGAACCAAAGGAACTTCTGGCATAACAAAGAGAAATTGCTTTTGACCACCCGTAAGTGTGAGTTTGTGATACTTACAGCCAGAAAATTGGCTCCCCTAAAACTATCATTTTCGCAACAAACAGCCTTCATTATATTTATCCATAAAATTCAAATGAATCCAGGGAAAATGGTGCAACGAGATTGTATAAAATTTTGTGAAACCCCTGTCAACTATTCTAAAACCTTAAGTGATTAAATGAAGACTTAATTTGAGATTTAATTAAAAATGTTAATAAACAACTTTTTTTTAGTTATATCTTTATCCTTGGATTGAAGTTATAACTATTTAGTTACACCTCCATTTTAGGAGAGCATAAACTATAAAAACGTCTCTGTTGACTTCTGCCACCTGTTAAAGGAAGGTCGTGAAAGATGTTGATAACGGCATTCCCCCTGATTGAGGAGAAAAAGCCAACCCCTTGATCAGATAAAACTGCCTGCCCAAAGCGTGACCTAGGACCCACAACTCAAAATGTACTTTGCGACAAGATGCGGACATTCCCCATGCTGTGGTTCCCTCCGGTCCATTCCATGGGTGTCGATGCAACAACAAAATGTTACTTGTAACAAGTAGTTTTGTTGTTTGGTTGATTGGTCGCATTTTTTTTTTCATGAAATGGATTGAATTAGTATTAGTCTGGATACACCCCTTAAGTGCATGTCTCAACAACACAAAATGAGAGTTTTGCTCGTTAAACTTTGTGAAACCCCTGTTGACTATTCTAAAAACTGAAGTGATTAATTGATGACATAGTTTGAGATTTAAATAAATACATTAACCATCCTCCTCAAGTGATAGCTGGATTTAACCTAAGACTAAAACATGGAAATATATAATAGGTTAAGCATATAGAGGATCTTAGCACCTGCTTTGATAACTCATTGTAATGTTATGAATTTGTTCTAAAAATTTAAGCTCAATATTTAATTAATATTTAACAGAGATAAATAGGTGGCAAATTAGAATCCTTTTCTCATGGATCAACTGATAAAAATTTTCATCAACAGGAATTCAAAATCCTGCAAAACGTTAGCTATAATAAATTACGCATCTTATGGGCATCTTCTTCCATCCATAATATTGGTCCTCTCTACATCCATACACTTACACCCAGCAATTTTTCTTTTGCAGGACATATGTTTTGCAATGTAATTATAATGAAAGATTCGCTTTTCAGAAAGAGGTCTATTATTTAGATTGAAATGGATCTAAAAACTTTCTATCAGGATGAAACATTGTAGCTGAAATAAACATTCAAGGAGAGTTATTCACTTGGCCATTTCTGGTGACATTCCATCCCATGAAGAAAACTAGAAAACTGAAATTCCTCTTCTACTTGGAAGACAGAGTAGAAAGCTCACCTGCATCCTTGGAAGAAGAGACTGCGACTGCATTGTAGAAATATTTGGTATCTGAAATAAAATATACAAATTCAGTGTACTTCGTCAGCAAAAACGGAGTGAAGATTAGCCCATGAGTTGAAAGGTAATGGAATGTCTGGACTGAGATAAGGAAGAACAAATGAAAAAAGGATGTCCACAAAACTGAAATTTATGCATCCAAATAAGAAGAGCCATGCACACCATTTGCATGCTTGAACATTTAAACGTACTAAGCGAACATGCAACTGCATGAGGCATATTTACTGCATAAGTATGGTAAAAGGTACAAAAGTGTTCTTCAGTATTAACCACTGATAAGCCCCCGGAAAACTATGAGCCAGATTGGGAGTATAGTTAAACTAATTCTCATGAAAATTTTTAGTTTTGGTCACCATATTAAAGATTAACCATCATTTAAGGTTTTCAAGGGAAGAAATCCAGATGATGTACTTAATGCTTGAATATGTCCACTGAAGCTCGTGATGGAATCCTAAAGTCATAAACTTGTTTGTAGTGACACAGATGGAAAGACGAAAAAAGAACCAAGGAAAGAGCGATATCTGACCATTTGGTTACTTGGTGCTGTCTGAGCAGCATTGAACAATGCGCTATTGGCAGAGCCAGAAAATTGGTTTAGATGACGACTAATCATGTTTCCTTGATTGAGTTGGCCTTGACCAATGCTATGCTGCAGAGGGCCAGAAGGCAACTGCCTACCTTGAAATTGTTGGTGCCCCAGTGTCTGAGTATACTGCATCTGAGGTTGACCCTGAAACAGCCAAAAATATATATCAGATTGAAGCAAGCATGGAAGAAAAGATAACCTTGGTCTAGCATTAGCAGAAATGGACACAAGCTTCTCAAAGTTGACTAGAGCTGCAATGCAATTATTGGACAAGAAATAATGACATTCAGCCTGTAGCACTTGCATGAGTGTCCATTTTGGATGTTATTTGATTTACATAAACTGTTCAGCAACAAGAAAAAGTGGGATTGTTGCAGTGAGCTAGAAAACTTTAAGTAGACAGACAAGGTCCTTGACAATTTATAAGAGTTCTGCTTAAACTACAGAGGTACTTCCCCATTAGTGTATCAAAAAATGACATCACTTGCAACTACTCACACATCAGCCTTTACTCGGAGCTTGGTTCAAAATTCATTAAACACCGAGAATTAGCACTTGGTAAGGCTAACATGTTTGGCAACACTTATTAGTAATCTAAAATTCAATTAAGTCAAAGATCACTTAATGGGTTAAATTGAGAGGGGTTGTTAAATGTCAAGTACAAAGATGTCCCACACTTCTTGACTATGGGGTTTGCATAGACATTTTAACACATGAGAGGGGGAACTTAAGCTACTAGCTGCATGGGCATTTTAACACTCCCTTAGCACTTTGCATTTACCTATATCATGTACAAAAATGCCGTTCTATGCACAGGTTTCAACTAAACATCATATGCATGAATCAATACTCATTTGAAAATCTTCTAAAAGTCTATTTTATTTGGACAAAATCAATAAAATGAGGCAATTTATTTAAAGATCCATGCTACTTAACATCAAATCCAAAGAACAAGGATAATTATCCCCCAACAAGGATAATTATCCCCCAAGACAAACAAAGAGCATTAGTCTGTTACCAACAAAGTTTTGCTTGTAATCTTAGAAGTTCTTCCCATGATATCTTCAAAATGCATGCATGTAATTTTTATTTAATGCAGAAGCATAAAATTAGCCATAAACCTCACCTGGCCCAGAGCTGACATGGTAGGCTGGCGGAATTGTTGTTGAGAAAGAAGAATTTGCTGATGCTGAGGTAATTGCATCATCTTCTGCCTTTGTTGTGCTGCTGCTGCTGCTGCTGCTGTGGTTGCTGTTGTTGCGATTGTTGTTGAGGAGATGGTGTGTTCATATTTGTACCAGACCTAGGGGAATTGGCATATTGCATTGGAGATGCAGAGCTGTTATCAAAAGAACTGGCACCTGGAGAAGCAGCAGATCTTCCAAGTAGTTGTGTCCCGGTGCCCTGCTCAATTTTAGGTCACACGAGAAGCTCTAAGGATAAGAGGAGAAAGTCCAAAGACTTCAAAGGAAAGGTCAAGCTCAAAGAAGACATTGAACATTAAATCAAGCGATTTGTCCCAAAAGTCCGTAAAATGGGACTCATTCTAAGACCAAGGGAGCCTGCACAAAAAGATAAGGAAGGACATCTTGCTAAAGCATATACAGAGAAGAAGCAGTTGCCCATGTGACTAAACAACTATTTTCTTAACGACAATCTCATTTTACAAAGATCCACGAAATGGCTCAAATTCTTGAGGACCACAAGTTAGGACTGTCCATATCGCCTGACCAGGATCTTTGCTTCATAACTTCTGCGGAAAATATACAGCATGAACCAATGAAATGGAAAAAGCAAAGCATATGGGCACACCTGCAACAAAGCTCCCGTACCACTCATGTTGTTTGACGATGCAGAACTGCTCTTTTGGTATATTCCTGAAAAAGAAGCTTCCAGAGTTGCTTAAGAAGTTATCTATGTGCCATGCAAAAGATGATAGAATTCAAGAACAGGCTTTCCAGAAAACAATCGAGGAAAAGAGCAAAATACTTCATTGTCAAGTAAGAAAGTTACCAGATGCATCAGCCAAATTTTGCATTCCATCACCTACATGGAGCACATCTGAGAGATGCATAGGAAGTGCTGGTGGCATCTGCCTCTGGTCTCCAGATATTCTTAATCCTTTATTCACAAATACCGTGCTCTAAATCAGAGTGAGAAAAGCACTCAAAGGAAGTGCAAGAGCACCAAGAACTGAAGTCATTGACATTAGGAAAATGCAAAGAAAATGAAAGAAAGAACTGGATAAGATAACACAGCTGCCGTTGCTACATATATACGGTTTCCAATGTCATCATTTTGGTATCACAAGAACCAGAACCATTAACATGTCACCTTCCAAATTGATGTGTTTTATGTGTTGACAAGCAACCTGTTGTTCCTCATGACAGATTAATTTCCCCATATGCCTAACTTACCACAACTTTTGCAAGAATGCATCATCTACTTCTCTATACAGTTAAAGAATATGTAAGCACTCATTCCAAGTTGTACAATGAACCTTGAGTAGAGAAAGAGGCGAAGGAACAAAATGCAGACATGATCAACCAAGGTAACGGATGAAGATAAGAGCTTCGGAGTAATCTGTTAACACCTTCACCATAATTTACAGCAGCTCTGAGAATATTTTCCTGTTCTTGAATTTTAGCAGCCTGAGCCTTGTCCAGGGTTGGAGCAATTGTTGGACCTTGACGAGCTCCAAAACCATAAGCTTTACGTGTATCCGACAGAACTTTTTCGGCACTTTCACATGCAGCAGCAATCATGTCAATTCTTGCCTGCAAATGAAAAAGAATGAGCATTTTCATACTCAGTACAAAAGGTCATTCTGGAAGGCATGTGCATATCAACCTTTTAAGAGTTTTCAAAACAGCATATTACAAATCGACATCCATATCACTTAACCAAAAAAAATGGCATTTATATCAATCATTTCACATTTCAATGTGTTTTAACATATGGCAACATTTTGGGAGACAAAAAACAAAGTAGTCATTGATTCCTTAAGGCTTATTTATCTTTTCTATTGCTTTACTAGTCTTGACTGATTGACTAAGGTACCCCAGGGGTTTGCAGCAGGCTGCATGACTAATGCCCCATGCCTAGATATGAATTTAGTTGAGTATATATCGCTTACAACAAGAACAAGGACAAGACTGGAGGCATAAGTTTAAGAAACATGCAGAAAAACCATCTGATAACCACCTTCAATTTCTCAATCTGTGAGGCAACAGGCAGGTTTTGCATCCCTTGCAGCAACTGCTCTCTCTTTGAGTTATCATCTGTCTCCATCTCAGGTAATAGCTTTGACGACAACATTACAGGAAGAACTGTAATATCAAAATTTCCCCAGTACTTCAGTCACATTCAAAGTGCTCATGCAACACATAGGATTGGGTATGAAACCAGTAATAGCTTGGACACTCAGTTTTCCATAGTTCTATCCATTTACTGTGGAATCCAAAGAAATTTTACCGTCAAAAGTATTACTCCCATTCTCACAAGTTTTGGTCAGTTTTTTACACCATATAGGAAATTCTCCATTCAGACATGCTTGCGATGCTGTTTTAGACACTTTGCAATTATTATTAGTTTCTTTCAAGAATTATGTCAAATAAACAACATTTTAAGTTCAGGTAATATAATAAAATGAGTAATGCACTGCTATATTTGAATGCTCTATTAGTAGAGATACAAAATTCCTTAACAATGAACCCTAAACTCTAAAGAAAGTAATTGATTTGAAATTTTAGAAAATAAGAAGTCAGGCAAAAATTATAGATCATCTGATATTTAGGTTATTGATAGATAATAATTAACGAGCAATGCCTCAGAAAGAGCATTTCGGTTTTCCATGGAATGATGATCGTACCAAAAGTTTGTAAAACTTTTTTTCTAGCATAAATTTCGATTTTATTTAGATTTAACTGATAATTTTTTTGTATCAAATTGATGAATGAAATAAAACACAGAATGATAAAAAGGATATGTTTCATGAAAAAAGGGAGTGAACATGTGGGCCTGTCTCATGGTAAGGGATGAAAGAACGAGAAACCTAAAAATAAGAAAAAATAAACTAGATCAGAAAAAGGGGAAAAAATACCGGTGCCGGGTTATGTTCAAACCTGGGATTTTAGTATGCTAAAAGAGGCTCATAACTACTAAGCTACCCATCACTTTTTGAAATGAAGTTAGATCAAATAACACATATCAAAAATATGCAGCACTGATGATGAATTATTCACATACAGACACGCAGCTCCGCAGGATAGCCTGACCAGGTGCAAGCACATTAATGTAAATTAAAAGTCTTTGATAGCTACAGAATGCATTTGCTTAGCAGAAAGAAAACAGGAAGGCCTGCCGTACATTGACATGGTTCGGCAGAATCTGGAACAATGGAAAATGATAAACAATGTACTCATGCATGCCTATGGAATGGTGTGGATACCATTTCAACTCTAAGTTGTCAGACACTTTGAGAGAGATCAGTAAGTTAAGGGCCAACAGAACTTGGAAAAGGAAAGACGCCTCATCCCCAGTTGACGAATTGCTCTCCTCAAACTCAGAACACCAAGATAATGGGAAGGAGATATGTACATACTTGTAGAATTCTCTGCATTGACATTCTTCGGGTGCACAACGAACGCCTTGGAAACCGTCCTAATCTCCTCCACGATCTTGAAAAGCTCAAGATTAACCATAGCGTACTGCCCCAAAATATCTTGCCTGGTAAACAGCACAAAGATTTGAATACAGCTGGAGAAGGGGAAATTGAAATCGCACGTTTAGCTGGACAACAACAAATCATGGCGATCAAAAAAATTCGACGAAGGCCAGATGTTGATGCGATCGTGACAGCGCAATTAGGCCGGTACAAATCTGCCGTCTATATGAGCACGTTTAGGCTCGACGGAGCAACTTAACTGGAAGAAATCGGCAGTCGAACCAGGATTACACAGAGAATTCAAGTCTCGGATGTCCAATAACCAGGCCAGTTACCCGCCCTAATCCATATTCAAACTGAAATACCAATGCGAGCACGATGACGGAATAGCCAGTTCTGAGCAATCGAATTGGAGGTCCATATTTGAGAGAGAGAGAGAGAGAGAGAGAGAGAGAGACCATTTAGGAGTGGCATTGGTGCGGGCGTAGGCGTCGAAGTCTTCGAGGATGCGGGAGACGGCCTTGAAGAGGGTCGTGGCCCTGCCCTTGACGGACTCGAGGCGCAGCTGCTGCTGCACGGCCGCGTTCAGCCTCTCTGCGGCGGCGGGGCGGCGGGGGGGCTGCTGCTGCTGCTGCTGCTGGGGTTGCTGTTGAGGTTGGAGTTGAGACTGGTTCGGGGGGATCGCCCCTTCCATGGCCGCCATCCTTCCAGGGATCCTGCTCTCTCTCTTTCTCTCTCTCTCTCTCTCTCTCAGTTGTTGTTGCTGCTGCTGCTTTTCGACGTCGCCATCGGAACTGCAGGACCTGCGCGCATTTGCTCCGGCAATTCGGTATTGGCGAAATTTCAATTTGCAATCAGGCCCTCTTTTTTTTTTTTTTTCACCGCCAACCCCTGGCCGGGCCCTTTCATTTCCTTCTACCTGCCCGGGGCTGGTTACCTGGGGCAGATCGCGAGGATCCAGGGGTGGCTGCCCAAACCCTCCAAAGGAGGGCTGTGGCGGGTCGGCCAAGCGGGCCGAAATCTTTTTCGAGCCCAAATCCCGCCTCTACCCGCCTATTCCCTAGAATCAAAGCCTTTTAAGATTCGCAGGACCAATGCGAGGGGATGAATTGGACGTTTAATCCTTTCTCTTTCATATAAAAAATGTATTTTCTCTATTGTGTGTGTGTATGATGTATTTTGAAGTAGCCAATTATATGATAAAATTCTTTTCTTTCTTTATGAAAAAATATGGCCAATAGGAACTTAATAGTGACTCATTTCTTTTTGGTAGAAAACCAGGTTCGCCCTAATGGAAAGAATTGACAATGTTACGCAATCTCGGCAAACAAGATATCGATCTTTAAATGAAATGTTACCTCATCACATTCTATATAATTTTAAACAGTAAAATGGGGATGTTGCTTTTCGAGGAATTTATAATAAATTATTTCACTTAACCCAAAATAACTATTATCTTTGAGAAAATATTAAAAGTAAAAGTTGTAATATTGAATTTAAATAGTGAAGAAGTGATAAAGCCATGTTGCAGGCTTTTTTTATTTATTTATTTATTTATACAGTTTCCCTAATTTCCCACTTTTCTCATCGCATTCTTAGTTATAAATGCAATGTTGAATATTATGCTACTGAATAAGAGAATTAATTTGAATAGTTCAAAGGTGATTCCATAAAGTTTTGATCATTTTGATATATGGAGCTCTTTGATTAATGTGCTTATATTCTTACCATTTCCATCATAAAGTTCATATCCCAATGCATATGATAAAAGAATATATTTTCATTAAGATGGAATGGGGAGTATGAGTTACATTTTGTTGAAATGTTCTTTTTAGAATTTTCCTTTTCCGAATTAAAGAATGAGAAAGTATATATCATAATATTCATGAAAGACTGGAATAGGACAATATGGGATAACGTTTTAGAGTTATGGATTCATTTGTTTATCCTCGTTGTTTGAATTTATCCTCGTTGTTTGAATTGAAAAGTATGCAATTAGAGATATTATTTTGCTTCTTCTTCTTTTTTTTAGGATTTTCAAGCCAAATAATAAAGCCTGACCAATAAATAAGGTAAAAGAGGATCGGTGCAATGCGATGCCCAACATATAAAAACTTTAGCTTTATTACAACTATATCTTTCTACTTTTTATTTTGCATATTACTATTTTCAATACTACACGTTAAGAAAGTCGCACAATACCTATCTTATCATTTTTTGTACACCTTGCCTTACCTAAGTTCAACCGCTTAATGATAAATCATCATCAAACTTACAATAGATTTTTTTTCATTAGTTGATCATATAATGTATTTTACGGTAATGTTACTCCATTAACATATGTAATTTGCACAACTACTATACAACAATACAATTAATAAACCATTTCGCTATTTCGCTTTTTAGCGCTATCTATATGAGGAGTTTTGTGAGTCATAATCTAGACACAAATCAAATAATGAATGTGAACTTCTAATAATTTGCTTTTCATTAACGGGTAGACAATTGTATTGTTGACTTCTTGTATTAAGATTATCAAGATAAAAATTATTACACGTATAACATTTGTCTAATTGACTTATGGACACCCTTTTTAATCAAAATAAAATGGAAAGTGAATTAGATGGATTTGCTATTCTCTAGACAGATGATTTGAATTTTTATTACAATTATGTTGATTTGATTTTCTTTTATATGTTCCTGCGTATCATGAAGTGCTATTCTAATTCCCTTCTCTTGAGTGCGGGTTGCAAGATAATTGCCATGATACTACTTGGACAGTAGTCCGTCGAGAGTCGACTCGAACATAATCTAAATAGAAGGAAAATCATAATAATTTTTTTCAACTATAGAGAATACAATTTTGAATAGATTTAAATGGACAGAAAATCTAAAGAAAACATTTTTACTTTTTATTTTGACGATTTTTGAATCTTTTAAGAAGACAGGGGTAGTTACTATGAAGTAAAAAAACACATATGGAGCTCTAAAAGTACAATAATAAAGAAAAAAAGAACAAAAATCACAAAAGCTAACCCCGAAACATACTCTACATTTACAACAACTTGTGCCAAAATCACAAATACACATTAGAGAAACTTGAAAATTTACATTTTAACAAAGCAGACAAACTTCATGAGGATTAGGTTTTCCTATCCAAGTCATCATGTAGGGTGAACCATCCCCAGAATTCCCTAGTCCATTTCATAATGTGTTGTAGTCTGCATGATTCAAAAGATCGATTTATCGCTTTATAAGCGTGGACTGGACCAATCTCATGCTGCTGCAGATATGCTAGTCACTGTGCTTGGTCGAGGAGTTTCCATGTTCATCGCATGACAGTGTGCTGGTATAGCCAACAATGACATCTCCACAGGAAACTAGAGTTCCGACAGCGTCTTCTTGACTTTCTCCGCCGCCTTGCGGGCACTCGCATCCGCCATCTCCGCAGCGGATCTGACCGAATCCTCCACCGCGGACTTCCCCTTCTCCAAGCTTTTGGCCACCGCCTCTCTCACCTTCTCTCCCACTTCCTTGGCCTCCCCGCCTCCTTTCTCAAAGTCCCCCGATCCTCCCCTAAAACTTCAACCCACAGACACGTTCCACATGAACTTGGAATATGAGGAATGGAATCGCAACAAGTTGCAGCGTAACTTACTCAAGGTTCGGGGGGAAGAAGTAGGCGTGGGCTTGGCAAGCGAGGGCGGCGAGCTTTTCCCGGTTGAACGACAAAGCGCTGCTCATGATTTGATGAATTATCGACCGAGGTTTCTGCTCGGGGTGACGATCATCCGCTACCGTGGGACGCTCTGCTAATACAAACCGAAGCACAAAAAGCGAGCAAAGGAAGATCAACGTTCCTCTCATGGCGTTATCCATGGTCGACCCCTCAAGTTGATCATGCGGAGGAGCAATGAAGAAGAAGAAGAAGAAGAAGAAAATGGGTTATCTTGACACGTCCGCGTTCTGATGAGAAGCCATGCAGAGGATGTCGTGGAGGACGTGGGCGGTGTCCACGTTCCCAGACGTCCGTGCGAGAAGCTTCTCAGGCTTCCTGCACGGGACGACTCGTACAATTTTTATAATCTTTTGTCTTGAAATTGAATCACTGGGCAACTCAATCCTTCATTTATTGACGTGCCGATGTCTTACACGATGACTCAACATTTTTCATCATTGAAGCAAATAAAATTGGCGTAGCATTTTTAACATCGAAAAATGGAAAGAGAAAAAGGATATTGTCCCTAATCCAATGAAATATGGGGCAGTCATATTTCGAAATTGGTGTCATTCTTGTAAGAGTTTTCTTAATGCGGACTACATTAATTGATATTGTAATTTATTATTTTTACGGTCACCGTAAAATAGAATTGGTCTAAGGTGAGATAGAAGGTTTCTTAATTAGTCTAATATGGGGCTGGCTAGTGTGGGCCGAGTTGAGTCTGGCCCGCAATGAAGGGGCTGGCTGGAAACTTTATAAATAGTGCTTAAGTCTTTTTTCTAACCTGAATTCTCACGTGTGTCCTCACCTCGTTTACCAAACGCTAAACGTGAGAGGGCCGCCTCATTGAGCTAGTGATACGGAGGGCAATAGAAGAGAAGGACTTGCGCGTGGAACATTGTGTTTCCGCTTCCACTTCAAGAACGATGAATCCCACAACAGGTGCGTTAATCTTTCTACTCAATTATGCATATTCTTGTTCTGGTTATGGAGATCTTGTAGTTACGCAATTTGCATCCAACATGTGGTATCAGAGCAACTATAACCCAACATAATTTGTAATTTTCGAGATTTTTTATTCAATAAAAATAAAATTAAATCACAAATTCGGACTTGGCTCGACAATATGAGTAAGAAGGTCGGTAGCACGTCACCGGGGGAGGCCTCACGCGCCCCCACGCACGGCCACGTGCCGCCAAGGCGTCGAAGACGCGCCCCCACGCGCCGCCAGGCCATCAGAGACGCGCCCCACGCACCCTCACGTGCTCCCGTGCGCAGGGCACGGCTCGCACGTGCGCTTCACACGCCACGCACTCAGGCGGCGCGTGTAGGCGCATGGAGCGTCGGATCAGCATGTGGCCGGCGGCGATGGATTCGTATGATCCTCCTCTAAGTTGTGATGTATTTATTTTACATGTTTGATGATTTTATGAATGTGAAAATACATATGAAACCCTAAATACACGTATTTTTAATGTATTTTTCATATTTTTCTCGTATTTTCTGTGATTTTGAAAATATAAGTGATGGGTTACTAGTATGTTATCACATAAACATTATGAAGGTGTGATTCATTAATAAAATCAAACTTTATTATAAATTGAAATTGGCTTAATGAGATACAATCAGTATGGGATAGTATTTGAGCTATGTATTGAGGTGATGAGAAATAGTAAAAGTTATGTAACTTTTGTTACTCAAGCATACTCTTTTACACGCTGGTAAATTTTGAATGATGGACGTCTTAAGAACTCATGACTAAACTAATTGTACTGATTAACACATCTGCTAAATGTGGGCAATACATGTCAATTAAGTTATTACATATTGTATCTAAACTCATCTGATCGCTGGTAAATGTCTATCAAGTTGAATATTTTTTATGGTTAAGAAGTATGACAGCATTTACACAGAGCAATTGTATCTACTGTTATAGTTTAGATATTTGATTTTGTGTTTTGACTCAATTTATAGGCCACGGGTTGATGCAATGATAATTTGTTACTTAAAATTGGCTAATAAATCAGTTATTGTCCTTGAAGTCATGTTTGCCTTATGAAACTCATGAGTAATAATGGATCAGTTGTTAGGCTTGTCGATTTGGTATACCATGTATTACTATGATGTCAATTTGTAAAAGATCTTCTAGATCAGCATTCTTTTTATGTTGTCGTGGTAATCTATAATCAGGGTGCATAAAAGATCTTTCTTCTCTGTTATGAGAAGTTTATTGTGTTGCTGTGATCGGTAATCTCATTGGAATCTATATTTTAGGTTCGCTATATATATTTATATATATGATTAATTTTTATTAATGGATAAAGTAATATAATTAGCATGATATGTGATTTTAGTGATAACCTGCCTCTATCATTAAAGTTAAAATCACATGTATATGATGTATGTGAGTAGTAAAGTTTATATCTCTAGTATGAGAAAGTTTTAAGGATTCAATTGAGTAGTGACCGCCAAAGTGACACGCTTGATTGGATTTGAGAAATTTCGGTCTCGTATGCTAATTGGGATATCTCCTAGTCTAATGCGTAGTCATACTCCCAAAGAAGGTGATTGTGTATTAATTCATGGAGGAATACATGATGGTGTGGTAGAGGATTGACTGATCCCAGTGGTTCATCTGCCTAAAGGTGATGAATTCACAAAGATTAGCATATATTATCATAACCACTATCATGTGGGGAGTGTACAACCGCATGTCATGTATTCTGCCCAAAGGTGATTATATGATTATGCGTATAACTTTCTGAATATGTACTTGTACGTCAAGTTACACGGTGCTCACATGATGCTAATTATATATATTGCTTGTTTTTCAGTCACATTTTCTGTAATTAATAACTTCATTATTATTAAGGTTTTTACTACTTCAAATTTTAAATAGTGGACATATGATTTGCTGCTTGAGAAAAGAGCAATAGAATTTGCTTACTGTCCATGAGAACACTTGAAAAGTGGCTTGTCTACTGACTGTACTGCTAAAATATTATGAAAGTTTTAATGGCTTAAAGTTATGTTTTATCTAATACTGAAATTAGAACACATCTGCAAAGATTGTATTTAAATTCTAATGGCATATACATCTCGTATATGGTTGAAGAGGTTATTTCCAAAATTTTCTATTTAAGGAATAATCACACACATGTCTAAAGGAAGAGTAGAAAAATTGACAATGTTAATATTATGTCTACTCTTAACAGTTATCTAAAGACTTCTATAGATTATTATGAAAGTAAAATTACTGAGATAAAAAATAAAACAATTACAATTAGTCTTAAAAGGTTTTTAGGCTTAATAGTGGCCGTGAGTATATTGGCAAGTATGATAATGCGAAATAGTTTAAAGGGTCATTTGTCAAATACTTGGTAAATTCTATGATGGTAACTTAATTACCATGCCTAAAAATCCTGACAAAAAAATTTGGCCGAAAGGCATAAATGCACCATATTGAATATGGTGATGAGTATGATTAGCAAGACTAATTTATCCGGTTTTCTGTGGGCTGATATTTTGAAAGCAACGTTTTCACATAGAAAATGTGTTTCTTATCAAAGTTATTTCATAAACTTCTTTTGAGTTATAGACTGGACATAAATTACTTGAATCGTATTAAATTTAGAGGTGTCATGCAGAAGTTAGGTTATCTAATTCAATATTAAGTGTGTTAGAATTTAGATCCATTTGGAATTATTTTGTATCTTACTTAGATTGTTCAAAGGGGTATCAATTTATGACCCTAAAGAAGATACAAGTATTATGGAATCACATACTGTAAAGTTTCTACAGTTTAACGTAATTGTAGAGGATAACTGGTCTCAAACTATTAAGGATAATAATACGATGGAAAATCACTATGTCTTTATCTTTGCCTACACAAATAATTGTGGTACAAACAATTATTGAATTTCCTATACCATAAACTAAACTTGTTGAGGTTTAAGGTACTATTCTTGATATAGTTTATAATGAAATTTATTCAAACCTCTCAAGTATAGAATGAAGTGGTGATAACTTTACTTGGGAGATTTGTTAGGAAAAGACGATCAGTTATTCCATTAAATTATATAGTCTATTTGTGAGAACATGACTGCAATATCCACTATATAGTTGATGTAGTGGCATATTTATATATATCGTTTCTTGTTCTCAATCAAGTATGTGATTAGATACTATAAAAATCAATATACAATCTATGAAACATCATAGTATTTGGAAACTAATTTACTTGCCTATAGATCACAAGTTCATTAGTTGCAAATTGGCGTACAAAATTAAAATGATTTCAAAGGAAAATCGTGAAGTTTAAAACTAAACTTGTAGCTAAAGTTTTCACTCTGAAAGAGTGGTGGATAGTTTATAGTGAAGAAATAATTATTTCGTTAAATATTCTTTCAGAATGAACGTGTCATTAATAGTTCTTTTTTATTTGGAGTTACGTTAAATAGATACAAAATCTATATAATGCAATTGAAGGATTTTGTAGTAGATTCAAGTAAATTTGTATGTAAACTAAAAAGTTTTATTCATAGTTTTTAAGCTAGTTTCCAGATATTATTATTAAAGTTTCATAGTGTTATTATTTTGTTCAATTGGGAACAAAGTAATTCAGTATATAGATACTACAAGGTTAGTGGGAGAAAATTTATTTTTCTCGTACACTATGTACATGATATTTTGTTTACAAGTAGTGACCTTGAGGCATATTTTGTCTTTTGTACTTAGGTCTGTAAAGATTGTTCTCGCCATATAAATATTGGATTTTATTAGATTTATCTCAGAGGACATTTGCTGATTGTATTTTGAAAATATTCAATATACATCATTGCAAGCCAGGAATTGCTCATGTTGTTAAAGGTGATGGACTGAAGCCATTACATTGTCCTTATTTAGATATTGAGAAAATCTAGTTAAAACTGTACCTTGTGTTAGTGCACTTAAAAGTATAATATATGCTTGAATTTGCACTAGATTTAATATTGTCTTTACGACGGGACTTCTAGGCATATATTAGTCAAATCCAGGACACGATCATTGGGTTGCTGCCAAGAAGGTTTTAAGGTACTTAAATAACACGAGATTATATGATAATTTACAGACATATTCAATTCTTGCAGCTAGTAGGGTATTCAGATGCAAACTTTGTTGGCTGTTAGGATGACATAAAATCAATAACAGAATACATATTTATGTTAGCAGGAAGTGCAGTAAATAAAATTCTATGTTATCTTCTACTATGTAAGCAGTGTTAGTAACATTCTTTTAGGCTGTTACTTGGACCATTAGGCTCCGAAACCTCATGAAAGAGTTGACTGTTTTTAATTTTATGGATAGATCCATACGGTTGTATTGAGATAATAAGTTTGTAGTATTTTTTATTTTTTACAAAGGTCTCAATGGGTCTAAATATATGGCGGTCAAAAATTTTTACCATAAAGAAACGATACAGAAAAGTGACGTTATAATTTAACATATTTCCATAGATGATATGGTTGCATATCCACTAATTAAAGGCCTACGCTCATGTGTATTTGAGTGATATGTCATTAACATGGCCTAGGAACATCATGAAATGATGTTGTTTAGTGGGAGCTATTTTGGCTTTACTCTGATAAAGATTTCATCTGTGTTCGTTACATTTAGTAACGGTTTAATATGTATCAACTTTTGCATTTAATAAAATATTTTTTAATGTGTTGTTATTATGTTAAATACATATTAATAAAGTCTCAAGGTATTGTATAAACCTTGAGTGAAAGTTAGGGGCATCCGGTTATTAGCCTTGTGCATATGCCTTGTTATACATAAAGAAATGTTAACTGTTAGGACAAGGCATGTGGGGTTCATTGGAACCATAAAGACATTCTCTAGTGGTACAAGTTTTTTTGTGTCGCCTAAAGTAAGAGAATGGTGACTGACGAATGGGATCTCTCTACGAGAGATATTATCCTTTTGCCACACTACCATATTAAATCCATATCAATAAAGTTGAAAGCACTCGTGACCATGGAAAGCTATGTGTGCATACATACAATTACCGCCATGATTCAGTGTTTAATACTTTATAGGATATGATTGACTATTAAGAATTATCTCTGGACCAAATGTACGCACATTCGGTACGATTTCAATTAATATAGTCCAAGTGGGAGAATGTAAGAGTTTTCCTAATGTGGACTACATTAATTGATATTGTAATTTACTGTTTTTACGGTCACCGTAAAACAGGGTTGGTCTAAGGTAAGATAGAAGGTTTCTTAATTAGTCTAATATGGGGCTGGCTAATGTGGGCCGAGTTGAGCTTGGCCCGTAATGAAGGGGCCTGGCTGGAAACTCTATAAATAGTGCTCAAGTATCTTCTCTAACCCGAATTCTCACATGTGTCATCACCTAAGGAGCGTTTACCTAATGCTAAACGTGAGGGGGCCGACTCATTGAGCCAGTGATACGGAGGGCAATAGAGGAGAAGAACTTACGCGTGGAACATTGTATTTCCTCTTCCACTTCAAGAATGATGAATCCCAAAATAGGTGTGTTAATCTTTCTACTCAATTATGCATGTTCTTGTTCTGGTTATAGAGATCTTGGAGTTGCTCAATTTGCATCTAACACTCCTCCCCATGAGCATTTTACCTACTATGCCTGTGTTGGCTTTTGTTCTTAAACCCACCTGACACCTTTGTCACTCCATTTCGTTTCGAATTGTGCATTTGCACAGAGGAAGGGAAAGAACTCCAATAAGGGATATGGTCCCTTGGACGTTTACCTGCACTTTTTTTTTTTCAAACTCGTTATTTGCAGAAGCTTATGGTTCAGTGCAACTATATATTCCTCCTCGTAAATTTCTTTTGTGGTAGTTTTTGCTCATTATTGGTTTGGTTTTTGTAAAGATCGGTTCAAAAACTCGTATCCCGAAACTCTCTCTAGAGTAATTTTTCTCTGTTTTCTCCTTCCTTTTCGCTTTTCTTGTGATTGTTCCTAGTCGCTAGCCAGAAAAATCTAGCTGCGACTGTAATGAAGCAATGCAGAGGTATCAAGATTTCTCAGCCGAGCTTGTCGATCGACTAAATAAATGAAGTGCTGAAGCAAGTTGAATTCATGCATGTTGACGATGGCTCGCTTTTCTTGTTGCAAGTTCTTTAATATGATCTTGTTGCGCCTCGTAGAAGTCAGTCCATAATACCCGATGATCTGCGTCGGCTGCCGTCAGTTCATTTGTCTTTATACTACATTTATCATTAGTTTACCATGAAACCAACAAATTATGCTTTGGAAAGAGAGGATGTATAAAATCAGGAACCGTTACGGATTTCATTAGAGATAACTTAGCAAGCGATATCAATTGAATGGTGGTAAATAAAAGGCCTGTTCTGGACCTCCAAATAGGAGACTCTTTGGCTTGAGGAAAGCAGATGATGATATGGTATGAACACTCGATCAAGAAGCGTGGGAACCCTGCGAATTCGAACATTGTAACGTAAGTTCTCCAAACCTAATGAGAAACAAACACGGAAAAGTACATTGATGCGGCCTTATTAACTGGAAAAAAGACTTATGTAACTAATGGAGCGTGCCTGGGTGGTTATGCTTACATTTTGTCGTCTCTCTCTATAGCCACGGTCGACTCCTCCACTTGGCGGGCATGCATTGCAGATCCCAGCTATATACGTACCCCTCACGTCCTCTTATAAACTGCAGAGGTAACATCGCCCTGATCTGTTCTTACAAATAGCAAAAGTCAAGACCAGAGCAAATCGACAAGATGGCTCGGCCTGAGTACCCTCATCAGTCAACAGTGATGCTCGGAAGTCTTGCATTGATGATGGTTCTTTTGTTTGTTGTCGCCGGCGGCGACAGCCACAATGGTGGCAGCCTCCAAGGATGGGATTCCAGCGCTCATGCCACATTCTACGGCGACATCCGTGGCAATGAGACCATGAGTAAGCTACTTTAACTGCAAACTGCACTGACTCTAATCACGCACACGCACAAGTCCCTCAACGTGACATATATTTATATTATATATCATTCTTGTTGGCTTTTGCACATAGATGGAGCTTGTGGGTATGGCGACCTGTTCAAGCAAGGGTATGGACTGAAGACAACAGCCCTAAGCACCGTCCTCTTCAACGACGGAGCGACTTGCGGAGCCTGCTACGTGATAATTTGCATCCATTCCCCCTGGTGCTTACCCAACCGGCCCATCATCCGCGTCACTGCCACCAACTTTTGCCCGCCCAACTACTCCAAACCGACTGAGGTCTGGTGCAACCCGCCCCAAAAGCACTTTGATCTCTCCCTGCCCATGTTCCTCAAGATCGCTCGCTATCGTGCCGGGATCGTGCCCGTGGCATTCCGCCGAGTGAAGTGTGGTCCGAAGCAAGGAGGTACGCATACATATAGTCACGCAAGAACTAAAGAGAGGCCTCGAGTTCGATTCCCGTGTTATGTGCTATTCTATTTAATGTTATAAGTGAAGTGATATGGGTGAGCATACGAACAGGGATGAGGTTCGAGATGAAAGGGAACGAGTGGTGGTTGCTGGCGCTTGTGTACAATGTCGGGGGAGACGGGCAAGTGGTGGACGTGAAGATCAAGGGGACGAGGACGGGCTGGGTCGGGATGACTCGGAATTGGGGTCAGAATTGGCAAACCTCGGTCGTCCTCCGAGGCCAGGCCTTGTCCTTCCGGGTCACCACCAGTGACCGGATGGTGCTCCAGTCCGACAACGTGGCGCCGCCCGATTGGCAGTTTGGGCGGACTTATGAGGGCAGGAATTTCGCCGATTAATAGTGGTGTTCGAAGTTTGTATATTGCCCTTTGTAATAATTCGAGATGGTTTTGTATTGTTAGAGTAGAGAGGGGGAGAAGCCGGGATAATCAAGAATCACAAGTGTTGAGCTAATTACTGATTTGATGAAGATAGCCAAAAGAATCAAACCTGGCAGATCGCCCAACCATTTCTCTTTTGACGATAACCAGACTGATTTTGGGGACGATTCTTGATGGGCTTCCCTCCCTGATTTTCTCTTTTTATATTCGATATGCGATTCTTTTGCTTTTTTCTCTTTTTAGTGGGAGTTTTACCCCAAAAAAAAAATATATGCTTATGAAAACTGATTAAACATTCATAAACAGATATTACAGCCAATTCACGTGACACTGATTACGTGCATAAAAAATAAATAAAATAAAATAAAATAAAAGGGAAAAAAGGAGCTAGTGCCATTGAAAACTAAAACAAAATCAATTTCGTAGGTTATGGTGCATACAGTAACGTTTCTATTCTCGGGAACAGTTTCTTTTCGAAACATTTTTTTTCTACATTGTTCTCGGAAATAGTTTCGAGTATTCTAAGGAGTTTGGTAACTATAAAAAATTTCTGTTTCGGGAACAGAAACACGTTTGGTACAATTCCAAAAACTTTTGTGACTTAAAATTTCTTTTAATATATTAATAATTTTATTACATTTTTTTTCTTTCCTTTTTTTTTTTTCCTTGTCCTTCCTCTTAGCTAGTCGCCGGCCTCAAAGGAGCCTCACCAACCACGGGCGAGGTCCCCCAAGCCTCGCCTGGCCACCACGAGGCCCGGTCTGGCGAGGCCGAGCCTCACCCAGCCACCGTGAGGCCCGAACGCCAGATCTGGGTGAGGTCAAGCCTCGCCGGTGGCCGGCGAGCTCAGGGCAACCTCGCCGAGGGCCGACGAGGCTACGGCGAGGTTGTTGGGCCTCGTTTGGCCGGTCGCCGGCCATCGCCAGGCTAATGACCAGCTAGGGAAGACGAAAGGAAGGGAAAAAGAAAGAAAAGAAAAGAAAAGAAAAAAACTTGTTTCTTGAGTTGTTCCCGGGAACAAGAAACGATTTTTTTTTTTTGTTTCTCATTTCTATTCCAAATCTGTTTCCGTGAACAAAACAAAAAATTTACCAAACGCGTTTCTATTCTATTTTTGTTTCGGGGAACAAAAAAACAGAAACGGGTGTTCCTCGGGAACGTTACCAAATAGCCCCTAGATATTTTGGTAAGTTTTCGATTGGCTGTGCCTTTGACTTCCTTACTCCTTCTCTCCCTCCCATTCTTCTTTCCTTCCTCTCATGCGTGCAAAACCCCCACCACCAGCAAAACAGCCCCTCTCTCCTCTAATTCTCTCTTCTTCTTTCATGCGGCTTCCTCCCCTTGATTCTAGTTCTGCTTTTCCCTCCATCTTTGCTGCACGCCTCCACCACCTCACCTCAGCATCTCCATCTCAACTTCATCTCATCACCCCATCAATTACCCCCATCCATCTCACGCCCGACTCCACCACAGCACCTTCACACCGCCCCTTGCACCGAGCCAACACCACCCCAACAGCCACAGCTCCACCACCACCTTCACGCGACCAGCAGCAACCCTATCATCGTCCGCCAGCTCCATGTCCAGCCGCCTCACCACCGCACCACCACCAGCTTCTCTGTCCAGCTGAGCCACCGAGACCAGCCCCCAAGTAGCCGAGCTCTCCCCCTTGGGCCGAGAGCTTGAGGGGACCGTAACCGCCACCATTGAGCCTTTGTGCAAGCCATGGTTGTCTCGTGTTTTCATCGTCGTTGCACCGCCGTCAAAAACCATGAGTTAACTTACTAATCTTTGATTATGCCATTAATTGCGCTTATGGATGGTTAGATTAGTGCTAATGAGGGTAGTTTAGCCTGATCTAGTGGATTTTCAGGGTATAAGAGCTAGATCTATGTAGGATTTTAGCTTGTATGTATGTTGTGATGTGTGGGAAGTCTTGCAGGTGAGTTTCTTGAAGGTTTATGGCTACTAAGCTTGCAAGAAACGTGCTCAAAGGAGCTGAGTCTGGATTTCTCTTTAGATCTGTTTACTGGACACTCGCTGTTTGTTATTTTCGTGAATTAAAATATGCTATGATTTTGAGGTTTCTTCCTTCTTGAAAAATGTTTTAAACATTTTCATTCATGACATATATTTTACTCAAGATTTTATGAATTTAAAAGAACAAGATTTCAGCTTCGTTGCATGCAAGGTAGAATTTCGTTTTGTGCTGGAACCTGTGACCTTTTGGTGTTTAAAAGATTTTTATCAACTCTTAAGGTTCGATTTTCGAAAGAGTTTCTTCACAAAATTTTTTCATCACATCTTGAAGTTTAACATAATCAAATTTTAGAGCAAACGGACAAGTTTTGGATCTTGAACCAAGCTGGTTTTGGAAATCATAATTTATGGACAGGGACACAGTTTTGGTAACGATTTGAGCGATTCACTGCTCATATTCTAGAAAGATCTGGGTCAAGGTGTCTTCATAAAAAGTGTTTTTTAAGTGTCCTTTATAATATATTCAAATTTGAGAATTTTATGAACTCGTTTGGTTATGTTTCTGGAATTAATCTTGGAGACATGCAAGTGGACTCAATTTCTGCCGGTGAGGGCCGGTTGTGGTCTTGTGGTTGTTCTTGATGTTTTGCTTGCTGGAAAATGTATATTTTGTGATTTGGTTGATTTTTGGTATGTTGAGAACTTATGTGTGATTCTAATGGCTTGTACGTCCTATGTTATGCAGTTGATTGCTTGATGGTAGTTACCAATTATTATTACAAAACTCGGTTTTAAAGGCAATTAAATTGAAAATGTGAGGTGTCGGGTTTGGACACCAACTTTTATGTACTAGATAAAACCGTGGAGTTTTAAAATGGGAGTGTACTAAATTTGACCATTTGATTTCGAATACGTAACCACGCACCATTATTTTACCGAGAATTTTAATAAAAAGAAAAATTGGCCAAGTTCATCATTTGAAAACAAGGCATTTGAACGCAAAGCATGGTGTTCTTGGCCAAATATATGCTTGTATGGTCACTTAATGGAACTCGTCCTGATGCGTTTACGCGGGACGATGCCTGATTAAGTTCGGATGCTCCCACGTCAACGGGATGCCGAGTCGCGGTTGAGGCCGGACCGATACTCCTTTATGGAATGCCGTCTAGGCGGGGAGTGCTAGACGTTGCCGTGCCCAATGGGATGTGACGATGCCCGATTACGCCAAATGACCGCCGACTTTTGTGTTGGCTGTGGCCGAGGGGTCGTAATAATCGGAACACGCCTGAATGGTTGTGATGCTTACACCTGATTATGGGGCAAAATTGTTAGGCATGGTATGGGATGTGTCATAACGGTTTTATCTTATAATCAGGACCTTTGTGAATGTTTGGAGGGTGAGAATTATGTGTTCCGATTATTGATTTCGCTTATTGTATTTATGACGGCATATGTGATGTGCTAACCTGAAGGGGTGTGCCGAGGCGAGGTGAGTTTGTTTGTGGTGCGTATTTAGGTTGCTTCTGGGCGAATTTGCGTCCTAATCGGGGTTTAGGGTTTAACTCATTGAGATTTTATCTCACCCCATCATAGTTAACCTTTTTCAGGGCCGTAGCGTAGAGATCTGCTGAGTGCGGATGTGGTGAGTGCGAGATGCGACACCTTTTGGCTAGCCCTGTCACTAGTGAAGTTTAGGTTAACCCTAGTCCTTGAGGATTTTTGAGAGGGTCGATAGGAAGTGGCCGTAGAAAGGCTTGTAATTATTAAAATCCTTGGGTTAACCGGTTGATAAGGAAATCGTTGTTTTTGGGAAATTGTTTCTAGTGTTTACTATCCCTATTGTTTGTTTATTGATCAGGGGTTTATTTAATTCGTCTCTGCATGCGTTTAATCGAAAGATACAAAGAATGGGTTGGCGACGCGTTCAAGGACGCTGACTGCCGAGAGATGTGCGCGCGCTCGAGGTTCGGGGCATGACAGTGAGAAGGAAGACACGTTCCATAACCTTTTTCTACATGATGATTACCACGTCTATTAAAACAATCTCTTGCCGCTTAACTACGGGTTTACATGCTCTTTATTTTCCCATTGTAGTTCTAGGCCATATTCCAGCCTACATATAAAGAGCAGTGTTAAAATATTTGACTATTGAATCAATCATTCATTTGACTATAACTTTATATAGATGTGGTCTCCCTCCACCTATTAACTTAGAGTTCGACTTTCTTATCGGCATCATCCATGAAATAATCTACACCTACACCTACTAAATTCCAATAATTAGAAGACTTTAGAAAGATTTAAACTCAGAGTTTCCTGCTCTAATAGAATATGAGATTTTTTTAGACTAGTGCCATTTGTTCTAAAAGTTTCAATTGTTAGACGAAGACGTGGTTTAATATGTAAATATTGTAACAATTATGATGAAATTAATTGAACTCTCAAAGAAACTCAAGAGTGTTGTCCGCCATTGATGGCCTCTTTCTCAAATTAAATCAGCTCGAATGCTTGCCTCCCAAAACAATGGATATATAATTAGCACAATTCACTTCCTTTGGATTATATCATAACATATCTTCGAAACATCAATAGGTGACTTATGTAAGTATTAGAATCTCAATACAATAAACGAGTCATCCAATCAATATCAGTTGTTGGGAAAATAAAAACAGGTAGCCTCGCTCGTAGTTCAATTCATTTACTTATTTTGGCTCGAGCCATGTTCTTTTTCGAGTTTTCTGCTTCATTCGCAGTGACCTTGGATCACAGCGACCGGCCCTTGTTTTCGCATGTGTTAATACTCTTTAGCGGTAGCTCTTGCTTTACAACGATGTGTTTATGGTAACAAACCCGCGATGAAACCCAATAGCTTACTCATTCCAATTGTTAAAAAGAGCTAATTTCTTCTTTTTTTTTAAAATTTGCTGGACATGATCATTAAATCAACGGGTTGTCTAATGTGCCCCGGCACGCCAAGATTTGGTGTCTATCGTATCATACTGGTAGACGAGTCAAAACACGTGAAATAAGGCATCTATATCTCTAGATCTTGATTTTGCGTGAGGTTTTCATATGAACTGTCATGGAAAATACACGCTAGTAGTTAGCCCATCTGCTTCTTCTTCAGTATCATGCATTCACTTTCATAAGCCTCTGCCCAGCAATTTCTCGGCTACAAGACGAGCGAGCAGTGTTGCATCCAAACCTCACAGGAGATTCATTTTTGTCGTAGTCCTTGCAGATCAAGTACATGAGATTTCGATTCATGAAACAACAACTTAAAGCGCGCGCAAGACGAGTGAAATAGTCTCCTTAGAAAGCACAGGACCACCAAATCAACAATTCGACATTGCGGCTGGAAGATTGTCGCAATGTTGTTCAACGAATAAACGTCAGTTCTTGCGGAGGATCATTCCAACTCTTGTAAAGCAAAGACGATGGGCAGAGTTTGCCTTGTTCTCTTTCTCACAGGCATCGATCTATCAGACTTCTCCTGTGTAAATCCATTAGTGATTCATTGAGCAGAATTCCACCTGCAAACCGAACGAAAATGAGTCATTCCTTGGCGTAGAATGGAAATCTGGAATCTCTATCAGATTAGCTTTTGAGTAAAGCATGCGTTTTTTCGACCAAAAAAATAATAATAATAAAGGATGAGTTTTACAACTTTGTCTGATATATCTTAATATAATATTTGATTCCCTTATTTTAGTCGGACTCTTCTTTAACTTAATGTAAAAAATTAATTTAAGCTTCATAGTTGTTAGCTTTATGACTGATTATTGAACTAGTAATGATTTTCTTTCCTCTAATGGTGTTTCTTTCTACTCTCTTCTGTCTATTTTGTTAAACAACTCTTGTGTCAGACGAAAAAAAATCCTGCAACAGGAATGAAGTGTAATTGGAGTAGTTAATATATCTTAATTGGTCAATAACTTATTATTCTAGTTTTTGAATAAAGGTGAGTCCAACATGAGTTTAGACCTAGGTTCCGTCTTGGTGAATTTAATGGGTAAATGTATTGGGCTTCTATTGCATTGCCTAGTAAGTGGTATTAGAGTTGATAATTGACTAATGGCCTCCTCCCTATGGGTATTATTGTTTGGTGAATATCTCCATGAAAGAAAATGTTGGATGTATCCTTAATCAAGGCGGTGGATGGTGCCTCCCTTGCTTCTCGCTAAGCTAGGTTAGGCCAAGCAATTGAGGTGGAGTTTGAGGGGTAGATACTGTCCTCATCAGCGGCTACCAAACTTGGTGGGCAAGTTGGAGATTCTTGAGTTGAAATAATATCAATGCGAAAAGATATATGTACTAAGGGGGAAAATGCCTTACGCAAGTTACTTGCACGTGAGAAGAAGATTTGTTAAGGTTCGAAAAGATATTTGTACTAAGGGGAAAAATGCCCTATGCAAGTGATGTACACATGAAAGGGAGATTTGTTAAGGTGTACATTTGAGAATGCTAGGTGGAAGCCTCGCTTTGATGATTAATATAATATGAAGTAGTTGAGAAAAATACACCGCAAGTTTCATAGAAAGAAATGGTCATAGTCGACCGCAATATATTTTTTATTTGTTGCTTCGAGAATGACATCTACATCGCAAAAAGAAAAGCAATGTTTGGGACTCCTGGCATGTGGGTTGCCTAGGATTTATGGAAATGATAATAAGGACGCCGTCGAATGGGTCTATTGTGACATCCCAGATTTCTCTTTTTTTTTGGTAAAGGTAAAGAATGACATCCCGGATTTTCGATCATGTTTTCATTTCATTGACACGCCTATAGGACTATTCTCAGAGCTGATCACTCTCGAGATAACTAAACTATCTGGGGAAGCCATTAAGGAATTTTAAGGCAATAGATTTGAGAATTCGATCAGGAATCGGCTTCTCGACCGTGTTCATCTTTAGAAGCCATTACGGGACAGTTAAAAATCGATTTGAAATCAAAGATAGGTTGGTTCGACTGAGATGTGTGGCTAATCGTGGGTGACACCACTAAATTGGAAAATTCTCGTCGGCCAACATTAGACTGATTTTCTTATTGTTTTGGTACCATGTGTTCGTATTTGAATCCTCAAGATTTTCACGACAACCGAGAGTCGCCAATGAGTCGAGTGGGTTCATTGTGGTTAGAAGAAAATCAACCACGGGTCATTTGCATTGAATTTTTTTTTTTAAGTTACCCGATAGCTTAGGTCATGCTAAAAACGCGCCAAATGGAGATTAACCATGAATTTGAGTCCGATTTCATAAATTGAAGGTTCTGTCATATCACAATAAATTCTAGGAGCGTCGACTCAGTCTCAGAAGATTTTTTTTGCAACCCGAGACTTTTTGGGAAAAAGTCGTCCTAGGGCCGTTTTTGTTCAGAAAAAGACTGAGATCGTTTTTATCGCGCAATTGGGATGCAATATGGATCAATTGGTGAGAAAAAAAAATACCAACTTGATAATTGAGGTGCTAACGGAATTTATGGAGGCCAAATTGAATTGATTTAAACAAGATCAAGTGTTCAATTAGTGAAGAAATGTTGCAAATTCGTAGCTCCCCCCTTACCTAGCCAAAATGGACCAATTCAAGGTTGCAAAGAGAGGCTTTGTTGGCTGAGTGAGGGCCAAGGAAGATGATTTGTGGCTGGGGTTAGTTAAGAGAACATTGAAGGAGAAAAAGAAGCCAAGTAGGGCCCTTGTCCCCCCATCTCTTTCCTCTAGCCCTTCCCCCTCACCAAGACCGGTCAGCAGCCTCTCCTTCTTCATTCTTCTTGCCGTCTTGTATTTGAGAAAACTTCCTTATTGTTTTGAAGTTGACAAAACGTTTCCATCAGTCTAGTCTGAAGACTTGCAGACTCAAGTGTTAAATCTGACGAACTCTAGACTCTGTCGTCAAAGTCTGAAGGATACAAGACTGCAAGACTCTAGACTAACGAAGGAAATATTTATCCGATGAAGAAGACTTATCCATATGTAAGTATATCTTTAAGGATTTGGTTCGTACGGTTGAAGAAGATCTCACGGCTAGAGATAGCATCTCGTGATCAGTTATTCTTATTGAAATCAATTCGGATAATTAGATGTGTTGATTGGCAAAGTATACTTGGAAAGTTCTACTTATGGAAACGTAGATCCTGATTGTATGGGTGAGTAGAATTGGTGGGCTATCATCACATTCTTTAAATAATTCGAGATCTCCCTAAATTGATTCTGTCTAACGGGTAGATTGAAAGAACTCCTTTGCAAAGTGCCAACGGTTATAAAGGCATGGAGGAGTATATAAGAAAGACGCTCAAGTTATTCGAGAGTGTGCGTGAAAGAAAAATTCCAAAGTCTGAAGCTCTTAATTCTTTAATATTTCAATCATTGAGCTTAAATTGTACTTAAAGAGAGATTAAATACTTGTGAGACCTTGAGGAAGTGTAGCAGAGTTTCTACACTATGGAATCAAGGACGTAAGACTGTAAAATCTCTTTTGGTTTTTAGTGGAATCCAGCCGGTGAGCTGTCAATGCGGGAGAGTGGACGTAGGCTTGGTCTAAGCCAAACCACTATAAACCTTGTATTTCAATTCTCTTTCCCTAATCTCTTTACTTTAATTCATAACTTTATATAATTGTTTATAGTCTTTTACATCTTCAGTCTATTATTCTCAGAAGAGGAATTAATCTGTTAAGTTTTGCAAAAACTCCTTTAATCACCTATTCACCCCCCCCCTCTAGGTGTTCTTACTAGCCCTATCAATTGGTATCAGAGCATGTGTGCTCATTTAATTGAAGTGTTTTACTTCTGAGCTAAAGATTTATGGTTAGTATTTTGGCTCCAGGTTTGGTTGAAGGCCAGAGTAACACCAAACCTCCTTATTTTGATGGAAAGGAATACAACGTATGGAAAAATAAGATGAAAGCATTGTTAAGCCTAAAACGATTTGCCCTAAAATTCTAACCACCAAAAGTTTCACCACTCATTAACCTTTGACAATCAATAATATGCTAAATAATCTTAAAGGTTTTTTTTCTTAATGGCAATGTGACCACGCAGATCCATTATCGCGTAGTGGGTCGCCCGAATTTGACTGGAATTTGAAATTCCGTTCCAAGCCACAAAAGATCTGAATTTTACCATGCATAATTCAGTAAAAACACACAAATTCCAAAATTTTCACCAAGGCGGAGATTATAAACATGCTTTGATTCCAATTGTTAGACTAAATCTAAAAAAAAAAAACTAACAGTTCTGATCTATCATTCACAAACAAATATGTGCATAATTTAGGATTGATTTGCGGAAAAGTAAATATCGATATACCTCCAACCAATAATAAAAATCTATAAATGCGGAAAACCCTAAAAACCTTGGACGGATGCACAAAGCATGATCGATCTGCTGAACATATTGTTCCACTAGCTAATACCCTTCATACATGATTGTATGTTTTCTATAGTGATAGGGCTTAAACTAGACAACCTGATATTTTTATTCCGTTTCTTATGTTACCGACATTTTCTATCAAAACCGTTAAGGTAGCATATTAACGAACAAATATCACGAAATAAACATGGGTAATAAATTGGGCAATAAATCAGAATTAATTGGGAAATACAAAATTGACATCACATTTAGAATAATAAAATATATTATAACATTTAGTGCATGGTACAGTGATTGAGCTCATATTCAAGGTAAAAAAAAGGGATTGAAGCAGAGGTATTAATGTGGACCTAAGTTGTTAATATTTTTATGGCCTGTGCCGCATCATTCTTCATTAGAACTGGTAAGATGTCTGAAAATCATTCGTGATTTTCCTTACAAGTTTTTTTTTTTTTTTTTTTTTTTGGTGTCTGTTAGCTTTTTCTGTTTATCCTCCGCGTCATTTAAATCTCCATATCTGTACGGGAACGTTAGAGCAGATGCCGGTAACTTTTCTCAAGATGAGAGGGAGAGGAACAGAAAGTGGCCGTTGATTTAAATCTTTTATCCTAATCACTCCAAATTAACACGAGAGTTGATTGTATGCGGCATTTCCTTTGATTCGGTTCAAACTAAGTGCTGTGCATCATATGTGCCATAAGAATCATGATCTCTTCCATTAATCAATCCAATCTCCCTGTTCCTCCACATTGCAGTATCAATTCCTAGCTAAAAGGCCCAAGACATGTATCGCGTCTTTTGTCAAACAACTTGAAGATGCAGACTTTAGGTGCTGGCAGCTTCTGGAGAACTAGAGGAGAATATTTCGAAGGAAATTGCTATTTAATTAAATGAGACACAAGCATGGGAAGAGAAGCTGTGAGAAAATTTATGTAAGAGGAACTTCACAACTGAATTACAAACAAAAAACCAACTTGCTCGCTTTCAATCCCTTTCTCACGCGGCTCAGGTCAAACGTGGAAAATGAGAAAACAAAGCACATCAAGAGCATTCTGAAGTAGCCAGAGCTTGTATCCAACAGCTACTAATACTCAATAGGACAGGCAGCTGTTAGCTTCATCCGATTCCGCTAAGGGCCGAATCGTACGATGAATGCAGGGTCGAGATTCTTGTACGGTGTAAATTCTTTGAGCCTCTCAAAGTATGATATCTGGAGACCATTCTCCTGAGCAATTGGGGATCGCACCCGCCAAAAGCGATTTCCCTGCGCACCAGTGACTATAACAGTTGTATCCTTGTTGGCCAAATTAGCTAGCACAATCATTGCGTCTGGCTCGGAAGTGGACGATGCATCGACAAGGAAAATATGACTAAAGTGTCCCGCGTTGATGCCTCCATTACGTAGCCTGAAGCTACTCACAAAAGTCGAAAATATTACCTTGAATCTTTGGAGTTCCTGGACGGGAGGACAAACGAAACACTCTTCTTTCTTTTTATACAGACACGAAGGGATAATGTCACCGAGCGCGTCATGGAACTCACGGAAAGCAGCATTTGCTCGAAATATTTCGGAATCTGGGATTTTCTTCCTCAAGCTTCTCAACAGAACATCACACGTTTTGTTCTTTGGTGCAGCCACAAGAATCCTAGGGTCTCTAGAGTGTTGGTGTACTTGCAACACAGCATCCCGAACCACTCCTCCAGCCCTCGATAGGCCTAGACCGCATGTAAGAGGACCCTCCACAAAAAATGGTGCCAGGGGGTCGCCCCAGCAGTGGTGGCCCTCCGGCAACCCTTGCCGGATCTAAGGGAAGGCCATGACCCTTGCCCCAGATATGGGTGAGGGCTCGTGGGCCCTCACCTCCGGTCGGCCAAGGTTGCCGTCGACCCTTCCCCCATCGCTGGCCCTTCTCGGCGACGGTGGGGAGGCGACAGTGGCGAGGGCTCAGCCCTAAGCCGCCTGCAACTGTTCGTCTTCTTCCTTCCCCTCTTTTTTTTTTTATTTTTAATTTTAAAAAAAAATTTATAATTTAATTTAATTAAGTTTTATATTAAAATTCAAATTTAGGCCAAAACGACGTCGTTTTTACATTTCTTTATTGAGTTAGCTCTCTCGGCAAGCCATGTAGTCAAGTAAAATTAATAAAAAAAATTGCAATGTAAGATTTCTGGCGATGTTTACCGGAGGTGGCACTCAAGTGTCCATTTAAAAAAAAAAAACATTTAAGTTTCACTTTCCTAACTTTTGACACTTAAATGTCTCATCGTACCAAGTTTTGGCACTTGGAGTGTACTTTTGCCCATCAACAATTAGAGTGATCTATACCCTCGTGTGGTTTATTAATGTGGAATACTTTATTATGTGGTAATGTGTGGAACTGTGGCCTAAAAATTTCAAGTTCTCTTCTGAAAAGTGCACGAATTACTTCGAGACAACAATCACCTTGGTAGTGGCTGCGATTCTTAGAGGTTTACAACATGTTTGGCAATTGGCACATGAAAAATGGCACCAAAGAATGCTCTTGTTAGAAAATTGCCGAGTGTCGAGACTCTTCGCTAAACAACAGTAATATGCTTTGATAAAAATAGGTATCTTTGACCATTGATCAGATGTTAGTGACAAAGTTTGTTGCTATGGTTTCTCAGCTTTGTAATATGCGGTCATTCACTATGGTCAGGACAACCTATGATCCTTTTGATGGAGGAAAAATTCAGGACTGGCCATTGGGCAGATGGATGCCAAACTTCACATGATTGCAAAGGTTGTTGCTATTTGCAATGATGCTAAGGTAGAAAAAAAAAATTCTGGACATCATTTTGTAGCCAGTGGAATGCTCAATAAGGCGACATTAAAGGTGTTGATTGAGAAATAAGATTTACCGAAGGCATTGATGACGGCTTATCTCGTGGTTATAGTAATGTACTACGTTGTTGCCCCCTATGGATATACTCGAATGACAAATTGCTACTCTTGAGTTTGATCATGATCGATAATCCATGGGGGTATTGCGAATTCAAGATGCCACTTGTGAAGGGTACAGTTAAAAAAGGGGTTGTTCAGTTGGAAACTCGAGGAAGAAGCAAGGTGCAAATTTTGCTTGATGGTCAGAGTAAGTGCAGATTTCGAGAACGAAAGGGTAGAATGTAATACTTTGATTGTCAAAGGGTGGGGCCTACAGAAAAAAGAAAAGAAAAGAAGAGTTGAACGGTTAAAAGAAGAGGAAAAGAGTGGAAGCTTGAGCAGAAAGAGAGAGCTTTCGGGAGAAAGAAGGGGAAAAAAAGAGGAGAGAGAAAAGGAAAAAAAGGAGGAGGAGATAAAAAGGAAAAGAAAGAAGCACGTTTGGGCAGAAGGAAAAGAAGAGAGGAGAGAGAGGAAAGAGAAAGAAGAAAGAAGAGAAAGAAGAAGAAGAAAGAGTAGGGAGAAAGAAGAGGGTTTTATGCCATGGGTCCTCATCAAGCCAACTCAACTACGTAACGTAATGTCCAGTAAGTGATCGCACCCCTCATTCGTCCAGTCAAAGTATTTTCCGGTTTAGGGCTCAAATTCGGAATTCCAGGAAAATCGAGCGATGAAGTCCAATTTTTGAGTCGTTGAGCCACGTATTTTTATAGAAATGATAGTTTCGTGTGTTATGGAGTCACAGGATTTTATGGATCGTGATTTGAGCTTACTGTTTGCTTGAAACAAAATTTCAAAAGTTTCTCACGCGCAATGAATAGTTTGCATCCAGCAAATTTGGGCCCATATTTTGTTGGTTTTCGGCTTGATTTTAGGATGGTCAAGCTAGGATTCTTATAGTATGTTTGAAGAGCTTTCTATTTACTATAAGTATGTTCGGAACAAGGTTTAATGAAGAAAGTTATGGTGTGAATAAGTTTTGCACTCAAACTTTGCATTGTGAACAGCTTGAATAATCGTTTTGGATATGCGATTTGTTAATGCGTAGGAGTCGTTTTTATTAGCATTAAGGCATAATTTAGTCGTTTCGTAGTTGAGGTGGAGTTTTATTTGATTTTAACATTATTTCTCGATTATTTGGTAGGGCTATGAGTTCAACAATAAGAGTATTGTTTATAGTTTGGTCGGAGAATGGTGCTATCTCTTCTATGAATTTGTCTACGAAGTGAATGGTGTTATCTCTTCTATGAATTTGTGAACTCATATCTTAAAAATGGTAGAGATTCAAGATATTATAAGTAATGAAAAAGCATGTTTATTGCATAAAAATCTGGACGAGGCAATTACTACATTTCATGTTGGTGAATGATTTGAGAAAGATTTTATGAAAGACATTTCATTGTGAATGTGGTTTGTGAAAGAAATTCTGAAATGGTTTGAGAATGGTTTTAAAAAAATGTTGCGAAAAGTGTATGTATGTATATATGTATGTAATGGTTACGAATTGATTTATGCAATGAGTCTATAATGATTTGATTAACCTTTTATAAAAGGCATTTTGAAATGTCAAGGGTTTATGAAATGGATTTCGAAACATTATGAGAAATGTCTTGTGAAGTATATTTTATTTGATGGACTGAATTACGAAAAGTTATATGATTGGTTTATGAAATGCATTATGAATTATGAGATTGATTATGGATTGAATCTCTGGATATTGGAAGGTGTGGGTTTGGTGCTCAATATTGTTGTGAGCCCATTGAGGAGCTGATGGGTATGCATATCAAGTTTAGGATATCTTTCTAGGCCGAGCCACCAGCTTTGTAGGTGGAGACTTTGTTAAGGGGGAATTTTGGTTGCCTTGTCACAAGCCATTGTGTCATGACCATAGTTTGATATTGAGTAAAAGATTAGTTGATGGATGGACCATCGAAGTGTGTTTTGATATGAGATTGATCAATGGATGGACCATTGATGTGGTTTTTGATAAAGATTAATCAATGGACTTGACTATTGATGCTTGAATAATGAGGATGCTTTAAATGAGTATTTTATGTTGTATGAAGTTTCTTCAAATGAAACAACTCTTATATGATTTGGTATGTATATTAAAGAGTTGAATTATGAATTTCCTCTCTATTTGCCAACCTTTCCATGTTCTTTGATTAGGATATGTTTAGAAAAGATGTACTACTCACTAAGCCTTTCCATGTTCTTTGATTAGCAGTTAATAGAGTGAGAGCGTTATCAATGGGGACTTTTGGAAGTGGACTTGAGATATGGTTTGAGGGTGTCACTCCCATCCTTGTAGTTTTCGGGGTGTGACGGGATAGTAGCTAACTTTGTGTCCCATCCCTACTTAGATAAGAATAGGGATGACAAAGCTCTCCTTCCATCCAAAAAACGAATCCTCAAACATAGATCAACGACAACATATTATCAAAATATATACACTTACAACTTAAGTAAACCTAACACTTGTCATTTCAGACATGTATTAAATTGTCTCAACTCATACCCAAAATTTCAACTACTGAAATTCTTTGTTGATATCACTCCCGTGCTACTAATTGCTGGCTTATGAACTTGAAAAAAGAATTTGAAATGAATGGATAAGCTACCACAGCTCAATAAGTACTACATATCTCTTCTAAGTAGATCAAACACCCACTATGCATATTTGCAAAACAATACCGAGAGTCATTTAATTCAAATCCATAGTATAACATATGTACAATATCAAAAACGAATTTTATCTTTTCAACAAAGCTTTATACATATCAAGAATACTTATTTCATTAGTAATATCAAAGCATATATCAATGGTGCAATCAATTAATTAATCCTATCAATTCATATATCAATGCTCTATTACATTGATTAATCTCATATCACATACTAGTAGTATATTACATGGATCCATCTCATCAAATCATATGTTAATAGTCCATTCCATTAACCAATTTATTGTTTAATATCAAACCTTGGTCACAACAAAATGCCCGATTGACAAGGCGACTAAGATTCCCTTAGTTGATGACTTGACCTAGAAGGATACCTAAAAAACAGTTTACATACCCAGAAACCCCTAATCGTGTTCACGGTGATATTGAGCATCAAACCATCATCCTCCAAAATCGGAAATCAAATTCAAAATCCATCTCATAGATCATAATAAAGCCAAAACGTATATCCTTCACAAACAATTCTTTCCAAAAAACCAATCCAGAATCAATAGCATAAGTCATTTTCACAATACCAAATATATACAATTTTACAATATAATACATTTCATAAATGAGATTCACAAATCAACACATATATCTTTTTTGCAATTTCTTTCATAAAGCATTTCTCAAATTATTTCACAATAATCAACTCATAAATCGTTCCCGAAAATGCCTTACATGCCATTACAAATATTTAAAATGTAGTAAATGCTTCATCCAGATTTTATACATAAAATATATTATAAACATCACTTTTGCCTTTTAACCAAATTACACATAATATGTCTAATCCTTTTTTTCATTTTCGAATGAGCTTAGAAATTCAAAAAATATAGAACCACTCGTTTGGGAATATATCCAAAACCAACTGCTTGATTTATTAGGGGCAAATTGTATACATACTGATACCTACATAATTTTTATCCCTTTCTCATGCAACTCAGCTCAAACATGGAAATGAGGAAACAAAGCACATCAAGAGCATTCTTAAGTAACCAGAGCTTGTATCCAAGAGCAACTGATACTCAATAGCTGTTAGTTTCATCTGATTCCAGCTTAGGGTCCAATCGGGCGATGAATGCAGGGTCGAGGTTCTTGTACGGTGTAAATTCTTTGAGCCTCTCGAAGAATGATATCTGAAGACCGTTCCTCCGAGCAATTGGGGATCGCACCCACCCTGAGCGATTTCCTTGCGCACCAGTCACTACAACGGTCGTATCCTCATTGGCCAAATTAGCTAGCACAATCATCGCCTCTGGCTCAGAAGTGGACGACGCATCGATGAGGAAAATATGACTGAAGTGTCCTGCTTTGATGCCTTCATTGTGTAGCCTGAAGCTACTCACAAAAGTCGAGAATATTACCTTGAATTGTTGGAGTTCCTGGAGTTGAGGGCAAGCGAAACACTCGCTTTCCTCTTTATAAAGACATGAAGGAAGAATGTCATCAGGCACGACATCTATCTTACGGAATGCAGCATTCACTCGAAATATTTCGGAATCTGGGATTTTGTCCTTCAAGCTTCTCATCAGAGCATCGCACGTTTTATTTATAGGCGCAGCCACAAGAATCCGAGAATCTTTAGAGCGTTGGTATACTTGCCACACAGCTTCCCTAACCACTACGCCAGCCCTTGATAGGCCTAGATCCCATGTACAAAGAGGACCCTCCATGAGAAATGGTGCTGAACCTTTGAGAGCTAGAATCTGACGGATTGCGGATCTTTGCTCCAAGTGCACGCCATTTGAAAAATAGAAAGATGGCAAGGCAAACGAATCACGTCTGACGGGACATTCCGGGAAAAGGAAGTTGTGGAATGAAGGATCGGTGGCAGCTTCAACTGCTTGATGAGCTCTCTTCAAGCAAACTCTATTGAAAGAAAAGCTGATGTTGTATCTGCTGCTTGAATGATGCTGGGAGTGAAAATCATCTCCAAACTCTGCTAAAACGATGGAACTCTTCTTCACTCGATATACAAAACCCTGCTTTTCGAAAAAGAAGATTAATACCAAGGAGTACAAATGACACTCAACTAAACGTTTTATGCATCAAACGAAGGTAATTAACTGAGATTGCTACAAGACTCTGCAAAAGAATAGCAGCAGAAGAGTCTGCATCTATTTCTTACCGATGGAAACAGTACAAACTAAATGCCTCTATAGTAATACAAGCCTTCCTCGTTCCAGCCCCTCAAATTTGAGACGTTGCATGGACGGAATAGCAATTCGAAATATAAAGTAACCAGAATTTTGTCAAATTCGGGAAAGAACAATTTCTGAGAGAGGCGTTGGTGTGTGTGCGCACGCGCAAGGACATGGTTTTGCACGTGCACGTGCTTATGCTTGTCAGTGGGTGGCATGCATCTGCGAAGATAGTCGTGCAGACATTTGTAGGCCTTCATGGAAGCTGCCACACTTCACACTGAAACAAGATTCCTGGCAAACATATCATAATCAAGTGATCTTAAGGTGAAGACCGCTGTATTTTTCAGCGCTCAACTATCAGAAAGATTTCACTGATGATCAAAAAAATTGGAGCCACTGTATGGCCGTTCAATTATCATCAAAAAGTAAATCAATGAAGAAAAAGCAGATGCAAAAGCACAATCAGCAAACAGATGGGAGGTGAAATATGACATTTTTAAACAGAGCACAATACTAACATCTTAATTTAATCTTGAATGTACTTGAAAAGGACTAACCTGAAACTGTGTAACGCTCTTGTCCAGGGGCTTTGCAAAAACAAAATCCCTTGATAGAAGGAAGGGTCGACGCTCTGGTATAGATTCCATCTTGAATTCGACAAAAGTTACACGGACTTTCTCCCCACAAAAATCATTGTCCCCTATATTCTTGTTAATAGTCAATTGATGCAGCTCCAAAGCGACATCCTTCAGAATGAAATTAGTCCATTTCTGATTCAAATACAAGAATGATTTTTAGACCATCATAAAAGCAAATCCTGAATTATTCACAGGGAAGACCTACGTCTGCTCAAAGTGTTAGAGTCATGTTAAAATGAATTAGTTTACAATACATGATGCTTCACAGCAGTAAAGGCAACTCAAATTCCTACTCCATCAGAGACTGTTGCATTTATAACCAAAGTTTCATCTTAAAAGCAGGTCATTTCATTACTCCTGAAAAAAGCAAGCATGGTGAAATGGGGCATGAGTGCTTGACAACTCTGATTATCCATCAACAAATAGGTTCTATCAACCTCGAAGTTTGCATATGCAAGTGACATGACGACAAAAAAAAACAGCAATTAAACTTTTCATGCATTGTGCTACACTTCGTAGCAAATCCTCAGTAAGACCTTGATCCTCAAGGCTTGTTTGTAGTCACCTTCCTTCTTGATCTCTTACTCTTTTTATTCCCCTTTTGACCTTCGCCCTCATCAGAGTCACATCTCCTCACTTGAACGTTGAAGGTCACTTTTGCATGCTCTAGACAAGCTGAGACGAGCTTCTCTCTTAATCAGGAATGTGCGACAAAGCAGACAAATTGTCCACACCCCACTGCTAAATAGCCCAATATTGCAGATCAAGAAGCTTCTACTAAAATTTTAATTCCATGGCCACGAATAAGCTGAAGATTACTTAAACACAGAAATCAACAGAGAAATTTAGCATGCTACATTTAAATGAGAAGATCATATGCCGCTTTCCAACTTGGGAATCCGAAGTAAGCATGGCCAGTAATTTATGAAGGTCTCCGCCACACAGTACGAGCAGTTAACCGATCTAAAATATTGCAAAGTGATCCAGAATCCGTGATACTCATAACATCTCGTGGCATAGACACGGGAACTACATGTGTCAAGCTTACATAAGTTGCACATTTGAACTTGTCAACGCCTCTTTCCATAACTAGTCTTCCCTTATTGCATATCCTCTGACACATATCCTCTTCTCTCGCCTCTCTAAACCATCTATTTGCAGTCGTTACCATTTGGACGATTGATTGTACAATGGGATCGAACGCATTCGGAGCGCACACAAAATCTGGGGACACCATTCAGCCTGACCCGGTAAGTAAATGCTTACACGTCCTTGGGAAAATGAAGCCTATGCTTGTTTTGGGTAATATTGTGGGTGTCACTATGACCATGTTAAAATAGACTCCACCGGTTTCACACCCAACTCCATATCAACATGGATTTTTCCAGGTCTTCCAAGTCAAAATTTCTCTGAAAAATGAGGTCATGACATTGCAGTGGCTGGCAGCTATCCTAATGAACCTATATGAGAGCAAGCGATAATTAACAAGTACTGCTACCGGCTTCATCCACCACACTTGATTGCATTCTCACATTGCAAGTAGTCATAAAAGATTGGGAGGATGGATAGAAGGATTTCAACCTCTCTAGCCAAACTGGCATTGTCACATGTGGCACTAACATTATCGCCAACCATTAATTTTCACAGCAAAAGGGTCATGCATCGCCATTACCTCCATATAGAAGTCCTCTGCATATAGAAGAGCTGCAAAATAATCCCTATATGTTGATGGAGATAGTGGTTTCTGGAGAACGCCAGGCACAATGTCTCGCTTTATCAAATCTTCAATATCCTCGGGGATGCTGTAAATAGGGGAAGTATCTTTCTGAACATAAACAGTCTCCTTCTGCTGATTCGGCAAAACTGGGGACACTGCACGTAAGACTGGCTTGAATTGTTTAGCAGAACTTTCTCGTGTTTTTGGGGTATGAAAGGTTGTTCCTGACGAAGAAGGAGAATGCACATAAGATGAAGATGGTTCATCGGAAGGCCGAGGCAGTTTTACTACATTCTGATTCAAGTGAGTGGATGTTGGTGGTGGTTTGGTCCCCGAAACAAATGGATCGCTAGATTTTGATACAGAAGGGGATGGTTTAGTAGCCGAAGGGGTTGCCTTGAAAGGAGATGAAGTTGGCAGGTATGTTTTCGAAAGAGAAGGATGTACCAAGTGAGGTGAAGACGGCTTATTCAAAGATCGAGATGACTTTGACACATGCTGATTCGAGTAAGCCGGAATGGCCGCGGGTTTGGCCGGGGAAACAAATGGGTCACTAGAAGTGGCGGTTGATGGCTTTGATACAGAAGGGGATAGTTTTGGAGAACCGGAAGGGACTGCTTTGAAAGGAGATGTGACATGAGAAGACTGAGATGAGCCCCCAGCAGTCCTCCTCAAATTTGGCTCACTTTCAGGGGTGATCTGGTCAAAGGGTTGTGAATGGTTCGTTGCTTCTGGTTCATTCCTTTGACGATGGTGATGACCATCTTCTTCCTTAAAACCGAGGATGCGATCAAGTAGTTTCCATGCCAAAAACAGAGGAACAACGACAAAAAGAGCCCTCATTTTTTCCTCTCCTTCGAACAACGCAGTGAAAAGGTCGAATGAAGGTCAAACAGAGGCAAATTCGAAAGGAAGCAGTGAAAAGGTCGAATGAAGGTCGAGCAGAGGGCAAATTCGAAAGGAAACTTCACGATGCTGCCTTCATGATATCAATGTGTGATCAGATTCAGACGGCGAATGGGAAGAAGCGAAAGATCAAGAATGATGGACTTACTTTTGGAGTGTAAAATATGGGTTTTGAGCCAGTCAAAAAAAAAAAGGTAAAAGCTTCAGCAGAGAGAGAGGAATCGAGAGTTTTCGGGAGAGAGAGAGAGAGAGAGAGAGAGAGAGGAAGAAAAGACACAAAAAAAAGGAAAAAGAAAAGAAAAAGGAGGAGATAAAAGGGAAAGAGAGAAGGAAAGAAGGGGAGAGAAAGGGACGGCAGAGAGCTCGAACACGGAGAGAAAAAGAAAGAGAAAAAAGAAGAAGAAGAGAAAAGAAAAAGAGGGGCTTCACGCATTCTCGTCATGGGAGCCTCGCCAAGCCACGTTAACTATGTAACGCAACGCTTGCTAAGCACTCGTGCTCCCCCTTTGTTCAATCGGAGTAATTTTGGACCTAGGGCTTGAAATTCGGAATTTTGGGAAAATCGAGCGGCGAAATATGATTTTTGAGTCGTTGAGCTGCATATTTTTTGTAGAAATGATACATTAGGATGTTGTGAAGCTATAGCATCTTACGGATCGTGATTTGAACTTGCAGTTTGTCTGGAACGGAATTTTGAAGTTGGGGGCGCATTCTAGTACTGTAGCGAACAGTAGCTTCGAGCTTATTTTACGTTAAGAAAGCTTTCTAAAGATTGTAAGATGGCTTGAAACGGAATTTTGTGGAGGAAGTTATGGCGTGACAAAATTGACGCATGGGCTGCGCCTAGCGGGAAAACGATGGGTTTTTGATAAATGCGAGCTTTCGTGGCGCATAGGTGTTGTTTTATTGACAAATAGGCCTAGTATAGATGAGTCGTTATGCGAATATCCTTTTTAATCGGCCTTTTGATATTGTTTTTTCGTTAATTGTTAGGGATCCAAGTGCGTTGGTTCGAGTGAGCGTTATAGTTGATTTTCGACTTTTCCAGGTAAGTGGTGCTATCTCTTCTAAGAATTTATAAACTCATGTCTTCAAAATGATAAAGATTTGATATTTTTATGAGTTATAAATAAACATAAAAGTTGGATCAGGCATTTACTAAGTTTTGATATTTGAAAATAGTGTGAGAACTTTTTATGAATATATATTCCGTTTGATGAACGGAGTTGAGAAATATTACATGTTTTGGGTTTGTGAAACCATTTCACGAAAAGCTCGACTTTGAGATGATTTATGGAAGGTTATATAGATATTGATTTGTGATAAGTTTTTTGAAAAGTATTTGATTTGAAATTGATTTATTGAGACGGGTCTTGAAATTATTTGAAAATGTTTTATGAAAAGTATTTCTGGCGAATAAGTTGAGTTGCGAAATCTTTTTGTAATATATGAAATGTTTTATGGATTTTGTTTGAGAATTATGGATGGTGTTATTCTGGATTGATGTGGATGCTCAATATCATTGTGAGCCCAGCGAAGGGCTTGTGAGTATGCGCATACTATTCTAGGATATCCTTGTGGGCCGAGCCACCGGCTAATAATAGGTGGAGACCTTGCCGAGGGGAGAATCTTGGTCGCCTCATCACCAAGCATTGTATCGTGACTATGGTTTGATATTGAGCAATGATTGGTCAATGGAATGGACCATTGACATGTAATATGAGTTGGGTCGATGGAATGGACCATCGATGTGTAATTTGAGATTAATCGATGGAATGGACCATCGACGTGTAATTTGAGATTAATCGATGGAATGGACCATCGACGTGTAATTTGAGAATAGTCGATGGAATGAACCATCGGCGTGTAATTTGAGATTAATCGTTGAAATGGACCATCGACGTGTAATTTAAGATTAGTCGTTGGAATGGACCATCGACGTGTAATTTCATTAGATTATTAATGTGTGGTTTGATGAGACTAATCAATGGAATAGACTATTGATACATGTTTTATGAGATTGACCAATGGGTTAGACCATTGGCATTTGCCTATTATTATCTTAAATATTTTTGCTTTGAACATATTGTGTTAAAGTAAGAAATGTTATATTTTGGCCTTGAAGGTTTGTTATATTTCTGGGTTTGGTGTGGTATGAGATTAACCAATGGAATGGACCATTGGCGTATGAATTAATGAGATTGATTAGTGGATTAGTCCATTGATGTTTATTTCGATGTTATTATAAAATGATTATTTTTGCTATAAATATAGCTATGTTGAAGCGTATGTAACTTATTCTTTTTACTATATGTTTTGTTATATCCTAGATTTGAGTTAAAAGAGTTGCGGTTTGGTTTTGTAAATATGCATAGTGGGTGCTCGATCCGCTTAGAAGAGATGCACTACTCACTGAGCCGTGGTTGCTCACCTCTCTATTTTCCAATATTTTTCAGATCCCTCGATTAACGATGAGTAGGTACGAGAGTGATATGGATGTAGGGACTTTTAAGAGTTGGATTTTTGGAGCTTTGAGGCTGCGTCCTTTGAGTGGAAGGCGGCTATGTCATCCCCCATTCTTGTTGATTTTGGGGTGTGACATCTTGTGATATCAGAGCTTAGGTTATGATCTTTTGGGTGTAAATTTTATGGGACATTGTGAGGGTGTGTTAGGTTTAGTGCGTTAGTCTTTGTTATGTATTAGGATGTAGGTCTTTTCTTTTTGGGGTCGAAACTCGTGCAACAATGTTTAAAGTTGTGGAACACCCTGCGGATTCTATGAAGATCACTGTGACTTGAAGGGTCATAATGTAGAGATTGAGTAAAGCCTTGATGTGCCAAGTGTGATAAAGGAGGATGTTATCGTGGCAAAAGTGTTGAGTTTAAGGATAAGAAATGTTAGGCTACGAGTCTTCAATCGAGAGAGAGAGCGACTCGTGGTACCATGCTTTGCTTGTTGGACAATCAATTTTTGAGTGTGCATATAATAGAAGAGTTGGTGGTGAAAACTTCATATCAGGATCGTATATAATCGAGGTCCCTGAAGACAGCACTTGCAAGCTAACTTTTTTTGAAACTCCCCAGGCAATTCTATATATATACAAATAATGAAGTTGCATAATAGATTTGTGTCCGGGGTATAGTGGCATGGCTATCGAAAATGAAGCAACCAAAGACTCAAGAAACAATGAAACTGCCATATCAAGGAGCCTCGAGGTGGCGGCGGCAATGGCAAAGAGCCCTGCTGTGAATGAGAATGAACAGGATTTCAACAAGAGCAAAAGAGATGAGAAAGGGAACTCTATTCCATTCCTCAAGCTATTCTCATTTGCAGATTCTACTGATATGCTATTGATAGTTGTTTGGGTTGATAGGTGCAGTGGAGAATGGCCTTTTCTTTACCACTTATGATCACCTTGTTTGGACAACTGATCAATACGTTTGGCTAGAGCTAGGCTAATAATGATACTGTTGCTCGTGTCTAAGGTTAAAACTTTGCAAATATGGACTTTATGGATTGTTACAGAGAAACTCATTCCTTGAAAAGGAAGTTCTTATGCTGAGATTGTGAAATCTTCAGATTCCTCTTAAGTTTATCTGGTGCTTAGGTGTGGTGCGGCAACATTTCTTTAGGTGTCTTGCTGGATGGTCACCGGCAAGCAACCGGCTGCAAGAATAAGAGGTTTTTATTTGCAAATTATATTGAGACAAGATGTCGCATTCTTTGACAAATAGACTAACACCGGAGAGTTGGCCAGGAGAATGTTATGCAACACAATTCTCATCTAGGATGCTTGGGTGAAAACATGGGAAAGTTCATATAGCTCAGGCCAACATTTGTTGGGGGCTTTGTGATGGCATTTATCAAGGGGTGGCTATTGACCCGGGTTATGCTTTTCATGATTCCTCTGCTAGTGACTGTGACTAGAGTCATGTCCCTCGTCATCTCAAGATGGCATCCCGCGGGTAAAGGCTTATGTAAAGGTAGCAAATTTTGTTGAACAAATAAGTGGTTCAACTAAGACGGTTACATCATTTACCAGGGAGAAACGAGCAATCGCAGATTACAGCAAATTCCTTGTGAATGCATACAAACGAAGTGTCCACCAAAGCCTACTAAATCTTGGAGGAGTCATGCTCATAATTTTTAGTGTTTTTGCTTTGGCAATATGGTACAACACGAAGTTGATGTTAGACAAGAGATATAAAAGGAACGGGGCAACTAATGTGATCATGGCAATATTGATTTGGTTCCATGTCTCTTAGGCAGGCTTCTTCATGCATTAGTGCATTTGCTATTGGTTGAGCTGCTATATAAAAGATGTCTGAGACCATCCGTGGGAAGCCAGAGATCGATTCTTTTGACACTAAGGGAAAGAAACTAGATGAATTCAATGAGATATTAAGTTGGCGGATGTTTGTTTCAGTTACGCAGCCAGGCCCAATGAGCAAACATTCAATGGGTTCTCTCTTAGCATCCCGAGTGGTACAACTGCCACTCTAGTGGGACAAAGCGGAAGTAGGACATCCATAGTGATCAGTTTTTTAGAGAGATTCTACGACCCCCAAGCCAGTGAAGTACTTATCAATCATATTAACTTTAAAGAGTTTCAGCTTAAAAGGATCAAGAGCAAACTCGGGCTTGTAAATTAGAAGCTTGTGTTATTCGTGTGCAGCATCAAGGACAATGTTGTATATGGAAAGGGAGGCACCATACTTGAGATCAAAGCTACTGTAGAACTTGCGAATGGCTTGCCTACAAATAAGGTCAGTTGCTACCCTGTCATGGATTTTCTATGTAAGGAGAAGGGATGAAGAAGTGAGGGAGATGCTGCAGAAAATGATAAGGGCGATAAATTATTACCAAACCAAGATTACTTATGATCGTTTGGTCAATGTGCTTGCCAAGCATGGTCATGGAGACGAGGCTCTTGAATTTTGAGGGAAGCAAAACAGAGAGGTTTCAATCGGCAAAGTGGAACATAGTGCCATAGTTCATTCATTTTGTAAGGAGGGGAATCTAGCAAGGCAAAGGAAATAGTGAACGAGATCATCTTTGAAGGGTTGTATTCCAAATGTGTGACATATACCATTATTATCGTTGGGTTTTGTCGAGTAAGTAAAGTAGATCAAGCTAGAAAGCTGCTTAAGTAGATGGAAATGTATGGCTGCAAACCGAACACTCTACCTTGCATAGCCTTGTTAAGTGGGCTTGGTAGAAGTGATAAGCATTCGGAAGCTAGAAAAGGAAAAAAAAAAAAAAAAGGGGGCCCAAGTTGTAGCAGGATCAAAGCATGGAGTAATTCATGAATTTCTGGTTGGTGGTGAGACGCATCCTCAATGAAAAGATAACGAGAATAGCAAAATCATGTTGGGAGAAGGGCCACTTGGGAGCTCAAGGAAAAAGGCAAGACACGAATACTCTCACTTGTTTGGTAATTAATGTATGTCTAAATTTCGAGGATGAAATTTTTTTAAAGGAGGGGAGAATGTAAAATATGGGTTTTGACCCGGTCAAAAAAAAAAAAAGGTAAAAGCTTCAGGAGAGAGAGAGGAATCGAGAGTTTTCAGGAGAGGGAAAAGAGAAGAGAGAGAGAGAGAGAGGGGGGGGGAAGAAAAGACAAAAAGAAAAAGGAGGAGATAAAAGGGAAAGAGAGAAGGAAAGAAGGGGAGAGAAAGGGACGGCAGAGAGCTCGAACACATAGAGAAAAAGAAAGAGAGAAAAAAGAAGAAGAAGAAGAGAAAAGAAAAAGAGGGGCTTCACGCGTTCTCATCATGGGAGCCTCACCAAGCCACGTTAACTATGTAACGCAACGCTCGATAATCACTCGTGCTCCCCCTTCGTTCAATCGGAGTAATTTTTGACCTAGGGCTTGAAATTCGGAATTTTGGGAAAATTGAGCGGCGAAATATGATTTTTGAGTCGTTGAGCTGCATATTTTTATAGAAATGGTACTTTGGGATGTTGTGAAGCTATAGCATCTTACGGATCATGATTTGAGTTTGCGGTTTGTCCGGAACGGAATTTTGAAGTTGAGGGCGCATTCTGGTACTGTAGCGAACAGTAGCTTCGAGCTTGTTTTTTTGTTGTTTTCCGTACTATTTTGGGGTGGCTGAGTTGGGGTTGTTGTTGTACGTTAAGAGAGCTTTCTAAAGACTATAAGACGGCTTAAAACGGAATTTTATGGAGGAAGTTATGGCGCAACAAAGTTGGCGCATGAGCTGCGCCTAGCGGGAAAACGATGGGTTTTCAATAAATGCGAGCTTTCGTGGCGCATAGGTGTCGTTTTATCGACAAATAGGCCTAGTATAGACAAGTCGTTATGCGAATATCCTTTTTACTCGGCCTTTTGATATTTTTTTTCCGTTAATTGTTAGGAATCCGAGTGCGTTAGTTCGAGTGAGCGTTGTAGTTGATTTTCGACTTTTCCAAGTGAGTGGCGCTACCTCTTCTAAGAATTTATAAGCTCATGTCTTCAAAATGATAAAGATTTGATATTTTTATGAGTTATAAATGAGTATGTTTATTGCATAAAAGTTGGATCGGGCATTTACTAAGTTTTGATGTTTGAAAATAGTGTGAGAACTTTTTATGAATATATATTCCGTTTGATGAACGGAGTTGAGAAATATTATATGTTTTGGGTTTGTGAAACCATTTCACGAAAAGCTCGACTTTGAGATGATTTATGGAAGGTTATATAGATATTGATTTGTGATAAACTTTTTGAAATGTATTTGATTTGAAATTGATTTATTGAGACGGGTCTTAAAATTATTTGAAAATGTTTTATGAAAAGTATTTCTGGCGGATAAGTTGAGTTGCGAAATCTTTTCGTGATATATGAAATGTTTTATGGATTTGGTTTGAGAATTATGGATGGTGTTGTTCTGGATTGATGTAGATGCTCAATATCGTTGTGAGCCCAGCGAGGGGCTTGTGTGTATGCGCATACTATTCTAAGATATTCTTGTGGGCCGAGCCACCGGCTAATAATAGGTGAAGACCTTGCCGAAGGGGGAATCTTGGTCATCTTGTCACCAGGCGTTGTATCGTAACCATGGTTTGATATTGAGCAATGGATTGGTTAATAGAATGGACCATCGACATATAATATGAGTTGAGTCGATGGAATGGACCATCGACATGTAATTTGATATTAGTCGATGGAATGGACCATCGACATGTAATTTGAGATTAGTCGTTGGAATGGACCATCGACGTGTAATTTCATTAGATTATTGATGTGTGGTTTGATGAGATTAATCAATGGAATAGACTATTGATACATATTTTATGAGATTGACCAATGGATTAGACCATTGGCATTTGCCTATTATTATCGTAAATATTTTTGCTTTGAACATATTGTGTTAAAGTAAGAAATGTTATATTTTGACCTTGAAGATTTGTTATATTTCTGGGTTTGGTGTGGTATGAGATTAACCAATGGAATGGACCATTGGCGTGTGAATTAATGAGATTGATTAGTGGATTAGACCATTGATGTTTATTTCGATGTTATTATGAAATGATTATTTTTCTATAAATATAGTTATGTTGAAGCGTATGTAACTTATTCTTTTTACTGTATGTTTTGTTATATCCTAGATTTGAGTTAAAAGAGTTGCGGTTTGTTTTTGTAAATATGCATAGTGGGTGCTCGATCCGCTTAGAAGAGATGCACTACTCACTGAGCCGTGATTGCTCACCCCTCTATTTTCCAATGTTTTTCATATCCCTCGATTAACGATGAGTAGGTACGAGAGTGATATGGATGTGGGCACTTTTAAGAATTGGATTTTGTGAGCTTTGAGGCTGCGTCCTTTGAATGGAAGGACGGCTGTGTCATCCCCCGTTCTTGTTGATTTTGGGGTGTGACATGGAGGTTGCAGAAAAAGGTTGAAACCTTTTTTGGAATTTTCTCTTTTGGACAGTGTAAGTGAAGAGCAGGGGAAGGATCAAGAGAAGCGGTTGTCTTCACTAAAGATAGATAGATAGATAGATAGATAGATAGAGTGATTTGATATATTCGTTTAAGGTAGTTAGCGTTGGAATCCAGCAGCCTGTAGGGCGACTAATTCAGTCCGAGAAAGATATGCAGTGAAGACTACTGCTTCTCTTGGTCCTTCCCCTGCTCTTCACAGATAGAGTGATTTGATATATTCGTTTAAGGTAGTTAGCGTTGGAATCCAGCAACCTATGGGGCGACTAATTCAGTCCCATCGCGGGCCAAAGGACATTTTCGTTTTTACTTTTTAAATTTTTTTTCCTTTTTTTCTTTTCCTTTTCTTTTATCTTTCATCTTTTTCCCTCTTCCCTTCACCGCCCAAGGCGGAGGTCGCCGAACTCAGGTGAGGGCAACCATTGCCCTCACCTGGACTGGCTAGATCAAGGGAGGGTTGCTATCGCCCGCCTAGGCGAGGGTGATCCTTGCTTGATGTTAACAAGGGTAGCTCTCGCTTGAGGCCGGCAACCTCTGCTGACCATCGACTAGGCGTGATGATAGCCGATGGAGGGAAGAGGACAAAGAAAAAGAAAAGGTAAAAATTAAAAAAAAAAATTAAAAAATACTTAGAATTGTTTTGATTAAAATAACCCCTTCTCTGATGGCTGAAATAGTCACCAACGGCCGAAAGTCTTTATTTTAGACGACTTGACCACTTTAAACTCTTTCTTGAGACGATTTGATCAGTTTAAGCCCTTATTTGATATAATATTCACTTGGAGTCCTTATTTAAGAAAATTAGAGCATTTCAAGCCTTTATTCGAAATTTTATCTATTATTTTATTACATTATTCTTGCTTTGTGTCATTATCACATGACATTTATATAACACACACACACACACACACACACATATATATATATATATATATATATATATATATATATATATATATATGTATATATCACATGATATGCATTTGATCGACAAGTATTATTTTAATGATTCGTCACTACTCAATTTTTGTCTATTCTTAATTAAAAAGACATAAAAAGATAAGTTATTCGCCATCTCAATTATGATAGAAACTCTTATAATTAATTTGAAACAAAATTAGGATGGAAAAATAGTAGTTATGTGAATAACATAAATGATGTAAGGCTATTTCGAATACAGCATGTTAGTTTATTTTGAAACTCATCGAGTTTAAAGAATGCAATAATATTACTAACTCAATAGTAAAGAAATTCAGAGGGATCGCATATAACTTAGGTGTAGTTTATGTTGTTGGCCCTCCCCGCCACCTCTCCATCGATGGTGAGGCCATTGATGATGAGGGCGACCTGCCCTCGTGCGGCCAACAACGATGGTCTCAATCGCCGTCCTAGTGAGTGCCAACGTAATTTCTCCCAAAGGATCATTAATGATATTAATCCATAAATAATTAAGAAGTCACCGAATATGTAATTGAAATCAAAGAAGACCTGTATTTTTTTTTTTTTTTTTTAAGTATGGTGCTTCTAAATTATAGCAGTGTGCACACAATTATGTACTTTTGCGATAATTTTTTTACTTAATACAACAACACATCGTAATATGTTGTAATGATGGCATGTTGTTGGTATAATATGTGTGATGTTCACTTGAAAATTTATATATTGAAATGAATGATAAAGGAATAGTGAAAAAATGATGTGTGCTGTTTGGATGATTTTCCCATGAATTTTTCAATCCTTTAATTGACTCTCATGTATATATCATTTTATTATTATTCCTACTCTTTTCATTTTTTGTCCTTTGCATATTGTAAAATATTGCACGGAAAAAAATCATGGGAGAATCAGCTCTGTAGCTAGGGCCATCCTCTTTGTACTTTCTTTCGTATGTATTCCGTCTTCATGTCCATGTAAGTCCTATGCTTTTATACATGTAAATGCCTTGCACTGCAGGGCTTGCAGGATCCTCGTGTGGTAAAATTGCAAGGGAACAACGATTTGTTTAAACAGCGCGAACGATGCTTCTGATTACATTTGCTGAGGGAAATACTTATCGATTGGTTCCATTCGTTTATGTGCTTTCTCTGTTGAGCATTCCTATGACTGAAGAAGAAAAGCATAGCAGATGAAACCGGGGCAATCTTGCCGGCAAAGCTGAAGCAATCATCTCCGACAAGTTAGCCCCAACTGACGACATGTCATTATGCAGATCATCGTATCGCAATTTTGTCACTGGAAAACTGCTGCTTGGACAATGTAGCATGCAGCTAGTGATGCTAGTCATTTACGTCTTTGGTCAAAGGTGATTCCATTTATGAATCAGAAGTTGTAGTGCATAAAGACAGTGATTGAGCTCATTCAAGGTAAAAGAAAAGGGTTGAAGCAGAGGTTTTAATGTGGATATCAGCTGTTAATATTTCTACGGCCCGTGCCTTGTCATTCTTCGTTAGAACTGGTAAGATGTCCGAAAATCATTCGTGACTTTCCAGAATTTCTTTTAAAAAAAAAATTTGGTGTCTGTTAGCTTTTTCTGCTTATCCTCCCTGTCATTTAGATCTTCATTTCAGTATGGGAATGTTAGAGCAGATGCTGGTAACTTTTCTCAAGATGAGAGGGAGAGGAACAAAAAGTGGCCGTTGATTTAAATCTTTTATCCTGAGCACTCCAATTTAACACGAGAGTTGATGGTTCAAACTAAGTGCATGCATCATATGTGCCATCAGAATTGTACCATGATCTTTTCCATGAATCAATCCAATCTCCCTGTTCCTCCACATTGCAGTATCAATTCCTAGCTTGAAGGCCTGAGACATGTATCGCATCGTTTATCGAACAACTTGAAGATGGGGACGTTAGGTGCTGGCAGCTTCTGGAGAACTCGAGGAGAAACTTTTGAAGGAAATAGCTATTTAATTAAATGAGACACAAGCATTGGAGAAGAGAAGCTGTGAAATTCAAGACGAACTTTACAACTGAATTACAAACAAAAAACCAACCTGCTTGGTTTATATCCCTTTCTCACGCAGCTCAGCTCAAACATGGAAAATGAGAAAAAAAAAAAAAGTACATCAAGAGCATTCTGAAGTAGCCAGAGCTTGTATCCAACAGCAACTGATGCTCAATAGGACAGGCAGCTGTCAGTTTCATCTGATTCCAGCTAACGGCCGAATCATGCAATGAATGCAGGGTCGAGGTTCTTGTACGGTGTAAATTCTTTGAGCCTCTCAAAGTACGATATCTGGAGACCATTCTCCTGAGCAATCGGGGATCGCACCACCCAAAAGCGATTTCCCTGCGCTCCAGTGACTGTAAGAGTTGTATCCTCGTTGGCCAAATTAGCTAGCACAATCATTGCGTCTGGCTCAGAAGCGGACGATGTATTGACACGGAAAATATGACTTAAGTGTCCCGCGTTGATGCCTCCATTACGTAGCCTGAAGTTACTGACGAAAGTCAAAAATATTACCTTGAATCTTTGGAGTTCCTGGGGGGAGGACAAACGAAACACTCGCTTTTCTTTTTATAAAGATACGAAGGGAGAATGTCATCAGGCACGTCATGGAACTCACAGAAAGCAGCATTTGCTCGAAATATTTCGGAATCTGGGATTTCCCCTTCAAGCTTCTCAACAGAGCATCGCACGTTTTGTTTACAGGTGCAGCCACAAGAATCCTCTGGGGTCTCCAGAGTGCCGGTATACTTGCAACACAGCATCCCTAACCACTACTCCGGCCCTTGATAGGCCTCAACCGTATGTCCAAAGAGGACCCTCCACGAGAAATGGTGCTGAACCCTTGAGAGTTAGAATCTGACGGATTGGGGATCTTTGCTCCGAGTCAAGCCCGTTAATTGAAGAACTGAGAGATGGTAAGTCAAACAAATCACGTCTGAATGTACATTCGGGGAAAATGAAGTTGCGGAATGAAGGATCGGTGGCGGCTTCCACTGCTTGATGAGCTCTCTTCAAGCAAACTCTATTGAAAGAAAACCTGATGTTGTATCTGCTGCTTGAATGATGCTGGGAGTGAAAATCATCTCCATACTCTGCTAAGATGACAGACCTCTTCTTCGCTCGCTATACAAGTCCCTGATTTACGATAAAGATGATTAATACTGGGAAGAAGTACAAGCAAACTCAACTGAAGGTTTTATGCATCAAACGGAAGTAATTAAGTGAGATTGCTGCGAGACTCTGCAAAAAAGAGCAAAGGAAGAGTCTGCATCTGTTTCCTATAGATGGCAACCATACAAACTAAATGCCTTCTCTCTAGTAATACAAGCACTCCTTTTCCATTCCCTCGAATTTGGCATGTTGCATAATCAATTCGACATATAAAGTAACCAGATTTTTGTCAAATTCTGAAAAGAACACTTTCTAATAGAGGCATGGGTGTGTGTTTGCATGCGCAAGGACGGGTTTTGCACGTGTACATTCTTATGCTTGTCAGTGTGGGCATGCATCTGCGCAGATACTAGCGTAGACATCTGTAGGCCCTCATGGATGCCGCGGCACTTCACACCGAAACAAGATTTCTAGCAATCATATCATAATCAAGTGATGCCAAGTGAAGACCGCTGTATTTTTAAGCAGTCAATTACTAAACTTGACCGATGCTTTGGTGATCAGAAAAATTTCACCGATGATCGAACAAATGGAGCCACCATATGCGCGTTCAACTTTCATCAAAAGTAAATCAATGAAGAAACAGCAGATGCAAAAGCACAATCAGCAAGCAGATGGAAGATGAAATATGACATTTTTAAACAGAGCACAATACTAACATCGTATTTTAATCTTGAATGTACTTGAAAAGACTAACCTGAAACTGTGTATCTCTCTTGTCCAGGGGCTTTGCAAAAACAAAATCCCTTGATAGAATGAAGGGTCGACGCTCAGGTTTAGATTCCATCTTGAATTCAACAAAAGTGACACGAATTTTCTTCCCGGAGAAATCATTGTCCCATACACTCTTGTTGATAGTCAATTGATGCAGCTCGTAAGTGACATCCTTCAGAATGAAATCAGTCCATTTCCGATTCAAATACAAGAATTGTTAGACCATCGTAAAAACGAACTTTGCTAAGAAGACGGTACTGTTTTTTGTAATTAATGACGATGCAATTCTGTCCGTATATTTGTTTTGCAAGTTCACGGCAACTGGTTAATCTTGTGCAAGAATTTAAATATAATTTTGTAAGATACACACACCTTTAATTACTTCTAAAGTGGAAGCCAAAGAAAGTATGACCAAAAAAAAAAAAAAAAAAAGCCAAAGAAAGAAAAGGACGACAGCACAGTAATATTTTTTTTTCTAATTAGATATTACGTTAAAACAATATATAAAAAATACTAATGCCATTGCCTAGTCACTGTTAACTAGCGGTGTGGTGCTACCGTGGAGTCTTACCTTGCTTTTTCAACAAATATAAAACAGAACAAATGTAAAAAAAGAAAACACCTGGTCACATATCCCTTGGGGGCACTCAAGAGAATTTAAATGATTTTCACTCACTTGGAAATTGGATCAGATTGGTTACCATAGGTATTCTCAAAATATAATATGTAATTAAGGAAGAAATAATTATTCTTCTTATTATTGTTTTGTTTTAAAGAAAATTACTTTGCTAAAAAATTAACTTCTAATTTATAAGAATCGACGTAGGGTTAGGTGTCATGTGGTCATGTGTTATTGAATTATTCCATTTTAACTTTATTTTTTGACTCATGACATCCTAAGATTGATTTTGTAATTTGTTAAGTCCTCGCACATCTTTGTATATGAGATTCAAATGAACAGATAATTTTTTTGTTTACTAATTCATTATACATATTTAGGTCATTTTTTTCTTAAATTGTTATCACACATTACCAATATCTTTTATCCTAATTGTAGTCACTCAAGAATCCTTTTGGAGCGACTTGATTTGAGCAAAAAGAATGAGAAGCCATTCAAAAGCACAATAATTTCATTATTAGTCTCAAAGCCAATATTTATTGTGTTTTTTTCCATGTTAAAAAAAAAAAAAAAAAGCTTAGATTGATCTTTCGAATGACTAACTATTTTTTTTTTTTTTTTTTTGGCTAGGGATTATATTATTCTGCTTGCGAGTATCTATATTTTGGTATTCCATTTATTTTAAAATTTTGTGTTTTCTATGTTATTTTTCTTTTTTCTTATGAAGGAATCTTATGGGATTTTAATGTAAGATTTTCCAATTTTAATTTTTTTGAAGGAAACCAGTTAAACAGGTTAACAAGTTTCCTTAAAAAAAAGGGGGAAAATCTCAAATAAAGACCCAAAGTGAGCCTACTTTCTCAAATAAGGATCTGAAGTGGCTAACAAGTCTCAAATAAGGACCTGAACCCGCCCGCCGGCGAGCATGTGACATTTCCGATGGCTGGGATATGGGCAATTTTGTCCACAAAAAATATAGATAGAAATTAACAAACCCTAAAAACAAAACCCCCCCAAACTCTTCACCTTATTTTGACCTAAAAAAAACTCTTCACGTTCTCTTCATCTTCTCCGTTCTTTGTCCTCTCTCGCTTGGAGCACCGAAATTTTCTATTGATGGAACACAAATTGAAACACAACAAGAAACCCTACATTTGTTTCTTCACATCTTCTTCTTTTGTTTTCAGTCTCCGTTTCTTTCCAACGAAGAAGACAAATTTCGAGTAAAGCCACCTTTTCGTTATTGAGACACTCATGTGTAACACGAGGGCCTCGATTCTTCATTATCTTCTCCTAGGTTCGCCATACACTTTGATTCACACTCTCGTTCAATCGAGGTTAGTTTCGTTCAAATTGGTGCAATCGATCCTTCATTCGTTCAAAGTGGTTGTAACTTGTTGAAGCAACATGTCGACAAGGCACGGGCATGTGGTCGAATATCACACAGATGGCAGCGAGGATGGTGATGGTAGGACGAATTCTTTTGTTTTATGGTGTTCTTTTTGCTTGTTTTGTTGGATTTCTGAGTTAATGTCTCCTTTGTCCGAAAAATGCATATGAGTTGTGTCCACTATGGATTTTTAATTAGATATTACTGCAGTTGGGGTCCTACATGTTGTGATGGTGGTCCCTGTTTTGCAATTTTTTAATACTCTCTTTTTTTTTTTTTTTTTTGGTTTATATTTTGTCGGTTGATGGTCGGAGCTCACGGCCTGTCATGGAATTTAAAAGCCCACATAGATTCTCATAGGGAAAGTAGATAGACATTTAAAAAAAAAAAAAAAAAGCTATAATTACTCTGATATGGGTTCTCTGATGGAAAGTATTTAGAGGAGGAAATTTGGTGGAAGCACGTTGAGACAAAATCAATTTGAGTCTACATGCGCATGAGTTTACAGTCAGAGCATGGGGGCATCTTGTTTCCAATAATTTTTGTGCACACTAGTTATTAGGAACTGTAGGTGTCTTGTTTTCTGCAGTTTTTGTGCACTATAATGGACGTAACTTCTAAAGTAGCAATTTGTTAGATTACTTGTTAGAAGTTCTTCTTCCCAAGTTATTAATATGAAGACTATTTAATCTTTGTGTCAAGATGCATCGTAGATCCTGCTAGTTATCATTCCACAATTACTTAGTAAATTTGCAATTAAGTCTTCTTGATAGGATTGCGTTTCAGCCTTGTTTGTTGAACAAGAAAGAGAGAATCCAAACAAAAGTTGAGTCGACCAAACTTAGTAGCCGTTTCCATAATTTTCAAGCCGATAACATATGAGCCTAAGAAATGCTTTGAATGGGATTAGTTTTCTTTTCCTTATGGTATATATCTCTAAGTTTGGTTCTTGGGCCACCACGGTTGGCTCGCCTAAGGAGAAAGTTATGGCGACATCGAAAACATTTTAACTCCATGATGCACAATATTTTGACAAACGGTATCCAATAAAAGTGTGGCATATAGTCACTAGTGTGCCTAGTTTTCTTTCATTAATCAAAGCATTGTACAATTTTATTGCAATTGTTTACTATTTTTGTTTTGTTTTTTCTCAGTGTACGTTTTGCATGGAAATATATTGACTTTATTTTTGCTTCATTTTGCACCAGTTGAGGGATGTGAAGAACTAAACTATTCAATGTATGATGGTGGGTATGATGGCGTTGCTAGAGAAGATGGGTTCGCCTTTGTTGATCTTGACGAGTTATACATAAGAAATGTAAGTTGTGCTGACGGTGATGGTTCAATGGAGAGGGATATGGAGGTTGGAGACATCGGTTAGTACGTAGATGTGTTAGCTGACAATCTAGATTTCTTGAATATGAATGGCGAAAATGAGTATACACATCCCGAGTTTAATGCTGAGGTTGATATGGAAAATCCTGTCTTCAAGTTAGGAATGTGCTTTAGTAATGCTAAGGAGTTTAGAAAGGCCGTTAGGAACCATGCCATAAAAAATGGGAGAAAGGTGAGGTTTGTTAAGAATACACCTAATAAATTGAGGGCAGTGTGTTCTGATGGTTGTGATTGGCTTATATATGCTTCCAAAGTGCAAAGGGAGCATACTTTACAAGTCAAAACCTTTAACCCCATACATACATGTAATAGAGCTCTACATGTTCCTGAAATAAGCACTAAATGGTTAGCAAACAAGTATTGTGATAGGTTAAGAAACAATCCTACATGGCCAGGTGCTTCAATTATAAAATAATGGAGTCGTAGAATGTTTTAAAGTAGTTGAGGACAATGGTTTATAGAGCTAGGGCAACGGCAATGAGTATGATCACTGGAAATGAGGAAGAGCAATTTTGGATGCTCAAGAGCTATTGTCAAGCTCTTCTTGATGCCAACCCGGGATTCACGTGTATAATCAAAACTGAGCAATATCAAGACCAATGCAAGTTTAAGATAGTCTATATTTGTCTGGATGCATTAAGGAGGGGCTTTGTAGAAGAATGTAGGCAGTTTATGGGTTTTGATGGTTGCCATTTATCATCAGGCTACAAAGGTATACTTCTAGCAGCAATGGGCATAGATGGCAACAATCAAATGTATCCCTTTGCATGGGCAGTTGTCGTACAAGAAACATACAAGACATGGCATTGGTTTATTAGTTTGATTGCAGAAGACTTGGGGATTACCGACCCTGAAAATTCAAAGTACTGGACTTTCTTGTGTGACAAACAGAAGGGATTGGTACAAGCACTAGCAAATCTAATGCCTGAAGCAGAACATAGATTTTGCTTAAGGCATCTTCATGAAAACTTCAAGCTGCATCACAGAGGGGTAGAACTTAAAAAGCTCCTTTGGAAGGCTGCCATGGCAACTAGGGTATGTGATTTTGACTTGGCAATGGAAGAGCTGAAGGCAATTAATAAGAAAACTTATGAATGGTTGTCTCAAAGGCCTCCGGTGCAATGGCGCAAGTCCTACTTCAAGACAAGCTCAAAATGTGATATTTCCTTGAACAACTGGTGTGAAAGTTCCAACAAAAACATCATTGACGCAAGGGACAAACCTATCATCACAATGCTTGAAGCTATAAGAGTGCAGCTCATGGAAAGATTCTATAAGCAAAGAGATGGGATGGCTAAGTACACTGGTGTGATATGTCCTAATATCCAAAAGATATTAGATCTACAAAAACAATTTTCAGCATCATGGATTTATAGCTGGAATGGGGAGGATGAATTTGAATTGAGTGGCCCATACGGTGACAAGAGAGTTGTTAAAATTAGGCATAGATCTTGTAGTTGTAGAAGATGGGACATCAGCGGAATCCCTTGCTATCATGTTGTGGCAGCTCTTATATACATGAGAGAAGAGCCTGAAAAATGGGTTCACACAAGTTTTAGTAAGGAAACATTCATGCAAACTTATACCCATGTTGTGCATATTGTAGATTCTATGGACACATGGCCTGCTAGAGAGCCATTACTTCCACCAGATGTGCCCAAGCAAGTTGGCAGAAAGAAGAAACAAAGAACAAAATCAGTGAATGAAACAACTAATAAAAATTTGAAGAGAAGAAAGAAGAAAGTTGTGCAAGAGCCCGGGGGAACAAAGTTGAAGAGAAAATACTACAATCACTTGTGGGAAATGTGGCAGCATAGGCCATAACAGGTATCATTGCAATAATCCATCAATAGTATTGATGGCAGCGGCAACGACAACAGTAGCATCAGCATCTTCAGCCCCTTTAGCCCTATCAGAATCACAACTTGAGATAGTTGAATTTCTTGCTTCAACTTTTGGTAACATCTCAAGCTCGTCGACATCTATAGGAAGGACAAAGATGCAGGTATCTATTTGCCCTTGACTTTGTCCTAGAAGTGTTCTTATTTGCACTTTACTTCTTTTGAATAATTAATTTATTTTTTGATTTAATCGTAGGTAAAAAGGAGGATGTAAGGATCTCAACTTGAAAGTGGTGGAAGACGAGCAATTTTTTTTGGAGAAACGCAAGACCAACAACAAATTTATCTTCTTGTTAGTTGATGTGGATGAGTCTATTTTGGTCTATTATGGAGCATTTTAAAGTATAAATATGTATAGGTCTACTTCATTAGGAAGATTTCTTTTGTGGTATATTTCTTTTTTCCATCATACAGGCCGTGTTTCGTGGTCTTCAAGGAAGACCACACATCCACACAATAGCTGGTTTGGTTGTTGTGTTGAAGAAGGTTTGCTTTTCTCTGATCTAGGTCCTGCATTGTTATGGTATTTTTCAGTTTGCACAAGTACCCTTTAATGCCCATTGACTTGATCAATGCTTTGAACAAATGGTTGCTATTGGCTGCTCTTGAACTTGTTTGCTATACATTCTCAGGCTGAATCATGCCATCTAAATTACATTATGAAATACGTCTTCTGTTGTATGATGTCTCATATTGTAACTCATCTGAGAAGAATCGTCTGTCATACTACAGAACAGATTGAGTTGCTGCTCCCTTAATGAATAGACTAAATCGTTGACCGTGTAGTTGATGTTTTATTTCTCAAGTTTATTTATTTTTTTGGGCCATCACTTTTGAAGCTGGAGGGTTACCCCACTATTACTGCCGTGTCCTCTCATCCGATGGTCCTATGTAGATTTTGAGACCCTCTCAATTGATGATTTGTGTTTTGACCAACAAAGAAATTGATGATTTGTGCCCTCTTGTAATGGTACTTTCCTTTTTAATCTCGTATATATTTCTCTTTCACAGGTTAGTCTCGTGGTTGATGTATCTAAGTTTTATGTTCCTAATATCTATGATGCTTTTACCCTTTGCTGCATATCTATCAATTTGATAGAATTATGGAATCCGTTGATATCATTTGACTCCATTTAGCGCACTGGAAGCATGACTTCCTTGTCGCTTGAACTTTGGCTAAACTGGGTTCCCAAACTCAAATTGAAGTAGTACCCATGGCTATGTTTTTCCAAGTTAGAAATACCATTATGTTCTTAGAGAATCAGTCAAAGCTCATCAATCCATGGACGCGAGTTTCTCTGCCCACTGAACTTGATCTATCAATGGCCATTTAGACATCACGTCCAAATGCTTTAGACAGCATAATTTTGTACCTTTTTCATTTTTTTCGTACACCCCTTGCATCATGTATGAAATCAAAGCCTTGCATGATAATCATTTAATTGTAGAAGATAGACTATGTCACTAGACTGGGCTGTTTCGGGGAATCTTTTGATATTAATGCTTCATCAACTTATTATATAAGACTCATCACCATAGCAGAAATAAACTTCTCTGTCCATTGAAGCCCAAGAAATGCAGGTGTATAACTTGAGTTTCTCAGTTAACATGTTCCATAGTGCAATAAAGAAAGAATTTCAAATTTCCATCTTTACGGTATCCTTTTTAGTTTCAGATAGGGAGATCACGATACAGACTTTCTTGACATCGAAATTTGTATCTGCAGCCACACTTCTACATTATAATTGATTTTGTACCACACTAATCCATGATTCATCCCTCAGTTCTTGTACTTCATTGCTATTTTCTCAAACTTGATTGTAGGAAATTGCTTTGCATACTCCTCGACATCGTGGTGAAGTTTAGGACCCGATTGTAGCAATCTCTAATTGAAAGTGAGGGGAAGACTGCATTGTGGCCAGGAAGTCCTTCAACTTTGTTCTTGCTAGACAAAAAATTTTAACATCGAATAAAGAAAGCATGAACAAAAAAGAGGAAGTAGTAGAGAAAAAGCATTAAGCATGCTTGAATGCATGAGGTGATTTGAACCATCTATAATTGGCAGAGAAAAAAAAAAGAATTTGGTAGAACCATTCACCTTTGGTTACGACCTTGATTTTCACTACCCAACTGACGACAGCATCAAAGAACTCAGCTACTTCCACAAAGTCCTCTTCAACAAGAAAGCAACAAGATGGACAAATTCATAAGTAACCAACATAAAAACCTTGAACCTGAAAGCACAATCTAGTCCATAAGAAGCCTCTACCGTCAGGAGCCATGGCAGATACATCTCCTATAACGCAGTAATATGAACAAACTCCGTCACCTTTTCAACTCTGGAACCATCAATTCCCTGCAAAGATTTGAAAGCAAAAGAGAGGGATAAATTGGTTCCTATTTTTGATGGTAAACGGTAGTACAATTAAAGTGCCTGCATTACCTACAAGTAAATGGTAGATGAACTATAAGATTTGTCTAAGTTCTTCAAGGTATATTTAGCAGACTCGTAGAAAGGAGAGAATGTGAAGTTTTTGCATTACCTTTTTCTTCAAGTTCACTAAAACCGAATGATTTTCAGTCCCCCCGGAAACAAGTTCAATAAAAAAAGGTAACAGAGGTAAGAAAGTAATACAGAGTATTCCACAAACATCTCAATCTCGAACACAATTAGAATCCACTTCCACAAACCCAACCAAGAGACAAAGAACATCTCCATCTTGAGTACCCACATCTCGGGCACAATTCGAATTCACGTCCACGGACCCAACCCTGAGACAAAGAACATCTCCATCTCGAGTACCCACATCTCGGGCACAATTCGAATCCACTTCCACGGACCCAACTGAGAGAGAGAGAGAGAGAGAGAGAGAGAGAGAGAGAAGGAGGGAGGGAGGGAGCGCACATACCTTTGGAACTCAGGGAGCTAGGGATCTTGCTCCATTAATAGAGAATTTGGATTCTCCAAAGGAGAGGGGACAAAAAACGTAAAAGATGAAGAGTAGAAGAAGAAGAACGTGAAGAATTTGGGGGTTTTGTTTTTAGGGTTTGTTAATTTCTATCTATATTTTTTTGGGACAAAATTTCCCATATTCCGGCCACCGGAAATGTCACATGCTCGCCGGCCGGCGGGTTCAGGTCCTTATTCGAGACTTGTTAGCCATTTCGGGTCCTTATTTGGAACAATAATCACTTCGGGTCCTTATTTGAGAAAGTAGGCTCACTTTGGGTCCTTATTTGAGATTTTCCCAAAAAAAAAATTGTGGTGGAGAACCCACCGTTAGAATTTGGAATCTAATGGCACCGTTACCCAATCTTTTCCCCATAAAAAACATATCTTGAATTATTAACCGGGGGACACCAACATCTACTAAAACTCTTGTTATGGTCACCTTAAAATGAATCAGTCTACAATATATGATGCTTCACAGTAGTAAAAGTACTCGAATTCCTACTTCATCGGAGACTCTTGCATTTTTAACCAAAGTTCCATCTCCAAAGCAGGTCATTTCATCGTTGCAGAAAATCGCAGGCATGGTGATTTGGTATGAGCGCATGACAACTCTGTCATTGTCCATCAACAAGTTGGTTCTATCAACCTCCAAGTTCAAATATGTAAGTGACATGATGACAGAAACAACAGCAATTAAACTTTTCATGCCATTGCACTACATTTCATAGCAAATCCCCAGTAAGACCTAGATCCTCAAGGCTCGTCTAAAGTCACCTTCCGATTTAACCTTTAGTTTTTTATACCCCTTTTAACATTCGTCCTCAGAATCACATCTCCTCATTAGAGCATTGAAGGTAACTTTTGTACATTTCTAAATAAGCTGAAACGAGCTTTCCTCATAATCAGGAATGCACAATGAAGCAGACAAGTTGTCCACATTCTACCTCTAAGGGTCTGCATAGTAATGTTTCTATTTTTCCTAATTTCTATTCTTTTGTTCTCCGGAACAAAAAAAAAATAGAAATCCGTTTGGTAACATCAACTTATTTGTCTATTCCTCGGAATAGAAAAGTAGCTGGGGAATAGTTTTGTAATAGAAAAAATAAGTAAAAAAAAAAAGTTATTTCTTGTTCCCGAGAACAAAAACAAGAAATAGCTTTTGTTTTAGAGAAGCCCTAAGGTCTATTCTCTCTTGTCCATTTTCAGTTCACACCCGAAGGTCTCTTCTTAGCTTACCTGCACCTTTGTCCACTTGCCTCTCTCCGATCTCATCACCTTCAATCGCCTCTCTCCCATCCCACCGCCTCCAGTCCCGTCGCCTCCGGTTGCCTCTCTCCGAGCTTGTCGCTGCCTCCCTATGGTCACTTTGCTTTGGTCGCGTCGCCTTCGGCTAGGTCGCCTCGCTCTAGTGCCATCGCCTCCGGTCGCTTCGCTTCAATTGCGTCACCTCCGGTCCTATCACCTCTAGTCTTGTTGCCTCTGATTGCCTTTCTCCGGTTTCGTTGCCTCTAGTCCTATCGCCTTCGGTCGCCTCTCTTTGGTCGTAACGCCTATAGTCGCTTTGCTTCGATCGCGTCGCCTCTCTCCAATCCCATCGCCTCTCTCCATTTATCGCTTAATCTATAGTGAAATTTGTTATTGCTCTCCCTGTATACAGAGGTCACTACGATCAAACCACTTAAATTTATTGTTCGATCTATTTTCTTTATTCTATCTATTTTATTATTCGATTGCTTGCTTTCCACAACAATTGGTATTAAAGCTAGACTTGGCTGAGTAAAAGTAAATCGATTGCAACAAAATAAGGAAAAGTCAGAGTTGATAGATTTGATGGGAATAATTTTAGTTTCTAGAAGATGTAGATTGAGGATTATCTCTATCGGATAAAACTACACTTGCCCCTGTTTAGGGAGAAGCTAGAGACAATGGAGCAAGCTAATTGGGAATTGCTAAATAGACGAGCTATGGGTGTTATTCAGCTAACGTTGGCTCGTAATGTGCGTTTAACATCATGAAGGAGAAGACCACTGCAGTTTTAATGAAAGCCTTATTGGATATGTACGATAAGCCCTCTATGATCAACAAGAACTTTTGATGTGACGTATATTTAATTTGAAGATAAGCAAAGGTGCATCAGTTGCAAATCATATTAATGAATTCAATGTGATCGTTAGTCAATTGAGTTCAGTTGAGATTGACTTTGAAAATGAAATACATGCTTTGATTATGTTATTCTCATTGTCCGATAGTTGGTATACTACCGTTGTTATTGTAAATAGTTCCTCTAGGTCAACAAATTTGACATTTCATGGGGTTCATGATTTGATTATGAGTGAGAACATCCTTAAAAGAGAATTTGATGAACATATATATGCTGCTTTAGTACGCAAAAATAGAGGAAAAATTAGTATACGTGTTAGCAAGGGTAGTATAAACATGAACAGAATTAGTCAATCTAAGACTGGTGGTGCTGTTTATTGGAGTTTTGGCAAGAGGGGCCATCTTAGAATAAATTGCCTTAAGTTGAAGAATGAGAAGGATAAGTGAATTATAGTTAATTCTATAGATAATGTTGCAGTTGTAACTGATGGTAATTTGGATAGTATTGATTTTGTCTTGTCTATCACTGATTATTCATCATTTGATGGATGGATTATGGATTATGGATTAAAATTGTTCTAGTTAGGGAACAACACAAAGTGTGATGTTGTAGGTGTTGGCAATATTAGAGTCAAAATACATGATGGTATCGTAAGAACATTGATTGGAGTAAGGCATGTTCCAAAGTTAAAGAAAAACTTAATTTCTTGGAATACCCTAGATTTAGCTGGATGTCAGTATGCTTCATAATGTAGAGTTCTGAAAGTTGTTTGAGATGCATTGGTGATAATGAAAGGAATCAAGCTCAGTGGCCTATATGAGCTTCAAGGTGAGATAATGATAAATTTCACCCCAGAGACGTTGGATGCATTTATTCGAGAATATGAATTGTAGCATATGCATTTGGGACACATTAGCGAGAGAAGCCTAGATATTTTAAATGAAAGAAAACTGTAAAGTGGTTATGTTGTTAATGAACTAAATGTATGCAGGTGCTGTGATTTAGATCAATGGTGGAAAGTGCACTTTAGTATAACTCCCTTTGGTCGTGCGGAATCACTCGCGAACCGACTATGTACTTCCGTCGAATCAATTTATATCCATTTACTAATTGACTTATAATAGTGTAGTATTGACCTCTTGTTGATCCTTATGGTCGAGCAGTCAATCCTTGATCAAATTCTCTGATCTTTCGTGTTTTAATCATTTACGGCTTCACCCAATAGATTAGTTAACTCGTGAGTGATCAGTTCAGAGTAAAATAACCATAAGTGTGTCAATGAAATAACAATTTCATATATTTCGAAATATGGCCAAATTTCGAGACATCACAACATTTGTGGCAGCCTGTCATTACAACCAATCTCCTACTGCAATGACAGCCTTCTACCATGATGACAACCTCCTACATGTAGCTTGTATTCTAGGCATGACAACCCACGATAGGTAAGCAACCAAGTCAATGTTAACTAGATCTCTCTTCAGTACATTGAATTGCAATGACGTTTTTCGATTAATTTTTTTTATCTAAACTGAAGTTGACTTCTATGCACCTTGAGTTTGAGAGGGATGTTAGAAACAATTAAATATCCAATGTTAGAGTTAATTGTGATATATCTCTTGATTTTTTTTTTTTTATCTTAGGATTGTGTATATTTTTCCCTTTGATCGTGCATATCTTTGATTGATATGTTATCCTAGATAATCATCTAATATAGTTTATCAATAGGCTCACTGCTCTTCTTTTATACACATCAAATATACTGAAATTTCACAATTCTCTATTCCGCTTGTTTCTTATCTTTTTTGAGATTTTCTAACCATTTTTTCTTTTATAAAAGTAAAATAGTAAAATATGATCTCTTGCATATGAGAACCTTTTTTTCTTTTGCCTTTTGTTCTGATGAGTTGCAAGAAGAAGAACCGAAGAACCGTTTTAGCATAAGCCTTGGTGCAATTTACTTAGAGAGGGAGATGATGTATGTACTTTTCAACAGTTAGACTTCATGGGAATAAATAAGCACACGCATGACCTGAACCTATTGGCTGGCGAGAGGAAACTAGGTCCGGCGGATGGGTACGAAACCCAACAACAGCGGAAATAATAAGCTCGGCTTCATCGCAACCTAGCCCATGGGCATCGGTCACCGCGGCAGTGAGGTTGAAACACGAGAGGCAAGAAAATATTGCATCATCTTTAGATCATTCCAATCAAGCCTATTTGAAATATTAGTTTTGCGAGTATTGCCAGACGACCCATTTCATTAATGGTCGAAATAGTTTTGGTACAATTCATGTAATAACATCCCGAAAGAGACAGAGGCGAGATCGGATCCCATTAAAATGGATAAATAAACGACCATCTTATTCCAAGAAAAGACTAGTTCTACGGTGAGGTGCATCAGCATCCAAATCGATACCATCGCGCGCAGGTTATATTAAACGAAACTAAACGGAAGCATGAAAGACCAAACGCGAATCGCCCGGCGACGGTAAATGTCTTCATCAGGTCTCCCCCGAAACGGACTGAAAGCGAAGAAGAATCAACAAGGTGGCATGTCGGGTGGCGGCGACAGCAAGTGGGTGCTCGGGGGAACTCCATTCCTCACGATGAACGCCGTGTCCATGCCCCACGTCAGGTGCCGCTCTATGTGGCAGTGCATGAACCACACTCCTGCCCATTTTTGTCACAATCAGTACCAGTAATTTTCTGTCTACGCAATAGATATCTGTATAAATGGCTTTGTATGACATTAATTTAAGCGTAGGTTAAAAGACAAGCACAGAAAAGAATATAGGGCCAAGATAATACCAATAAATATTAACACAAATAAAGCGTCTATGTCAAACATTAGTTCAAACTCACCAGGATTGTCCGCCCTAAATCTGATCGCAGCCCACCCGTTCTTCGGCACCGCAATGGTGTTCTGCAAAGGTGGATCCACTAGATTATAATTCAAGGGATCCTTCTTGATGTCGAAGTTCCCAAGTCCCCAACCAACGACATAAAAGCTATATCCATGCAGATGCATCGGGTGATCGGTTCCAGCCTCCAAGTTCGTCCCCTGAAAAACGAGCTCCACGGTTGAGTTATACTTCAGTACCTTCACCTCCGTCCCGTGTTACGAAATTGCACGTTGATTCCAAAAAAATAACACTCGCAAACAATTCACCAAACAAAATATAATAATAAAATAACAGAATCAGAAGAACACGCCAGAAAATTTGTTAACGAAGTTCACCCAAACCTAGGCTATGTCTCCACACAGAGGCACTCTGTGAATCCACTAGACTTCGAAAAAAGTTGGAATACAATGATGATCTTCTCTCAATATCAGGGCACAAAGAGATTGAGAACTCTCATAAAAAAAAAACTCACTTTTTTTTTCTCTCTTTTTCTTGCCTCTCTATTTTCTTTTTCAGTGTCTTTTTGGGTAGCGTCTTGCCATCACTAATATAAAGATATCACTTTTAACCTAAAAGCAAATCTGATAAAAAAGACAAAAAAGCCCCTAAAAAAATTTGGCTTGATCTATAACAATCTCCCACTTGAAGACAAATATACCCAAGCACCAAGCAACTTTGCATCCATCTTCTTCAAAAACTAGTAGTTGAAAAACTTGTGCCTCTGCGATACTCCTCATCAATCAACATGGAGTAATACCAATGGTAGTAGTACAGAAAATATGCTTCTCTCTATCTATTACCTTGGTCAACATGTCAGCTGGATTCTTCGAGCCATCAATCTTCTGTAGCTTTAACTCATTATCTTTCAATGCTGACTTGATAAAGTGATAACGCTTCTTGATATGTCTAATCCTTGAGTGATAAGCTGCATTCTTTACTAAGTGCATTGCACTTTGACTATCATTCCACAGTGTACTAACTGGCTATTTTCGATGTAGCTCCTCCATATAATCTTGTAACCACATGATTTCCTTGGAGGCTTTTGTGATCGTCACGTATTCTACCTCTGTCGTCGATAAAGCCACTATTTTTTGTAGTTGAGATCCCCAACTTACTGTTGTACCTACAACTGTAAAAATATATCCAGTGGTACTTTTACCACTATCTCGATCACCCAAATGATCTGCATCTACATAACCCTGCAACTCTAGAGATGTACCACCATAACAAAGTGAGTAATTGAAAGTACTTGCAAAATATCTTAATATCCATTTCACTACTGTCACGACCCGATCCTCCGAACGCGTGCCCATCCCTCAACGGTCGATTAAATAACGACGTCCCAGGACGCATCGCCGACTCATTCATTTTAATGCACATGCGGAAGCGAATTACTAATCCCCTGACAATAATAAACGTGGGAGGAAATGAGATAAGGTAGGGCCCCCATTCTCTCTGAAATGATGACATCCGTATAGTAGGGTTCACTACTGCGTGGACCACCGCGGGTGCCCCGAGCCAGGCGGCCGCTCGCCATTGCTCAAACCATCAGTCGCGGCTGCCGACCCGGGCCGAGACCTGCCTCTCCCCTGCGCGTCTTCGGTTGCAGCGTGCAGCCCATTGTCCCCGTCATCTTCGGCTTCGCCGTGGGCTCCCTTTGGAGCCCGGCCGCCGATAGCACCAGTGGACCTCGGCCAGATCTACTCAGCCGGCACTTCCTCAACAGCCCCACCGGTCGTGGCCATGTAGCCCCAACCCCTCCGCCTCCCCTTTGCCGACGCCACCTCCCCCACATTTGCCTGAAGCTTCGACTGAAACAGATCTGGATCCGATCGCCGCTGCCTTCCCACTCGGCCTCCGATCGCCGCCGCCTCCCTAGCCTCAGTGAGACGAGCTTCAGCCACTACATGGCCAGATTTGACGCCGCCGCCTCCTAAGCCCCGACAACGGCTGCGAGTCTGGCCCCGACGCCAGATCTACTTGCCGGCGCCCAACACCGCCGCACACCAGCGCCTGATGACGTCGCCGACGCCCTCCGCCTCTGCCCTCTGCCCACCTCCGCCCTCTACCCACCGGCGTCCGACGATTGCCCTCCAACTCGACGCCCTCCGCCTGCCATCCAACGCTCAATTCCCAATGCCGACGCCCACCAACGCCCGACGCCTCCACCTCTGCCTCCGCCTTTACCCTCCGCGCCCAAAGCTGACGCCCTCCACCTCTGTCCCCTTCCCAATGCCCGCCCACTACCCCTCCACCGGCGTTCGCCTCCGCTGGTCTGCCGCTTGTTAGAACTAGATTGCGGCTTTCTCGGGGGTCGGGGGTCCTAAGCTGTGCAGGTTAGCCTTGATTACCCACTGGTAGACCTGCCTATTTATATTGACCTGTAGTAGTAGGGCTAGCTGGTTAGAGGGTGTCATAGTGCTATTGGTGTGGTATGGCCTCTACTTCGGCTGAGGTAGGTGTTGAGGTAGGTGCTGGGGTTGATATGGCCCAGTTGAGTAGGGTTGCTAAAGAGAGGGGGAAGAACCCTGTTTCTCTGGATTTATTGGCCCAACAGTCTGTGATCCCGAAAGAAACCCATGCTGAGGCGTCGTGGAAAGGCCAAGCCACCTCTAAGGCCCCAGGCCGTGTGAGATGGACCAAGGATTGTAGTAGAGGGAGGTCGGCCTCCAAAAGGCCTCTGGACTTGAAGCAACAACGTAGATCGAAGCCACCTCAAGCCCGATCATGGGCTAATGTCGCTCGTTTGGCGGCAAAAGGGTACCAACTGTCATATATGCCTCCTTCACTTGATAATGATGGCCTGCTGGTCGACCTTGCTGAGGAAGTCCTAGAGGCTGTGGATCTCAAGTGGTATGAATGCCTTGTTGGGTATTTTGTGGGGAGAAGGCTCCCCTTTGAGTTCACGGAGCGCTCTCTGAGGCGCATGTGGGGATCGAAGCTCGGGGAGGTCTTTACCAACGATCAGGGGTTCTTTTTCTTCCATATCCCCGACCCGGTTTTCCGTAGGAAGATATTGGAGGAAGGTCCCTGTACGGTGGCAAGGGTTCCACTAATCTTACAATAGCGGAAGCCTCTTCTTGAGTTGAAGAAAGAGAACCATTCCACGATCCCGGTGTGGATTAGATTGAAGAACCTCCCTCTCGACCTATGGTCACCTCCAGCAATAAGTGCCATTGCAAGCACCGTTGACAAACCCCTCTATGTGGATCAACGGGCGGAGCAAATGCGTATGATTTCTTTTGCTAGGGTTTGTGTTGAAATCCAAGCCAACCAACCGAGGACCCCTTCGGTGAGAGTGAAATTGAATGGGGTGGTGCACACTATTGACATTCGATTTAAATGGAAACCGGTAGAATGTGTGAAGTGTGGTACGTTTAGTCACAATTGTGATACGCCCCCAACCACCACTAAGCAGGTGGTCTCCTCGCCACAGGGACGTGCCAATTCCTCCCCTCCCGCTCCACCTCGGGAACCCGTTCCTATCCCGGCTAAGGTGCCGGTTGAGGTAGACTGCCCTACTGACATCTACTTGGCTTGGAAACAAGTCAAGGGAAAGAAGAATAAGTCTCTCCCTCTAAGGAGATAGGCTCCGGCTCACATACCTTATCCATTGATGAGGGACGCACCAACAAGTTGAAGCCTGCCGCTCTGGAGTGGAGTTTGCCCTCTACTTCAACAAGGAAGGCCCAGAGAGAGTTGCAGATCCTCACAAAATCGGATGCCGCATCTCCTACCACTGAAGATGACTCCATCAGCCCTGTGGAAGACTCTACAGATGTGCCGCTTAGCCCGAATGTCGACCATATTGACTCCATCAGCCCCGTGGAAGACTCCACAGATGTGCTGCCTAGCCCGGATGACGACTCTATTGACTCCATTAGCCCTGTGGAAGACTCCACAGATGTGCCGCCTAGCCCAGATGACGACCCTATTGAGTCGAGCAACCTTTTAGGTGGTGCAAAAGAGGACCAGCTCTCTCCTTGCTTGTTGTCGGAGGCCACCCTGACTAGTAGGAAAGTTGAGACCATTCAAGACAAGCTGATGGCTCTAGCCCTAGCCACATCTCCGCTTTCAAAGGCGGAACCGCCTTGTTCTCGGCGTAAGCCCGCGAAGTTTAGGTAACCCTTGGTCCTTGGTCCGTCTTTTTTTTTTTGTTTATGTATATAGGATGTTGGAATGTTAGGGGCCTTATGGACCCCATTAGGCAGGCAAAGGTCCGTAGACTTGTTTGTTCAAATCATTTGTGGTTGGTTGGTTTATTGGAAACAAAGGTCCCGCAGACCTTCTTCAATTCCATTTATGGGAGTCTGTTGAGGGACTGGTGCTAGCTTGCCAACTATGAATTCGCCCCTAAGGGTAGGATTTGGGTAGGGTGGGACCCCTTGTAGGTTAACTTTGAAATGATAGCGATATCTACTCAGGCAATTCATGGGATTCTTAAGGTTTTGGACTCGGGAATGACCTGCGCTGTTTCAATTGCTTATGGGGGGCATTCTTTTACTCTCCAGCGACAGCTTTGGGGGGATATTATATATAGAAGTAGTGCATTCTAGAATTCACCCTGAATAGTGATGGGGGATTTTAATGCTATAAAGGATCCCACTGACAGGGTTGGAGGCTCTGAAGCTTGGATCCCATGCTTTGATGATTTTAGTTAGTGCTTGGAGCAACCGGAACTAGAGGACCTTAGATATGTTGGGTTCAAGCATACTTGGACAACTTCCTCAAGACTATCTAGGAAGGCTAGGAAGATTGATAGAGCCCTTGTGAACTTTAGGTGGTGCATGGAGTTTTCTTACTCTGAAGCCTCCTTTCTAGCGCTAGGTATATCGGATCATACACCTATGGTGGTCAAAGTGTTGAACCCGATTCTTCGGGGGAAACCGTTCAAGTTCTTTGACTTCTGGATGAAGCATCCACAGTTTAATGCAATTGTTACTCAAATCTGGGAGGACCCAGAGGAAGGGGTTCCCATGCTTTGGCTTGTGCGCAAGCTTAAGGTGCTCAAGTAGCTTAATAAGGATTCATTCTCTAATATTTCTCCCAGGACTTCAGAAGCAAGGGTAGCCTTAGAAAGCATGCAAGCCGACCTTCAGAGGGACCCTTTCTCAATAAGCCTTGCGAAATTGGAAAAGGTCCAGCGAAATATCTTTGCTGACCTTTGGGCTAGTGAGGAGTCATTCTTCAGACAGAAATCTAAAATAAGGTGGCTCAAGGAAGGCGATCGCAATACCAAGTTATTCCATCAATTTGTAAAAAATAGACAACTTCAAAATAGAGTTTTGTCTGTATTGGATTCCTCTAGTAACCAAATTACTTAACTGCACCTGGTTCAGCAGCGCTTGGTGGAGCATTTCCAAGATCTACTAGCATAGAGGGCGGAGCAACAAGGGCTGTCCATTAAGGAGATTTAGGAGACTATTCAGCATCCTCTTACGAACGACCAAGGCAGCTTCCTTGCCCGTCCAGTCACTGAGATGGAGATCAGGGATACACTTTTCTCTCTACCGAGGGGCAAGTCCCCTAGTCCGGATGACTTCACGGTTGAGTTCTTCAAGGAAAACTGGGAGACGGTAGGACAGTTGGTCATAACAGCAGTGAGGGATTTCTTCGTAACGGGGAAGCTATTGAAGGAGATAAATGCTACCATTCTGGTACTTGTACCCAAAGTCCCCAATGCATATTTTGTTGATGACTACAAGCCCATTGCCTGCTGCAACACTATATACAAGTGTATCACAAAAGTGCTGGCTAAACGAATTGCGGCTGTTCTAGAAAATGTTGTTAGTCCGACTCAGAGCGCGTTTGTGAAGGGCAGAAGGATTGGAGACAATATCTTGGTGGCTCAGGAACTATTTTCTAGTTTCCACCTGCAACCATACCTTCCTAAGTGTGCGATTAAAGTTGACTTTAGGAAAGCTTATGACACAGTCGATTAGGGTTTCCTTGAGAAAGTTATGCTTGATGTTGGTTTTCCTGACTTCATGACTACGCTTATTATGACATGTGTGCGTACATCCATGTTTTCTATTGCTCTAAATGGGGAACTTTATGGCTATTTTGCAAGTGGGCACGGCCTACGCCAAGGCTGTCCTATTTCCCCATACCTTTTTACCTTGGTTATGGAGGTACTTTCTGGAGTCCTGAGGAGGTCCTCCTTCAGGTCGGAATTTAAATTCTTCTGGCAATGCAAGGCGACGAATCTCTCGCATCTTTTCTTTGCATACGATGTTTTCTTATTTAGTGAGGCAGACTTGACATCGGTATATCTCCTCAAAGAAGGCCTCCAGCTCTTCTCGGCATGGAGTGGCTTGTGCCCAAACCCCTCCAAAAGCAAAATTTTTTTGGCTGGTGGATCACCTACTTTAAGAACTCATATCCTCACCCACCTTGATTTCTAGGAAGGCAACCTACCGATAAGATACCCGGGGGTTCCGATCATTACTACTAGGCTTAGCAAGGCGGACTGTTGTGTTCTTATTAACCGCATTACTGCGAGAGTACAATCTTGGACTCACCGCTTTCTCTCCTTTGCTGGCTGGCTTCAACTTATCAAGTCAATCCTTCATGCTATCCAAGCCTACTAGGCGAGAGTTTTTATGTTACCTATAGCCGTGTTGGAACAAATAGAGAAAGTATTTAGGCAATTCCTATGGAAAGGCCCGGAACTTGGGAAAGGGGGTGCCATGGTTGCCTGGAGCGAAGTGTGCCTACCAAAAGAGGAAGGAGGCCTTGGCATCCGGAGGCTCAGGGATTGCAACAAGGCCACTATGCTGAAGCATATCTGGCTCCTATTTTCAGACAAGGAGGCTTTGTGGTGCAAGTGGATCCATTCCACGTTCTTAAAATCAAGGAATTTTTGAGTTGCTAAGAAACCCACCTGCTGTTCTTGGGCTTGGAAAAAAATCCTATCCCTCAAAAGCGAGGTCCACAATGCCTTCTATTGGAGGATTGGAGACGGCCTCTCTACCTCCTTATGGTTTGACAACTGACACCCTAGGGTCCCCTTGAACTTAATTTTTTCGAACTCGTTCATATACAGTTCAGGGCTTTCTAGGCAGGCAAAGTGGCTGATCTCTTCTCTAATGCTGGGCAACCTCTCAAGTTGGTGCTTGAGTCTTGGGATCATCCCCTCCCGAGTCTCTCAGAATTCGGATTGTTTTGGCTAGAGGGAGAATTCGTTAGGACGCTTCACTGTTGCGACGGCTTGGGAGACCTTCAAGCGGAAGAGGACTAAGGTTTTTTGGCATATGTTCCTTTGGAACAACGAAATTACACCACGATATCAAGTAAACCTTTGGCTTATAGCTAAACGCAGGCTACCCACCCAGACACTTTTATTGTCGCATGGTAGAATAAATAGTGGTGCTTGTGCCTTCTGCAACGATGTACCGGATTCTATTGACCATCTGTTTTTTGAGTGTCGTGTCACAACCAGGGTTGCCTCCTTTTGGGCGACCAAATGCAATTTGCCTTGGCATAACAGGGTGTGGGAGGATAATCTTCGGTGGGCAATCACCATGCTTATGGGAAAGGAGTTTTATAAGTGCATAGCCCGCTTCTCCTTTGGGCTTTGCGTCATATTATCTGGAACAACATGAATAGTATTCTCTTCCGAGAACAAGCTCTTTCTATCCCGGCTATGAAGAATCATCTCTTTAAAGTGATCAGAGATAAGGCGATCACTGTTAGGAATGTTAAAGATAACTTCAAGAATAGAAGGTTGCAGCTAAGATGGGGTATTGACCCAATCATCTTTTTTGGGGAGCGTTAGATGTGGCTTGATTAAGGCAATTGGTGCAGTTGTTGCAGGTGCAGCTGGTGCAGCAATTTTCACTGAATCGAGACATTCCCTACCTATAGGCCTTTTGTTTTTGTTTGCCGATTGTTCATGCCATGCTTCCCTTCTTAGTTGGTAGCAAGCTGCCATGTCTGTGGCTTTTCCGGCATCCCTCCACTCATTATGAACCGTTGTTCTGAGTGTAGGTTATGATGCCGTGTTCTTTTTCTTTTTCTTCTTTTTCCTTACTTTTGTTCACTCGTTCCTTTTCAGAAAATTAATTACCTTTCACCAAAAAAAAGTAGGATAACAAATTTCAAATCAACACATTATTAAAACCACAATCTGGTTTACAAACGGAGGCCAACTCTAGGGTCTAAGTACATGAAGTCTATCTTCAAAAAGGACATTTGAGCCATCCACGCTCCCGACCCTTCCGCCTCAAGCTCCCGGGTTCTTCACCCTAAGGACCTGAAAATGTTATCCCACAACGGAGTGAGACGACGTCTCAGCAAGTTCACCCCCTAAGCTCCGACTAGAAAGGAAATACGCCCCAATGGCTACCTAAGTAAAAGCACAGGTCAAATGACTTACCTTTGCCTTAATTCCTTCCTACAAGTCAGTACAATTCATACAATCATTCAATCATTTCAATTCAATCAAATCAAATTGAGTTATTGATCAATCGATCCGATCGACTCCATACCATCAAGACCATCTCTTGGTCAATCTATTCAACCATCAATCAGTCGACTCATTCGACTCCATACCATCGATACCATCCATAAACTCTATCAATTCGAACACTACCCACCTAAGCTGAATTGGATGGTCTAGCTCACCGAAGCTGATACATATATTCATATATCATTGCTCACCAAAGCTGATGTTTAAATTGCTCACCGAAGCTGCTATATCAATTATTGCTCACCAAAGCTGCTATATCAATTATTGCTCACCGAAGCTACTAGATAATCTTTGCTCACCGAAGATGATATCTATAGTGCTTACCGAAACTGCTAAAGTATTATTGCTCACCAAAGCTGCTATAGATCTATAGTGGTGTTAATGCTCCCCGAAGTTTATCAATGCTCGCCTAAGCTGAACGACAATAAATTACTCCTCGACAAGGATCTTGTGTTTTGTACATCAATTCCTCAATTAAATATCCAATTTAGCCTAATTTCATCATGTAAAAATGTACCTGATAAAAATAATCGTGCGTGGGTACACGGTCGGCCTGAGCCAAAAATATAATATATTAATTTTAGAAAATCTCACTATTTATACAGTGTCTAAAAATATTTTTGGCGTTATAAACCGACGCTCCGGTAATTTCAAATTAATTACTGATATAAAAAAATTTTGGGATAAATTCTCAAAATTACAATTCACACTCAATTTGTACAAAATAGCAATCAATTAAATAAATCAATCACACCATTGAAATCAGCATAAAATTCCGGTCACCAATTATCCCAGTCTAATTTCCGGAAAATAATAATTAATTAAATAATTACGGAAAATTAATTATTGAATACCAATAATGCACACTTAGGCTCGTAAAGCCTAATTAAATACCGATTCGTGTTCGGAAAATTCCCGCACCTCACTAAATAAATACTACCGCCTATTTACTTACTAATTGCACTAATCTAACCACCTAACATGCATCTAGGATTAACTAAATCACTAATCCATTCTAACTAACCACCTAATCCTAGCTTAACTTAAACTAATCAATCCTTAAACGTCATTAGCTCCCTAAGCGAGGATTAGTGAGTAAAACAAATTGGATTCACGCGAAAACCGGTCCATGGCGACGGCGGCCGATAAACTCCGAAGCGGCGGCACCAACAGCGGCCTGAACCGGCCAAAATCGGCCACGCAAAGCCCACGATCGAGCTGAGTTTCTACTCACGTTTGGCTGCGAGTTGGCTTAGCGGCTTGACTCAATTGAGATGCGGCCACGGTGGAACTACAGACGCGACGTCAAGGGAAAGTGGTGCTCGGTTGCTTCGGTGGACTCACTGAAGAAGCCGTGGACGTGTGGAGACAGGGCGGCTGAATCAGTGGCGTCGCTGCCCAACAAGAAGGCGAGATGGGCTGATGAGCTGCAAGTCAGCGTCTGGGAAAGAATTTGCTGGATTGTTGACCGAGAGTGGTGGTGTTGGCAACGTGTGGTAGCAGCGAAGACTTGAGCTGCTTAGTGGGTTGCATGGGAAATGGAAACCAAAGCAAGGGGACTTCAATGCAGGGGGCGTCCACGAAGAAGAAGAGGGGAAGGGGAAAACACGTGAGAAAAAAAAAAAAAAAAAAAAGAGAAAGAGAAGAGAGAGAAATGTGTCGGCAGAGGGAGGGGGAAAGGATAAGAGAGAGAGGGTCAACGGTCAAAGAGGGGAAAAGGGAAAATGAAGATTAGTGCAGGGGCTGTCGGCTAAGGGAAGACGCACGAGAAGGAGAGGGGAATGGCGTGGGCGTGAGAGGTCCGGTGGAGGGGAGGGAAAAGATAATTGAAACAAACATTATTTTTAACTTAACTTCACACAACAATATCAATTGGTCATCCAAGGCCAATTTCCACACCAACTTGTCCCAATTGAAGTCCAAATAAGGATCAAAATGTGACAGTCCCTCAAGCCTACAAGTTTCCCTCAATTCTAAATTCTAATTACTTTTTCCCTAGAATCCGATTTCATAACAAATCTCTCCAATTGATGTCTGATTTTGTTGAAAAAAAAGCCCACACAATTTCCTTTCATCAAGTAGCTCACACAGAATGCCAAAATCCCTTCAAATTGGCCAATTTGAATTTTCGTTCATTTTCCGAATCGTCCAATTTGATTTTCATTAAAAATCACGAACTCACCGAAAATTCCTCGAAAGATGAGTCGACATTCCTAAAATTAATCGTGACATGACAGAACTTTCAATTTCTGAAATCGAGTTCAAATTTGCGGTTAATTTCAATATGGCACGATTTTAGCGTGACATAACCTACCAGGTAGCCCTTAGGAATTTTTGGTGCAATTGACCCGTGGTCGATTTTCTTCATGCCACAACATACCTCTTCGACACATTGGCGACTCTCGGTGGTTGTGAAAATCTCAAGATTTCAAATACGGACATAGGGCGCCAAAACGACAGAAAAATCAATCTAGTGCCGATCGACGAGAATTTTGCAAATTAGTGGAATCACCCACGTTTAGCCACACATCTTAGTTGAACCGACCTATCTCCGATCTCTAATAGATTTTCGATTGTGCCATAATGACCCTTGCAGACCAACACGGTCGAGCAGTCGATTCCTGGTCAAATTCTCAAGCCTATTGCGTTAAAATCCCTTAATGGCTTCACCTGATAGGCCAGTAATCTCGTGAGTGGCCATCTCAGAGAAAAACACTATAGTCGTGTCGATGAAAGGCCTGATTCATTCAATTGAAAACATAACTAAATTTTCAGGATGTCACAACTCTTTCCCTCTTATAAAAATTCTGTCCTCGAAATTTAAACCTTTACCAACTTAAACGAAAGGTGGGGGTATCGTCATCTCATCGAGTCTTCACTTTCCTCGGTTGCTTCTTCAGTCCCGTTATGTTGTCAGACCACTTTGACCAAGGGGACCATCTTGGTATACAAAATCTATTCTTTCCGAACCATAATCTGAATCGAGCTTTCCACGTACGACACTCTATCGTCCACGTCTAATTCTTCAAGACTTAGCACGTGGGTCAAGTCAGGCTCATATGTCCTTAACATCGACACATGAAAGGCGTTATGCACTCACGCCAACCTCGACGGCAATGCAAGACGATACGCTAGGATCTTGATTCCTTCCAGAATCTCAAAGGGACCTACGTACCTCGGTCTCAGCTTTCCTTTCTTGCCAAAGCGCGAAGTACTCCTCATTGGTGACAACTTCAGAAAGATGCAATCACCAACTTGGAATTCCGGCCTTCGACGCTTAACAAGACAACTTTCTTGGCGACTCTGAGCGATCTTTAATCTATCTCTGATCACGGCAACTACAATTATTGACTGCTGAACTGACTTTGGGCTGTGATCTTTCGTCATCTAACTTCCTTCCCACAAACTGAAGTTCTGTACACTCTGCTATGCAATGCCTCAAAAGGAACCATCTGACTGTTCTGCTGAAACTGGGAACCTCGGGTCTAGATCTGATATAAATTTGTCACTGGCACTCCATGCAGACGAACTATCTAGCGCACATACACTTCTGCATATCTATTCAAATCGAGGTCCTTTCGTACTACGATGAAGTGAGTCGACTTCGTCTATCTGTCGACCACTACCCCAAATGGAATCATTACCCCTCTGATTTCGTAATAAGCCCGTCACAAGGTCCATCGTGATGTGCACTCATTTCCACTCTGGGGTCTCGAGAGGTTACAAGAGTCCTCTTGGCTTACAAAGTTGTGCCTTCACTCGCTAACACATCAAACACTTAGCGACATGATTGGTGATGTCTGTCCTCATACCGGACCACTAATAGTGTTGACACAAATTCTAATACACCTTCGTATTGCTAGGATGAATGCTGCAACTGCTACGATGAGTTTCTAATACACGTCGGACACTTAGCGACATGAGTTTCTGACATCGTCAGGTACACACAATCATCCTCGGAGCTTCAATGTTCCACCTTCAAAAATCTGAAAGTTAGCTTTTCTCTTATCGGTGTTTCTTGCAGGATCTTCTTAATCTCTGGGTCTGTCCACTAAAGTTCCTTGATTCTAATTTGAGCATCCGGTTCAATTCTGAGGGTGGCTATAAGATTTGGAAGGTAGCCTACCTCAAATTTCAAAATCGAATCTCGAACTTTCTCAAGTAAGGTCCATTCTTTAACTAGTATATGCGCAATTAAAAACTCTAACTCAGCGCATCTGTGACTTAATTCATCTTTCCAGGGTAATACAAGTTATTACAATCACAATTCTTTTGAAGTTCTAATTCACAACACTGTCTCATATTCAACTCCTTATGAGAGAATAAATACTTGAGATTTTGATGGTCAATAAAGATCTGGAATCTTTCTCCACACAAATAATGTGTGACAGCCTGAATTTTCAGATTTCGTTTTCGATTAAATAAATCGGGTCTTTCATCGACGCACCAATAGTATTATTCTCTAAGCTGATCACTTACGAGATAACTGGACTATCTGGGGAAGCAATTAAGGAATCTAAATGCAATGGACTTGAGAATTCGACCAGGAATCAACTGCTCGACCGTGCTAATTTGCAAGGGTCATTACGGCACTGTCAGAAATCGATCAGAAACCGGAGATAGGTCGATTTGACTGAGATATGTGATCAGAATGTGGGTGATCCACCTGATTGCAAAATACTCGTCGATTGGCACTAGACCGAGTTTTCTATCATTTTGGTATCCGGTGCCTGTATTTGAAACCTTGAGATTTTCACAACAACCGAGAGTCGCCAATGTGTCGGAGATGTACATTGTGACTTGAGATAAATCGATCATAGGTCAATTGCACCAAAAATTCCTAAAAGTCACATGGTAGACTAGGTCACACTAAAATCGCATAGGATTAAAATTAACTGCGAAATTGAACCTGATTTTAGAAATTGAAAGTTCTGTTGTGTCATGATATATTTTAGGACCGTCGACTCATTTGCCGAAGATTTTTAAAAATTTCCTAGATTTTTACGGAAAATCGCTTCGGACATTGCGGAAAAATAGCGAAAATTCAGATGAGCCAAATTAAAGGAAATTTGGACTTCCAAGCCGAGCCTTTGAGTGCTAGGGACTTACAGAAAATTGTACGGGATTTTTCTTCATCGAAATTGGACCTCGATTTGGAAATTTAGTGAAGACATTGAAGCCAAATTAGTGAAATTCGGAATTTTGGAAGGGATTACGATTATGGCTTCAATTTGGATTAAATGGTGGATTTAATTAGCTAGAAAGTATTGGAGGGACAAGAAAAATAATCATGTGGAATAAGGGAGACCAAGCATTGATTAAATTGGGAGATTATCTTGGACTTTTCCTCCCCTTTCATCCGGCTTCTTCATCACGCTTGCTGCCCCCTCCATCCTCTTCGAGCGGACGCCTCCACGAAGCCAGCTACTCTTGCTTTTCTTTCATTGTTCCTTCGGCAGACAGTTTTTCATTTCTGCCCCATCTCTCGATCGCCAGCGGACTGCTTCCTCTGCCGTGCGTCTTCCCCCACGACCGAAGCCCACCGAGTTCTCACTCCACCGCTTCTGCCAGCCATCTTCGTTTGTCTCCTTGGTCAACAGCCCACTCCACCGAAGCTTTTGTTTGACCGCATACCCTCACGCCAGCAAAGCCCGAAGATTTCTCACCGAAGCTGCTCTTCGTCCGCGCGTCTCCACCAAACGGCCGCAAGCCGCACGAAGCCACGCCAGCCCACGTCTCGGTCAACTCGGCGATCCCTCAGCAGTTTGTTGACCCAGCAACTCCCTTCGTGCGCCACCTGCCTCCACCAGCTGACTCCTTGCCGCGCTGCCTTCGTCCACGACATCATCCCATCGAAGCTGCTTCGCTTCTTCCTTCTGCCAGCTCCGTTCCAGCGCCCGTTTCCTCGAGTACACAAAGCTAGCAAACTTCACGGCCCAACGAGCTCCAGTCCGTTTGAAGTCCACGGGCCCAACATCTCCATGAATTCCGGGCCCAGCAAAGTCCATCAGCAGCCCATAAATTGAGTCTTCAGCCCAGTCCAAAAAAGCCCATCAAATGAGCCCAGCCGTGAGCTCTTCAGCCCATGGGTCCAGCCCAACTAATCTCAGCTTGGGCTCGCCGAAGTTGGGTTGGACCCACAAACCCGAGTTTCGGCCGCCGTCGCGGTGTTCCGTTTTTCACATTAAACAAGTGAGTTTAACTTACTAATCCTCGCTTAGTAGGTTAATAATGCTTAGGAACTAATTAGATTAAGTTAAGTATGGTTAGGTGGTTAGTTAGATTATATTAGTGAAATTTAATTACTTACCAATGCATGTTAGGTGGATAGTTAGTGCAATTAGCCAGTAAATAGACTCTAGTATTTATTTAACAAGTCTCAAAAAATTTCAGGGCCCGTTCCAGCATATAATTTAGGCATTGCGGGCCTAAGTATGCATTTATTGTATTTATTTAATATTTTTCGTAATTATTTAATTATTTATTTATTTTCCGGAAATTAAATCGGAATGGCCGGTGACCGGAATTTCGTGCTAATTGCAGTGGTGCTCTCTGTTTATTTAATTGAGTACCTAATTATGCAAATTGATTTTGATTGGTGTTGGGTATTAATTTCCAAAAATTAATAATTTTGGTAATTAAGTGGAAAATTATTGGGTGTCGGTCTACAGCGCCAAAAATCTATTTTGGGACTGCTGAAAATAATGGGAGGTTCAAAAGTGAAAACCTTGTATTTTGGTTAAGGCCGGCCATATACCCACACACGTGTATCTTTATCAAGAATGATAAAAATGGTAAAATTAATTGTGTCTTCGGAACAAAAATATTATAACGGCTCGATGATTCGTATGTCATCTGGAGAATGGACGTTATACTATTACAGCTCGATGACTCTCATGTCATCTTGAAAATGAATTACTTGTATACCGGCTTGGTGACTCTATATGTCATCTTGGAAATAGGACGATATGACCCAAGGGTCTGCTATAACGGCTCGATGACTCTATATGTCGTCTTGGAGATAGAACGTTATGCGCACGTATGTTATAACGGCTCGATGACTCTATATGTCATCTCGGAGATAGAATGTTATGCATACCCTCTCGATGACTCTATATGTCATCTAGACAATGAATAGTATATTCTAGTGGCTCAGTGACTTAGTGTGTCATCTCGGAGAATGATATTATAATATACTGGCTTGGTAACTTGGTAGATCATCTTGGAGAATGGACCGTATTGAATGGAATGACCGGGGAATGGTCTGATTGACATGTAATTGACTAGGTCGATTAATCGATGTTTCGATCTGTGGTGATTGATTGGGTGCCTATTAGAACTATGTTGAATTGCATGTGGAATATGAGGCCAAGGTAAGTCCTATGACCCGTGTTGTGCACAAGCAGCCCTTAGGGCATATTGGCTTCCTAATCAAGTCTTAGGGGATAGAACTCACTGAAACATTGTCTCACTGGTTATTGTATAACCATTTTTAGGTCCGTAAATGGTGTTGGTGAAGGACTAGGAGCCGGAGTTTGTGAGGTAAAGCCCAAAGAATCGGTGACCATGTCCGACTAGTTAGTTGTAGAACAATTTTCTTTTGTAGGGAGCCAATTCCTTTTGTAAACCTTGTGTATAGACTTGTGTGTTTATAAAAATGTATTTTGTGAAAAATTGGTCCTACTTTTCTATCCTATTGTTTTATTGTCTGGGGATTTTAAAACTGCTTTCCGCATGTACATTTAAAATGAAAGGGTCAGCAATGCATCCTGGGGCGTCGCTATTAATCGACCAGGTAAGGGATAGGTGCGTGCTCGAGGATTGGGGCATGACATAATGTCTCTAAATCTTCAGAGCGAAAATTATTGCTGCGAGTTTCAAGTCATGCATCGGGTACTTCAGCTCATGGGGTCTCAACTGACGGGAGGCGTATGCAACAATCCTACCATGTTGCATCAGCGCGCAACTCAGTCCTTTAAATGACGCATCATTGTAGATCTCATGTCCTCCAGGACCAGATGGTATAGTCAGCACCGAGATGGTAGTCAGCTTCTACTTAAACACTTGGAAACTACGCTCACACTTGTCTGTCCACACAATTTTCTCCTCCTTCTTCAATCGTGGAGTTAACAGCTATGCCAACGCTGAAAATCTTCCTACAAACCCTCTGTAGTAATCTGTCCAACCCAAAAAGTTTCTCATCTCTGACACTAATGTCGGTCTTGGTCAACTAATAATCGCTTCTATCTTGGATGGGTCCACAGAGATTCCTTCACCTAAAATCAAATGACCTAGAAACGCTACCCTAGTCCACCAAAACTCATACCTACTATACTTAGCGTACAATCCATGCATTCTTGAGGTCTGAAGTACTATTCTCATATGACCCTTGTGCTCCTCAGCACTTCCTCGAATATACCAGAATTTCATTGATAGACACAATCATGAACTAACCTAGATATTCTTTGACCACTCAGTTTGTCAAATCCATGACAGCAGCTAGAACGTTTGTCAGACCAATGGCATTGCAATACTCTCATAAAGACTGTCTCGAGTACTAAACACTAAATTTAATATGTCATTCTTTCTGATCCTCAACTGATGATGCCCTATTCCCAAGTCGACCTTTGAAAATATCGACACTCTTTGTAACTGACCACATAATTCGTCGATTTTCGGCAATGAACACTTGTTCTTGATCGTCACTTGATTGGGTTGACGATAGTCAATGCATGGGTGTAATGAACCATCTTTCTTTTTCACAAACGAAACTGGTGCTCTCCAAGGTGATGCACTGGTGCGTATAAATTCCTTATCCGGTAAATCTCGCATTTGCACCATTAGTTCTTTCGATTTAAACAACAACATACGGTAGGAAGCCTTAAAGAGTGGCTCTATCCCAGGTGCTAATTCAATCACAAATTCTATATCTTTCTCTGATGACGGACCTGATAATTCTTTTGGGAACATCTTAGAAAATTTATGCACCACGGCTACGTTCTCCACATTCAGTTCCTTAACTGTCGCATCCATTACAGTTACCAAATAAATCTTGGCAACCTACCTCCAGAACCCGGTCGTCTTCAGTGATGAAATAATAGGGATCGAAGGTCCTCTCCGACTCTCAACAATGCAAAAATTTCATATGCAACTGTTCAAACCGCATTATATCACTATTACAATTCATTACAACAAAAGCTCCTCGAGCCAAACCTTTTTATATAACATTAAAGTTACACATAAGCAACTCAGTCTAGTACAACTCTAGTCAGACATGCTTCTTTCTACTACTTTATTACAACCACGGAAGTTCTACAACCTTCACTCAAAATCTTGGTGCGCTACTCTGATAAAAACACCTCAAAGATATTATTCCCCTGATCGATGCATGGTCGGTCCATTCATCCTCCTCTCGTCCTCCTAGTGGCGCCTTATTTGCGATAGCGGTGCTTATGTTCTCCTGGACCTACGCAGGCAGTTCCTCGCCTAATGGCCGTGCTGGCCACATTCAAAGCACGCTCACGATACACTCAGACACTGGACTGACCCATGCTTTCTTCCACAACCTTGGCACACATTTGATGAGTCCTCCGACTCCTATCGAGTGACAGCCTACACCCTTCCGTGTACTATAGGCCTGATCCAAGTACCCCACTGAACATCTTGCAATGCATTCCCTCTATTCTGATCTATCGGCAGTGGCGGCGACAGCTGTTGCGATTCCATCTGCCTGCACGGACGGTTTCTAGCCAAGTGACCCTACTGACCACACTTAAAACAAGCACCCATCCTAGAATGACACGGGGTTGGTCCATGTCGTCTTCCGTAGAAGTGACACACGACATCCCGGTTCGACGCTGACTTCCCGATTCTATTCCTTCAATTGGGACAAATAGGGTGCTTTCCTTTAGTCATCGGCTTCTTTCCAAATCGATTTCCATTTCTATCTAAATTGAACCGCGACCTAAATGTGGCGGCTTGCTCCCTAATCACAACTCTAGATTGGGCCTCAATAGGTGCGGCAACAACAGCAGTTACGGCACTGGTGGCGGTAGTTACAGCGGCAACAACAGCGGCTCGGTCCTGAGCTTGCTGACCCAACAAGTTCCCAAGGTTCAATAGCGCCTGAACAATCCCATCGAACCTAGGATCGCTCGGTACTGCTACACTAGTACTGGCCTATGGTGGTACTCTCTCACTCGCGCTGGCCTGAGCCGGCGCTCTACCTCAACCACGACCTCCTCGGGCACCAATCCTCATCGGCGTCCTACCCCGAGCAACAGGTCCGATGGTACGCCTCTTAGGAGTCCTTTACTCTTGATCACTCATGCTACAAGATCTTTATAGAAACCTATTTTCTAATTCCAATACCATATTAGAATTTAAGTGACCCACATCAAACAAGCTACCAATCAACTATCAATCACATGCACCAGTATGATTAAAAGTGGTTTTTCCTACTAATTATCTCATGACTCATCGCACCTTATCACTCCATACACAAACCTGCTCTGATACCACTAAACGGGGATGTCACGCCCCGATCCTCCAAGCACGTGCCGATCCCTCAGTGATCAATTAAATAACAACGTCCCAGGACATATCGCCGACCCATTCATTTTAATGCACATGCGGAAGCGAATTACTAATCCCCTAACAATAAGAAACGTGGGATAGAAAAGCAAGATAACAAATTTCAAATCAACACATTATTAAAACCCACAATCTGGTTTACAAACGGAAGCCAACTCTAGGGTCTAAGTACATGATGTCTATCTTCAAAAAGGACTTCCGAGCCATCCACGCTCTTGACCCTTCCGCCTCAAGCTCTTGGGTTCTTCACCCTAGGGACCTGAAAATGTTATCCCACAACGGGGTGAGACAACGTCTCAGCAAGTTCACCCCCAAGCTTCGACTACAAAGGAAATACGCCTCAAGGGCTACCTAAACACAAGCACAGGTCAGAAAACTTACCTTTGCCTCAGTTTCTTCTTGTAAGTCAATACAATTCATACAATCATTCAATCATTTCAATTCAATCAAATCAAATTGAGTTATCGATCAATCGATCCGATCGACTCCATACCATCAAGACCATCTCTCGGTCAATCCATTCAACCATCAATCAGTCGACTCATTCGACTCCATACCATCAATGACATCCATAAACTCTATCGATTCGAACACTGCCCACCTAAGCTGAATTAGATGGTCTAGCTCACCGAAACTGATAGATATATTCATATATCATTGCTCACAAAAGCTGATGTCTAAATTGCTCACCGAAGCTGCTATAACAATTATTGCTCACCGAAGCTGCTAGATAATCTTTGCTCATCGAAGCTGATATTTATAGTGCTCACCGAAACTGCTAAAGGATTATTGCTCACCGAAGCTACTATAAATCTATATTGGTGTTAATGCTCCCCGAAGCTAATCAATGCTCACCTAAGCTAAACGACAATAAATTACTCCTAGCCAAGGATTTTGTGCTTTGCACATCAATTCCTCAATTAAATATCCAACTTGGCCTAATTTCATCGTGTAAAAATGTACCCGATAAAAATAATCGTGCGTAGGTACACGATCGGCCTAAGCCAAAAATATAATATCTTTATTTTAGAAAATCCCACTATTTATACAGTGTCTGAAAACATTTTTGGCGTTGTAAACCGACGCTCCGGTAATTTCAAATTAATTACTGAAATTAAACAATTTTGGGGTAAATTCCCAAAATTACAATTCACACTCAATTTGTACAAAATAGTAGTCAATTAAATAAATCAATCACACCATTGCAATCAGCATAAAATTCTAGTCACCGATTATCCCGGTCTAATTTTCCGAAAAATAATAATTAATTAAATAATTACATAAATTAATTATTAAATACCAATAATGCACACTTAGGCCCATAAAGCCTAATTAAATACCGATTCGTGTTCGGAAAATTCTGTTCCAGAAATAATTTTTCTATTCCGCACTGTTTCGAAATAGAAACTGTTTGATAAACCTACTCGGTTTTTCATTTTGGAATAGATTTCTATTCCAAAATTGATTTGGAAGAGAAATCAAAAGTAGAAATTTTCTACTTCTGATTTTGGAAGAGAAATTAGAAATAATTTATCCCACTAAACCCTAATTTCGATGAGTCCTCCCTCATCTCCTCTACGTCTCGCCTCTCCTCCTCCTCCTCCTCCTCCTCCTCCTCCTCCGCCTCTCCTCATTTTATTAAAAATAAAAATAAATATAATCATTTTATTCATTTAAAAATAAAAATAAATTTATTAAAAATAAATAAATTATTTTTCTTTATCATTTTATTTTTAGTTTATTAAAAATAAATTTATTAAAAATAATTTATTTATGATAAAGAAAAATAAATTTAATAATTTTATTTTTATTTTCCTTGAGTGTTTTGCCAAATAAATTTTTTTTATTTTTTATTTTTATTCATTTTAAAATAAATTTATTCGTAAAATAAAATAAAATAGAATAAATAAAATAAATTTATTTTTAATATTTTTATTTTAAAATAAAATGATATTTTTATTTTAAAATAAAATGATATTTTTATTTTATTTTTTTATGATTTATTTTATTTTATTTTATTTTATTCTTTATTTTTTTGTTACTAAATCATTTTTATTTTTATTTTTTATATTAAAGGTCGTCAAGTCGCCGCCGCCGCCGTCCGAAAAATGAAGAAATTTTGTGTCGTTATCAAACGAATTTCTATTTTTAGTAAAGTAAAAATTTTGTGTCGTTATCAAACGGTTATTTTTCTTTAGAAACTTTTCTAAAAATAGAAATAGGAAAATTTATTTTTCCAGAAACTATTGCAGGAAGAATGGTAATAAATCTTGCGCGCGCCCAAGTTTAAGTTTAAGCTCATCCATCGACTTGGAAAAGTCGAATTTGTTTACGTTTCCGGTTGAACTGAAGGGTTGGCTAGACTATCCTTATCAACAGAGATTCCTATGGTCAGGATAATAGTTACATTTGTTTCGCCTAATTTCCTTAATTACGGTCAATTTCAACGTAGATGCGATGTGGATACAGAGCCACTATAGGAGGGAAAAAAAGGTGAGGCGTGAAGCAATTGCTCTCCGAAAATTGACATGTCATTTTTCTACACCTAACAAGCGTCCATGACTTGCCCTTGTATGAGCCAGGTTCATGGAAAACAACAATGGTGTAATCAAAATGCGCCAAACACAGCCAACCCTTCGAGGAACACTCGCTAACAGCATTTGAGAGCCTAGTAAAATTCAAATCCATGCTGATTAACACAATAGTGAGTGTGACATCCCGAAATTTGGCCCCGTTTCGATATATGTGAAATGGTTGTTCCATCGACGCGCTTATGGTCATTTTACTCGAAACTGATCATTCACGAGTTAACTAATCTATTAGGTGAGGCCGTTAAGGGATATAAACGTGAGAGACTAGAGAATTCGATCAAAAATCGACCACTCAACCATAATAATCAGCAAAGGTCAGTATGACACCGTTATAAATCAATTAGCGAACGGATATAGGTCAATTCGATGGAAATACATAGTCGAATTGCGGGTGGTTCCGCACGATTGTGATATTCGCGTTCAACGGCAATAACCCGATTTTCTATCGATATTATATTCGGGACACGTAATTGAACCCTCGCGATTTTATGACAACCAAGGGCCATCTACGATTCGAAGATGCACAAACGTGGATCGAAAATTATCGACCAAGGGCCAAACGTGCTAAAATCCCTAAAAGCTACCCGATAGGTTAGGTTGTACTAAAGTCACGTTGGTCAATTTTAACCACGAAATTTAATTCGATTTCGAGAATCGAACATTCAAGCATATCACGATTTATTTATTGGACATCGTCTCATCTTTCAGCAAATTTTCGACGAGTCCAAAATTTTGCGGAAAAATGATTTCAGAAAAAAAAAAATGGAAAAGGAAATTCGGATGTGATGAAAAATTGGGTTTTTATACCCCAAAAAGAGTTTAATAGTGGGAAATTAGAAGTAATTTATGAGTGGTGGAGTGAGGATGAGCTTAGGACTTTTGGGGCATGGAGACTTTAGGGAGCTATGTGATGAGTGATTAGGGGTGCGTATAGTAACATTTCTATTCCTGGAAACAGTTTCTTTTCAGAAATATTTTTTTTTTTTTATTTATGTTCTCGGAACAGTTTCGAGTATTTTAAGGCATTTGGTAACTATAAAAAATTTATGTTCCGAGAACAGAAACACGTTTGATACAATCCAAAAAAAAAAAAATTGTGACTTAAAATTTCTTTTAATATATTAATAATTTTATTACATTTTTTCTTTTTTCCTTCCTTTTTTTTTTTCCTTCTCCTTCCTCTTAGCCGCCGCCGGCTTGGCTATGGCCGGCCGGCGACGACCAGCCGACGAGGTCGTCGGCCTCGGGGAGCCTCGCCGACCACCGGTGAGACTTAGCCTCGCTCGGCCACCACGAGGCTCGACCTCGCCCATCCACGGCGAGGCTCGGGGGGCCTCGCCCGACCACGGTGAGGCTCCCCTGAGCCTCGCCGATGGCCGACAAGCTCAGGGCAACCTCGCCGGGGGCCGACAAGGCTCCAGCAAGGTTGCCGAGCCTCGTCTGGCCGATCGTCGGCCATTGCCAAGCCGATGACCAGCTGGGGAGGAAGAAAGGAAGGGAAAAAGAAAGAAAAAAAAAACTTGTTTCTTGAGTTACCGAGAACAAGAAACGATTTTTTTTGTTTCTCGCTTTTGTTCCAAATCTATTTCTAGGAACAAAAAATTTACCAAATACGTTTCTGTTCTATTTTTGTTCCGGGGAACAAAAAAACAAAAACGGGTGTTCCCCGGAACGTTACCAAATAGCCCCTTAGTGACTATCAATATCAAGGGCGAATAATTGGGTCAATTTATCGTAAAGTTGTCAAAATGAATCACAAATCCATATGTTCACTTACATTTGTTAAAATGAGTCATACATTAGTCACATAAAACTCAATATATGGGTCATGGATGGGTTTTGAGAAATAAAGTCCAAAAAAGACGAATATTAATGGATCAGTTAGTCGCCTACTTACAACCCAAATTAAATATGGAGTCGGTCCATGAAGTCACCAAGTCTTTTTTATTTTCGGTCAAAAAACTATCCATTCTTCAAATGCGACAATTTAAGAAGAAAACCTACAAAATACGGATCTAGATCACATGTGATTTAGGTACAGGCGAAGTCGGGTGTGGATTGTTGAATTTATATTGTGTATAAGTGGGTCAATTTGGGTCAAAACATTTGTAATCTGACCCAAACACAATCCCACCCACCTATTTGACTAGCCTCATTTCATCAAGGATCAAACCGATTGGTTTCAGGTGGATTTACGTGGGGACCAATTCGGTTCCTAAGGAAAAAATTGAGAAACCAAATTTGATCAGTTTCTTATGCTATGGCCTAAACCGTCATTTTAGGAGAACAAGCCATGTACTAGTTTCGAGTCTGGTTGAAAGCAAACCCACTATAGAGGCAAGTGTCACGACCTAGAGAAATGACATGACCTAAAGGGTTTTTGAACGAAGGACTTTGGCTGATCCATGAAGAACAGTTAGACCTCGAAGATTTTAAGTCCTAGGGTTTTCTTGTGTATTCTAAAATACTCCTAAGGGTGGACAACATTGTACTTGTGCACTCTTGTAATAAATTCTGTAAATTGGAAGAAGCAATTTCTACTGTTAAATTGAGGAGCGATTTACAACTGTTATTAGGCTTGTATAAATAAGGTTTTCTTCCTCCTCATTTGTATCATCTCACAAGTAATGGTATTCCGGAACTTCTCTCTCTAAAAACTCTTGTGAGTGTAAGCAAGTAATGCCAACCTAAAAATAATTCCTAGGATCACACAAAAAAACATTAGATCGATCACTCCATGACAAGTAGTATCACAGCAAGTCAATCCTAATCACAATGGATCCGCGTCTGCCAATGGTGAGAAGCACTGAGATGGGAAAGCCGTTGAGGAACGAAATGAAAGGCTACCGAGCAATAAGGTGCCAAGACAAAGAAGGATGTCTTCATCAACTTCATTGTGAACTTGCCGAAGTCTGAAGAGTGGCGGACTCTCATGGTCATGGCGGATGGGTTTCCTAAGTATGTGACATATGTGTCCGCAACAAAAGATTGTTCGACCGATGAGGCAATCAAACTATTTATGAAGCACCTCGTCAAGTATTAGGGAGTATCACAATCGATTGCAAGCGATTGCTATCCCCAATTCACTAGGAGATTCTGGACCGAGCTCTTTAAGCTTTTGGGATCATATCTCAACTTCTCCACAAGTATCTATTCCCAAAGTGATGGTCAAATAGAACGGGTGACTACGCTCCTAGAGTTGTGCCTCGAACATTATGTGAGCACAATGCTAGAATCGAATTAAGCAAAGTTGATCGATGTAGTCCGGTTCTCTTATAACTTGCAACGAAGCGAGTCTACAAGCCAAAGCTCATTCAAGATTGTGACGAGACAGCAACCATAACTTGCAACAAAGCAAATCTACAAGCAAGAGTCCATTCAAAATCATGACAGGGCTACAACCACTCACCTAGAGTATAGATGCAACGGGCTCTTAATTCATTAAGAAGTGGCATGGGCAAGCATACTTGGTATGGACATGTCTACGTAAAGCCTCGAAGCGCGTGAAAAAGGGGGATGATAGGAAGCAATGGCACATGGAGTATTAGGTTGGAACCTAGTGTTGGCCGAGCTACACTTTGTTCTTTGATACGAGGACATGCACAGAGAGTTAATCCATTGCTACGAGAAGCCATTTCCCTCCTCTATTGTCTTTGTGAGAGACCTCCTTCCTCCTCCTCTGTTGTCTTTGTTAGATAAACGACTCCAAACGCGTTAAGTCTTATGGAGAGAATGTGATTCGAGGTAACAGGCAGGAGAAGAGTGAAGAAGTCTTCTTGAATTTAATACAATTTCTCTCTCTCTCTCTCTCTCTCTCTCTCTCTCGAGTCTCGCCTTGATTGGCTGACGCCATCTCGCCTCGTCTCCCTCGGTCTCGCGGGTAGCGGCGTCGCCTTTGTCGGTCGGACGCCAATCAGAGCCCCATTCCTCCTAGGCACTCTCCCTCTCTCTCTCCCTCCCTCTCCCTTTCCATGTCGATTTCGATTTCGACTTCTTTCCTCGAATGTTTCGATTTCGGCGGCCGGGCGCTAGCTTTCATCCTCTGATTTTTGTTTAGTAAACAATTAAACTTTATTTTCTGAGATTTTGCGTGTTACGACATATATATTTATTCTCTTTTTTAATTGTAGTAATACTAAAATCTCCATGACCGAGACAGAGAGCACGTGAAAACTAAACCCAGCAGGTAGAGGTGGAAGACGAAAACTTTGGGAAGCAAGATCTTCCTTCTTCTTCACCTCCTCTTTCCAGTGCAAGTGTGAATGCAATTGCTGGCCTTTCGAGCTCTGGATCCATCGGTGCGGCAGTAGATTCCAATCCGAGCCGCGCCGCCATCGTCACATGCTCAGATCTCCGGCCCAATCGGGGAGATGGGGAGGCCGGTGGGGAAGCATAAATCTGCCAGATTGGTGTTCGGATGCGTCCTCCTCCTAGGGTGCGGCCTCGTTTACGACTATTTCTGGGCTGCTTCTCCGCGTTTCACTTCTTCCTCTTCTTTTCTTTCCTCCAATTGGGCTGCCGACAATCCCCCCTCCGGCATAACCGTCCCCAGCACCCCTGATCGGAGCTCCCTCGAGGTACCCATTCTTGCGCACTCCCTGTTTCGGCTAGTCGCGGTTACTTTCTTGTTTGTTTACTGGGGAAAGGATGACCCACGATTCGATTTTGGCTTTTGCAAATGCTGGGAGAGACTTGCTCATTCGGGATTTACGATGAGTAGTGCTTTCTTGTTGACCTGTGTAATTGAAGGCCAAGTGGGTTGTGTTCTTTTATAGGGACGACCTGCGGCGAGGGATGATGCTCCTGGGAGAGTCTTGTCTGCAACTTTTGCAGATTTACCTGGGCCGGAGCTGAAATGGGAGAGGATGGCTCCTGCGCCGGTGCCTCGATTAGATGGGGCAGCAATTCAGATAAAGAATCTGCTTTATGTGTTTGCCGGATACGGCACTATTGATTTTGTAAGCACCCCACTGACCCCTGGGTTTGGCGTGTTTTATCTGGACTAGGAAGCAAGCTATCGACTTAAATGTCTATATTGTTCTCGTAATGTGTTAACTGGGCAGCTTTGCTGCTTCTCCTTGGGAACTTTTCTATTCTAGTTGTTGCTTTGTTACTCTAATGACGCATTGTGGTGAACTTTGCATCCGATGCAGTTTGAAGTTCTGTTATGTTAAGCCTTAAAAATAGAACTATGCCGGACGAAAAGCAAGAAACTTATTCTTTTTTTATTTTGGGTAGATAATGAAGGGCTAAGTCAGCTAAATCCCAAATATATTGCCACGGAAGCATGACTCAAGATTGGTTTAATTCCCAGAAATGCTGTTTAGACCAGCCTCCTTGCTTGTGCTGTCTAGTGTCATGAATTGTTATATGAAGAACATGCAAACATGCCAGGAGTATGTATTACTAAAGTACTTGGATCAGCATCATTACTTCAGTAATTTGTGAGCCATGTGAGTTGATTTCTGAGGCAAATGAGCTGTGCTTGGAATTGGACTGGTGAGACTTGAGTTTATGTGTGATCACCTTGAGTTGGATACCTTGTTTCCCCTGTTAAATTCCTCATGAGATATTTCATGTCAAATTCTTATTATGCTAATCGTGAGTGCTCTCAAAGTATTATCATGTATTCCTTCGGCCATGTTGCCTTCCCACTTAGGAGACATATCTAACCACGGATGTAAAGTTGGCATGTTTTGCATTGTATGGTACTGTATCTGAGCCTGGAGGTTCTGACACTTCCTCTTTTGCTTTAATTTTTGGTTGGCCAAACAGGTGCATTCTCATGTTGACATATACAACTTTTCAGATAATACTTGGGGAGGAAGATTTGACATGCCAAAAGAAATGGCTCATTCACACTTGGGAATGGTGACAGATGGGAGATATATATATGTGGTCACAGGACAATATGGTCCACAGTGTCGTGGACCTACAGCACACAATTTTGTGTTAGATACTGAGACCAAGCAGTGGCATGACTTGCTTCCTTTACCGGTTCCTAGGTACATTATTTGTTCTCCAAATCTTAAGTTTTAGGCCTTCTAGAGAAACTTCTTATCATCATACTCTTGTTTTCTGGGGTAATTTTCTGTGGGAGTACTTTAATAATCTTTATGAGCATGATGAGCTTTTACAAATCATACTGAATATGTGAGATCCTATATTGTTTGTTCTTTTTTTCCTCCCAACTTATTTCCTCATTGCAATTATCATTTTCTTTGTAAATGGCTCCAATTGGATTTTACTCCTGTCGAAATCAGTGGAATTGTTCTTGCCTCTCCTTTAAGAACGTTTTTAAATTTGCGAATTTTAGGTATGCACCTGCAACCCAACTTTGGAGAGGTAGACTTCATGTGATGGGAGGCAGCAAAGAAAATAGGCATACGCCTGCAGTTGAGCACTGGAGTCTTGCTGTGAAGGATGGAAAAGTATTGGAGACGGAATGGAGGAATGAAATAACAATTCCCCGTGGAGGACCTCATAGGTTCATTTCCCTTTTTTTGGAGATATCCTCTCTAATTTATTTCAGTGCATGGTTATCCATTGCTATAGTTGTTTCTACTGCTCTTAAGGATGCTCACTTGAAAATTTTATATATCTTGAGTAACAATCTTGTACAACAAGGAGCACTTGATCACTGTAGGCGTAGAATCACTCTCATAAATGCAGACATCTACTTAATGGTTTTCCCTTAATCTTTGACAAATGTATGGATTCAGTGTAAAAACATTGACTACTTGGAAACAAGAAACTCAAGATTACTTGGAGGACCTTTATCCCATGCGATTTGTTAGAGGCATTTCCATTTCCAAATATCCATTGGATTTTCACATATTCACATAAGCATCATCACCTTTCCGAAATGTTAAAAGATGTTTAATCAATTCTATGTTGTTTCACCTTGAAATTATTTCCATGTAGGGCCTGTGTTGTGGTTGACGACCGATTGATGGTTATAGGTGGTCAAGAAGGTGATTTCATGGCAAAACCTGGATCGCCTATTTTCAAATGCTCCCGTAGAAAAGAGGTAGCCTGATTAGTGTCCCTCTCAAAATTTCTTTAGAGACGGGAAAACTTATGTTTATTGACCTGGTCGACATCATTGGATACTTGTTATATAACTTAATATCTATTTGTGGTTTTCTCAGTTCATCAGTTCATGTGTCTTCTATAGTATACTTTTTGTTGTTTTTTGTGTTCCGAGGGGACAGCCTAGCTATAGCATCTATTTGATAAATTTAGCTTTTGCTTAACCAAGGCAATGCTTTGTTCACTTTGTCAGGTTGTTTACAGCGATGTTTACATGCTAGACGATGAGAACAAGTGGAAAGTATTACCTTCAATGATAAAGCCAAACTCCCACATCGAGTTTGCTTGGGCTCATGTTAATAATTCTCTTATCATTGCTGGAGGCACAACGGAGAAGCATCCCGTGACAAAGAAGATGGTGCTTAATGGGGAACTGGTTCAGTTTAATTTAGATACACTGGTATTAACTCCTTTCTTCATTATAGTTGGAAAGAAGACATGCCGATAACTGTGTCTACACTTGCCTAGGAACGTAGATGGGTAGATAAAATAATTAACCATGCTCATCGTATTCACTGTTACAACACTGATCATGGTTAGAAGTTCTGCCTAATTAATCATATTTTACTGTCAACATTGCTTGTATGGTTCTTTGCCTATTCTCCTTGTATGCCATTGGTCCATTGTTCATCAGGTCACTTAAACACTTTTCAAGTTATTCTGCTCTGCAAATTCATGATATTTCCTGAATCTCAGGGCCATTTGGTTCTCTTTGTCCCTTATCATGCACTAAGTATAGTTGTTGCATTGCTTACAATTCTGAATGATTAATTTGTCAAGTTTAAAGCATAAACATATTTTACGAGGTTTCTCCTTTGGCATCCTGTGAAGCTTGGTTTTTTGTTAAATCTCATGCATAAACACGTTTCGCAAATTTTTTTTTTTTTTGACATCCTGTGAATCTTGGTTTCTGGGGGCTTTACAAGATGGTACTACCTTTTCAGGTCAAAGATCTTCATTCTCATTCTTTTTTCGGGTTCTGTTATGTCCTCTTTCTGGTCATGTCACTGCCTTTGCTTAAGTACATTCAGCAACAATGCTATTACATGGTTTATCATCACCAGGTTCCATACCTGTCTTCCCATTCCCCATTTTACTCAGCAAAGAACTAACCTGTTCAAGATAGATGTTTTCTCCTAGGTCAATACAACAAATAAACTTTGATTGCTCCAGCTAATGGACAGACCCCTTGATAATTTCATATCATTCAGAAGAGCTCAGTTTATTTGATACACTTCACTAATTGTACTTTTTGCCTTTTACTTATGTCATCGGAAATGATGCAGAAATGGTCTGTGATTGGTAAACTCCCTTACCGTGTCAAGACTACACTTGTTGGGTTCTGGGATGGGTGGTTTTACTTCACATCGGGACAGCGAGACAAAGGACCGGCTGATCCATCACCAAAGAAGGTCATCGGAGAGATGTGGAGAACCAAATTAAGATTGTAATTTTTGTTTCCGACCAATTCTTTTATAGGTTACTTGGGATGCAATTTTTTGGTTATGATGCGTTATGCCTAGTTCAGTGGGAACAAGGGGCGGGAATGGTGTCTCCCCTAACCATGTATAGAAAATGAAGGCTTCATGGGACCAATACTGTAACTGTCTAAGTTCTATAGTGTTATATCTCCATTGATTCTTGAGGAACCATTCTGTATACGAACTACTTCGTGATGAAATTGTCCATTGGAGTTTGACGCGTTGGGCGCAGCATACTTGTGTCTCCTTTCTAGTCTCCTTATAACAAGTATCAAGAGCTCTAAAAAACATGGTCAATGCAATTCAATGCTCCCCCTATGATTACCAACACCCCAGGACTATGGTCAGGAATAAGCCATTTAAAGATTTTATCTTTTTATGCTCTAGGGTATCCCACGGAAAACAACCTCGCCAATCGGAGTAGATTCGTGTCTAATTCCTTTTATTAGATGCATGGATATCATTTAATCGTAGAGTCGGCGGTACATACAGGACCAGGTAAGCGACTGAGACAAAATGATAAACTGCACCTACTCTACTGGTCTTCAGAGCTGAAGCATTAGTTCTGCCAGGAAGAGCTCCCCATCAAACCTGAGGCCGGATGATTCTGCAGGTTGAATCAAGCCATCCACCATTCCCCCATATACATACAGGTATCTTCCTGAATGATCAGCACAAGTTCGATGAAATGATCTACCGTTGGGTTTGTAACCTTTGGAGTTCAATCGTTTCCACGACTTCCCTTCAATTGGCTGGAATCTGATGGATGGAATTGCTTTAATGTCCAACACCCAAAAGTCATTCTTTCGGTGCCTGCGTGAATCCTCACCCCCGTGAATTAGCAGGCGACCTCCTAAGACGAGGTTAGCCGAGTGGCCGACTCTTGGAAGGCAAACGCCATCGGGTATATCACTCAACTCGTAGAACAATTCCACCCACGTCCCATTGCCCTCAGACAAATCCAAGAGCCACACATCGTTGAGCACCTCGTAGCCTAATCCTCTCCCTCCAAATAACACTGCTAGGCTTCCCCCGATGCAAGTCAGTGAGTGACCTGAACGAGCAGGGGGTGATGGCTGAGTCACAACCTCATGCCATCTTCCTAAACAGAAGTTTTCAGACAGTTCCAATACCCACGTGTCTCCTAATCGAACGCCATACAACCCTATTCCTCCGTGGACAACCATCTTCCGGTCGTCGATGCAGCATGCAGCATGTGCTCCACGGGCTGGTGGTACGATTGAATCCACATCAAGTAGCCTCCACGATAACGTGATGCCCAGAGTCTCATGCCCTGCGACTTGCCCCACCCACGTATCATTTTGGCGGTTCCCATGGTCATTGATTCCTCCGAACAGAACAAGGAAATCGCCAATCACCACACATGTATGCCCAAATCTTCCACTTGGAGAGCCTGAATTCACCCTCTGCCATCTTAATCTCCTCCTAAAATCTTGTCCAATATACGCCACCCAAGTGTCATCGAGATGACGTCCTAATGTGATCAAGATATTAGATAAAGAGAACAATATTCAATAGTGAAATCATGCATTTGCTGATCTACTATGGCCGAAAAAGTTTTACTTTGCTGTTGAATGCAAATGAACCACTTGCTCAAGCCAAACATAACAGATGCTCAGCTCGAAGAACCATTTGATATAAGAATATACTCTCCCTTTTAGGAAACAAACTATAAAGACATCATTTTTCAGTTTTTCAGAATTGTCATTTGGGACCAATCTTATCCTGTATAACTCTTTACAGAGCTTGATGCATGAGGTACATCCTTGAAGAAGCAATTTGCTAATAAAGCTATGAACTTTGTCTGTCACTCCTCTCCTGAATTAAAAGATCCTTAAAATAGAATGGTTAGAAAAAGCTAGGATAATTTATCACACCAGCAATTAGACCACGGACTAAAGATCGAAGCAATAATGCGGAGAGCTACATGGGTGGGGCAATACGAAGATGCAAGGCAAATAATACCGGATTAATGGTTAACATCCACATAAGAAAAGCTGGTCTAACATAAACTACTTTGTATTGAAATGACATATCACTGAAGCACGTTCACCAAGGAAAAGAGAATCAAAACTGAACAAAGAAGTAGAACTTAAAGGATTCCTATGATACAAAGGCTTGTATGGCAAAACCATCAAAACCGAATAATGTGAACAATTCCACATCTAATATCATTCCATGAGGAGGTCAGTCGGCAAGGATTTCTCGTGAATCAGCAAATCCGAGTGTTCATATACTGATAGGGCCAGATTAGAAAACCAGAAGCTATCCTCCTCTCCCCACTAAGTTTCCAAAAGATGAAAGGACGGAGGCTACGCTTTTGGTGCCCCCTCCGATCATGATTAAAGAATTCAGGACTGATGGTCACCCGTGAATATCAATTCCACATTCTCTCTCTGGCTATCTTCGTAATTGGTTTGAGCCATTGAAACAATGCTATTAGGAGGAAGAAAAGTTACCGTGATGATGCTAACAGAACCTCGTCTCAGAAAGGCAAAGTGCCAGTCTATTTTCTTTGGGAGACAAACAAGTTTGCAAGAGCTATTCTGATGATCTACCCCTTCCATTGGCAGCTTCATCTCAGTAAAATGCTAAGCGGTACTCATTTTGGTCAAGGTCAATAGCAAGCTAAGGAATATTCATGATGGTCATTGTCAATAGCAAGCAACAAGGACTCTCTATATTAAACCAATGCCTAAGCTAGTTCACTTCAAATGCTTCTCAGACAGCAAATATTACACTTCTCATCCATGGCTTTATATTGTTTTGATGGTGTAACGATCATTGTCAATTTTCAATTATCGGTAGCATTGGGAGTATAAAAAGGCATGATCGAGGCAATGACATATTCATGCCTTGTCAGTCATATATATGAATTAGGTAAGCCTGCATTAGAGCATCAATATGGAAACTTAAAGAATGTACTTTGGGCTCTATCCTGAGCCTGGAGGCCCATCAATTATGGCAAGTTTAGGCAGTTACAAAAGCTCCATTCGTACAGGGAGCTCCGAATTGGGGGCCAAAAAAAAAAAAAAGAATCAGAGATAAATCACGTGGCCAGAAAACACAATCCAAATCCTACAAATCTTTCTAGGCAGACCATGGTAGTGTATTTCTGCTGAAGACAACAGAAACCCAGAGAACTTAACTAATTGGGAAGTATGAATATGCTCACTGAAAACCCATCATCTTACAAACATTTCACCTCACAATCGACGGTGATCATCATCATATTCAGGAAATAGAAAGCACAGTTTATTTATTTATTTATTTATTTTGGTCATAAAAAGCACAGTTTATTGAATACTTGAAGTTCCAAGAGCAATAAGAGACTTACCTCCCTCACAGCCTCCGCCAAACAAAACCAAGCAATCAGACACGAAGTTGAGAGAGTGAGAGGCCCTTGGGCTGGGCAACACCATCTCACCACCACCGGTCTCCGAAAGATTATGACATGCGACGGAGTCAAGATGAAGCACATGGTTGTAAATCTTCATCCATGGGAACTCACCCTCACGATAATACGAGGATTTGAGGGCATCCACTAAGGTGGGTCCCCAGTCTCTCCTGCATATGGACTCCCAGAGAGCATCGGAGCATGCTAAAGTCCTTAACTTTTTGCAAGTCATGGAGAAAGAAACGATTGAATCAAACGGTAGGAGGAGCAAGATTGAAAAAAGATGGTCTGGGGCTAAATTGCTTATGGGAGATCCATCACTGGTGGTGCTGGTGCTGGTGCTGGTCCTGGCCTCCGCCATGAAAAGGGAGCTCTGGATGCTACTGGGCACTGTGCAAGAGTTGTGGAGAGTCAATCATTGGGATGCTCTGGTGGAAGGGGAGGTCAAGTGATGAAGCTGGTGGGCTGATATTGTCAAGAAGCAAAGCAACAATGACAAAGAATGGTGAAAACTTTCCTACTGGACAGGATGGATGATGGGGGGCTCCCATGTGTTTTGTCCTGTTTCTGAAACTTTGAGCTCCACTTGTGAGCATCCTGTACTGCTTTAAAACATCAAACTTCCCCCCTATCTAGTTGATCTAGTTGTGCACTGTGCTTAGTTTCTCGGTTGGAAACCCAATGCAAAGCCTGCTCCGCATCTACATTTTCACCGAAGAAGAGTAACGATTAAGCCACATCTCTTTTTGAATTGACCTCTGCTGATTGAACCTTCAGTTTCTTTTTGTCAGTTGAACGAGAGTTTGATAAATAGAAAGGTTTTGATTTTGAGCCGCACAAAGGATGACTTTTTGTAGGGAGTTACCGGTGGCTAGCAAGATATTTGGGCGTTGAATATTTCTAAGACTGTATCTTTTATATTATTCTAAATATTTGTGAAATATTTGTGTCGACATTCATTTTTACAGAAAGAGATAAATGTACGTGAAAAACCATAACATAATAGATATTCCTATTAATCAATTTTCCAATAGAACTTAAATAGAGCTTTATCTAAAAAAAGATCCGAATCCCATCATGTAGATTCATCTTTTGATTTATTATAAAGCATGCCTTCTAATTTTTGTGATGAGAGATTTATTTATTGATCCTTTAATATTATTCATTCGTCAAATATGAGTCAAATATGAGATTCATCATCAAATGTTATTATTTCTCAACTATGATTTTGATATTATATAGTTGTCTTCTAATATATTATTTGTCATAAGATGGCTATCCTTACATTATCAAACTCTTTCAAATAGAATTATTTAATAATTCAAATATGAATCAAATATATGTAATAATTTTTTTATTAAACATTTATTACCAATTTTTTCATTATTCTACTGAATTATGTATACGAATATATATATAAAACATGTCAATAAAAAAAATAATTACCAAATTATGCATCGATATTAGATGCAAAATTAGAGATTTTCTAGGATTAGAGCACGGCTAAATAACTATTAAAAACAAATTATTTTGGTAAAGCTTGCATGGAAGCGTACCATGCGATCTATGCTCATCCGATGAATAACATTCAAGTATAAGGATGTGGTTTTCAATAACATTCAAGCATATACAGATGCTTTCGAATGGAGAGATGAACCCTACCTCAAAAGTGAAAATAGAAATATGAATGTATGAATTTGTGTCATGTATCTTTAAGCCAAAACCATGTTTGGTCTCGCACTTAGGACTAATATTCGCTTCTTAGATTTAAAAAATGATAATGCCCATTCGAATTCGAGATAACTACATGGTTTGAGTCAAGACGTGAATTATTTTGGCGTCAAGTAGCCCTTCATAATGGCTGGAAAAAAAAAAAACTGAAAAAGAAAGTTGATCTTCTAACAAAAGTCTGATGTCGTTGCTTTGGCTTCTAAATATCCTTAGGCTGTCCATTTCTTGCTTCTCTTTCCAATTGAGAACAAACTGACAGGGTCAATTGCAAACATTATATGAATATTCTCAGTAGTAAAACTTGAACTGTGAAATTGAAGTCCCAAGGATCAAATCCAAACATGTCCACACTAGAGATAACTACAAAAATAAAACAGTCAGAGCCAGCTGGTTTCGGAATAAATACAATAAAAAAGAACAAGAGATCAAGAATTATAAGTAAACGCGTAGGATCGGGAAGCGATTAACATTATTGTTCAGCCATTTAACACAAAAGGGCACTTTCGAGTAATGAAACTCTAGATAAGACTGCGAAGAACCATCTCGCTTATTTATACACAGTTTAGGTCAAGATTTACAAAACGAGGGAAAATTGCAGTTCCTCTGAAACCTAACAACAGGAAAACCATCCCAAAACCCAGCAGTTGCTTGGCCAGCGTATAGGGAAATTTTCCAAGACCTGCATCCATCTGGAAAGCCAGAAAGGACATCCTATGCAGTAAATTGAGTATGTCACCATCCGAAAGGAAGTCTCTTATAAAACTCCGAGTGTGCTCCCTCAAATTGTCTAACATCAATATCTTTTTGCTGGTTGGGCCAAGGACTGTAGTTATGATGAATCACTAGCATTTTCAGTGATTCTAAGGACCACTTAATCAGCCCCCAGATTTGCGCTCTGCATCTATCAACATAGAGAGGAGATTTAACAAGTGAACACAATCCCCAAGCAGAAAAACAACTCTAAAGGACTCAGATAATTTAGCAGAAGTAGCAACTGGTTGCCCACCTCATTCTTGTTTAAGGAAGAAACTTGTCCACCTGGGTGGGCTGCCTTCGAAAGATCCCTTAAAGTTCCCTAAAGATCATTAAGAAATTTCTGCAGTAAGCAAATGCTTTACAAAATCTTTTAGACTGAAGAGCCATAGAGACAAGTCAAGACATTTCTTCTTGTTTAAAAGCAAAAACTTGGTCAAGCAATTGCAAGTGAACATGCGGATGCTAATGTAAAAGATACGAATCTAAGGCATCACTTTTACTGCACCAACACCTGCCAAACAATATCATAGTGTCTACCCTAGCCAATGGTGAAGTCTCAAAAGAATACCATTACCACAAACAGCATCAGTCATCTTTACTTCACCAAAGTGGCAAATAAACAAATCAAGTAGATCACCTAATTTTCAAACCAGGATTAGCTATAACACACTAAATCTTATAGCAGTGAAATATTTCCTAACATGGTATTTGTGCCATAGTCATTGTTTATATTGTATCTTGAGAATTAGAACAGGAAAAATATGATTTGAACAAAACTCAAAACCACATCACAACTAGACTCTAGCATTCACCTTGTTTGCCCACATCAATCCGCATGCATTGCAAAGGGTCCTTGGTCCTTCAGGGCCACGTCGCATCATAGGAGTAGATTTCTCACTAATCCCACAGTGATGACATCTGCACAGATTTTCAGTCAAGCATTAGATTTATCAAAAACTGAATGCAATGCAAGGCTCAACTTATACAATGTACGTTACCTGATGGCAGCAATTAAGCTATCATGAAAACATATATACATGAAGAGCTAACAGGCTACCGATGTTTGGATAAGGTAGTGCTTCAAGAATCAGAAGGGACTACACATATACCTCCCTTTTCCCATGTCCCTAGATTAAATCCTAGAGAAAGAATTTGCTCCCCCTTTGAGAAAGTTGTGAGATAATCCACCATTAATTATCATGAACAAGTCAATGCGAATTGCGAAATTGTCAGCATAACTCTGTTAAAACCGTTTTAAATTATGAATGTAAAATTCTTCGCGACAATCAAACTTTTCTAGATCACTTGTCATAAGTATACACAGGTTGCATAACTTGAGTAACTTTCTAACATAAGTATCATTATGTTTAGCTTACCAAAGGCTGGTTAGAATCTTACACATCAATATTTGTTGGTTCTATAGTATTAATGGAGATTATGACGATTAAACAGCCAATACAACATTTAAATAATGGCTCCAACATAACAGCAACAAAGAGACTATCTCCCATTATGAAGTGTGAGTTTAAGGCAATTTAGTGATGATGGAGTTGTGGAGTCTGATAGAGGAAAGTATTGTAAAAATGGTATATCTGATTTTGAAGAGTTTTCAATGTAAAAATTTGTGTGTTTTCTTCTCTGATTTCTCCTCTTTTACATTTCTCGTTCTTAATAGATGGTAGTTAGAGCTCTGGTTCAATGGAATAGTGGAAGCAATGAAGATGGACAAATGGACAGTGAAGATCGATCAATTCAACGGTGAGGACTCTGGTGTATTAGAAGAGCCTCCATTGAGAGTAAAACTAGAATTGATGAAGCAAGAAGACTGGGAATTGTTAGATCAGGAAGTGCTAGGTGTAATTGTCTCATGCTGGCGTGGGACATTGCCTTCAACATTGCCAACGAGAAGATGACAGCCAAATTGACAAGCGATTTGCAACATGTACTAGAAGCCGCATTAAACAAGGTATATCTGACGCATTGTCTCTTCAATCTAAAGATGGACAGAGGTGCTTCTGTGACATTACACATCAACGAATCTAATGTGATCACAACTTAATTGAGTTCAATGGAAATCAAATTCAATGACGAGGTAAAAGCTTTGATTCAATTATCTCCTCTACTTCAGCTGGAGCACAACTATGACTGTGGGGAGTAGTTCGTCAAATCAGAAGAAGTTGAAGCTTTAGAGAGATTTGATTCTTGGTAAGAAAATTTACAGAAAAGAGTATGGTGAATCTTCAGGCACTGCCTTTAGTACTCAAGGTAGAGGGAGAAGCAATTAATAAGGTCATAATCCTTATCCAGTGATGGTTTTGACTGATGCTTGGGAACCAGAATATTCAGAAGCAATGCAAGATATAAATTCTATTAAGTGAAAGTTGACAATGTAGAATAAGTTGGATTCACTCAAGAAGAACAAGATACAATTGCTAACTCAGTTACTGGATGGGAAGAAGGCATTGTAGAAAAGTGGGTGTATAGAGCCAGAAGAACCCGATGGCAGAAAGAGGTACAAAGCAAGATTGGTACTGAAAGGTTTTTGCAAAAGAAAGGAATTCACTACACACAGATTTTCTCTCCTTTTGTAAAGTGGACCACTATCGAGTTAGTATTGATTATTCAAATTGCTGAGAATTTACATCTAGAATAATTTAATGCGTAGACTGCATATGGTGACTTGGAGGGGGATATCTACAATGTACAACTAGAAGGTTTTCAAGTTCCTGGCAAAGAAACTATGTGTGTAAGTTATAGAAAAGTTTGTATGATTTGGAGCAAACTTGAGTGAAGTGGTACAGGAAATTCAACATATTTATTTGTGTTAACGGGTCCAGTAAACATTTATTTTGACATTTTATGTGAATGATATGCTCATTACACAATCTACCACGAAAGAGATCAACAAACTAAACTAGCAATTGCCAAAGGAGTTCATGGAGGACTTGGGAGTAGAAATCGAATTTTTCGGATGAGGATCATGCGAGATAGAACTTAAGGAATTTAAAGTTGTCTCGAGAAAAGTACATTAAGGAAGTGCTGGACAAGCTCAGTGTTTGGAATACAAAGTCCATAAGAACTCCTTTAAGAAGTCACTTCAACCTCTCGAAGGAGCAATTACCAAAGACAAATCAAGAGCGGAGATTACATGGCTAAGGTGTCTTATCTGTCAGTTGTCAACAATTTGATGTATGTTATGGTGAGTAGTTTGTACCAAACCAAAAGTAGCTCATCTAGTGTGAGTTGTGAGTGGATACATGGCTAATCCCAGATTTAAGTATTGGGAGGCTGAGTGACTACCAAGATACCTAAGAGGCACCTTAGATATTACACGTTTCATTGAAACAATGTGACATCACAAGGCTTTGTCGATGCAGATCTTGGTTTTTTTTTTGGACAATAGCAAGAGCACCTCAGTTACGTATTTACCTTAGGAGGCACTACAGTAAGTTGGATTTCTAGACTTTGGGAACTGTGTGCCCCTCTCAACCACTAAAACAGAGTACGTTGATGTATTTACAGCTAATAAGGAGATGATCTAGTTGAAGAATCTTCTGAAAGAGATAAGCAAGGAGAAGGATAGAAGTGTTCTTTTCAATAACTATCAGGGCTGTTTGTCTAGCAAAGAATCTGGTATTTCACTCAAGAACAAAGCACATTCGATTGAAGTATCGTATATTTGAGCTGACAAATGATAGGACGTTGTAATTGAAGAAAATCCTCAGTGCAAAGAATCCAACAGATATATTAACCAAGGGTGTCACTAATGGAGAAACTGAGGTTGTGCATTGTCTTAATTGGCCTCCATGGTTAGTGATAAAATGGTGCCACTGCACTTGAACAATTTGGGTCATAAAGACGAGAGAAGATTATGAAAGACTGCCAGCCTCTAAGTGGGAGATTGACAAAGTCGTGGAGTCTGATAAAGAAAAATTATGTAAAAAGGATATAGATGAATTTCTACTGTAACTTTGTAAGCCCTAAACTCCTCTTATATATAAGGGGGATCTCTCTTGTAATTGCTACTTAATATTGATAGTAAAAAGATTGTCATGTGCAACACCATGCTTTTTTCCTTCTTTATTTTGAAGGGTTTTCCACGTAAAAATTTTTTGTGTTTCTTCTTTAATTCTCTCACATTTACGTTTCTTCTTCTGAGTCCACTCTTGCTCCATCCATCAATGAGAAGAGCACAAGCTCCAGTTAGCCTAATACCTGAAGACAGCCACAAGCTCACCACTCAACCCCATCCTAATTCAGTTGTCCAATGAGAAGAGAATCTTCTATGGAGTACCTTATCATGCTTCAGGAAACTAATGGTATGCATGTCCAGAGATCAGACTCAATGTGAAATTTCTTATCCTCAGGTGTTACTGTTTCTAGGGATGAGAGGCATGATCTTTTATTATAGACACCAGACAATGACAACATTACAGACTCGTAACTTACAGGATCTCTCGATGCGGGGATCCATTACTCTCAGGTCCCCAACTCTGGTTTGATTCCCATGTCGTCACAGCTGAAGAAGATTCATCATTGTTGGATTTTGAAGATGAAAACTGACCCTTATTTCTTTGCATCCTAAGACCATGTCAGAAAAGACAGTAGGAAAGGTAGAAGGATTGTTACTTCTGCATGTGAAAATAATCCGAGAGCAGCTACCAAAAGTTAGATTAGAGGAAGTAACGATAAAAAAACTATCAAAAATTGTGTCATACCTAAGTGCCACCTCTTTACGGACTGCATAGCGAATTTTCTTGTCAAAATTACGTTCTTTTTTCTTTTCACGAAATCGAATCAGTGAAGCCAACCTCTGTGGGACATTCGACCTTTGAGGAGTACCCATAAGATCCTGGTAAAATGCTTCATTAATGTGAAAGGCGACAAAGACCGCTAAAAGAAGTATTCTTCGGACAAGTTCTGATACCGGGTTTTGGTTGGTGGCTACTGGGATTGCAGGTGGATTAGGCGTCACTTCTCTCGCGCCAAGTAACAGCAGCACTGCTTGTACCTGAAGTGTGCAAAAGAAACTAATGCATGACCTCAATCAAGAATTTATAGAACAGATGGCAGCTTAATGAAAATGGATGCTTATGCTCCTGCAGAAAAACTCCAATACAAGCTGTCAAAGACGGCATTAGCCAGAATGTTTCGGACTTCTCTTTTACTACAAGTTCTTAGCTTTGGACATCCGAAGAGTTCATGCCAACCATGGCAGCTACGTCAAAGTTAAAATTTTAACCAAATAAAGAATGAACAAGAGGCAAAACAACCGCAACCTCTCTATGTTTGCTCAACACGTGCAATCACAAAGGACCATCGTCTGTCGAAAAACGTTACACGAGGCTATTTTAACATGGAAAACCGAGCCTCATCATGACAGACCAAAAGAGGCTAATCGAAAAGGGAAGGGAACAAGGGATGGGCTCAAGTCCCTACCTTTTGGGGCGGCACGGAGTCAAAAACATAAACTTGGCCCTGGAAAGAAAGAGTGAGCTGGTCCGCATCATCGCCTCCTCCGCGATTGTCCGAATCGTTCCCGGCGTCAGAGGGGACATCCCCTTCAGCGCCCTCCCCCCCGCCGCCGTCGTGATCGCGATCGTCATTCATATCATTCCCATTGCTCAAATGCGGTTGCGCCTGCAACCCATGATGATGCCGGTAATGGGGTTGCATGGGATGCCGATCGTGGGTCGGATCCCCCACATCCATCCCATCATCGCCCCCACGAGACCCGTCCATGTTTCTTCACAGCCTTTCTTCACATCCGCATTGCCAGAATCACCTTCATGTCCAGCGTTAACTGAACTGATCAGCCAACGAGGGTAGCAAACTGATCAGCCATTCCGCTCAGTGACAGGAAATGGAACGAGTGAGATGGCTTGTTTTTGCAAGAGATAAACACGGCTCCTGACGAGAGAAACCAGAGGGGTGTTGCGCAGCTGCCGGATGCAGGTGGTGAAACTGATGGAATCAGAGGGCTGGGATTTCTCCTCCCTTTTTATGGGGTTTTTTGAAATACAAGAAAAGTTGGGCCCTTTTTTAAAGTTTCTTGGCTCACTTCATGTTATGCAATTTTCCTTGATTGTTGTTGTTCTCTCTTGTGATATTTCGAGCACCAGTAAATCGTTATAAAGAGAAAGGGGAAAAAAAATTGACAAATTGTTTAGAGAGCAATACTATGTTTAGTACTCAGGATATGATTATTTCATCAGCCTATTTTGTTAGTCATTATTACCTATCTTACGTATTACATCGATACATCAATAATTTCTTGTAAAAATTGATTGAAATGATTATATTGAAATATTGCGCATATATCTCGGACTAAATTGACAAGATCGAAAAAATTATAACTAAATTAACATCCGCTCAATAAATTTAAAACTGATTGGACATTTCCCCCTCTATTCCCATGTTAAGTTTGGAGCTATCCAAAACAAGATAAGATCTCGCTTGTAGAGATTGGATAAAGGTGCAAAGAATTTCTAATGTCTGTAATATAAAAGTTATCCTCTCTTTTCTTCTATTTTGTAATTTTGGTTCACATTAAAACTTAATGACTCATGCGTAGCTTTTTGGATAATGTTGAAACTTCATGAAAGCAACGGGAAAGTTAAAGCTTGTTCTCCTCCGTGTATCTTTGCTTCGTGTCTAAGCTTCATGAAAAAAGGAAGAAAGTCGAGACATTATCTTTTTCGAAATCATTATAGTGAGTGATCGTATTTATCTCTCTTACTAGATTTGGAAATTTGTGGCTAATCTATCTCGTTAATATCACTATAATCTGTTTATATTCTTGTCATAATTCATATGTAACTCTGAAATGTTCAAGGTATGGATTATAGAATAATCATGCATTATTTGTTGGAGAGAGTCTCTATTTGTACGTTTCTAATTTCTTTGGCTACATGTGATCATCTAAATTCGAATGAGAATGTGATGGGATTAACTGAGATCATAAATTCTCCTAATATCCTCTATTTATAAAAAGTAGTTTTTTTTTTTTTTGGTAATTTATAAGCGTAGCCATTCGTAATTAGTCTGTACCTCTAGTTAGAGATAAAATGAGTCCTTCATAGTTGAAAGATACAAAAACAATGATGAAATTGTACATAATCTTGGGAACCATTTAATTGGCAACTAATTATAGATAACAGTATCCAACCGACGGACTTGTGGCCCCAAATAATGAAGAACGATGAATACATGTCAAAATAAATCAACTGTCCCACTATTATGTGTTTGAATATACTTGCCAGTTGTGATTATAAATTATAACAAAACCAAAAATTGAAATATACATGTCAAATCAAAATCACAACTGCCCCAAAATAATTGAAATATATTGAGAGATTTTTTAAAAGCAAAACTCAAGTGATGGCAATACTTATCCCATCACTGACGAGCATCACTAACAATTATTTAGGGGTTACTATCAAATGATTTAGATCTCAAGTCACTCGTTTAAATCCCCAAATCACTTTGACTTTACTCACACTAGCACACTAGCACCTTGGTGGAGCGGTGGTGACAAGCTCACTCAACATGCATTACAGCAAGAGCTCCAATCAAACGTTCGATCGCCATAATGGAACTTTTATGGTAACACCCAAAAAGTGTTGCCGCCCCCATCCTTTTTACTCAGGAAAAGAAAAGAAACGAAGCTAGCCGCGGGGAAATTTTTTTGCAGTAAACCAAAAACTGAAAAAACAATTGCCACTCAGTCTTGACTTAATATTGACTAAAGCTTATACGTGACGGCATAAATTCTGGAATTAGCGGTTTATATGCATATGGTTCGGAAGACTATGCACTAGCAAAGGAGCAGAAGATTTTTCTCCCACACTTCATCACGGCTAGAGAATGTACCCAAAGATCTGGTTACCACAAGGTGGCTTCGTGAATCTGTTAACGCAAGCAATGAGAACTTTGCAATGCTCACTCCTTGGTCTAACTCATCAGGACAAAGAACAACTCGGTCATGCTTATGCACACATTGGTGGCAAGCTTGCAAAAGGGTCAATAAACCCAGTTATAGGATTCGTGAAATTGGGGATGACAGATGAGGCCACCCAAGAGCATCCTGTCGTGGCTAAGAATCAGCACAATAATTCTCATATATATTGTGCCAGTTCTAATCCTCTAAACCATCTGCAACTTACCATTAAGGACTAAGGAAAACATGTAACAGCCAAAAGCAAAGCAAAGGATGTATCTCAATTGTCATAGGATAGGATCTCCAAACTCGAGACTCTCTGACTTCAAAACTGAGCAGTCTTAACTCAAAAACGATGTAAAACCAACCAAACGTTCAAAATTCCACATTGAATTTGATCACGGTATAAAAAAGCTTAATTCATTCTACGGATCAATTCGTTGATATAGTTCTCACGGTTGCCAGCATCTCCACCTTCAACATAATGATTCCTTTTCTTCTTGAGTCCACCCAGTGGTGCCTTGAGCTTAAAGGGCCATAGGAAGTTATTGGCTTCCCTAAAATGAGGTCCCACTGTCATTATCTCATGGATGAGATCTTCCGCGCAGATAATTCCATGTGTACCCAAGGCCTGCTCACCGAAAAGAATGAACCAGGTCTCTCATAAGTCCAGAGAAGCATAGATGTCATAAGGCACGAGATGAGATAAGAACAAAAATGGACCTGTTCAATGATGGAGTTGTCCGTCAAAGCAATTCTCTGCTTGTTGAGCTTCCCATAGCCCCTTTTGTATATCAGTTCCCTCACGCTCTTCAAGTTAGGATATCTGAAAACAAGCACATTCACTCAGCGGCCTGACAGGCGACATTGATCTAAATCCAAATTATGGAAGAGAACCACATACCCAAAAGTCACATAGGGTTCGACCCTGTGAAGCATGTTCACAGTTGCTTTATTGACTTTGAGAAACACCCCATTGAAGATCTTTATCCAAAGAAAAATAAGTCAAGACAAAGGTAACAAATAGATTTGTTAATTAAAAACACTTTGCTTCTAGCCACCTCATAAAAAGAGATAACTTTATAGCCAAAAGAATAGAAAGGTCATTTAAAAACAGATTACTTAGTAACAAACACCAATCGACAATCAGATCCTAGTAAAAAAAAAAAAAAAACCGCTGGAACCACATCAAATCAAATTAAGCCATGACAACAACCGAGCCTTCATGTAAGGCTCTTTCACTGCTGAAATAACTTCTTCAAATGCCTCCAGCAAGGCAGAGACTGATCTCAATAAGTGATTCAAGACTTGCAAAGATTACCTGTCTTAGTCTCAATAACTGCAAGATCGTTCTCGTTTTTGGGTGCATGGCATTGATACTGAAAGTGAAAGATACTTGCATAAGAAATTCTGGGAAAAAAGTGTTATATTCATATTTGTAAGACGCAGAAGACATACCCACGGATGCGAATGATAAACAAAAGTTTAGCTTCCGGGTCAACGTAAAATCCTCCTCTCAACTTTGCTTCACGCTTCAATTGAATTAGCTCTTTTTCCTGGAAAGCCAACACCCAAAGGTCAGCTCCATGGTTGGAAACACAGAATTGTCCAACAACCTTACGAAAACTAGTGTCTATGTCTATGTCTATACCTGCTCGGCATACTCCTTGGCATATTGCTTTGCCCTATTGTAGATCAATTTCCTGTTCTCAGCATTCTTTTTCTTAGCAGATTCAAGCTCTTGCTTTTTAGCCAATGCCCACTCCTCATTTCTCTTCTGCTTCTTCAGTACCGACTCAGGAACGATGGCCTTGACTTCTTCCCCGCCCATTTCTCTGCACTCACTGTCGAAACAACAAATATCAGCTATCCTTTTGTTTTCAAGGTTGCGCCATCAAATAGTCATTCGTCAAGCTACATGCGGCAAACGACAGAACAAGGACAAAATGGTGAAAATTCACAAGTGTATCCTATCCAATTCATAATCACAATTCGCAATCGGGATGCTCCGCAAGCAACTAAAAGAGTCCTTGAGAAGAATGAGCTTTGCAAATGGAGCGACAACCCGACAACTACAATCCCTTTTAACTATTACTAGTCGATAGACATCGGATTCGGACAATATATTCAACCCTGAGAAGGAACATCAAAGAGAACAGAGCCTAACTGCACTCTGCCGCACCAGAAAAAAGGGGACAAATTGAACTACAACCACGAACTCATCGACAATTCCACTCATCCACCAGCAGCCCGAGCTCGGCAACCCGAATGCACGTACGAATCATCAGGCGAGCCACCGACCGGGCGCTTAGAAAACAATACGCAGGCAATTGAAAAAAGACCCCGAAAAAAAAAAAAAAAAAAAAAAAAAAAGGCAGGGCAATAACGCCGCGGACTGATCGCAAGACTGCAGAATACGAAGGCCGTAAGCAAGACACGCCGAATCCATCAACCTGGAAACACGAAGTGGGCGCTACTCACCGGGTGGTATCTCTGCGAAGAAGACGACTCGGCGGTGGTGGCCAACAGCAGATGCTTCTCGCTCTCTCTCGCAGGAGGAGCGTCTAGGGTTTTTGTAGCGGGTTTTTATGAGGTCGGGGGAAGTCAGTAATCGGACGGCTCTGGATTGCCCTGTGTCCCGAAGGCGTATCTTGTGCGTACGTTGGTTTGAGGGCCGATTTGGGCCTCGAGCCCAATTCAAAGGCTTCCCGTTCAAGAGAAGGTTTTCCTTTTTGGTCCCTTTCTTTTTCTTACGGGATAAATGGGGTTTTGCGGTGGTGCAAACTGCAATTTCGGGAAGTTTGGGCCGAGCACTCCATTAAGGGGGGCTTGCCAGTGTTGCTATGTTGCCAATTTATCAATTCCCCTTTGTGGCCCAACGCCTTATAATTTTCTCTGGGTGTCGTTCATGACTAATGAGCACTTATAGACACAGTTGATCAATAAATAATTCGATTTTTGAGATATTGATTGCCTGTCGTGAGAATAATTGATGTGAAATTCGTAACTTTGCCTTATTTCGATTGCTTCGCAAATCCTTCCGGGACAATTTATAATTTAACTCAGTTTTTTTTTTCTCTTTTTATTGCGATGCTTGGCATTACATATGTATTATTTTCCCTCTAAAAGGTTATGAAGGGTTCGTTTTTACATTGGGATGCTTATTCCCTACGATTAACCGAATGAAGAGTGTCGACATCATGTGCTGTTACAGAGTTCTAACAACTCCATTACCACTCTCCTCCTTCATTTTGGCCGCATTCAGTTCAACATACACAAAGGTCTTTGGGGCTTCTGAATGCCTTTAAAATGGAGTTTGAGGTATTCAAAGGGCCCGTTTGGTTCTAAAATGCACTTGAGAGAATGCAAATACTTTTGAGGTAAATGAGTTTTCCGAAATGCTACACCGCTTAGTAAATTATAGTTTCAAGCAGCATTGAAAGGTCACTTTAACCGAAATACCGTTTGACAAAACTAATATTCGCAATGGGCTTTTGCTTATATTCTTTTTTTTTTTTAAATCTGAAAATCCAATCCAGTGGCCGGATTTGGCCGCCTGAGATTGCGACCTCAGGCGGCGTCGAGGCGTGACCTTAGGCGATGCCGCCTGGAGGCACAACCTTAGGCGACGCCATTGCCACCTGGAGGCACGACCTCAGGCGCCTGAGGTCGCAGAGGCTAGATCTGGCCTTCGGATTGCCGGATCTGGCGGCCTGAGGTTACGCAAACCCAAGCGGCATCACCTAGGGTCCGCGCGCGCTAGGCGACACCGCCTAAGATCACACGGATCTCAGGCGGTGTGGCCTGAGGTCCACACGACCCAAGCAACACCGCTTGGGTCATGGGCCGCGCCACCCACAGGCGGTGGTCACCGAGGATGTGCGACCCTCAGGCGACAGTGACGGTGCCGGAGAAGGTGGGGAAGAAGAAGATGAACAGGGAGAAGAAGAAGACGAGGGGGAAGAGAAGATGAATAGTACGCGGTGACATTTTCCAAATGCTCAGTGCTAAAAACAGCCCCTTCCTAGCTTTCAGTATTCGGCATTCGGAATGCTCATATTTGGGCAAATGAGCTTTCAAAAACTTAGCCAAACACAAAATAATTTCCCCAGGGGGCTTCGGGCCCGAAAGCCCCTTGGGAAAGTCCAACTGAACAAGGCCAAAGTCTCCCAACCCCAATGCAAGCTACACCTAACATTAGCCTCCGGCAGCTTTTAGAGTTAACGGATGTTTTTTTTCCCTGTCGACTTTGCTTTCCTGCTCATCGAACGCGGGGGATTCAGATGGAAGAAAGCGCGTCAAAACGTTCGGTTTTCTTCGCGCGGGAGACGCAAGTGTTTTTTTTTTTGGCTGGTGGTCCCACGGCCGGCGAGTGAAGTCAAAGAGCAGCACATGCGCGTGCACTTACTTTTTATCCACCGCCATCCAAAAGAGGATTCACGCGCTTTTGCTTTCTTACTTTTTTATGTTTTTCTCTTATAACGACAGCGGCGTGTGATTTTTGTCGTCAATTCTTTTTAGTCTGCGATTTTTGTCCTCCATGCACGAGGTAAGCGAAGTGTGACCGTTCAGTTCTTTTACAATGTCAGATTCGATTCGAGGTTTATTCTGAGATTCCTGATGGCGGGAATTGGACGCTGCTCAAGCGCAATCCTATTCCTTTTCTACAATTAGAATTGTCAATCCAACCCCTTAGACCAGTTCTGCTGTAAAATCGAATTTCTTTTTTGTCAATCCTATTTTATTCATAATCTTTGCCGATCCTACTCTATATATAGTCTAATTATTCTACCTCATTGTAGGATGTGGAAGTCAAAACCTACACTAAATGCTAAATTGTTCCCATTCCATATTCGAATCCTCTACTTCTCTTTTTCTCTATGAAAATGGTGATTATTAATTAAGCAACATAATTGATTTGACTTGAGTACGATTTGACAATATTAATGGAAATCTGATATCGAATTATTTATATTTTCACGTCATTATTTAGAATACTAGGTTTGAAGAAATGTTCAAGTTACGAGTTTTCGTGGAAAAAAGATGAAACACTAGTCCTTAGACATTGACTCATTCTATGACAAGATGGTTTGATTATTAGTTCCGAACTATTAGGACTAGATCACTCGCCATGAATGCGCCTAAAATCAAGCAGCATTTGTCAAATGTTCTCACCACACATTACTATCAATCACATTATTGCTAACTAATCCTGTCAACATGGGTCATAAATTTATAGGTTGAGTCGTTATATTAGTTATTTAAATTTTGTAGATGAGTCTTGAATGGATTTAGAATGATGAAACCCAAAGTAACATAAGTGTTATATGTGTTTATAACTTACTTAGATCCAGCTTATATTCATAACTCTCTCTCCCTCACTCAATTTGCACTTGCTCACTTAATTTGCATTCTCACTTCCATTCGGGTCTAAGTGTTTCCTGATTAAGTTATATATATATATATATATATTAACCGTATGAGTCGGATGTGGTATGTATTGAGTAAGAGTCACTTGTCAAAATGGATTAAAATAGGCCCATTTCAATGAGATCATTTTCGACCAAACCCGAGCTTGACTCGATCATGTCGTAATAAGGAGTACTTTATTATCGCATGGAAAATCTGAGGTCGGCCTCTAGAAACACGGCCGGATTTAGGGACAAAAGGGGCCCGGGCTCCTCAACACCGCAGGTTGCGGGGACAATTTAGTACTTACTGTTTCCCACTGGGGGAGGTTGACGTAATTCTTCTTGCATGGATCTTACATTAAGGTCTCTCATTTGACCCACCCTTGACAACGAACCCCATATTAATTAAGTTCTAAAACACATTTAAAAAAAACAGAAGAAGAAAAAGACCAAGAATGTCGACGTTTTAAACATATTTTATATTACACATATTTTATTGATTAAAACGTTGCGATTCCAATCCGAGATACTATGGCTGGCCAAAAGAGGAGACGATCTACCTGCTCTGGGATTTATCACTGAAGGCGCTTGAACCAATACAAAAAATAAAAATGACAGCATTTTCCTTAGCTTTTGCAGGTGGGGAGGCAGACGAAGCTTCGGGGAAGCTTCGCGCCAAATTATTGTGCGTCTTTTGCATTGTCTTCCTTTTTATATTTTTATTCGATCCAGAAATCTTAGATTTGTTAACCCTATGGCTTCACCTAGAATCTTCGCAGTAGCTCTGTAAGTTCTAGTGTTAAAAGAGCCTCATGTCTTGGGCTTTTTGTTTTCCTCTCAAAATCACATAAATTGCGGTTCGTTCTTAGTTAACAGCTCCAAAAATTTGAGATCCTACATCAAGATCTTGGGTTTTGATCTCATGCTCTGTTTCTTGAATTTGCAGGTGCAAATTCAGCGACGTTGACCATACGGGTCAACGTGTGCAGCTTTACGATCTGGCCAGGGATTCTCTTCAGTGCCGAAGAGATTTGATCACTTTCGTTTTGTATTAGAAATCAAATTTTTGTCTTTTGTCAACACAATATTATTTGATTGTATCTATAGTGGAATTTCACATAACCATCCAAGCGCTATGTGAGGATTCAAAGTCAAGTCATTCTTCCAAAATAACAAAGGTCTCTAAAGTTGTCAAGTAAGTCCGTATCAAATAAGGTCCTGACTCGCCAGCCTGTCAGTGAGCACTTGCATCTCGCATGTCACTCCCCAATCATGATGAGGCATTTTCCTTCGGGGCAATTTTTTTCCTCCTTCCTTTCTTTTCATCTTTCTTTGGTTCTGTTGAAATATAATACGCGAAAATGATAGGATTTTGCAATTTATGTTAACGCAAAATTACCAGAGAAATAACAAAAAATAATAGACACCGGAAATTTACGTTGTTTGGTCCGAATATTGATACCTATGTCCAATAAATTATAATTGAAGAATCAAAGTTTATAATTGCTTCTTACTCTCGAATTTTTCCACGATTAAATTTAAGCTCAAACTCAAAGTATTTATAAATAAATAATTTATTTGAAAGTAAACTCACTACACAAAATTACCGCGCAAAAAAAAAAAAAAATCTCTACGGCAAAATTAGGAACTCCAGCGTCTTTGGTCCACGTACTTCGCGTTCCTAGCCAATTCATAATTACAATTCGCAATCGAGATGCTCCGCAAGCAACTAAAACAGTCCTTGAGGATGAGCTTTGCAAATGGAGCGACAACCCGACAACTACAATCCCTTGTAACTATTACTAGTCGATAGACATCGGATTCGGGCAAATTTCGACTCTTCCCATATTCAACCCTGAGAAGGAACATCAAAGAGAACAGAGCCTAACTGCACTCTGCCGCGCCAGAAAAAGGGGACAAATTGAACTACAACCACGATCTCATCGACAATTCCACTCATCCACCGGCAACCCGAATGCACGTACGAATCATCAGGCGAGCCACCGACCGGGCGCTTAGAAAAGGAATACGCTGCAAAAAAAAAAAAAAAAAAAAAAAAAAAGGCAGGGCAATAACGCCGCGGACCGATCGCAAGACTGCAGAACACGAAGGTTGTAAGCAAGACACGCCGAATCCATCAACCTGGAAACACGAAGTGGGCGCTACTCACCGGGTGGTATCTCTGCGAAGAAGACGACTCGGCGGTGGTGGCCAGCACCAGCAGCAAGATGCTTCTCTCTCTCTCTCTCTTTCGGAGGAGGAGCGTCTAGGGTTTTTGTAGCGGGTTTTTATGAGGTCGGGGGAAGTCAGTAATCGGACGGCTCTGGATTGCCCTGTGTCCCGATTTGGGCCTCAAGCCCAATTCAAAGGCTTCCCGTTAAAGAGAACGTTTCCCCTTTTGGTCCCTTTCTTTCGGGAAAAGAGGGGTTTTGCGGTGGTGCAAACTCCATGGAGGGGCTTGCTAGTGTTTGCTACGTTTGCCAATTTATCAATTCCCTTCTGTGGCCCAACTCTTGTGATTTTCTTTGGATTTCGTTAATGGGTGCCCGGGAGCACCTGTAAAGATAGTTGATCAAAGAATAATCGATGTGATATTCGTAACTTTGCCTTATTTCGATTGCTTCACAAACTCAGTTTTTTTTTTTTTTTTTTAATTATTGCGATGTTTGGCATTGCGTATGTATTATTTTCCCTTGTAAAAGGTTATAAAAAGTTACTTTTTACATCGGGATGTTTATTCACTAGAATTAACCAAATGAAGGGTGTCAACATTACATATGCTATTATGGAGTTCTAATTACTCCATTATCGCTCTCCTCTTTTGTTTCGGTGCATTTGTTTTGATATTCATAAAGGTTCTTGGGGCTTCCAAATGCCTTTGAAATGGAGCCGAGGTGTTCTGTTCAAAATTGTCATCTTCAAAGTCTCGCAGCCCAATGCAGGCTACACCTAACATTAGCCTCCGGCAGCTTTTAGAGTTGATGGACGCTTTTTTTTTTTCCCCGTTTTTTCCCCGTCAACTTTGCTTTCCTACTCTTAGGCCAAAAAAAAAAAAACTTTGCTTTCCTACTCATCGAACGCGGGGGGATTCAAATGGAAGAAAGCGCGTAGAAATTTTTTGGCGCCGCGCCCCCGTGAAGCATCGGTTTTCTTCACGCGGGAAACGCGAACTTTTTTATTAGGACTGGCCCCATGGCCGGCGAGTGAAGTCAGAGAGGTGTGCTCGTGCACTTACTTTCATCTACCGCCATCCATAAGAGGATTCACGCGCTTTTGCTTTGTCACTTTTTTTTTTTTTTTTTTTTTTTTTATGTTTTTATGTTTGTCGTTAATTCTTTTTAGTACTGCGATTTCTGTCCTCCACGCACGAGGTAGGCGAAGTGTGACCGTTCAGTTTTTTTTCAGTATCAGATTCGATTCGAGGTTTATTCTGAGATTCCTAATGGCGGGAATTGGACGCTGCTTGAGCATAACTCCTTTTTCCTTAGATCAGAACAAATCGAATTTCTTTTTTGGCGATCATATTCTATCCATAGTCTCTGTCGATGCTACTTTATTTATAGTCTAATTATTCTACCTCATTGTGAGGTGTAAAAGTCAGAATCCTATGCTGGATGCTAAATTGTTCCATTCACATTCTCTAAAAAAATGGGGATTCAAACTCTTTACCTCTCTATTTCTCTGTGAGAATGGTGACCATTTGGGCAAATCCCAAGAATTAAGCAACATAATTGATTTGGCATCATTAATGGAAATTTGATATTTAATTATTTATTTCATGCATCATTATTTAGAATACGAGGTTTGAAGAAATTTTCAAGTTACAAGTTTTCGTGGAAAAAAGATAAAAACACTGGTCCTTAGACATTGACTCGCTTTATGACAAGTTGGTTTGATTATTAGTTCCGAACTATTACGACCAAATCACTTGCCATGAATGTGCCTAAAATCAAGCAGCATTTTTCTAATGTTCTCACCACACATTACCATCAATCACGTTATTGTTAACTAATCTTGTCAATACGGGTCATAAATTTATAGGCCGAGTTATTATATGAGTTGTTTATATTATGTAAATGGGTCTTAAATTGATTTAAAATGATGAAATCCAAAATAATGTAGTGTTAAATGTGTTCATAACTTACTTAGATTCAATCTATATTCATGACTCACTCTCTCATACTAAATTGGTACTTGCTCACTTAATTTGCATTCTCACTTCCGTTCGGATCTAAGTGTTTCTCGATTAAGATAATATATATTTTAATTATATGGGTCAGATGGAGTATGTATTGAGTAAGAATTACCTGTCAAAACAAATTAAAATAAGTCTATTTTATTGAGATCATTTTCAACCAACCAAAGCTTAACTCGATCCACCCGTTCAATGGGTTTTATTGTCGACCGTGTCTTAAGAAGTATATTATTATGGCGCCGAAAATCTGATGTTGGCCTCTAGAAACGCGGCCGGATTTAGGGACGAAAGGGGCCCGGGCTCTTCAACACCGCAGGTTGCGGGATCACTTTAGTACTTACTGTTGTTTCCCACTGGGGGGGGGTGGGGAGGTGGACGTCATTCTTATTGCATGGATTCTACACTAAGGTCTCTCATTTGACCCACCTTTGACAAAGAGCCCCGTATTAATTAAGTTCCAGAACACATTTACAAAAAGAAAAAAGAGGAAAAAGACCAGGAATGTCGACGTTTTAAACCTATTTTATACTACACATATTTTATTGATTAAAACGTTGCGATTCCAATACAAGAAACAGAGATGATTTAAAAATAGAAAAAAGTAAAGACAATGCAACATGGAGGGATGCACGATGATTTGCCGCGCGAAGCTTCCCCGAAGCTTCGCGCTTCCCCCGCCCACCTTCAAAGCCATGGAAAATGCTGTCCTTTCGTTCGGAGATAAATTGAAGAGCAGGTGGATCGTCTCCTCTTTTGGCCAACCATTCCTTCGATCCGGCGACCTGGAATTCTCCTCCGTTGACGGTAATCTCCACCTCCTCGTCCTCCGTTATTCTCGTCGGCGGTGGTTTTGTCCCCCTCCCCCTCGCGGTAGCTCAGCTCGGTTTTTATCTGCTGTTCCTGTGCGTGCGTGCGTGTGTTTGTTCGAGAGTCTGTTTGCTCCTATTTTCGCTGCGAACCCTAAAGTAGCTGCCGCCAAATGTTGGCCCGATTGCACCGCTATCACCTTCGTTTGCTATCATCAGACATCTGCGCCGTTGCGCATTTGCCGTGCTCCTTCCGTGGGCCTCGTTGCTTCTTCTGCTCCTGCTGTCTGTAGTCGTACTAGTCTCTTTACTCTATCTTTTGTCTGCGTTTGATCCTGATTCGTGCTTTTTTTCGTCACGAGGTGGTGGCCCTGGATGAGCCCCTAGTGTTCCTCACTGGGGCGTGCCATCTCTCCTTGCGACAGTGTTTAGCTTTCGGATTCGTTATCACTATGAGTACCCCGTCGTCAAACGGGCCCTTGCCCGGCTTCCCGGCCTCCGGCCTGAAGCATGATGTGGAGGTGGGCCGGAGCTCCACCAAAGAAGATGATGACGAAGACAGAGTTTCGTCCCCGCCTGGTCCTTTCGACATCACGCATACCAAGAATGCCTCCATAGAGACTCTCAAAAGATGGAGGGTAACCCCTCATTTCTTATTTTGCTGCTCTTTTATTCGTGGTGGTTGTCGATGTACATGATGTGTACTTATTTTTTCTATATGCCGTTGTCCCGATGATAATTTGTCTGCTATTGTGCTGGAGAGTGCCATGAGAAATCCATTCCAACAGTTGCAGTCCGATCAATGCGAAACTTACGATTGTATAGCCAATCTACCTGACTCGGCAAATGGTCAAAACTCATTCATTTGCTTACATTTTGTATGAATCGCTACTTGTGCACCTCATGCTCAGTGCACTGCATGTAGGTTACTGCTATTTCAGGCTAATGCAATACCATCTTCATTCAATTGCAATGTCTCACAACGCAATGGGAGCGTAGTAAGTGCGAATTATGATATAACACTCGTTGTTTGCTTGAATGCTAAGGGTTAATGACACCGCAAGTACCTGGACTTTTGCCCATCTTACAATAGAGCACCCAAACTTTCTTTAATTTAATACCTCAACTTTCCAAATGTGGATCAATATGGAAACTCCTATTAAAATCATGGAAGGAATGCCGCCATTGATTGTATGTATCATGTTTGATGTGGTCTCTCGGAATGATGCCGTGTCATTAGGGACATATTGGACGGCGAAGATCGTCCAAGTCAGCACTATCTCTCTCTATCTCTCCTCATCACCCAACATGTCTATGTAGATAAAATCATATTCGCTTGGTAGGTGAGCCATGTTAGCAGTGGGGCTTAACCTTTGTAAAGCGAGCCACCTCAGCAAAATCACATGACACGGCTTACTTTAAAAAGGACCTCATATTCAGTCAGATTTCATGATTGAACGAAAACTAAGTTCAAGTAGTTGATTGTAAAATGGATAAATGTTCAGGTACTTGTGGGGTCATTGGCCTTTGTATTGAAGAACCTATTGACATGTTGCTGTAGTTCCTATTTCAGGGGACCTGATCCATTCGGTAGAGAAAAAGGAAAACATGACCGTATAGGGTTATTTTGCAATTTGACATGTGATTATTTTGAAGAGCGTCTGTATAGAACTTGTTCCTTAGCTTCGAGTTCTTTGTGTTTGTAGAAGGAATGCAAACGTTTCCATGGGCAAAAATTAGATGAAGACACTTTGGTTGCCGAGGGAACTGATGAGGGCTGAGTTGGATTAGCTCGAAAATCCTCAAGTATTTGCACATAAGCATTGCACAAACCAAATCTAGGAACTATGAATCTTACTTATAAGTTTCATAGACTCTATGAAACTTAATGGTGAGGTATTAATCTAAAGGAGTATAGATCAATGTTGCACAGTTGACTAGACTTCTAGTTGATTTTGCGTTAATGTACGGACCATCTTTGTGCCTCCTTTATTTCTCTTTCCCCATGTATGTTACCATGCTCATAGCCAAAATGAGTATTTTTTTTGGAAAATATGCAAGATTTAATCAGTTAGTGACTCTATCTGAAAGTTGGTGAGTCACTTTATGTGTTTAAGATATAGGACATCTTCTAAGGGGTTTGGACATGTAAGATGACAGATTTTTTGCTGCACAACAAGAAATTGCAACATTATGAGATTGACTCAAGTGGGAAAAGAGTTGGGTTGACGGAGATCCTTGAAGTATCCATGCAAATTCCAAACAAGATCTCTGGAGCATAAGAACATAGAAAAATATTAGGAATGAATTCATTTCATTGTTGTAGTTGGCATTGTCCAAATGGACTGGTTAGAGGTACCGGAGATTACGCATGAACTTCAAAGTGATCAAATGAAACATATTGGTTTTACACCAGCTGAAGATGTTGTTCAATCTTGTGAGAATTTGATGGGACCACAATCGACTATTTTAAAAGCTTAAGCTATTAGATGAAGAAGTGGTTTAATGTTTAATTATTCCATCAATCTCCCTCATGTTTAATCAGGTATTTTTATCTAGTATTAAGCATAGACATATCTAATTAGGGTGGTAAATGAGGCTTGGAAAAATTTGAACTCTAGATCTCTAGCTCTGTTCTATGTGAGAATTTGGTAGGATTACACCAACTGTTTTGAAAGTTTATGCTGTTAAATGAAGGTGTGATTTAATATTTAATTATTCCAACAATTTCGTTATGTGCTTGTTCAAGAGATTCGATTCATTAAGTAGTGAATTGAATTCAATCAATTCAATTACGCATAAATAAATTTTTTCAAGTCAATAATAATAGAGATAAGTGCGTTGGGATTTTTAGAACTTGTCATGAAAATGTAATTAAGTCTTAAAACTTTCAAAAAATGTAATTAAGTTATAAAATTTGTCACGAAAATTAAATCAAGTTTTAAAACTTGTCTTGAAGGTATAATCAAGTTCTCAAACTTTCAAAAAGTGCAATCAATGGAAGGACTTCAATTTGACAAGGCATATTTTGAAAGTTTTAGAATTTAATTGCGCTTTGTGACAAGTCTTAGGACTTATTTGTAATTTTTGAAAGTTTTAGGATTCAATTGCATTTTTCATGACAAATTTTAGGACTTCCAATGCACTTATCCCAAAATAATAAGGTTGACGATGCTGTAAAGTTTGAAGCTTTGAGTTGTCAAGTATCAATTTGTGCACAAAATGAGTTAGTAGAAATAGAAATGCTCCATTGGATTTGCATACACCAAAAAGGCATACAATTTGGAATGACTACATCTGAGGAAAAGTTGGCATGGCTTCAATTGAGGATAAAAAACTCAACCAAGTAAGATAGATTGGGAGATGTGAAACAATGGAGGGCCTGGGAGGATGATGTGATGGAGATGTTTGGAGAAAGTCGAAAAATATGTCGATGGATACTCTAAGGAAAGATGGTTGAACACTTGGATGGAGGACCAAGTGCAATGGCATAATTAGATCCAAGTACTTGGCCTAACTAAGTGAGAAAATAGCTCTTTTCCATAGCTATAAATGGAAGTGCACATTGGTTCTTTTTCCTTGTTTAGCTAAAACCATAATCAAAGGGTGTTACTGCCAACTTGCATACATCCTCCATAGTTGAGAGTTAGACCAAATTGTGTGTAAGTGGAATTTTGTCATTGGGGAGAAGGAAAATAGAATGCAAGAAGTTGGTTGTAGTTTTAACACGCATAGTACTACACCATAGTAGCTAGACTTAAGCATTTTTAGTTGCCTTCATGTCGGGGATTAAGGGTGTGTGTGTGGCGACACTTTTGCTTTCTATCTCTTGCTCTTTTCTTTTTTTCCTTTTCTTGTATTGTCTAAAGTTTGACTTGTATTAACTTCAAAAACCAAAATCCTTAAAATACAAATAGTGATAAGTAGAGTCATTTAGATTTTTTTTTTTTTTTTTGCATAATTTATTGAAGTTACATAATATTTTTGTTTGAAAAATCTAAGAGGTGAAGTGACATTGAATGATTGCCTTCTATAAGTTCCTAGTATGGTCGCCAAAGGCACACCCGAGGTAGTGTTGGTGGGGGCCATTGACTAGTAAATCAACGAATCTTCGATGCAAAACTTTGTTATATTTTCCAATCTCAAAAATCAGTCAAAAAATATTTCTCTTGCTTTTTATGGCCTCATCACCTTGACCCCGTGACCTTAAGTCACTTGTTCACTTCTAGGCCATGACCGATAAGGGTGATCGGTTTTCGGTCGAGTCTAGTTCCAAGGTGGAATTGAGAAGTGGGGACTGGATCGGTCCAATGGAATCAATCACTTATTTTTTTCCATTACTTGGAACCGGATTGAAATAGTGTTTAGTTCACATTTTACTAATTTTTTTGAAGAAATAATAAAATAAAAAAGTATATTTACTCGGTCCGATCCGGTTCTCCTTGGAACTGGGAATAGGACTGCCTAGACATTGATTCCATTTTTAGGAATTGGGAATCGGATTGACACTCACGGGAATCGGACCAAACTGGCCGGTCTGATTTGGTTCAGGCAGTTCTCGGTTCAGGTGGTCCATTTTTGCACACCCCTAATGACCAACCCTTCTGGCCGCATGTTTTGGCATCTTCAAATAAATAAGAGCAAAGTTTGTTCTTTTATTCAATTCAAATAGCTCTTCTATTTTGAAAAATATCAACTTTCCTAAAAGTGGTTAAACCAAAAGTAGTTGATAGCAGTAACCACATGCATTTAACGTTTCCATCTAATGGCCTTGTTAGAAAATCCAATAAAAAAGCTTAGGCCGTTAGCTGAAGGGAGACTACATGCATCATTATATAATCCATAAACAAGTTACATGAGATGATTTGAGATGAACGGATTTGAACTGAAGGTCCTTCAACTTTGCAGCAAGCAGCTCTAGTGTTGAATGCATCCCGGCGGTTTCGATATACATTAGACTTGAGAAAGGAAGAAGACAAAGAGCAACGGCGAAGGATGATTAGAGCCCATGCACAAGTCATAAGAGTAAGATTAATTTGGTACTAACGTTTCCTTTGATGTGTGCGATGGATTTTGGTTCTAACCATCCACTACAAATTGCATTAGGCAGCTGTGCTTTTCAGATTGGCTGGGGAACGACAGATTGGTAAATAAGTCTCTCTTTGCTTATCCCCACATCTATTTCTGAAGGCTTTATGTCAACAAGTTTGACTTTGCATGTGGTTCAACTGGAATTTGCTGGTAATTGAGAAGACGACATTTTGGCAGTCACTGGTCAGACTTACTCTAAATAAGAATTATGTCTTCTGAGCCATTCTCAGTGAAAGATAATGGCTATCTATATGAAGTATTGTGTTGACTTTAATATGGGCTTTCCACATATGTTACTGCTGTTGTATAAGGCACCTAGCATATTGCAATAATCATCTACTTCGGGACGATCTTTTAGTCAGAAAATAGCTCCTTCAGTTATAAAGAAGCTATTCAGTGTGTCAGAACTGCAAATGGTGTGGACAGCCAGCTGTTCTGTGGATGGCCAACTGTTCTAGGACAAGATGCATCAAGCTGTATGCCCCTGAAAGGCTTTCTGCTTCTCTCTTCCTCTCCTGCCCGAAAGTGGTCAGAGGACCAAGACTGAAAACTTTCTTTATTGCAAATTTATTTAGTTCTGTGAGCCATCAGTTGGTACCTCAATGTTAATTAATGTAGTTAGGATTTGGTGTTTCAAATGTGTCCCTCTGTGCTCTATAACAAGAGCTTCTATCTAGTCTTGCATTAAGTCGATTAAGCAAAGACATAGTCACTTGTGATTTCTTGCTCCCTCTCTTTTGTGATCCTAAAATCTAAACAGTTATGCATGGCTTTTCTTCCTTACACCTTGTGATTGCTGAAATCCTCATTCATCTACTGCAATACAGGGGTAGGTCCAAATGCGACACCTCCTACTGCAATTGGTGATTATGGAATTGGACTTGAGGAGCTTGCATCCATGACTCGTGACCACAATTTTTCAGCTCTGCAGCAATATGGGGGGGCAAGTTCATCTTTTACAATTCGTACTTTCTGAAGCCAATATTTTCAGTTTGTTGATGTGTCAATTGCCACTTCATCAGGTGAAGGGTTTATCCCATTTGTTGAAGACAAATTTAGAGAGGAATTTCTGGGGATGAGACTGATATATTGAAGCGGAGGAATGCATTTGGTTCCAATACATATCCTCAAAAGAAGGGACGGAGTTTCCTGGTACTTTTGCTTGTGGTTCTTATCCTTTACATTTTCCTGAGGACTTCTATGAGGAGTGGATTTCACCTCTTAGAGTGTCATAATATTTGTTTTCTTCTCTAGAGGTTCCTTTGGGAAGCCTGGCAAGACTTGACTCTCATCATTCTGATAGTAGCGGCTGCAGCATCGTTGGTGCTTGGAATAAAGACTGAGGTAAACTTGGTCTTTTTGCTTTTCCTAGAATAGATGTTACGGCAATATTTTCTATTTTTAGGAGCTTGGTAATTTTTATATGATAAACCTTTTTCTTATTATGGTGACCATATGAACCATATTCTACTACATGTTATTTATTTGCAGTTTTCTTGTATTCTTGATTTTTTCGCATGCCAATACACTCTTGACAATGCTCATGGCTTTGGGTAATTGGTATGAGAGTACACTAAATGGGACTCTGTAAAAGATGAAATATTTTTCTCTTGGAGATATTTTACATCAATATGGTCTGTAGTCTAGTATTGGAAGATGGGAGGTGAACTTATTATGATCCTTTCATTATTTTTCATTAAATGGATTGTCATATTTTATCAGAGAGAACTGTCTTTCAAGGTTTTGCATTGGTTTTGGGAACTTTCTATCTTGTGGCATAATATAGGGGCAACAATTGATGCATGTCAAAAAAAAGCAGTCTATTGCTAATATGGAATGACACTGCATAGGGAGTTTTGATTTCTCTTTGTTCTTATGTATTGCTTTATGCTAGATATTTCCACCAGTTTATCCTACTACAGAAGTTAAGTAAGTGTAAACCGTTTAAAAAAAATCGATTTCTTTTGCTCCTATCTATTGGGGTCCTAGTAAGAGGATTTTTTTTTTCCCCCATATGTATGGAATATGTGTTCTTTTTCATTTTTCCTGCACATGCGGTTACGCTCATGTATGTGCTCCTCATTATGATCTCTTGACAGGGTATAAAGGAAGGCTGGTATGATGGAGGAAGCATTGCCTTTGCCGTTTTTCTTGTAATTGTTGTAACAGGTGTGGAAACTCTTCTTTGGACTAGAGTTTTAGGGTGTCAGTATGTTTGATTATGGTATTGCAGTTTGTTAATTACCCAAGATGAGTGTTTTTGGCTTTCACAGCATATTTTACCATTAAAGCAGTACACTTGTCTAATGGTCATTTCAATGTTTTCTAAATCAGCTGTCAGTGACTATCGACAATCTCTACAGTTTCAAAATCTAAATGAGGAGAAACGAAATATCCAATTAGAGGTACATACATCTTTCATTTTATGCTTTTTTTTTTGTTTCTATTCTCGATGATGGTTGATATACACTTTAAAAGATTCACAGATAATGAGAGGTGGTAGGATGATCAAGGTTTCTATACATGACCTTGTTGTTGGTGACATTGTCCCTCTGAACACAGGTGATCAGGTGAGTGCCTTAGGTGCATCTATGACATCCTTCAGCTATGAGCCTTTAATTTCTACTCAATTTGTCTCTGGATTTTCCAGGTTCCCGCTGATGGAATCTTAGTCAGTGGTCACTCTCTTGCAATTGATGAATCTAGCATGACTGGTGAAAGCGAATATGTGAGCTATGCATATCTTGGCATTTTCTTAGGAACTTTTGTAGTGTATTTTTCTAAATGTGTTGTTTTGGCAGGTTCACAAGGATCAGAAAGCACCTTTCTTGATATCCGGTTGCAAAGTAGCTGATGGTGTTGGCACTATGCTGGTAACAATTTCCTCTTTGCAAGACCCATGATGCTTTTTTGTGGTCATGAAGTGGTTGATGGATAGGAGTATTGGGAATAAAATGAGAAATTTATCTCTAGAATGTTTATCCGGAAATCCAAAGCGGACTGGTTGACAAGCTTGTCAAATACGAGAATGAAAATTTTCTACTGAATGATTATGTTGCTGCATAGAAATTGCTGATTACATTCATGTTTGTCTGGCTCTTTCTCATTTAGCTTCATTGGTGAAATCGTACAAGAGTTTCTTCAGAGTGGGTAAAGCTTTTCAGAATCTCACATTATCAGTATGAATTGGGTGTTGCGCTAGTTTTGCAGATTTTCTTTACTGCATTCTGAAGCTCCAAGCTCTCGGGCTTCCCCTCGATCTGTTACAAGTAGAAGTTTGAAAATTTTTGTCAACAATAGGATTGACAAGTCATGCTGTTTGTTGGAGTGCCAGATTCTCAATGTTGTCTTGGCTTTAAAGTTACAAGCTATTGAATTAACTGGAGATCTATTCAACCTAATGGCATATTTCACGATTTTTTTTATTAATGATTTCATTTGGGGGAAGTTGTTGCAAGTACCATCTGTTTTGCCAATCTTATTCATTCTACTAGCCAAGGTGGTCTGCAATGAATTTCAGTCTCCTTTGTCCGGTAACTATTGATTTAACTATGGGTCCTTTGCCCTATAAATTCTTTTTAGTCTGTTTAATGGTCAGATATCATCCTCTTTATTAACAATATGCTCAAAATAGCACATACCACTACTTATAACTGCAAGTTTGCTGTGGCTTATTGTTACTTGCATTTCCATCTACTGGTTCTAGTAGTGTTTATAAGCCAGACCAAGTGCCTTTTTTCTCACCCTTTCATCATTAGCAGTCACTTTGATCATTACTCTGTATGTGCGCCGTGCATTAGTGCGCGTGTGCATGTGAGTGAGATTTGTGTGCGTGAGCAATTTCCTGCGCCATAGAATGATAGATGGAGTCATATTATTACACAAGATTCCGTGAAGATTGTTTTTCAGTCAAAATAATGAATTGAAACAGATCTATTTGCTGATTTAACCGAAATATATGGGCCAGCTTGGGCAGAAACAATTTTGCTGTTTTTATTGTTGTTGAACCATTTTGATCTTGCAATAACAATTATTTTATCTTAGAATTGGGTAATGTACCTGCCTTCTTATTGTGCCACTGGCATGTGGTATTTGTAGGTTCTGTTTGCACTATCATCTCATTCATGTTTCTAAGATAAGTTCACTAGATATTCTTTCAGGTCTTCCTTTTTTTCGTTTCTGACCTTTAACTTGTCTTTAGGTAACTGGTGTTGGAATCAATACTGAATGGGGATTGTTAATGGCAAGTATCTCAGAGGATACTGGTGAAGAGACCCCATTACAGGTTTTCTAGCATTTATCCTAATTTAGCAAATAGGCAATCCCTCTATTTTAATATACTTGTATCCCATCCTAATGTGTTTTTTAAATGTCCTTCACTAGGTGCGCTTGAATGGCGTTGCAACATTTATAGGCATTGTTGGTCTTGCAGTAGCTCTTTCTGTGCTTGTAATCCTTGTGGTGAGGTCAGTTATAGTTTGTCAAATTTCTTAATTTAGTTGGGAAATATCAAGTTTTCATAAGCTTTCTGGTTTTAATATGATATGAGTTTTCAGGTACTTTACCGGAAATACAGAAGATGCTAATGGAAATGTCCAATTTATTAAGGGACACACCAGCATCAGTCATGTTGTGGATGACATCATTAAGATTGTTACTATTGCAGTAAGTACAATGCCTCGTTCTTCTTTTGTTCATCAATACACTCATATTTATACACAAGTTGTCTCTACATCTATATATGTACATATATTACTTCTGTCTAGTTACTTCACTGACAAACTGTATTCAGGTCACTATTGTGGTGGTCGCTGTGCCTGAAGGACTTCCCTTGGCTGTAACCTTGACGTAAGTATGAATTGCTATTAGACATATAGAAACTTATCAGCAAGAAGGGATTGTTGCTCCTGTTTTTCCCCTTTTATTTTTAGTATTTTAAATTCTCACTATGGTTTATTGCACAATTGATTCTGTATATCAGATTGGCGTATTCGATGCGGAAAATGATGGCTGACAAAGCCCTGGCAAGTCCAATTTCCCTGGGACACTAGTGATTTTTCCTTTTCTTAATGATTATAGATGGGAGTGCTGCTTCAATAGTACAGTTATAAACAGTATCATATCCATAGGTTCGTAGACTCTCAGCCTGTGAAACTATGGGATCAGCTACAACCATTTGCAGCGACAAGACTGGGACATTGACCCTAAATCAGGTTAGCTTTGGAATCCTTCTTTTGACACCATCTGCTTATTTCCTCAAATTTTGTCCTCCTTTACCTTTAGGGTGCATTTTTTATTTGTGTATGTGTGTGTTTTTTCTTGCTTCTTTATTTATTTATTCATTATTTTTTTGGGAGCAGGGGTTGTTTGTGTTCCTCTTCCTTTCTTTTTGTTAGAATACTTAAGTATTAAATCACGCCTTCATCTAACAGCTTAACCTTTTAGAATGGTCGGTTGTGGTCCCACAAAATCTCACATGGTATTAGAGCTGGAGGTCATGAGTTCGAATCTTTCCAGGCCCCATTGGTCTCTCCAATTAAAATTTTCATGCTTAGTACTAGGCAAAAAAGACCAGACTAAGCATGAACGGTCGGTTGTGGTCCCACAAAATCTTACACTTATATTCTCTGATGATCAGAACATTTTTGAGTAATCTTCAGCTTCCTTATCATGTATAATATGAGTATTAATATGCAGTTTGGTTATTGCCACAAAATCTCACACTTTTGTTCTCTGATGATCAGAACATTTTTGAGTAATCTTCAGCTTCCTTATCATGTATAATATGAGGATTAATATGCAGTTTGGTTATTATAGATGACAGTGGTTGAAGCTTATGCTGGTCAAAAGAAATTGGATCCACCAAATGACTCCTCAAAATTGCATGAAGTGGTCACATCTCTGTTACATGAGGGTATTGCACAAAATACTCAAGGCAATGTATTTGTACCAAAGGTATGGCTATTTATCTGGAACCAGTTGTAATATACAATGAGATGTTCCCCTAATGAAGGTAGTTTAATTCCACAAAATCATTGCTTGTGAATTTTATCAGGCTGTTTAACTTTTTTGACATGTTCTATTTGTCATTTTCACTTTAATAATTATTCAAATAGGGCCAATCATTTATGACTATTCTTCTTTGTTCTTGTTTTTCTGGCGTTAGCTATATTTGCTGGGTTAAGAAGGAATTGTGAGAAACTCACAATATCGTCTTTCAATTTATCCCATTTCCTTGTTCCGTTAATGTCTTTTGTGGAGCTTTCCTTTAGCTTATCATGTCTGGTTTTACTCTAATGACATGATAGGAAGTGTTGCCCAGTTGACAGACAAACACACGCTTACATTTGTTAAATCTTAAAGAAGCTGGAATTGAAATGACTGATGAAAAACCTGTTTTTATACATGAGACTTGGAGAAGCAATATTGTTCATGTAAGTGAAGAAAGTCCTACAACTGTGATATGGGCATGAGCTAGATTTTCATTACTTGTGAAGGAAAAAGATTTATGCTTGCTTCTGGAAGTGCTTATGAGACAATGGCTTTCCATTTTACTTTGCAGCAACATCCTTCTGCTTCCATTTTCTTTAGCCAAAATTAACAGTTTTTTTTTTTTGAACTGAAGCATGGACAGCTGATTAATGTTTCGTTCTGGGTCTGGGTTTCTTGAAATTGCTACAGCTTTTGTGTTGTCTGTATGTAGATTGATTTAAGAGGGGCCAGTATTATAGTACTAGAAAAATGAAGCTTTCCTCATGCTGTATCGTATTTGAGAGGGACCTTTTGACAAATTTACTTTGAGTTGAAATTAAAAAATAACCAGAGAGGAACAGTCTAGAGAGGAGATAGCATCCTGTGTGTAACTTTGCATCAGCAAACTTGATATATTCAAGCTCATTACTTGTAGGGTGGAGAGGATGTTGAGATTTCTGGATCACCTACAGAAAAAGCCATTCTTTTGTGGGCAGTTAAGGTATGATGTTTAGCATTTTAGTTTTTGTCTTTGCTATGCTTTACTTGGGAGTTTGTTGAGGATGTCTGTACTTATGGTGCAGTTGGGGATGAAGTTTGATGTAAGCAGATCAGAGTCTACAGTTCTCCATGTTGTCCCATTCAACTCATGCAAGAAACGCGGAGGTGTTGCCATCAAAAGGGTATTCCTTAATCAATGTTACCCTTTGTTATTGGTAATCTGTGTGTGGTTCCTGCTCATTTTTTCTCAAATATTATAGATCCAGGAATGTTAGATGGCTAAAGCATCGAAATATTTTTCCTTGGAATTATGTCTGGTCTTGTGGCATGAGGTGCTTTTCAGATATGACTATTGAGCAGAGGGGGGTTATGTAGAAATTCTTTTAGTTGTGCAGTTATTGTCATTTGAGGAGGCATTTCTGCAACTATTGCACTCATTAGCATGACTTTGAAGCCTCAACCCATTGTATATAAAGTAGAGCTCTCTAAAAATAATGGACATGGTTAGTTCCCAAAAATGCCTTTCAACAAGCCAAATGAAAAGCAGTGAAATGATCACAATTTAGACCTTATGTTAGATAGAGTTTACACATGGATTGTAATTTCCCAAATAACATGGTATTTGACAGGCATGGGAAGAATAATTCACGAAGCAAATCCTCCCCAACGGAAGAGATTTTGGCTGTTGTTGGTGAATAGTACATGGCCAGTAGGATCTTTTCACTCTAGCTTCATGCTTTGTGAGAACGGAGATAATGTTGGATAGTCATTGTTAAAAGTAGAAAGCATATATCTTTGGCCAAAAAGAAAGAGGAGGGGAAAATTGCGAGCGAGAGAAAGAGTGTAAAAATTGATTTTGCTTTTTGTAGTTATCTCATTCATCTAACGCGTGTGAATGTTTGGTTTTTTTTTTCCATCAGCTGCTGTATGATTACATTTGTTATGGATACTAAACTTTGAAACATGTTATACTTGCCAGCATAGTAGAGTTCTCCATGTTTCTTCTTTGTTTGTGGAAGAGCACTTGGTCTGGTCTCTCTTTTTCTTTTTGGTGGAATGAATTAGATTCTTGGCTTATGTGCTAACTATGAGATTTTGTGGGACCATTGCAACTGTTTAGTTATTCAAACACTCCCTCTCATGCTTATTTGGTCTTTTTGCAATTGGGGAGGTAAATGGGGCCTAGAAAGATTTGAACTCAGGACTTCCGGCTATGATACCATGTAAAATTTTTGGGATCACTGCTGATTGTTCTAAAAGTTTAAGCCGATTAGATGAAGGCGTGGTTTAATATTTAATTATTCCAATACTAACATTACTATTTCCGTACTAGCAGTCATTAGCAATTCTAAAACTTATTGATGAAGTGTACAATGGTGTTTTTAGACTCTTCTAAATCAGAATTATTGTTTCAAGTTCACGAGTTTATATTCATAAAATTGCTATATTCTGTAATTTGGGAGAATTAGGATTTCGAGTCTATTGCATTTGATCGTGTGGTTAACACTTGATGTAACCGAAACTCATCAATTAAGTTATATTTTTTTGGATTGTGTTGATGTTACTATAAACGGTTGATTTAGTAAATATCTAAAGTTGATGAATCAACCAGGTGAATTCGAGTTTAGATAATGTGACTTCTTGCAAGTTTTGTTAGAATGTTGTCACATTTTGATTAATAAGTCTAACGACATAAACATGATCCTTGATGATGTTGATGTTAGTACAAACGCTTGATTTAGTAATTATCTAATGTTTATTAATCAACCAGGTGAATTTGAGTTTAGATACTGTAACTTTTTGCAAGTTTTGTTAAAATGTTGTCACATTTTGATCAATAAATCTAACAACATGAACATGATCCTTTGTGAAACAAAAGACAAGATATTTTGCTGAGCCAAAATGGTAGAACAATTCTTTGACAAAAGAAACTTGTTTTCCTGCAAAATGGTTATAGTGGCTTTTTGGAGCTAGTGGGGTGCAAATTATGTTGTTTTGTGCTTTTGACTTGTGCATTTGAGTTTAGGCATGTTTGAGATTGCATCAATCGGGAACTTATTGTATCTAGATCTAGAGATTAAAAGAAACCATGAGTCTGTTCTCCTGCTTCTTTTAATAAAAATTTACTTGTGAAATTTGTTGTTCAAGATGTCTGTTAGAAACCAGATGCTGTTTTGAAATCTCTGGAAGTGTAGGTTTTACTTTTGTGACTCACCTATTGAGATTCTATTTCCATCATCCCTGTCTTTTTGCAGAATAACTCTGAAGTTTTTATACATTGGAAGGGAGCAGCAGAACTGGTCTTAGATTCATGTACGAGATATGTTGACTCGAATGGTCAATTCCAACCCATTGATGAAGAAAAGGTTGAAACAGTGTCCTTTTGCCTTAGTCAAGTTGATACATTAAGTTACTACAGTATGGGGAAGACAAGTTTTGGTTAATCTTCTGGTTGTGATCTACCTATATTTGCTGTTCTACCTCATCATTTTCTTTTACATCAGTTACTAAGTCACTTCTTTGTATATACTGTCTAATTGTGTAAATGACTAGCAGTGGATTAGTGTATGTGACAATTTTCTAGCTTGTTTCAGCATAAATTGAGCTACTTTTGAGCCTGTCTGTGCATGTCATGTAGTGGCGAGAAAATTTATTTGGTTAGCTTCAGACTAGTAGTTTGTTTGATATCTCATGTGATGCTTTAGTAACAATGTTGAGGCTTTTGCCTTTGTGCTCTATGAAGGCATTTCACAAGGTTGGATGGACAAATAGCCGTTCCATCATTCTATTGCTTAAGAATGGAGGATTAATAGTGATGCTTTATCCATATATTATTCTTTGATGTTTAAAGCAATGAAATGTGCATGGAGTTTTCATTGGTTACTTTTGCTTTTTAATTCCTATTGTTGCAGGATTTCTTCAAGCAAGCTATTGATGACATGGCGGCAAGAAGCTTGCGTTGTGTTGCCATTGCTTGTAGGCAACATGATCTTGACAGCGTCCCAGCAGATGAGGAGAGTCTTGACAAATGGGTGCTCCCTGAAGATGACCTTGTCTTGCTGGCAATTGTTGGTATAAAGGTATGCACAAACAGTTATCTCTCTACATACAGGGATCTTCCCTTTGCATTGTTTTCTGAATATATGTTTTGGAGTATGTACCACCATGTGAGCGGACATTGGCAGTTTGGGATGAGAACCTTGAGGTAGAAATACTGTAATCAGTGAGTTACTTGAACCAACTTCTGGTGCTCACATAAGAAGCTGCTACATACTTCTTAATCTGACACAGAGATATAGAGAAAGTTCCAATAATACATGCTTAGCTTTTGGTGATCCATTGCTTTGTTTCTGTATTGCTACATTTTTTTTTTTTGGTGGGAAACAGACCAAGCAAGCATATCATAGCAGATACAATCATATCATTGGCTTATCACTTTGCCTTTTCCATTCTAGATTTTTGATCCTTTGTTGATTAGGTATTTATATATTTATGCACATCTGCATGCCATTTAATAAATTTAACTTTTCTATAGCTTTCAACTTTGATGCATATAATTGCATTTCAATTAGGGTGAGCATGGGAACTTGTCATGTTCCAAGTTCAAAGATATGTAGGGTGGGTTTCAGGTTCCAAAAATTGGAGAACCTGTTTTGATAGGTAGATTCTAGGTTCTAATGGGTGGAACCGAGAACTTAGAACCTACAACAAGTTTTTATATTTTTCTTGATCTATATTTTCATGTGATCCTATGGTATTTTGTGACGTCTAATGATGAGTACATAATCTGTAGGCTAGGTTTAAAGGTATGTAGGGTAGGTTCTAGGTTCCAAAAATTGGAGAACTTGTTTCGACGGGTAGATTCCGGGTTCTAAATTAGTGGAACTTGGAACCTAGAACTTAGAACTTGGACCAAGTTTTTATGTTTTTCTTGGTTTATATCTTCACGCGATCCTACGGTATTTTGTGATGTCCGATGATGAGTGCATAATTTGGAACTACTAGTCCGAGCTTTCATTTTATGACTGAGACTTTTACGTTGATAATGTTTCATAAGTGAATTGTAGCAGTAAGTGATAATCATTAAATGTGATAATTTACTGTATCGTTTAATTAGTAATATAGGTAGAACCTAGGTAGACTTTAGAATTGACCTTGAAAGCTATGATAGGGTAAGTTCGAGGTTCCAGTATATGCAGGGTAGGTTTCAGGTTAAAAAAATGTGGAATCTATTCCAATGGATAGGTTTCAGGTTCCAGGTGAAACTTATATGGAACCTGGAACCGCTCACCTCTAATTTCAATGCCTTTTTTTGACTATGATGTCACTTGCAGGATCCTTGTCGTCCAGGGGTCAAAGATGCTGTGAAAGTTTGCACAGAAGCTGGAGTCAAGGCAAGTCTAATATATATGGCCGCTTTATTAAAATTAGGAGTGTCATATATCATCTGGATTCTTGGGAATCCCTTATCTAATTGATCAGAAGAGAACTCTTTAACCCTGAGGATTTCTGTCACTAATCACTCAAGAAACAAGATTTGGCCTAGCGGTGGTCCACCTTCCTGATCCACAAGGATAGTGATATATCATGGCATAGGATGTGTATATACTCTGCATACATGAAGAATGAGATCCTTAATTAATGGAGATAAGTGCCAGCTACCTAATTGTGGTGAGACCTATTGTAACCATATATGCATGTGGTTTAATAGGTGCGCATGGTCACGGGAGACAATATCCAAACAGCGAAAGCGATAGCTTTGGAGTGTGGAATACTTCGTCCTAGCGATGATGACTCTGAACCTAATGTTATTGAAGGATGTGTATTTCGTGAATTGTCTGAGAAGGACCGAGAACAATATGCGAAAAAAATAACGGTATGGATAACTTCATAGATTTTCTAGTAAGGTTGTAAGGGCATTTTAACTCTATATTCGTGTTTAGGTGATGGGGCGGTCTCTTCCTAATGACAAGCTGTTACTCGTGCAAGCATTACGCAAAGGAGGTGATGTTGTTGCTGTAACAGGAGATGGAACCAATGATGCTCCTGCTCTTCATGAGGTCTGACACCAGGCAACTTGATGTAAAAAGCCTGCGTGCATGCTTGCATTCATGATCATGTACTAATATTCAGATAAAACATGTCATTTATGGGCCAGTGTGTTGCTTCTTATTAGCTCTTAGCTTTGGAGATGATAACAGTTGGATGAGCTCTAAAACATGTTAAATTTTAAGCCATGTGGGTGAATACCTGTTCTATAAAACAAAAGTATGTTCCATATCAGTAATTAGGATAGATGGACAACTGATTGGTGTGAAATGGTCTTTTTTCTCTGTGGAAGAATTTATACAGATGAATTTGGTCATCTGATCTAATCCTAATCTTTCCTCTCTTGCTATCTCGGTGCATTATTGTGTGGGACTTTCTTATTGAGTTTGAAATGTTCTGTTTTAGTTCATTCAGCAATTTATTATCTTAGTGATTGCATTTTTACTATATTGTTGTTTAGGCAGATATTGGTCTTGCCATGGGCATTCAAGGGACAGAAGTTGCGAAAGAGAATGCAGACATCATAATTTTGGACGATGATTTTGCTTCTGTCGTTAAGGTTAGCAAAATGTTCACTCTTGGCTTGAGGATATTAGCATAGGTTATCCGCAGTAATGTTCTCATCTCTAAATGTGGCCTTTGAGTCATCATAGATCTGAAATGGCAAGGTAAGAGCACCTTCCTCTACATTTGCTTTTGAGACAATCTTCAGCTACAGAAATGGGGTCCCTGTACTACTGGTTTCTTTTGACTGCTATACCTATTGGTTTTCAGCACCTGTACTTTCAACTATATATGAATGAGTGCTGATCATTGTATATTTACATCTAGTAATGCTTATTGGGATTTTTGTACTTTGGCTGATTTAATTATTACATCAACAGATAACTTTTTAATATTGTAATTTGGACATCTTTTGAGTAATAGGCTGAGAAATATGATGGAGGACTTTGTCTAGAATTTCAAAAAATTAACTTCTATAGTTGTTCTTGGCCCTAGATTGACTTTTACGGTTGAGTTAATTTCAAGTCTTTTCAACCTAGGTGGACACCAAATTTATAATATCACGTCCATTTCCTCTGGGCAGGTTGTGCGATGGGGCCGTTCTGTGTATGCAAATATTCAGAAATTTATCCAGTTCCAACTGACGGTCAATGTTGCAGCACTGGTTATCAATGTTGTGGCATCAATATCGTCTGGTGCTGTTCCTTTAAATGCAGTGCAGGTCTGTAGCTCTGCTGTTTATTTACCATGAACTATGTCCATACTAGTAACATTTGTCAGAACTGTGTAATTTTTAGCCCTTAAAGTTGCTTCTTTCGGAAATTTTGGATGTTGGAATTGGGGTATGAAATAGGGGAAGGATAGACAAGAAAGAAGCTGTCAAATTTGAGGTTGACAGGCTGTCAAGGCCCTCAGCATATGCCTACTACTCATCCATCTTAAACCCTTTTGTTTTAGTCGACATACCACTATGAGCCTTAAAGCAGAATCACAGGCTGCGTTGAGGTTTTTGCTATTTTTCTTCGACTGACATAGCTAGCGTCTTGCGTTCTAGCTGTAGGGAAGATAACATTACTTCCTTGGTATTCCTAAACCTACATTATAAAGTGAAAAGCACTATGTGGGGAAAAACTAATTTTATATTATTCAATAAAGTTTAATATATATACATCAAAATAAACCCTAAAAGTGCTAAAGACCAGTTTATTCTTCGTACTTCTAACACTCCCCTTCAAGTAGGAGCATAAATATTAATCATGCCCAGCTTGTTACAAATATGTTCTATCCTCCCATTACCCAAAGATTTAGTGAAGATGTTTGCAAGTTGTTCGCTAGTTCAAATATGATTCGGAAGGATCACTCCACTTTGCAACTTCTCTTAGATAAAATGATAGTCAACCTTAATGTGTTTTTTTCTCTCATGAAACACGGGATTGGAAGCTGTGTACTGCAGCTTTATTATCGCACCATAGAGTCATGGATACTAAATCTTTAAAGCCTAACTCGGTCAATAATTGTCGAATCTACACTAATTCACATGTCACTTGTGCCATGGCTCTATATTTTGACTCAGCACTGGACTAGGTAACAACATTCTATTTCTTACTTTTCCATAATACTAGATTTCCTCCGACCAAGGTACAATAGCCAGTAGTTGATCTTTTATCATTTGGAAATCCAGCCCAATCAGCATAAGAAAATCCTTCAACTCTGATATGACCATGGTTTTGGTGGACAATTCTTTTCCCCAGAGCTTTCTTCAAGTACCTCAATATCCAAATAATTGCATCCTAGTGAGATGTACGAGGGGAAGACAAAAAACTGGCTTACCACACTAACAGGAAAAGTGAGATGTACAAGGGGAAGACAAAAAACTAGCTTACCACACTAACAGGAAAAACAATGTACAAGAAAAGCAATGTCTGATTGAGTAACTGTGAGATAATTCAGCTTATCTATCAGTCTTCTATATCTCTCGGGATTATTAAGAATTTCTCTTCCATCAGCAACCAGTTTAACCCCTTATTCTATGGGTGAATCAAGAGGCTTTGATCCCAACATAATTGTCTCGGTGAGCAAATCCAAGACATATTTTCGCTATGACAGAACAATATTTTTCTGTGATTGCGCCATTTCAATTCTTAGGAAATATTTCAATTTTCCTAAATTCTTAATTTGAAACTATTGCTGAAGATAGGTTTTGAGCTTAGCTACACCAACCAAATCATCTCCCGTGATGATAATATCATCAACATACATAATCAAGAATAGTTTGCCTCCTAATTGTTTATAAAAGAAAGAATGATCATTTTCACATCTAAACAACCCAAAAGACAGTACAACTTTAGAAAATCTTCCAAACCATGCTTGTGGGGATTGTTTGAAACCATATGAAAACTTTTTTAATTTGCAAACCAGTCCAGACTCCCCTTGAACAACAAACCCCGGAGGTTGCTCTATATAAATTTCTTCGTGAAAAATGTCATGCAATAAAGCATTCTTGACATCAAACTGAAACAAAGGCCAGTTATATGTTGTAGTAAGAGAGATCAAAATACGAATAAAAGTAAGTTTGGCAATAGGAGAAAATGTGTTGACATAGTCAACTCCATACACCTGAGCATATCCTTTGGCAACAAGTCTTGCTTTTAAATGAGCAAGAGAACCATCGGGGTTGATTTTTACATCATATACCCATCAACAACCAATAGTAGTTTTGCTTAGAGGAAGTGGTACTAAGTCACAAGTTTGATTAATCTCGAGAGCCTTTAATTCTTCTTCCATTGCTTAGCAATAGACTTGGGGGACAAGATATTGTTCAACAATAGTTAAAAAAGCCCGAACAGTAGGAGACACAAAAGAGTGAAATAAAATTTGCAATAGAATGTTTAGTACAAGTACGTGTACTTTTGTGATGAGCAATAAGAAGATCAAGATCAGATACAAAAGGATGGTCAACGAATGGCGGATCTGGAGTAGAAGATGTAGTAGTGATGGGAGGAGCGGGGGGAGCAGCAGCGACACGAGGACGTTGAGTATAAACTCGAAGAGGTGGTTCCTCTGTAGATACTAGTGAAACAGTTGGAATAGTTGATCGAATGGTGGTCACATACAAGTTTTTATCCAATTCGGACACACGTAATTGGAACATATCATGATAAGGAATGGATTCAAAAAAATGAAATATCAGTTATAAAATATTTCCTCAATAATGGAGAATAACAACGATATCCATTTTGAGTGCGGGAATAACCCATAACATACACTTGATTGCCTTGGGATCAAGTTTTAATATTCCAGGTCGATCACAAATAAAACAGACAACCGAAAATACGGGGTGGTTAGGAAACCAAGTAGACAAAGGAATACTACTTTGCCGAATAGAAGAAGGCATGTGATTAATGAGATAACATGTAGTTAGAATAGCATCAGACCAAAAGGTCTTGGAGACCTTCATTTCAAATAACATGGATCTAGTAACTTTCAATAAATACCTATTCTTCGAGGTACAAACATTCGGAGTGTCAAAAGTTTAGAAAATGACATTTAAGTATCAAAATTGGAGTAAAATGGATAACTTAAGTGTCAATCCGATCAAAATCCAGCTAAAATGCTGATGTGGAGTGCAAAACGATGTCGTTTTGCATGTTGATGTGGCTAGAAAATGCAAAAACGTCGTTTTGTTTCGATATGGTAAAAAATTAATATAAAAATTAAATTTAAAACTAAATTTATTTAAAATATTTAAAAATACAAATATTAAAAAAGGGGGGGGTGGGAGGGAGACGGTGAGGGTTGAGTCCTTGCCATTGCTATCGGGAAGGGTCGGCAAGGGAGGGGGAGGGTCGGCGGGGTCGCCAACTCTCGGCTAACCGGCGGCGAGGGCTTGCCGGCCCTCGTCGCCTCCCGTTGTCGCCGGGAAGTGCCGGCGACGGAGGGGGAGGGTTGACCGGGGTCGTCGGCCCCGGTTGGCGACGGTGAGGGGACGCGAGTCCTCGCTCGATCCGGGCGAGGGCTTGTGGTCCCTCGCCGCCTCCTCACCGCGTCGGGAAGGGCCGGCGATGGAAGGGGTCGGGTCGGCCGAGGGTCGAGTCGGCGGCAAGAGCTCAACCCTTAGCCGCCGCCTCCTCTTTCCCACTTAAATTTTTTTTTTTTTTAATTACAATAAAAATTATTTATTTGTATAATTTAATTAAATTAATTTTTATATTAACAATTGAATCCGCGCAAAAATGATATTTTTACCTTTTTTTGTTGAGTCGCATTCTGCGGTGAGTCACGTAGACAAAAAAAATAATAAAAATTGCCACGTAGGATTTCTAACGGGGTTTGCCAGAGTGGCACTTAAGTGTTTCACTTTTCACAAAAAGTTACATTTAAATGTCATTTTCCTAACTTTTGGCACTTAAGTGTTCCTTTGTGTTAAGTTTTGGCACTTGGGCTGTATTTCTACCCCTATTCTTCCTTTTAACAACACAATTTTGTTGTAGAGAGTATTAGGACAGGAAGATTCATGGATCATACCATGTTGAGTCATAAAATCAGAAAAAGATGTGGAAAAGTACTCCTTAGCATTATCAGAACATAGAACTTTAACATGCACGCTAAATTAAGTATAAATTTCAGATATAAATGCACTAAAAATAATTTTGAACGATTTTTCATTAAATATAACTAAGTAACTCTAGAATAGTCATCAACAAAAATAACAAAATATCTGAAACTCAAATTAAAAATCACATGACATGGACCAAAAATATCTGAATGAACTAATAAAAAAAGAGATGTTGCTCGTTTAATGACTCGAGGTGTGTAACTAACACGATATAATTTGCCAAGTTGGCTTGACTTGTACTCTACTAGAAAGAGATTGAAAACTAGAATCTAACTTTTGAAGACTACGTAAAGAATGATGACCAAGACGACAATGGATTTGATGTGGGGTCACAATACTTGAGCAAGCAATTGAAGGAGCATCTTCAAGTACATACAACCCCCTACCTCACGTCCTCTATCAATTGTCTTCTTCGTAGCCAGATCTTGGAAAATACAAGAATCAGGATAAAATGTTACTAAATATTGAAAGTTTTTGGTTAATTTACTAACAGACATGAGGTTAAATGGAAATCGTGGGAGATAAAGCACTGAGGACAACGGTGATGAAGGAATTGGATGAATTGTGCCAATTCTCTTAACATGTGTAGATGATCCATTGGCTAAAGTAACTATGAACGAAGATGGAGAAAGAGAGGAAAATATACTTGAAAGACCTGACATGTAATCGGAAGCCCCTGAATTAATGATCCAAGAATGAGAAGTAGCCGAAAGGTATGCAGTAGCATTACTTGTCTGTATCAAAGTAGCTGTGGAAGAAACAGGCTGTGAGATTTGAAACTGGTTGTACTGAGCATATTCCTCATCAGACATAACCACTATCTTGCTTTTAGAAGATTGTGGAGTAGAGTCAATATTAGAAGTCGTATTTATGAACTAGTGTTGCTGCCCTGGCCTTCCATGTAACTTGTAACAAAATTTCTGAATATGACCAGGTTTGCCTCAGTAATAACAAATTCATGTAGTCCCCGAGTTATCAGTAGACATGTGGGATTGTTCATAAAGATGCTAATGACCTTGACCTCTCCTTGTTCCTATGCCTCGCCTCCTCCTCAGCCACCACGCCCATTATATTCGCCACAGTTTCCTCCATCACTCCTATTACCACTACTAGTTTGAGTCTGAGACACAAGCTGAACTACCTACCGTAGATTTAGTATCTTGAGAAGACTCACGAGATACTCGAAGGACTCGAGCAAATGTATCCATGAGTGCCGCGATATTCTCTCCTCCAAGAATCTGAGACCTAATAGTTTCATATTCAGAACCAAGCCTCCTAAGAATCCCATTACAGCCAATTGTTCTCTTTGACGTTGCATTTGTTGAACATCAGCTAAAATAGGGAGAACAGCATTCAACTCCTCATACATTCTTTTAAAATCCGCAAAGTACTACGTAATAGAACGCCCCTTCCTTTCAGACCAATAAAACTCCCGCAATAACTCATAAATCCGTGACAAGTTATTTTGGCCAGAATATAATTACTCTCCATAGAATTTAGCATTTGATCAAGAATACGTGCATCGACAGCATCCCAAGTTACATGATCTCTGGACTTAGACTCGATTAAATGTCTATGTTGATTCCTGTCCATCAAAGTAAGCTTCACGAATTTCTTCCATTGGTGGAAGTTAGCACTACCTTCGAGCTTCTTATCAGTAATTCGATTAGACGAAAAGGAAATCACCTCAGTCATCACAGCATTATTCTTCTTAGGATCTACTTCAATTGTATTCTTTGAGGGATCGTCCATTTTCCAAAAAATATAAGAAAATTCTAACTTTAGTTTCCTTCAAACAACTCAGCCTCAATAATTTAATAACCCAATATTACCGCCACACAAAAAATCTTCACCACCCATATAAAGTAATAGAAGCAATCACACAGATCATCAAATATAAAAAAAATGGTTGAGAGTAACAAATAAGTGCACTGTATCCAAGCAGCAACTATTTTGCTTCATCACAATTCTTGAATCAAATAATCAGCCAAAAAATTGAGGTCCCTTTCTCAGCAACTTAAAATTCTAACCTGCAAAAGCATCTTCTCCCATGAAAACACCTCAGAACCCAAGCTTGGTGTGGCGTCAGTCCCTGCTCTTCATGTTGTACCTGATGGCGTTGGTCATCTACGAATCCAGTAAGTCAGTGACCAAAAAACAGCAACCAGCAAGTCGCGTGAGTCACGCGATGGAATTGCGCAACCAAAGACAGTGACCCATCAAGCTGCACGAGAAATGCAAGCAGCGTGAGGAAGCCGCGCGAGCGGTGTGGGCCACGTGAGCCCTGCGAGCAGCGCGAGCCATGCAAGCCGCGGGAGCAGTGCGACAGAAGTCACTCAAGGAAAGGTGTTGCGTGAGGAAGCGAGAGAGAGAGAGAGAGGGACGCTCGACGGTGATAAGCCGCGGTGGCGACAGCCAATTATTCCGGCGAGTCGACGGCAGCGGGTAGCTGCTTCGTCGTCTAGGGTTAAGCCCTAGGCTTTGATACCATGTGGGGAAAAACTAATTTTATATTATTCAATAAAGTTTAATATATATATACATCAAAATAAACCCTAAAAGTGCTGAAGACCAGTTTATCCTTCGTACTTCTAACACACTCCTTTTCATTTTCCTTCTCACATGTATGAGATGAACAATTCCCTTGTGCCTTGAAATTTTGGTGTGTGGAATGGACAGAAGGAAAAGGATACTTATTCTCTTTTTAGAACTGTAAAATTAGTGAAAATCGACGTTGTTTCTTCTGCATACCAGGAGACCTTGTCTTTTGGGTATTTGATTCTATTATTGCAAATAAATATGGAATTTGTTGAACACCCATAAGGGGCAACTTGACAAAGTGTCACTATTTCCTATAACTTCTATTTTATGGCCATTGACTAATTCCTCTGACTGGAAATGCAGTTTATTGACCTATGGTGCTTATTATGCCTTTCTTCTCAATGCAGCTTCTGTGGGTTAACCTTATAATGGATACTCTTGGAGCACTTGCCTTGGCTACAGAACCTCCAACAGATCATCTTATGCATAGAACTCCAGTTGGTCGAAGGTTTTCTCTCTGGCCAATTCCAATATGCTGTTATATATGAACAAACAGGGAAATGCAAAATCTGGCAGTTTCTGTGTTTCATGTAATATGCCTTCTGGTACTCTTGCTTAGTCCAGACCACATATAAACTGTTGAAAAATATTATTTTACCAGTCAATGCTGGATTGCTATTAACCAAATCATACTTGGGTAAAAAAGAGGTCCTTTGAGAATTTTGATAAGACAATTGCTCTTGGCAATTTGTTGTGACATACCTTTTTCTTTGTCCTAGTGGCAATATCAAAGCACTAGTCAGTGCTTTTGGACTTTGCTATGGTTGAACCTTTTATTCTTACTGATTTTGAATTATCATTCTTTTTATCCTGGGACACTGAATTTTTGTGCTGAGTGCTTTATGTTTGCCGTGGCACCTGTCAGTCATTTCTATAAGCGTACACACATTTGGCAATGAGGTGATTCACCATGCTAAAGGCCTGGACTTAACTGGTTCATGGGACTTACAGGATGTTTAATGAGTCTCTAGGTAGCCTGGGCCACTACGCTCGTGTCTTTGGATTATTAAGAGAAGAAATTCATGTCGTTTTGGTTTTGCAAGATATGTTCTACACACAGAGATGCCTGGGGGTGTCAAATGTGCAAATGGGTGCACAAAAAGGGAGAACAACATGCTTAGCAGGAAAAACTTAGGGATATATTTTTTGGGTTGACTTTTACTTTGACAGATTATTCATTGATGTCCACCCTTTTTTTCTTTCAGGGAACCCCTCATAACCAACATAATGTGGAGAAATTTAATCATACAGGTATATTTTCTCTCCACTTGTCTTTTGATAGTATTGATTTTCTACATTGAAGCTAACTTTTATTTTGGCAGGCATTTTATCAAGTTTGCATACTTCTTGTGCTGAATTTCTCGGGGAAAAGTATACTTAAGTTGAATGATGAAAGTACGCAACACGCTACTATGGTGAAGAATTCTGTGATATTTAATGCATTTGTCCTTTGTCAAGTAAGTATGCTGACAGTTTGATACTTCCATGCTCTTAACTCCTTTGGTTTATACTTACCCTTTAACTTGGGAAATTAATTAGGATGGCATTTGCTATCTTAATGTTCTGTTATATATTATATTTCTAGCCAAAATGCTCAAATTGGTGGGTTGTTATTGATTGCAGATCTTTAATGAGTTTAATGCTCGGAAGCCTGATGAAATCAATGTGTTCAGTGGAGTAACTAAAAACCACCTGTTCATGGGAATTGTAGGAATGACCTTAATACTTCAAGTGGGTGGCATTTTTGTGTCATTTTTTCACTATTTTTATACAGATAATACTGTGAACTGATAGTGCGGTTTTGATTGTTTTCTAGATAATCATTATCGAGTTCCTTGGTAAATTCACTAAAACAGTGAAATTGGATTGGAAGCAGAGGCTGGTGTGCGTAGGGATCGGCTTTATCAGGTAAGTTCCATTCCTTAAATCTGTCGATAAGAGTTCGTGTATGTGTCTGACCAATAAAGTTCACAGGGTCGAAGGTATTCGAAGTATAGGTGTCGAAATCTTAAATGCATTATTTGTCATGCACGGATTAGCTTGGGATGTTATTCTCTTCAAAGGCTTTATCAAAAGCTCGGTGATTGTAGCCCATTAAGATGGAGATTGAACATTCTTCTTAATATTTCAGACATGCTTCAGAGAAGTTAATAAATATTTGAGACAGGCCAATTTTGAGTAACTTAAAATTTTTGTCCTGAGTTTTGAACATTAGGGACCTGGGAAATTTCACTTGTCCTTCTCGTGCTAGATAATTGAATTCCAGTTCATCATCTTTCCTTTCTCAGTAAAATTAACTATATATCTGTTCATTTCACTGAATCTCTTATTGACAACGAACAGCTGGCCACTTGCTATAGTTGGGAAACTCATTCCGGTTCCTGAGACTCCTCTAGCGAAGTACTTTGTCAGACCATTCCGCCGATGAAGACGTGCTTGAAACGGTGAAATTTGTTCTTGTTGGTTTTTGTGCGTGGCGTGAAGGCTTGTGATTGAAGACGCTCACTTTTCTAGACAGCAAACATGATACAGGGTCCATTTTCATATTTATCTGGCATTATGTTTGTATATGTTTAGCCTTTGCGCCGATTGTTAAATGAACTTAAAGGTACAGTAGTTGTAACGCCCTGTCACATACTAAATGCAAGTGGAAGCTATTTATTAGTACCACAATAGGAGCTGTCTTAATCAATATTTATGTTAAGGTATTCTGACCTAATTGATTGGCATGTATAACATGAATATTACATGGTCTCAAACTTTTCTAAGGCATGATTGTCCTATCCTGTCTTTACCTTATCAACCATTTGACTATAACATACATGAAAGGTCATGCAAGTGCATCATTTCATTTCCTGTGAGTCATCACTGGCTTCTTACTTTCATCGACCTGGAAGCTTATATGTAAAAATATTTACATGACATCGCCGAAAGATGTATGCATCTAGCCTGGGAAAGGGGATCAGATGGGAGCCTTGCTTCGCTATTCTTTACACTAATCCACGTCTTTGAAAAAAAACAAAGTGTTAAGCTGCCACAGGAACTCTGTGCTCTGAGCACCACCGTCCCTACTCCAGGTCCGCCATTGCCAAACCGAAGAGGACTAAACAACTCCCCTTCGTGGTTTATGAACCGGGCTTCAAACCTATCGATATCCATCGTCCACCCAAAGTGTGGCTTCGTATTGGGGTAGGTCATCTTGATGTTAGGGTTATACAAGTCACGGAAAAATACGTCTATGTAAGTCATGATCCCGTACCGTGCCATTGGGGCAACATCTATTCTAACAATCTTAAAAAGATAAAAGAATGAGTAATGCCCACTAAAAAAGCAATAGGTCCTAAACTAAATAATCCATTAGTCTTTAAGGAAATGCAAGATGTGACACATAACATTATACATAGACTAGATCAAAATCATCACATAGACCACTTCATTGTCACCTAGATTCATATTCCAATTCACCACATACAAAGCATACCAATATCAGCAGACAAGTTTCATGCAACTAACCAAAATTGGGATATGATGCAAGCCACACATAAATGCACATGCTAAGTGAAATTAGTTTATCATGTATTTCAATATCCACCCTCGAATTGGTTTCCCATGGGATCATAAGTCGATTTGATCGAGTCACTTTTGGAATCTCTTATCCGGACTTCCATGGACTCTTTACCATGGGCATCTCACTCTGAGACATCTCAGTATTACATAACTGAGACATTCCATAATCATACGGTAATGACATCTCATTTCGAGACATCCCGATTTCTCACTCAACCGAGACATTCAAAATCACATGGCATGGGCATCCCACTCCTTAGGGACCAGTGGCAAAATTGATGAAAATATCTTATATTCAGTTTATTTCACACATTTCATGCGTCACACATTAAAATTTTAACATCATAGTAGCATGCTTATCCACTCAATGCACAAAACCACTCTAAACCAAAACCCAATACTTGTACATACAATCTATAGTGTAATTCACTCGCCGCACACATGAGATTCGACTAACAACAACTCGTGGTCATTTAAGGAAGAGAGAGACATATATATATAGACACACACACCGACTAGCAATGTATGAGAGGTTACAAGACTTCCAAAGGGTCGCCAAAAGTCTAAACAAGAGGACTATAAACATATACAAGAATTCAGACTAGGTCAGACTATGTTATCCCCAAGAATGTGCCTTACGACTTTCATGAAATGAGTAAGACCTAAAGTGTCTTGAAATTTCTAAAAAGATCACAGAACACACTAAGCCTTGGACGCGAAACCTATGACAGAAAACTAGTTCAACCAGTTTTCGCTCCTACACTAGCCAACTCTTACAAGAAAATTCCACAAAAATGGCATGTTGTAGCTTAAGATTCTTAGAACAACTTTAAGGAGACAAGTTCGTCCAAATACTAGCACATTTGATGACAGAAAATCCACAAACCAGCAACGTCTGTGAGCTTTCCTTCCCGAATAGACCACCCGTGGACTCCAAAGTCTACATTTGGCCACTCCTACTTATTTAGCTCTCTTACAAACCACATTTTGAGCCTCGACCACACATGCACAACACCAAAATGAGCCTTGACCACTAGTTATTCCTCATGAACAACTCGAAAATCTCACCCAAAGCCATGACTGAACCCACGGCCTCCCCAAGCCAACATGCAAACCTATTTCACAACTCATCTGACTGTCCAACTCAGCAACGACGAACCACAGCTTCCCTCTGGCCTTGACCTATACCAAACCGTCCATGAGCCTCACATGCAAGTCACTGAGTACCCATTCAACCCCGCGACCAACCCAAACGAGCCAAAAACAAAATCATCAGAACAAGAATCGCTCTTGACCTGCTCGATCCGCACCTCTCTCCACAACCGACGGGTAAGTCGAGCTTAGCACCCCACCGTTTCCTTATCTGGTGGTTCGGGTTTGCTTGCTCACTGTTCGCTCTCCAAGAAACAGCCCCCACAACTCAAAACCGAGGAGGAAGACGTTGGGGACGACGAGCGGCTGTTCTGCTTGAGCCGAGGGAGAGAAAAGGAAGAAGGAGGAGAATGGAGAGAGAGAGAATGTGGGTCGGAGGGGGTGTGTGGGCTAGGGGGGAAATTATTATAAGAATGTTTGTAGATTTAGTTATGAATCCCGATGAAGAGCAATGATGATAGAAGGCAATGATGGTGTGGTGATTCCCATGAAGATTTTTGGTACTAAAGAAGACCATGAGAATATGAGGTAGACTACTTCTTGCATGAAATTTCTTCATGCACTACACTTGGCGTTCATGGGAAGGGTTGGGGTTAAGTCCTAATCTTTTGTCATGATTAAATAATTTGTTTTGAATGTTTTTCACTTGGTTTGTCCCGAACCCCACAAATTTCGGTCCCCTTAAAATTACGAGGGTCTATTAGCCCATTTGAGCTTAATTAACACGCTAATATCTCAACATTAATCTATGACTGAAAACAAAGAAAGAATCATAAGAAAATACTAAGATTAGTGTTCAAAGGATTATAGTCACGCGTAAAGTTTTAATAGGATCCTAAGTCAAATTCGTACGTGATTAATTTAAAATCCTAGTCATAAAAGTAGAGTCCTTTCCGCTCGATTCGAGCCTCACGTACGCACTATTGATTTCACTGGGCTCATTTCATGGTCCACCAACCCTAAACCATCTCTATCGAGTTCAATCTCGGCCATTCCCATGCCTGGCCCAACTTATAGCCCATCATTTGCCCCGTCAAGCCCACGCTCGTTGTCTTCGCACGGAACATTAAATTTTTAAGTTCATGTCTTCCTTACGGCCCAGCGGGCTTGTCATATGGTCCACTTTCAACATTCTAAGCCCATACCGGTCCATTTATAATTATCGGGTCAAAAATCTAGGTGTCACAGTAGTACTATCCACTGTGTAAATAAGAAGCTTATAAGTGCAAAGTGTGGAGCTTGCCTAGCTGAATCTACCACATTGCTTACCCGACTTGATTTTTTTTGCAGTTGCAAGGGATGGAGGTGCTCCGTGACTGCGGAATGTTAGTATCTTTTATGAAGCTATACAAATACAACCTGAAAAAGATGTGTGTTGGCATCTTAACAAGTGGGAGCGAGATGCATGTTTAGTCTGTGCTGAGGGTTCTCTGTACGATTTCTAGTCAAATTTGTATGAGATGATATCTGAATACTTGTGTGCAAGCTGATGATGTATTGTAGACAGCGAAAGTTGGGGGATCAGTGCTCTCAGAATCCGAGGGTAGATGGGATTTCAAGATGAAGTTGACATATGCAGGAATTATTCTTCCATACGATGATGCAGTTAGGAAACCGGGTCTCTGCTACCAGATATGCAAAATTGATTACAGTTTGAAGATGCATAGAGAGAAACTACAGACTGCATCAATTTGACCAGCTTAGAAGTTTCCAGATAGATGCTTGTCCGATTGAAAGTTGTCCTGCTCCTGCCGATTAATGGAACTGAACCAGGAAGGTTCACCTTGTGGCTGTGGTGATGGGTGGTGTTGCGGGTGTGCAGATCGATGGGCAACTATTTCACCCTTAGTCTTCATTATCTCACTGTGAATCTGCGTGATTTGTTGTTGCAGTTGAGTGATGATTCCAACGCATCCATAGACAGGGTCTTGAACCCTGGCTGTTGCTTCATATGAAATGCACTCTGCTGCCTCCGCCCGTAAATGCCCCGGGACTTGCTGCTCCATCATTGCCATGGAATTACAATTAATCACCAAAAATCACGAAACAAATGGACAAATTGTTATTCAAAGAGATGCAGAAAGGATCCCCCACCTTCGTGCTATTATAGATTAGATTCCTTTATCCTCTCCCACGGCAAACAGGACTAGTTAATTTGAAGTACATGACCGGAATTTCGAGCATGAACGATATCATTAGAGAAACAACGGACAATCATTAACTTCCGTGAGCTTCTGTTAAAGTACCATATTCATTTAATATACTAAAAACAGCAAATATACTACCACTCTTTTGCATGTTCAATGCGTGCGACTTGGTTTCATTTTTCTTTAGCCAGAAAACTTGGTTGCACGGCATAATTATCACTAGAGATATGGATGCCGACATTCCTAAACTATCTATGAAATATATGCACAAGTGAAACACAATATGGAAAACCTGTATTGAAGAAGTTGTCAACAAACCATTGAGACATTGCCTTGTATGAAAGAGAGATTCAAACATTTTGTTTTTTTGGGGATTAATACTCAAAAAGCATATGAACTGACCTGAAGCATTTTAGTGACATTGCTGGCACCAAAGATCTTATGGACACAAGCAAATCTTTGTGGATTCGAGGAAGGGAAATAAGGAGCCAATATGCAATCTTGAGGACATTTTCTTCTCAGATATTTGCATGCGGCACATCTACTAAAGCTCGACATTTGAGATTCTCAAAAGATTTTGCACACCAAAAGTCTCCAGAAAATCACACCCGAATTCTGATTCTGATGGGACCATGTAGATCTTCTACTGTATATAATGCTAAGACTGAACATTGTAGGATCCATCTCATGATTTGGTCATTTTAGAATTCTGATGCAAACATGGAAGGTGAAAACGGCTACTTTTTCGAAAGATCCTCAGTAGATGTATGGAAAGTGGTGAGGAAATGGAAGCAATTTGACACAAATTCCTCCAAATGATGAAAGTTGATAAGCCAATCATACCAAGGCAGGTGCATTGTATACTTAGAGAGATATAACGGTAAAACCGAGACGAGTGCATTCCCTCGAGCAAGAAAAGGACATTGATTTGGGCGCATGTCCGTTCATGATGTGAGTTTTTAGCCATGGCCAGAAAAAAGGTTGAATCAAGAGATTGCCTTAACCTATAATGGGAGTGCTATTTCTTTGTTAACATGTACAAAATAAAAGCTACTTCGAGTCGCTACTTGCTAGTCACGTGAAATAGTTATTTCATTCTAGCTATACAGACCTCGACTTGCTTCGAAAAGTAAAGCATATACATGACTCAAACCGGTGGATGAACATAAGCGACAACGTACATATCGCTGCATGAGGGAATCAAAATATCACCGGCCTTTCCGGATGAGCAAAGATGACCTCACAATTTTAAGGTAAGAAGATTTGTAGTAAGAGTAGGGCTAAGCTTGACTTTTGAGAGATGAAGTATTCCAAAAAGCTCGAGGATGGTTTAATCCGGTCAGATTGCAAGGCCCTACGCTCCAGCTATTTCTTCTGAAATGGCACAATCCTTGGTAATGTCTCAACTCCCAAGTAATCAAAGAAATGGCATCTTGTAAGTTCCCTTTCTATTTCAAATTACATAATGGTTGGTGCCAGAGATAACCACGGAAGAGGCCCTGGCACATCGTATAGAGTTGGAGCACACTATCATTGGGAATCACTAAATATTTGAAGATCATATTGATAAATCACCTTAACAAAGACTTCAGAAGGGTTTCTTGGTACAATTGCAGGGGACCATACAGTATAACCAATCATTCTGTCTGCTTATAGAAAAAATGATGAGGCACACGCACAAAAAGACCATGTCTGTAGGGCTTCCTTCTGTCTTGTGGCTTCTTTTTTACAGAGACCTAGCAAAAACATGAATAAGCCAAATGGTTCTTCTTCGAAACGTAGGTGGAGATATAATTGGCGGCTGATGCAGATGAACCCTCAATGTTGGCTGGAACAAGTATCTGAGTCTTTCCAGATGCAATCCTGTTACCGGCTACATTGGCGTAAAACAAGCCTGAGATCGCTGGTACAAAAATGTCACTTTGAGAACATATGTAGTAGTCGATGACTTTCTCATATTCTGAACCTTCTGAATCAAGGAACTTGGACTTCTTGTCTACTGGCATTATCCCTTCCTGCTCAAAGATTTTACAGGCCAAAAAGGATCCATCAGAACAATGTCAGTCTTTCTAGAACCTAAGATATATTACCTGAGAAGGATGCTTAGAAAAAACATCATTAGTAAATTGAGTGTCAACCAAAAGATTAAGGTACTGTTTCATTGACCAAGAAAAACTCTTTGAATAAAGCAGGTCGCATGAAATTCTTAGACCAGTAGTTTGTAGAATGCTGCCATGGTGAACAGATTTGAATGCTCACTGAAAGGAAAACAGCAAAGAAGTATCTCACCTTGGTGTAAGTTTTGGGAAAAAACTTCTTCAGAGCATTAAGGCTGCTATCCCACCTTGATTGAGTTAAATAGATTGTGGTATCCTTGTCAATACCAATCTTCTGCAGAAACTCTGAAACCTCTTGCGTGCCAAAACAACTTTTTGTCCCTTGGCAATTCTTGTTTTCCAACATGTCTACCCTTAGGTCCACTGCTAAGAACTGACCATCAGATTTCCGACTCAATGTTCTCAGACGCTCAACCATGGAGTCAACGACTTCATTTACCTCTGGCTGCAACTCCAAAGTTCCAAACATAGCCAAACATGATGTAGAATCAAGTTCACTCTTTTGACTTGGCTTTTTCATGTTTACTGAGGAGAAGTAAGTTGCCAGTCTAATGTTACCCTTGGACTTAAATTTAGGTTCAACATGATCAACAATGAACTCTTCTGTCACTGTATTTGGGACCTTGACAACCGCAAGATTCCGTGCTGATATACCAGAAGGTGTTTCTTTTGCTACTCTGACAATTCCATCCAGGCTTCTTACAAACTTATCAACATCATATATCTCTCCAAAGCTCCTGAAGAATGCATGCATATCAGGCACAAACACAGAGAACAGGCTCTCTACTATTATCTGGCAAGCTCATATGTTCTAGTTTTATTTATGATACTTAAGATAAGCCTTGTCATGGATCCTAGAATCCAATCGAGACCTTAGTTTTGTTGGACATATCTATGAGATGTGGTAAGTGTGCTATAGAATGATTAACTTTATTTTAGTCAGAGGATTTTGCTTTTCTAGAGACTGCTATTTTCCTCGACAATAATTTTTGGAAATTGGGTATCCACGTAAAAATCAGAGAACACAAATGCACAGTGCTACAAACCTCCGATCCCCTGGTTTGCTTCCTCTTATGTCAGGGAGTACTAGAGTTGCTCCTAAATATTTTGCTACTACCACTGCAGCTGCAATCTGAAGAATTTATACAAAATAAGGCCTTTTGAGAGAGAGAGAGAGAGAGAGAGAGAGAGAGAGAGAGCATGGTGTTATTTCCTATTAACCAGTACATTATTCTATGTAGTCCAAAATCAGCATTGTCTAAGAGGAATGGCCTCAATCTCATTTATCTCATTAATCTTGGAAAATGCTTCTTCAATATCAAAACAGCTATCATACTATCTTTGTTGTTAACATTGCATGAACTTCAGTTTGAAAATGCAGCTGAAACTCTGCTAAGAAATGGACACAAGATGAGGATACTTTGAAAATGCAAAAACAATGTTTAACTTTTAAGAACTGGCAAGAAGTTAGGCTAAAAAAGTCCTTTCCAGTAAACATTGGAGTGCATCAGTGCATGGACAGTTTATATGTATGAGTTGAGCTAAAGACCACAAAGATTGAACATCCACCAAGAGATGAAAATGTAATAAAAGGCATCATTGAAAATGCTTTGAGAAATATCTAGCCAAAACTATTTGGGTGGTGAAATTAGGAATTGCAGATGTCCAGCAAAGGAAGCACTGCATGTGAAGATAGTTCCACATCATGAAGAATACAGTTGACTGAGAAACTAATATTTATGGAAATGTGAACCGGCATGATAATTAAATCCACTAGATGCATGATTTACCTGGGAAACATGGTATTCGGGACCATTGGTCAATGAGAAAGTGACAAAGCCCTTTGAGTCCTCTACTAAGTCTGTAAACCAAAATTGAGGCAAAAACAGGCAGAGACACAAGCACTTTCAGTCAGCATCCACGCAATGGCAGGAATACAGTGAATCACTAGGACCAAATGCAATTAAAAGTACCGGAAGTAGGTCTGCTCCAGCATTGTTTCAGCTCTTGGCTTTCTTCTTTCCAAGGACCTTTATTCCTTTTAGACAGTGAAACCAGCGACTTCCCTTCTAACTTGCTATCATCAAAACGGGCATCATCCGACAGTCCCGGAAGTTTTTCCTTTAACAGAACATAACAAACAACATCAATTCATCTGCAAACACAGAAGCAGCCAATATGTCCATGTTTGCAACCAAGATCCAGAGTTTGCATATAGGTATATGCACATCTCGTGTTATCGCTGGGAACCCACAGTTCAAGATGTATCGTTTGTCTTCCTTTGTCGCATCGACACAATCATTCTCGGGAAAAAAAAAAAAAAAGAATACTTTCGAAATCTCTTCGGCAATCCTCACCATCTCTCCAGTACCCAGATGTAAACAGTACGATGCGTGCAACGTAGCTCAAAGACTGAACTTTTACCAACTAATTCGCCCATAAGCTGATCACCAAAGCAATGCCAATTGAAAAAAAAAAGTGGTATATGGGCGTAGTACTGATAATTACTTGGTGGGTATCCGAGAAGAGAGCCTAAAGAGAGAAAAAACGTAAATCTCGGGACAAAACGCCCGTGCATATCTAGCGCAAAAAGGAGCCATTCGAGGATAATTGGAACAGATACAGAAGCGAAAGCCAGAGAATCAAATGTAGAATTCGTACTTACTTCGACTGAATCAAAATGGTCTCTTTTGATCATCTGACCCAGCATTACGAACATGGTTATCGTCAGAATTCCAGCCACCACTTGCCTCAAATCCACACCCATTGCTCTCTCTCTCTCTAGATCCTGTCTCACTCCACTTCTCTCGGGGCTCTCTCAGTCTAGGGAGATGAAGGGAGAGGCAAACGTGGTGAGAGCTTCAGCTTGAGAGAGAATGAGAGGCTCTGAGTGCAAAGTTCAACGACAATGGAAGAGCAACCAGAGTCTGCTCTGTTTCTCTCTCTCTCTCTCTCTCTCTCTCTTTTCTTTATTTCTAGCTTAGGAGCTTATAACACCACCGACAGTTTCCCGGAAAATGATGGGCTGCCTAAATTTCCTGCTCCAATTTTGTTTCTTGCTAGTCTCTTGATAAAAAAGAAAAAGTCGTCCTCATTTTCCCCCAAAAAAAGGAAAAAAAGAAGAAGAAAAACCAACCCCACCAAATTACTTTCTCTTTCCTCTTTTTCCAAAGTTTGATTTAGTGTGGGGACACCTATAAAACATGATAATACAATGCAATATCAAGGTAATATCTCCTCTCTTCTTTCCTTGTAAGAAACTGGGTAAATTCCTTGCCAAAAAGACAAGGATACAGATTGGAAGATGGATAAACATATGTAGTTGTATGGTGTACCTGCTCCTACTGGGGAGAGATAGTGATTAGATAATTTCCAAAATTGAGGTCATTTCCAAAACAGTCAAAAACCATCCCCCTTTTTAGCCCCCAGCCTACTAAGCAGGCATTAATGGTGGACCTATACTTCCCAATTACCACATGTTCAGACAGACCAGATGACCAAGGATTCTTGCTGACTTTATTTTTTTTCTTTTTGGTCGAATTGCTGACTTGATCAGTGCTAGGAGCTAGAGACAGAATAAGGATTAGCAGTTGAACCTGGTAAGTTACAAGGAAAAAGAAGTTTGAGTGTTGCAGACAATTGGGTGATAATTACTCCATCATGAGTGAGGAGCAACAGGTAAAAGGTAATGATTGTCATGTGATACTTGTCGTGTCAAGGGGGCGTAATCGATGTTGGACAAGAGAGCCAGATGGTGAATTTCCATCTTCATTGGCCTTGGGAAAGAGGGTCTTCCCGGAGAAACAAAAGGGTTGTGTCTGTTAGAGATTGATTCCATTTGACCACAAAGACATTAGCTACTAATTGCATTGGTAAGCCACGCCAAGATCCTTGCAGGTCGATGCAAGTCCAAATGATGGGGGGATGGGAGCAACGCTTATATACCAGGGAATATCCCGTGACAATAATGTCCCCACCAATACACACACATATATATGAAATTTATACATAAAATCATAGACACTACTTAGATAGATCTTTTGGTAAGTGTGCATATCTCAATTTTCATAATTGCTTTATGCACTCATGACCAAAGATCCATCCTCTTGTTTAATTATGTACTATGTAAAATCTCAAACCGCCTTTCCTATTTAACTAAGTTTGAATCTATATAGTTCATACTTTTCTAGAATTTATAACTACCGTTTTGTCTAATAGTCACGTTAATCTCATTTGTATTAAAGTCTGAAGAACTAGTATTTCCGATCATTTTAACTGGACAATGTTATAAGCAAGTGAATTTTGTGAATTTGTTGCTTATCTTTCAACTAGTATCAACTCAGCGAAGAACATAATTTGGAAATTCAAATTTCTGCATATTGAGCAAAAGGAGCGTCTCCCACGGAGTAAACAAGAAAACAGCCAAAAGAAGGAAAACCAACCTCCTCTAATCAGAAGAAAATACCAAAGGAAGGGAGCGCAAATCAAGGAAAGCGAAGAAAGAAATGTCGAAACTGTCAAAAATCAGCGGGCAAGCTCACCTGCTAATCCGCCTCAGACAATGGATCCCAAGTCAAGATACATTAAAACTTTATCAATTTGGGAGGACCATACGATATAATAGTCAATAATTTATTCTTCCGGCGTCTGGATCTGACCAATTAGCACACTGTACGTCCGGCACGGTAAAGAATGTGCAAACTTGTACTAATCAATTTCATGTTTGTCAGGCCCATCAGACTAATCAAAACCAAACGAAACCATGATAATAATAATAATGAGTGATTGAAACGCCCCAGCTTAAATGACGGTAGAATAGAATAAGCAATAATTTTCAATGCACGCTCGAATCTAGATGTACTTTCGATATCTAGCAGTTTCCATGGAGTGTCGAGACCGACTGAGAAAAAGCCTCTCAATTTTGTGCAAAGCAAGCGGCTTCATCATTGCTGCTGTCAGTGGGAGTTAGAGGACCGAGACTGCTCAACCTTCTTCGTCAATTTAATTGATGAAGGGGGAAGAAGGAAACCCATGATGGATCAAGAAGACCTCAGCAGAGATTACTAATCAATCAATACATCCATCAAAGGCGTGGACCAGATGGTCATATGAATTCCGGGTCCATCACGTGATCTCCTGTTTTCGATCCTTCTTTTTATACTTTTTATATTTTTGAGGCCCCGTTATTATTGTGGCAGACGAGAGGGTTTCTCAAAATTTTATATATTTTCAACACATGTGCTCTCTTGTTTATTTAGATATTGGGGCAGGTGCAGACAAGAGAAACGGGGACAGAGACAGAATTTATAATAAGTGGACTCGGATGAACAATCACATGCGCTCATGAGAAAGATCTGACGATACCCCCTTAAAGTAGAGTTTCTCAATTTCCCATTTATTTTTTGGCGAGAGGAAAATGGGAAGAGGCCTGGCATGATTTGAGGAGCGCATCTGTGGATTTTGCAGCTCCAAGTTGGTCCTCTCTCCTTCTTTTCTGGGCCTAGCTCTGGTCGCTTCTTTTTCAAGCCAACTCTGTCGTGGTGGGGGATCGATTGAGTCCGATTTACTGTTGTGGCGAGTCCTGGGTCTTGGGCCGAACCGGGGATGTTCTGAACAGGAGCCGAGCCAGGAAATGTGACCCACCTGATCATATCAGTTAATACTGATGATGTCCGAGGCGCGTGAAGGGTCTGGAATACGTCAATCCGTTTCAAATTGGCCTTACCCTCTCTGGCCATATGAAATCCATCAGAAATGGAGTTCCATCCCATGTTTAAGGATTGATATTCACATCTGTTTGTTTCTTTTGGTCGGAATAAAACTTTATTCGAATGCTAAGAAAAACCAAAAGAGCCCATTGAAGAAGCTTCATTACAGAACAGTGCAACACCCATAAAGCTTCTGGTGGGCTAGAGAGCCAATTTCGTGGGAGACAAATTTTCCTTTGAGTCGTAGCTATCGAATCAGCAACTTTGTTGGCCTCTCTGAAACACAAGCTCATCTAAATATTGGAGACATGGGTAATCAAATCATAGCATTCTCTGATAAGTGAGCACATCTCCCATTGAATTTGATCTGTGCTCTCCAAAGTTTGTATTAGATCTGTACAGTTAGTCTCTAAAAGAAATACTTTGTGTCTTCTCTCAAACCCGAACTTAAGGGGAAAAGATTAGAAGTGTCATAACTTTCATGCGATACTCATTTTAATATAAAAACTTATCATTGAAATGTTAAATCGGAGAAAAAATTATCACTTAGTACATCCGACAATAAATTTTGACAAAAATTCCTACGTCCCCTTTTTAATAAAATTTTAAATCAAACACGGCTTTCTTATTAGAAAAGCGAGTCCAACATGGACGATGGGCCGGCCATTCCATACCTAAATGACTTTTTACCCGAAAATCTCTCTTAAATAGACAAATCTCTCAACCTGTTGATCGGACAATCTCTCTCATTAGTTGTTTCGTGCTCTATTACTCACTTCCTCACGGCCTTTCTCTCTCACTCTCGCTCACTCTCTCATTTATTCACTCAATGGGCTCAAAGAAAAATTTGGGCTCGGCTTGATGGTTTGAGGGAAAAATTAGTGCTCGGCAGTTGGTGGGAAAAAAATTAAGGCTCGGTGCCAAATCAGCAAGCATTCTGCTTATTCCATCCTTCGTCTTGGCTTTGCGGCACAAACTTGAGCCGCCTCCGCTTATTTTCCTTTCCAACACAAGTTTTAGATCTTAATTTGCCCCGAGAACTCCCAAACCCTCATCACCCACGTCGGCCGCTCGTCCTCAGAAATCAACACAAACTCTGCCGACCCGGCCACTTGGTAGTATGCGGTTTCTGCTACTACCGTAAGGAGTGTGATCTTTAACTACACCCTCACTGTGCAGCTAATTACTCCACCCCTGAATGTGCTGCTAGGATACTTCATGATGATGATCACACTTTTGCCCTCGCCGAAAGGATGCTGGGACGACAGCCTTATGCCTCGAGACTAGCATGACTACAGCGATGATGGCGGTGGCGAGATTTATTAGTGTGTGCCATCCTAGTGTTTCAAGTGCCATGAATTAGCATGAATTTGAGGAAACATGTAAGTTATGTTTTAGGTTTACATCGGGTTGGCAAGATTTACTTTGCCCAAACTATTCACACATGAATGAGAAATAAGGCGCAATGGGGCTTCATTACATATTTTATTTCTACTTAGATACCACCTCCAAATATTTCTGGAAACAAATAAAAAGAAAGAAGCTATCTATCTAAGCTCTCTCTTTTACTCTTTCTTTTAGGAATTTAATCAAGCCTCCCAAATTCTTGTAGGATGATCCACCCTTCTTCTCCACAGCTTGCCTTGCCAATCTACCAATCTCTCTTGCCCTGTCCCTAGCCTGCCTTCCTCTCTCCCCTCCCATCAACTCCTTAACTCCATCCCTTATCACCTCACTAGCAATTGTCCCTCCGACACCACTTTCTCTCACCATCACCCCGGCCTTGAGCCCCGTCACCACAAGCTTAGCATTTAATGGCTGCTCAGCACCCATCGGCCACGCCAGTATTGGCACCCCCATGGACAAGCTTTCCAACACGGAGTTCCAACCGCAATGACTTAAGAACCCGCCTACTGCCGGGTGTGACAAGATGTGCCGCTGGTCCACCCAGTTATGCAAGATCAAGCCCCTCCCTTTCAATCGATTCTCCCATCCATTGTCCGACGACACCCACGTTGCCGATTTCACTGCCCATATGAACATATGCCCTGCCATCTGCAGTCCGTGAGCTATATTGTCCATCTGCATGTCACTCAAGTGGGCTTGTGTTCCGAATGATACATACATCACTCCGCCGCTTCCAACACGCTCGTCCAACCACTTGATGTAGGACTGAGATGGGTCTGCTTGTTTGGATCCCACAGGCCTCTCTATTTGATTCTGGTCATAGAGCAAAGCCGGCCCAATGCACCAAGCTCTTGCCCCCTGGCAGTAAAATTTTTCCAGGGCAACAATATAATCACCTTCAAGCTCGTCGAAGCTGTTGACGATAACCCCCTCACTATTCGCATCCGCCTCTCCAATTGCTGCTAGTATAGACAAGAAAGGGTCATTTGGGTCTTTGCACCTCTCTAAAATGGTGATGTCGCTCTTATTAACTGTGAAAGGAATACTCAACTTCGGCAATTCGATAGGATCGGAATCAGGCATTGCCAAGATGGATGGGACATTCCCATTGACACCTTTCGTGATGACCATAGACAAAACTCCCATCCCATGGAAGACGATCCTAGGAATTCCGAAAGACCGACACACATCAAGCGTCCATCCCAGGAAGAAATCAGAAATTACGCAGAGCGGGCGAGACTGGGCTTCCGACATCTCCCTGAGAACACATTCAAAGGCGGGTCTCATGGACTCGGTGGCTTTCAAGAAAGGCACCAATAGAGCCATGGAAGGAAGATCGGCAGTGTTCTCGCATCCTTCAGGAAGCTCTGGGACTCTAGGAAACTGAATGGTGCGCAAGGAGATTTCGGAGTAGTTCAAAACCTTTGATAGAATGAGTGGGGCATTCTTTGGGGTGGCGATGATGGTGACTTTGACACCGAGACTTGTGAGGGCCTTGCATATGTCTAGTAAAGGGAGTGCATGTCCCTGAGCCATGTGAGGGAACACCACCACATGAGCACTAGGGGATGGCAAGACCAACCCTGTCATGGCTTCTAAAATTCACTCGAGATCAAGATGGACAATGTATTGGAGAAGGAGAGTTAGAAGAGAATTGCGATTTGCCATTTCAACATAAGCTGGCATTAAATAGAGAGACATTGACAGAAAAGGCAGCATATAATTGCTCTGCTACATAATTCCATGTAAGTACATGTAATTTGATGAATTAGTCACGTTCATCAAATCCAAGATTTGTTACCTTTTTTCTAAATAAATGTGGATCACGCAATAAAAATAAGGCTTAATTTTCTAAAATATTCAAAATTTAAAACCTTGCCTTACCTCCTTTTATAACCAAGAATTACCTCTTTGCATCTAGCTCATCACAGATTTCGTTAGTTTTGGGCTTTTGTGGACTAAACCGAGCTTCGTTTACGCTTGAAGACTTGGGGCATTTTTTGGCGCCACATCAAACACATCAGTCATGACTAGTTCCCTCAGTTAAATGACAAATATGGCAGGTCTATATTTAGGGGTGTGCATGGTCCGGCGGGCGGTTTCCGACCTAGAACCGGAACCGCCCGCTAAGGACCGGTTTCAAAATTGGAACCGGGATCCACCCGTTTGTTGCATGGATCCACCCGGAACTGCATCCGGCCGGTCGATCCGGTTCCGGGTGGATCCATGGAACCGATCTTGATGCGAAATAATTTTGGTTTTCAACATAGAACGGTCGCAAAACAATTTTCTGCGGCTGTGGCGGGTGGCGGCCGACGCGATGGGGCGAATAGCAGCGGCGGAGAAGTAGCGGCGGCGGCGTCGACTCTCAGGGAGGAATCGAAATGGCGATAGGATTAGGAGGAACCGAGGAAGAGACAAAGAGAGAGAGAACCGAAGACGAAGGGAGTGAGGAGATGATATCTAATCTAGGGTTTCTTTTAGTAATTTTTTTTTTTAATATTAAAAAGGTTCCGGTCCGGTTCGGGTGGGCGGATCCGCCCATGGAACCGGGAACCGGACCGGTACCCACCGGTTCCAAAAAATTGGAACCAGGAACCGGACCGGTTCCCTCAAGAACCGCTGGTTCCGGGCGGTTCCGGTCCGGTTCCGGGCGGTCCGGGCGGTTCCCGGGTATTTTGCACACCCCTATCTATATTGGGAGGTATCCGGTCAGATATGGCGTACCGATTCCAGATGCGATTGATTTGACTTTCTTTAGTTAACTTGAATGTGCGCGTGCGTATGTCATTTTTAGCAGGCAAACGTTAACTTCAAATTGTCAATCATATTATTTACATAGATAGAAAACTAATTTGGGGAATTTTAGATGTAAGTATTCAATTGATTTGGACTCGTTTAATTTTAAATTGGGACCAAGACAAAAAAGTGATAGCGTACTGTCCACCCTATGTTCACATTAATTAATCAATCTTAGCAACGATTTGTTGAAGTATTTCAAACATCATACTCTACGTTCCATCTATTCTCCCCTGGAAAAACCTCCCCTCATTTACATCTTTGATTTTATTGAATTATATAATTATTCAGATCGTATTGGTGATTAAGATATAAGAAATAGATATGTTTTGGGTGCCGTAAAGCTTTCCAAAACAACATAGACATGTGCATGTTATTGTCACTTCGCTCATGTTTGATCATTTTACCAATTTATTATTAACATCTAAATCTTAACAACTCATTAAGTCATTTGTTGCATTAAAAAATTACGGATCGATACTAACCTCTAACAAAAATATTATTAATTTGCATTTGGATATTAGAAGCATTGTCAGCCCACATAAACTGCATTATAATTGGATTGACTTAAGCAAGGGTGATTTAAGCCTAATTTAATTATCTAGACTAATCTTGCACGCCTCATGAAATTCGGCCAAACTCCTAAGTGTCTTTACTACCCGAAATTGGCATTTGCACGGCACATGAATATCTTAAATTTTTTAATTCTAATATTATCAATACCCATAATATTGCACTCAACGTTATTCGCCAATTATATTAATCCACTAGTTATGAATTGATAAATAGCAAACCGGTGTTTATTTGATGTAGTATGAAACGAATAATTAGAAAATATAATCCATCTGTCAAACGACAAATACTTAGTGATAAATTCATTACCATATATGTGAAAAAATAATTGTTCAAGGTTATGGGTGGGAACGTCATCCCTAGAAGTGGTCCTCTTTCTCTGAAACTTGTGTGATTAAAGATTCAAATTTTCGAGGATTGTGTCCTTTTCACATTGGATCATAAATCCTTTTTGACTACTTGCCGGTTTAAATGCAAACTCTTATCTAGCGGGAAGATGCTTTCTTTTTTACATGGAATGGAGTAGAATGAATGAAGTTCACATAAGCAAGGAAGGGTATTTTGTTCTGTCCTTTGGTCCCATTTCTGGTATCTCGTGACTGTATTTCACGTTCCAAGTTTTTAATAGAGCATTATAGTGCAAAGGCTGGAGTTACATTTTGCCCCTCTTTTTTGTTCTTAAGATGAAAGATTACAAGGAAGTCTGAGAGGCCTGAAGAAGCCTAAGAATCTATAAGATGAGTTTATGGATGGCATGGCATATTTTCAGCAAGGTCCCTTGCCACCTTAATTGTGCGTCTACATCTTTTCAAGATTAGTAATACTATGCAACATAGTGAATGTGCACAGTGCAAGACATCAAACTGGCTTATTGGCATGTGTTTTATCCATGCAGTAGAGATATGATGGGTGGTTTCTTGAACCTTAAGTTGAAGGTCGAGGGAGACACAATTAAGAAGCTAAGATGTGACCTAGTCACATCTTGAAAGAGAAATAAGACACAATATCTCGATGAGGCTTTGTTACACGTTTTATTTTTACTTAGATACCACCTATGAGTATCTAATTCTAAGCCTCATTGTGCCTGGAAACAAACAAAAGTGAGGAACCAATCTAAACTCTCTCTTTAACTTTTTCTTTGAGGAATTTAATCAAGCCTTCCAAATTCTTGTAGGATGATCCGCCCTTCTTTTCCACAGCTTGCCTTGCCAATCTACCAATCTCTCTTGCCCTGTCCCTAGCCTGCCTTCCTCTCTCCCCTCCCATCAATTCCTTAACTCCATCCCTTATCACCTCACTAGCAATTGTCTCTCCAACGCCACCTTCTCTCACCATAACCCCAGCCCCGAGCCCCATCACCACGAGCTTAGCATTTAGTGGCTGCTCAGCACCCGTTGGCCACGCCAGCATCGGCACCTCCTCCGACAGGCTTTCTAGCACCGAGTTCCAACCACAATGACTTAAGAAACCGCCTATCGCTGGATGCGACAAGATGCGCCGCTGGTCCACCCAATCATGCACCACCAAGCCCCACCCTTTCAATCGATCCTCCCATCCATTATTTGGCAACACCCATGTTGCCGATTTTACCGCCCATATGAACGGATGCCTCGCCATCTCTAGTCCATAAGCTATATTCTCCATTTGCACATCACTCAAGTGTGCTTGTGTTCCGAATGATACATATATCACTCCGCCGCTTCCAACACGCTCGTCCAGCCACTTGATGTAGGACTGAGATGGGTCTACCTGTTTTGATCCCGCAGGCCTCTCTATTTGATTATGGTCGTAAAGCAAAGCTGGCCCAATGCACCAAGCTTTCGCCCCCTGGCAGTAAAATCTTTCCAGGGCAGCAACATAATCACCTTCCAGCTCTTCAAAGCTGTTGACGATAAGGCCCGCGCTATTCATATCCGCCTCTCCAATCTCCGCTAATATAGGCAAGAGAGGGTCGTCCGGGTCTTTGCACCGCTCCAAATCGGAGATGTCACGTTTATAGACTGTGAAAGGAATGCTCAACTTCGGCAATTCAATAGGATCGGAGTCGGGCATTGCCAAGAGGGATGGGACATTCCCGAAGGCAATTTTTGAGATGACCATAGACAAAACCCCCATCCCATGGAAGACAATCCTAGGAATACCAAAAGACTGACACACATCGAGCGTCCATCCTAGGAAAAAGTCAGAAATCACGCAGAGCGGGCAAGAACCCGCTTCAGACATCTCCTTGAGAATAGACTCAAAGGCGGGTCTCATGGACTTGGTTGCTTTCAAGAAGGGCACCAACAAAGCCAAGGAAGGTAGATCAGCTGTGTTCTCGCATCCTTCAGGAAGCTCTGGGACTTTAGGAAACTGTATGGTGCGCAAGGAGATTGCAGAGAATTTGGATACCTTTGACAGGATGAGTGGGGCATTCTTTGGGGTGGTGATGATGGTGACTTTGACACCAAGGCTTGCGAGGGCATTGCATATGTCTATTGATGGAAGCGTATGTCCATGAGCCATGTGAGGGAACACCACCACATGAGCCCAAGGTGATGGCGAGACCAACCCTGTCATGGCTTCCAAAAATCGGTCAAGATGAAGATGAACGATACTAGAGTTGGGAGAGATGGGAGGGAATTGTGAGTAGGCATTTCAACAGAAGCTTGCGTTAAATAGAGATAATAACAGAAATGGCAGCACATGGATGCTGCACTATATAATTCAATATGGACCCATATGATGTGATGAATTAGTCAACTTCATCGAAGTCAAGGATTTAATCTCTTGTTTCGAGATTAACGTGAAGTACGCAATAAAAGAAGGATTTTGCTAATATCATACAGGATTTTATAGTTTTCTGAGCATTGACTCTTCTGGTGCTTGACATGAGACTCAAATGAAACGAAGTGGTCTGCTGTATGGGGTGGTCAATAGCAGTACCATCAAACCGAGAAGCAGGTCTCTAACTCTTCTTCTCTACACGTCGCATCACCCTTGGAGGTGACCATAGACAAGTGGAAGGAATGGTGCCATAATGCCATTACGTGTCTGATTGAACCCATGGTTGAGTTTCGATCTTGCTGAATCACCTAAAAAATGGTCGAGTCAGAATTGGATACAATCTAAATTTCCTAAGCTCCTTCAGGTGGGCAGACGACCGAAACATTTCTGCCAAGCTCAGCATGCCCAAGCAGATAGCTAAGCCCACCAACTGATTCTCTCGACGGTAAGTTATGCCGCCCTGTCGAATAATGGAGGTAATTAATTGCTCTTAAATTGCTAGTGTTTTTGTCGTTAGCCGCCCATGTTAAAAAAAACTTTGAAAAACGACTCCCGGACACTTGGTTCATATCGAAAAGTCTATCTTGATATATAGAATGGACGCCGACTCTATCCATTGCTATCGAGCCATGTCAATGGAGAACACTAAATTACTGTCAATTATGCTATAAAGCTCACCTAGCTCGCTCGCTCTGTCACCTTCCGTTGATATTGCACCCTTGTCTTGTTGAACCGACAGCAAACCCAGTTGAGCAGATGGATTTCGCGTATGAGAGGAAGCCACGCCGCGCTCGTTCAGGTCCACGGGTCGAATCTGGTCGATTGGGCCGGGTTGGGCCGGACGAAATTGGCGATGCATGCAAACCCGACGCGCCACTTTATCAAAGATGGGTGAGCTAAACTTTGAAAAAATCCTACGTGCTTTTTATAAATAAATTTTAAAACCAAATATGGCTTTTTTTTTTAATTAAAAAAAGAAAGTCTAACGTGGACGATGAGTTGGCCATCTCATACCTAAACAGTGTTCTACTTGAAATCTCTCTCAAATAGACAAATTCTCTTTCCTGCTGACTAGACTATCTTTCTTGTTTGTTGTTCTTTCTCCATTGCTCGCATCCTGTCTCTTTCTCACTCTCTCACTCAGTTACTCACATAGTTGGTGTCATCCTCCTCGACTTGGTGCTTGGTGGGACAAAATTAGGGCTTGGTGCCAAATCGGCAAGCATGCCGCTTATTCTAACCTTCGTCTTGACTTTGTCGACACAAACTTAAGCCGCTTCTGCTTACTCTCCTCTCCATTACAAGATTTAGATCTTGACTTTTCCCCAAAACCATCGGTTTGAATTAGAGTTTCAAGGAGAGGTGAATTGTAGGACAAATTAGCAAGCATTCTACTGATCCTCGATAAAATTACCAAAAAAGTTTTAAGCCTATTGTAATTATATCAATTCAGTTATAAACTTATTTTCTTAGCTAATTCAATATTGAACTTTTTGTAATTGTGCCAGTCTAGTTCATCCATTTGGTCAAAATTGGTCGGACGGCGCTGACATGGCTGCAAGCTAGCGTTGGCGACAATATTTTTAATAATATATACTTTTCGAATTGTTTTATATTTTTTCCTTCTTTTTCTTTTTTTTTTTTCCTCCCTCCTCCCTCCTTCTTCCTTTGGCTTTGGCGATCAACTAGAGGGGAGAGTTGGCTAGTGGCTGGACTAAGGCGGTTGGGTGAGCTTGCCCCGCCATCACTGGGTCTAGTGAGATGAGCTCCTCGCTAGATTCGGCGAGGTGAGCCTTGCCAATAGTTGGGAGAGCTCGCCTAGTCCCCTCAATCCGATGACCGGCTAGCCCTCTCCTCTAGCTGGTCGCCAGAGTCAAAGGAAGAAGGAGGAAGGAGGAGGGAGGAGAAAAAAAAAGGGAAAAAGATAAAAATTAATCAAATAAATTGAAAAAATAAAATATTGTTAAAAAAAAAAATTGCCGGTGTTGGCCAATGGCCACGTCAGAACTGGCTTGCTAATTTTGGCCGGATGGATTGAACTAACGTAATTGCAAAAGGTATATGAATCAATTGGCCAAAAAAATAAATAAATTTAGCATTGAGTTGACACAATTATAATAAGTTTAAGATTTTTTTGGTAATTTTCACGCTTATCCTCAACTTTGTCTTGGCTTTGTTGACATGAACTTGAGCCTTTTTTTTTTGCTTATTTTACTCTTTAATGCAAGATTTAGATCTTAATTTTGGTCCAAATTGACAAGTATTTTGTTAGTGTTTTAAAAAAGAGGGAATTTGCGACATTTCATGCATAACTACCCCGTTTTAAGGGCTTTTTTGTTGAATTTTGCCACGTGGGCTTTCCGGTAAGCCATGTAGATTAGAAAAAATGTTAATAATTGCTACGTTGGATTTCCAATATCTCAAATTAAAATTAGCACTTACGTAATCATTTTTTTAAATGACACTTAAATGATCTTGTGAACAATTTTAACATTAAAGTGAGTGCTGTACAAAAGTTAAGATTCTTTTAAAATCATTTTTCCCAAACTTTAAGAGTTTCAATTAGAGCTAGGTTTTAGCGTGATTTGCTAAGGCAACCTCGATTGATCTAGCTAATCGATCCAGGACACTTCCTGTATGGTCTAGGCAGATGCATGAGATCGCTCCGTCCAAAGAGCCTTCCTCGAATGAAACTAAGTTGATTTTCCAAGCTCCCTCCCCGGTGGGTTCTAGATCTGAGGTGGGTTTCAATTTCTCCACTCAGCAGGTTTTGAATTCGAGTTCCATTTGCTAATATTGCTTCGCCTACCTTGTACTTCCTCTAACAGGCTTCTCGGGTCCGGGCGAAATTGTCGCGAGCCTTCCCAATATGCCATAGAACTGTGGCCACATGCTCAAGCGGAGGTGATGTTGCTGTGTTCACTGAAAACTTGAGCAACCAGTTTTCTATGATACCCCTATATAGGGAAGTTACGCAGCACTAGCTTCTCAAACAATATGAAATGCGGTTCAAAATGGCTCTTATTCCTTGGTTCTGCCATTTTGGATTAAGGCTCAACCTTTTGACATCCCCCTAGGAGAGACAAAATACGCAACATGCATGCATTTCTTCAGAGTGGGGCCTTATTCGGACGCAAATATATCCTTCTGCTAGAAAAGTCGCATAATGAACATTGAAGCAAAGCAAGCAATTACTGCTACTATACTCACGACCAAAATTAAAATCTCTCCTGCCTCAACCTTCTGAATGAGCAAGAGCTTCTAGACGAGATGCAAGATATTGAGCACGCTCATCTTTGAGTGGCTTTATTTCGGGCACAAATTCCTCTAGTCTTGCTTTCAATGTCTCCTCTTGTTTGCATAGAATTGCAAGCTTCTCATCTATTCTGCAAGGTACGGATTGGATATTTGTCCCTTGGATTTCACATCATCCCGCTATTGAGCACCTAGGGAAGGCGGCACCTGATAGCGTTGGGAGAGAGAACATGTCACGGGATAGTAATATTTTGACAAGTTAAGCATAGCTATTGGCAAGAATAGTCACAGGCAAATGTAAGACTTGACAACTCATAATCAATTGCTCCGCATCAGCTTACTAGGGCTTAACCACATATTTCGCCACCAGGGAATCGTTGGCTTTCCATTTTGTCTCCCACTTTAATGCAGTGTTTGTGGCGACAGGGATAACAGGAGTTCATCAATTGTGCCACATTCGGAATTTGTGTGAATGAATAACTATCTATCAATCATTTGGCATATGCTAACTAACAAGATAAAAATCCTATGCCAGAAGAACATGGGATGCTAGATCTATTTTTACGCTGGGACTGCAGCTTTTTTTTTTGCCCAGGAAGTGTGCCTAATTGCCCCGAGAGCTCCCAAACCCTCATCACTCACATCGGTCACTCATCCTCAGAAATTAACACAAACTCTGCCGACCCGCCCACTTGGTAGTATGTGGTTTCTGCTACTACCTTAAGGAGAGTGATCTCTAACTGCACCCTCACTGTGCAGCTAATTACTCCACCCCTGAATGCGCTGCTAGGATACTTCATGATGATGATCACACTTTTGCCCTCGCCGAAAGGATGCTGTGATGGAAGCGCTTTATGCCTAGAGACCAGTATGACTACAGGGATCACAGCAATGGCGAATCTATCAGTGTGTGCGTGCTATCCTCGTGTTTCAAATGTCATGAATTAGCATGAATCTGAGGAAGCACGTAAGTTATGCTTTTAGATCTACACTGGGGCAGCAAGATTTACTCTGCCAAAACTGTTCGCACATGAATGAGAAATAAGGCGCAATGGGACTTCATTACATGTTTTATTTCTACTTAGATACCACCTCCAAGTATTGCTGGAAACAAATAAAAAGGAAGAACCTATCTATCTAAGCTCTCTCTTTTACTCTTTCTTCTAGGAATTTAATCAAGCCTCCCAAATTCTTGTAGGATGATCCACCCTTCTTCTCCACAGCTTGCCTTGCCAATCTACCAATCTGTCTTGCCCTGTCCCTAGCCTGCTTTCCTCTCTCTCCTCCCATCAACTCCTTAACTCCATCCCTTATCACCTCACTAGCAGTTGTCCCTCCGGCACCACTTTCTCTCACCATCACCCCGGCCTTGAGCTCCGTCACCACAAGCTTAGCATTAAATGGCTGCTCAGCACCCATTGGCCACGCCAGTATTGGCACCCCCATGGACAAGCTTTCCAACACGGAGTTCCAACCGCAATGACTTAAGAACCCGCTTACTGCCGGGTGTGACAAGATGCGCCGCTGGTCCACCCATTTATGCAAGATCAAGCCCCTCCCTTTCAATCGATCCTCCCATCCATTGTCCAACGACACCCACGTTGCCGATTTCACTGCCCATATGAACAGATGCCCTGCCATCTGCAGTCCGCGAGCTATATTGTCCATCTGCATGTCACTCAAGTGTGCTTGTGTTCCGAATGATACATACATCACTCCGCCGCTTCCAACACGCTCGTCCAACCACTTGATGTAGGACTTAGATGGGTCTGCCTGTATGGATCCCACAGGCCTCTCTATTTGATTCTGGTCATAGAGCAAAGCCGGCCCAATGCACCAAGCTCTTGCCCCCTGGCAGTAAAATTTTTCCAGGGCAACAATATAATCACCTTCAAGCTCTTCGAAGCTGTTGACGATAACCCCTCACTATTCGCATCCGCCTCTCCAATTGCTGCTAGTATAGACAAGAAAGGGTCATTTGGGTCTTTGCACCTCTCTAAAATGGTGATGTCGCTCTTATTAACTGTGAAAGGAATACTCAACTTCGGCAATTCGATAGGATCAGAATCAGGCATTGCCAAGATGGATGGGACATTCCCATTGACACCTTTCGTGATGACCATAGACAAAACCCCCATCCCATGGAAGACAATCCTAGGAATTCCGAAAGACCGACACACATCGAGCGTCCATCCTAGGAAGAAATCAGAAATTACGCAGAGCGGGCGAGACCAGGCTTCCGACATCTCCCTGAGAACACATTCAAAGGCGGGTCTCATGGACTCGGTGGCTTTCAAGAAAGGCACCAATAGAGCCATGGAAGGAAGATCGGCAGTGTTCTCGCATCCTTCAGGAAGCTCTGGGACTCTAGGAAACTGAATGGTGCGCAAGGAGATTTCAGAGTAGTTCAAAACCTTTGATAGAATAAGTGGGGCATTCTTTGGGGTGGCGATGATGGTGACTTTGACACCGAGACTTGTGAGGGCCTTGCATATGTCTAGTAAAGGGAGTGCATGTCCCTGAGCCATGTGAGGGAACACCACCACATGAGCACTAGGGGATGGCAAGACCAACCCTGTCATGGCTTCTAAAATTCACTCGAGATCAAGATGGACAATGTATTGGAGAAGGAGAGTTAGAAGAGAATTACGATTTGCCATTTCAACATAAGCTCACATTAAATAGAGAGACATTGACAGAAAAGGCAGCATATAAATGCTCTGTTGCATAATTCCATATAAGTACACGTAATTTGATGAATTAGTCACGTTCATCAAATCCAAGATTTGTTACCTTTTTTCTAAATAAATGTGGATCACGCAATAAAAATAAGGCCTAATTTTCTAAAAAATTCAAAATTTAAAACTTTGCCTTACCTCCCTTTATAACCAAGAGTTACCTCTTTTTTTCTTTTATAACTTATAGTTAAATCTTCTTTTGACCATGAGACATATTCTCTTAACCAAAAATCAACATTTTTTATGATAACAAATTGTGTGAACAGATGTCAGCAACTTGACGGTTGATCAACACTCATACATGCCCACCACTCGACGGTTATTCTCTGCGCAGCATTACTGGCTACTTTCGAAGTTCCTCGTTCCACTATTCTACGGTCGCAACAACCCACGTTTCTCGCCTTCTATTACAAGTGGCTTTCTCCTCCACAGCTACGTCGATATGCCCTGACGAATCATGTCTGACATTGTTGAATCCATCATTTAAACAATCACTTTGCATCTAGCTCATCACAGATTTCGTTAGTTGTGGCTTTTGTGGACTAAACCGAGCTTCGTTTACGCTTGAAGACTTGGGCATTTTTTGCGCCACATCAAACACATCAGTCATGACCAGATGCGATTGATTTGACTTTCTTTAGTTAACTTGAACGTGCGCGTGCGTATGTCATTTTTAGCAGGCAAACGTTAATTTCGAATTGTCAATTATATTATTTACATAAATAGAAAACTAATTTGGGGAATTTTAGATGTAAGTATTTAATTAATTTGGACTTGTTTAATTTTAAATTGAGACCAAGACAAAAAAAGTGATAGCGTACTGTCCACCCTATGTTCACATTAATTAATCTATCTTGGCAACGATTTGTTGAAGTATTTCAAACATCATACTCCGCATTCCATCTATTCTCCCTTGGAAAAACCTCCCCTCATTTACATCTTTGATTTTATTGAATTATATTATTATCCAGATCGTATCGGTGATTAAGATATAAGAAATAGACATATTTTAGGTGCCGTCAAGCTTTCCAAAATAACATAGACATGCGCATGTTATTGGCACTTCGCACATGTTTGATCGTTTTACCAATTTATTATTAACATCTAAATCTTAACAACTCATTAAGTCATTCGTTGCATTAAAAAATTATGGATCATGTCGCGAGTTACCCTCGAGGGAAGGGAATAGGTTTAGGGGTATTACCTAAATGACGGATCTAATGCCTATGATTAGGCGCGGCTCTCCCAAGCCCATACCTCGCATGACATTGGGGTATTCTTAAAAATTTCGCAAAAAGAATTCACCACTAGCCTATTGGGGTCGGCTAGAAACCAAGTGAGGCACGGGAGTATGCCACATTTCCTACGTAACCAGAGAATCTAGGGTCGGGGATTTGATTACACTAATTGACCAATTAGTGCTATTTTAGTACCTAATATTCTTCATTTTAGAAAGAAATTTTGTCAAGTAATTTGGATTAATTTTAGACCAATCCATTGACACGCGAGTACGCAATCATTAAAATAACAATTAACAACTAAGAAAAGCGTTTAAATAAATTGTATGGGAGAGCAAATATTTAACATTAAGGAAAAGATAAATGTTAATCTTAACCGAACTAAAGGGATCAAAAAAGCAAAAGCATGCAGACAAGAGTAATTGTCTTTGAAGACAATTGAAGCCCTAAACTAGAGCTCTATGGGTTTACTCAATTTTTTAGCACACTTTAGATTTAAGAAATCTCCATTTTTAAGAAAATAGCTCAGAAAGTTTGTTTTTAAAATTTTTCAAATAAATTCTGAATTTTCTGAATTTTATTTTATTTTTTAAAATTTTAAAATTTTTCATTTTATAATTTTTTAAATTATTATTATTTAAAAAAATCAAAATTGAATTTTCAATATTTTCTGAAAGTTTTAATGTTCTTTGAAAGCTCTTGAATTTTCGGAAATTTATTTGAATATTTATTATTTTCGCTTTTTTTGATTTTTTTTTTGAAATTTTTTTATTTTTGATTTTATTTTTGAAATTTTTAATACATTTTTTAGTATTTTATATTATTTTATTCGGAAAAAGGAGTCGGACGGGTAGATCCGATCTGGCTATTGACCCGACCCAAAACCAGATTCGACACTATTGGATTGAAAAAGAAAATAAGATTTTTAATTAATTTTATTTAGTTTTTTTTTTTTTTTTCATTTCTTTTCATTACTCTTTTTAGTTCTTGTTTTTCTTTTAAGCTTTTTTTTTCTTCCTAGGTCGTCTTCTTCCCTGGTCTTCTTCACGATGTCCCCTCTCTGCCCGGAGCTTCCTCATTCTGCACCATGCACAACGCCGGCCGGATTAAGCGGCATTGACCGCCGTACCAACACCGTCCACCGGTCATCCCCCTCGACCGACGTTGGCTACCGCCGGCCACATATTCCGACGACCACTAACTCATTCTCCGGTGCGACGAAAGACACCGTCGATTCGAATACATGCAAATATTTCGCATAAACCACACGAAAATACAATGAATACAGGCAAAGCAACAAGGATTCAGCAAGCACGGGGGCAAAAATGAGTCGGTCTCGCGTTAAAACACAGGCTGTGCTTCGGTTTTCTTTAAGGCATTTTGTCGAACAGATGGTATGCACTAATAAAACGAGAAGGTTTTGCCTCGATCGAAACTCAACTTGAGCTTAGGCTTCTACATGAGTATAGCAGCATGCACAGAAACATCAATGGAGGCTCCACGGGACCGAAGCTCGCGTGAACTAGTCAACCGCGAGTTCCGATCCGGCGCCCTGCAAAAATGGAGCATACATGAGCAGAAAAGACCAACCTGGTTTGGTTCGATGGGGATGCTGCGACGGATGGTGGCTGATGGACGGGCCACCGACGATGGTGGATCACTCCCTCAAGCTCCAGCTCTCTTAGTTTGCTCTCTGCCTCTCTCTCCCTTGGACTCACGCTCTTGTTGGTCCCTCTCGGCCAAAACCAACGTCGGAGGACATGGAAGAAAGGGGGGAACCGCGAGCTCCGTTGCACTGGTTTGCGCTCCGCGAACCAATCCCCCCCGGAAAAGCCCCCTTTCCGTCCCCTTTGAGGGCATCGGCCAGTGCGCATGGCTTCTGCCATCACCAGCTCGCTGCTCGGTCTGGCCCCGACCCGCGGATCGTGCTGCCCTCTGCCGCCCGCGGATCGTGCAAGGGAGCTATTATATATTTCCAAATCGAAGTTCGTCACCACTCCAGCCCTAGCCCCCCTAAAAGAGGTCCATTAGGGTTTTCTCTCTCCCCTCCTCCCCCTCCCCCAAAGAAAAGCTCAAAGCTCGAAGCTTTGTTGCGGAGCCGAGCTCAAGCCCATACCCTCTCCCTCCTTCCCCCTCCTTCCCCCTCCTTTCCCAGCTACGAGACCAGACCAGACCGCTCTCTGCTACTGCTGGCTCCGAATTTAAAAAAAAAAAAAAAAAAAAGATCCTTCCTTCGTCTTTTTAATCGGGACCCTGTTTGAAATTGCCGCGAATTCGTCCCCCGGTGGGTGGCCGAGGATCTTCGCCAATAAAAATAAGAAAAGACGGTTCAATATGCGGTGCATTAATGAAAACACAATACCTTTTAATGAATTTTTTTATACTTTTTTTTTTTTTACGATTAATTCCTTACTTTTAATACTTTTAAGTTTTAAATAAAATGACGAAATTTAGGTGTCAACGAATCGATACTAACCTCTAACAAAAATAATATTAATTTGCATTTGTATATTAGAAGCATTGTCAGCCCACATAAACTACATTATGATTGGATTGACTTAAGCAAGGGTGAGCTAAGCCTAATTTAATTATCTAGACTAATCTTGCACGCCTCATGAAATTCGGCCAAACTCCTAAGTGTCTTTACCACCTTAAATTGGCATTTGCAGGGCACATGAATATCTTAAATTTTTTAATTCTAATATTACCAACACCCATAACATTGCACTCAATGTTATTCGCCAATTATATTTATCCACTACTTATGAATTGATAAATAGCAAACCCGTGTTTATTTGATGTAGTATGAAGCGAATAATTAGAAAATATAATCCATCTGCCAAATGACAAATACTTAGTGATAAATTCATTATCAGAACTATATGTGAATTCAATGTTATGGATGGGAACGTCGTCCCTAGAAGTGGTCCTCTTTCTCTTAAACTTGTGTGATTAAAAATTCAAATTTTCGAGGATTGTGTCCTTTTCACATTGGATCATAAATCCTTTTTGACTACTTGCCGGTTTAAATGCAAACTCTTATCTAGCGGGAAGATGCTTTATGTTTTACATGGAATGGAGTAGAATGAATGAAGTTCACAAAAGCAAGGAAGGGTATTTTGTTTTGTCCTTTGGTCCCATTTCTAGTATCTCGTGAACTCTGTACTTCAATTAGACCTAGGTTTTAGCGTGATTTGCTAAGGCAACCTCGATTGATCTAGCTAATCGGTCTAGGACACTTCCTGTATGGTCTAGGCAGATGCATGAGATCGCTCCGTCCAAAGAGCCTTCCTCGAATGAAACTAAGTTGATTTTCCAAGCTCCCTCCCCGGTGGGTTCTAGATCTGAGGTGGGTTTCAATTTCTCCACTCAGCAGGTTTTGAATTCGAGTTCCATTTGCTAATATTGCTTCGCCTACCTTGTACTTCCTCTAACAGGCTTCTCGGGTCCGGGCGAAATTGTCGCGAGCCTTCCCAATATGCCATAGAACTGTGGCCACATGCTCAAGCGGAGGTGATGTTGCTGTGTTCACTGAAAACTTGAGCAACCAGTTTTCTATGATACCCCTATATAGGGAAGTTACGCAGCACTAGCTTCTCAAACAATATGAAATGCCGTTCAAAATGGCTCTTATTCCTTGGTTCTGCCATTTTGGATTAAGGCTCAACCTTTTGACATCCCCCTAGGAGAGACAAAATACGCAACATGCATGCATTTCTTCAGAGTGGGGCCTTATTCGGACGCAAATATATCCTTCTGCTAGAAAAGTCGCATAATGAACATTGAAGCAAAGCAAGCAATTACTGCTACTATACTCACGACCAAAATTAAAATCTCTCCTGCCTCAACCTTCTGAATGAGCAAGAGCTTCTAGACGAGATGCAAGATATTGAGCACGCTCATCTTTGAGTGGCTTTATTTCGGGCACAAATTCCTCTAGTCTTGCTTTCAATGTCTCCTCTTGTTTGCATAGAATTGCAAGCTTCTCATCTATTCTGCAAGGTACGGATTGGATATTTGTCCCTTGGATTTCACATCATCCCGCTATTGAGCACCTAGGGAAGGCGGCACCTGATAGCGTTGGGAGAGAGAACATGTCACGGGATAGTAATATTTTGACAAGTTAAGCATAGCTATTGGCAAGAATAGTCAGGCAAATGTAAGATTTGATAACTAATAATCAGTTGCTCCGCATCAGCTTACTAGGGCTTAACCACATATTTCGCCACCAGGGAATCGTTGGCTTTCCATTTTGTCTCTCACTTTAATGCAGTGTTTGTGGCGACAGGGATAGCAGGAGTTCATCAATTGTGCCACATTCGGAGTTTGTGTGAACGAATAACTATCTATCGATCATTTGGCATATGCTAACTAACAAGATAAAAATCATATGCCAGAAGAACATGGGATGCTAGATCTATTTTTACGCTGGGACTGCAGCTTTTTTTTGCCCAAGAAGTGTGCCTAATTGCCCCGAGAGCTCCCAAACCCTCATCACTCACATCGGTCACTCATCCTCAGAAATTAACAAACCCTGCCGACCCGCCCACTTGGTAGTATGTGGTTTCTGCTACTACCTTAAGGAGAGTGATCTCTAACTGCACCCTCACTGTGCAGCTAATTACTCCACCGCTGAATGCGCTGCTAGGATACTTCATGATGATGATCACACTTTTGCCCTCGCCGAAAGGATGCTGGGATGGAAGCGCCTTATGCCTAGAGACCAGTGTGACTACAGTGATCACAGCAATGACAAGACCTATCAGTGTGTGCTATCCTCATGTTTCAAGTGTCATGAATTAGCATGAATTTGAGGAAACATGTAAGTTATGCTTTTAGGTCTACATCGGGTGGCAAGATTTACTTTGCCAAAACTATTCACAGAAGAATGAGAAATAAGGCACGATGGGGCTTCATTACATGTTTTATTTCTACTTAGATACCACCTCCAAGTATTTCTGGAGACAAATAAAAAGAAAGAACCTATCTATCTAAGTTCTCTCTTTTAATCTTTCTTTTAGGAATTTAATCAAGCCTCCCAAATTCTTGTAGGATGATCCACCCTTCTTCTCCACAGCCTGCCTTGCCAATCTACCAATCTGTCTTGCCCTGTCCCTAGCCTACCTTCCTCTCTCCCCTCCCGTTAACTCCTTAACTCCATCCATTATCACCTCACTAACAATTGTCCCTGTGACACCACTTTCTCTCACCATCACCCGGCCTTGAGCCTCGTCACCACAAGCTTAGCATTAAATAGCTGCTCAGCACCCATCGGCCACGCCAGCATTGGCACCCCCATGGGCAAGCTTTATAACAGGGAGTTCCAACCGCAACGACTCAAGAACTCGCCTCCCACCGGCTGTGACAAGATGTGCCGCCGGTCCAATCAATTGTGCAAGATCAAGCCCCTCCTTTTCAATAGATCCTCCCATCCATTGTTTGGCGACACCCATGTTGCCGATTTCACCGCCCGTATGAACAGAGGCCCTGCCATATGCAGTCCGTGAGCTATATCATCCGTTTGCACGTCACTCAAATGATACATATATCGCTCCGCCGCTTCCAACACGCTCGTCCAGCTACTTGATGTAGGACTGAGATGGGTCTGCCTATTTGGATCCCATAGGCCTTTCTATTTGATTCTGGTCGTAGAGCAAAGCCGGCCAATGCACCAAGCTCTTGCCCCCTCGCAGTAAATGTTGGAGGTTTGTTTGTAAAAACAAACTAATCCTTGTCTCACATAGGAAAAGTGGAAGGAAGTGGGCCAATTAATAAGTATGAGGTTTCCTTTGTGTACTTATAATGATTGGGTGGGGCTAGACCCCACCATATCAGCCTCAAAGTCCACCCCGTTAAACTTGGGTGACGTCAGTGGTTTTTTCCCTCTTATATGTACTTTTTTCTTAACTTTTAGCCTTTATTCAGTTCGTCTTCTTTTTGGAAAAACTTTTGGATCTTTTAACCTAATTTAATTAAGATTTGGCGTAAAAATTAGGATTTGGATAAAAATGATGTCATTTAAGTGCTTTAGTTAACCTTAATGTCATGTATGCGTAGGAGAGAGAAAAAAATAGATAAAATCAAGTTGGCACTGTTAGTCAAATTTGACGCAATTAATGAAATGACTTGATACATTTTTTTGAAATTTTTAATTTTTCTATTGCACTTATCTCTAAAGAAAAGAAGAAACTATAGTAGTTTTTGTGTTACAATATCAAAAAGGATTACAACTCAAATAGGCCTTTCTCCGACTAAAAAAAAAAAAAAAAAAAAACAAGTCTTTCACCTTTGACGGAAAAAAAAAAAGAAAAAAAGAAAAGAAAAGGTCTTTCGCCAACACTAGAAACAAGTAATTCAAAAAGAGAAAATGAGAGATCCTTAAAAAACAGCTGCAAGATGCTCTGCATCATCGTAAAACACGACTTCATTTCAGTTAGAGCTCCTCTATACAAAAATCATATGCTAACGCTCAGTTAAAAATTGATGAGCTTCTTTACTAGCCGAAATTGACATTTGCATAGCACATAAAATATCTTAAATTTTCTAATTTTGACATCGTTAACATCCATGACATCGCACTTATTGTTGTTCTCCAATTATATTTAACCACTATCCATGCACTGATATATATTAAGCCTGTTTTAAATTGGTATAGCATGAAACAAATATTTAGAATTCATAATTCATCTGTCAAATGAAAAATTCTTAGTGATAGACAATACATGTTATTTGGAAAATTAAATTTGTTTAAGGTTATGGATGGAAATGTGGTCCCTAGAAGTTTCCTCTTTCTTTGACATGTGTGACTGAAAATTTAAATTTTCGGTGAATTTGTCCTTTTTGCATTGGATAATAACTTCTCTTTGACTATTTGCTGGTTTAGGGTTTGTATGACAACGTTTCTATTTCTCCCAAATTTTGTTCTTTTGTTCCTCAAAAAAAAAAAAAAAAAAAAAACAGAAATCCGTTTGGTAAAACTTTTGTTCTTGAGAACAATTTCTCTATTTTTTTTGTTCCAAGAATAGTTTTAGAATAGAAACGAAAAACAAAAAAAAGTAACTTCTTGTTCTGGGAACAATTCTTATAAATAAGGCAATTTTCTTTTTTATTTTTCTCTCTTACTACAGCCACCTCCAATAGCTCGAAGCCACCGCTAACCACCGCCGCAGCCGCCGACTACTGTCGCCGTCCCCAACCTCCAGCCGCTGTCCTCCGTCCGCCGCCACCGCCGTTCACCGCCGACCGTTGCTGACGCCATTCCGCCGTTGACTATCGCTAGTCACCGCCGACCGCCCGCCCGCCACGCCTTGCACAAATGCCGGCGGCGGCGATCGGCAATCCGTGAGCAAGTATAAAAAACAAATAAATACAAAAAAGAAATTGTTTCGTACCAAACGCATTTTTATTCTTTTTCTATTTCTGGAGTATAAATTTTGTGTAGTTACCAAACACCTTATTTTACTCAGAAATTGTTCTCCGGAATAGAAATGAAAAAGGATTATTTCTGAAAAAAAAAACTCTTCCCCAGCCAAGAAGTGTTGTCATGCACACCCTTAAATGCAAACTCTGACCTAACCGGAAGATGCTTTATGTTTTAGATGGATTGGAGTTGAACGGATGAAGTTCACAAAAGCAAGGAAGGTTATTTTGTTCTGTCCTTTGGTCCCATATCTGGTATCTCGTGAACTCTGTATTTCATGTTCGAAGTTTTTGATAGGATGGCTATTCAAGAGTCAATGTCTTAGTAGGATCTTCCGTAATCCATACACTATACCATGTATCAGTCCAATAACATAAAGCCTGCCATGATCAAGTCTTGCCTCATTGATCACAGAATATGAGACGAAACCAAAGACTAGAGTCGGATGTCACCGTGCTAAAAAACCTTATTGAAGAACTCGATGCAAAGACGGCACAAATCTACAAAGAAGAAGATGCCGTAAGACTAGAGTAAGTAATGGCGAGGATAAAAACACTTGAGAGTGCTGCATTTGGAACACAAAGCCAACATCGAAGAATTAGAACATGACAATGCGATGACAATGACGAGTTGCTGATCCTTGAAAGTAAATCTGTTTTTATAGAGTAATTCTGGGTTCTTTGTTTCATGTCGTGGTTCTGGATCATGGCAAAACCCAGGCAGAACCATATTTTAATAGAGCATTACAGTGCAAAGGCTGGAGTTACATTTTGCCCCTCTTGTATGTTCTTAAGATGAAAGATTATAGTCAATTCCGAGAGGCCTGAAGAAACCTAAGAATCTATAAGATGACTTTACGGACGGAATAACGTGTTTTCAGCAAGGACCCTTGCCACCTTAATTGTGAGTCTACTCTTTTCAAGATTAGTAATACTATGCAACATAGTGATTGTGCACAGTGCAAGACATCAACCTGGTTGATCAGCATGTGTTTTATGGACGCAGTAGAGATGGTGAGTGGCATCTTGAACCTTAAGTTCAAGGTTGGGGGAGACACAGCTGAGGAGCTGAGATGTAACCTTAGGAGGTAAGATCAACCTTTACTACTTTCTGTTGAGGAAGTTACGTTTCAGCAAGCTTTCTGTTAAGCTGAGCCTGCATCAGGCCAGCTTCCTGTCCATGAGAAGTGACGCATCTGGCGCAATTTCCATACATGAATTAGTATGAAAGAGAGATAAGGCACAATATTTCTACAGCCGCAAGATTTTTGTTACCAAAACTAGTCACATATTGAAAGAGAAATAAGGCACAATATTTCGATGAGGCTCAGTTACATGTTTTAGTTTTACTGAGATACCACCTCCAAGTATCTAATTCTAAGCCTCATTGTGCCTGGAAACAAATTAAAAGAAGGAACCAATCTAAACTCACTCTTTAACTCTCTCTTTGAGGAATTTAATCAAGCCTTCCAAATTCTTGTACGATGATCCACCCTTCTTTTCCACAGCTTGCCTTGCCAACTTACCAATCTCTCTTGCCCTGTCCCTAGCCTGCCTTCCTCTCTCCCCTCCCATCAATTCCTTAACTCCATCCCTTATCACCTCACTAGCAATCGTCCCTCCAACACCACCTTCTCTCACCATAACCCCAGCCCGGAGCCCTGTCACCACAAGCTTAGCATTCAGTGGCTGCTCAGCATCCATCGGCCATGCCAGCATCGGCACCTCCTCCGACAAGCTTTCCAGCACCGAATTCCAACCACAATGACTCAAGAAACCACCTACTGCCGGGTGTGACAAGATGCGCTGCTGGTCCACCCAATTGTGCACCACCAAGCCCCACCCTTTCAATCGATCCTCCCATCCATTGTCCGGCACCACCCAAGTTGCCGATTTTACTGCCCATATGAACGGATGTCCTGCCATCTCCAGTCCATAAGCTATATTGTCCATTTGCATGTCACTCAAGCGTGCCTGTGTTCCGAATGATACATATATCACTCTGCTGCTTCCAACACACTCGTCCAACCACTTGATGTAGGACTGAGATGGGTCTGCCTGGTTGGATCCCATAGGTCTCTCTATTTGATTCTGGTCGTAGAGCAAAGCCGGCCCAATGCACCAAGCTCTTGCCCCCTGGCAATAAAATCTTTCTAGGGTGGCAATATAATCACCTTCGAGCTCTTCGAAACTGTTGACGATAATGCCCGCACTATTCACTTCCGCCTCTCCAATCTCCGCTATTATAGGCGAGTAAGGGTCGTCTGGATCTTGCCACCGCTTCAAATCAGAGATGTCAGGTTTATAGACTGTGAAAGGAACGCTCAAGTCCGGCAGTTCGATAGGATCGGAATCGGGCATTGCCAAGAGGGATGGGGCATTCATGAAGGCAATTTTCAAGATGACCATTGACAAAACTCCCATCCCATGGAAGACAATTCTAGGAATTCCAAAAGACTGACACACATCGAGCGTCCATCCTAGGAAAAAGTCGGAAATCACACTGAGCGGGCAAGAACCGGCTTCAGACATCTCCCTGAGAATACACTCAAAGGCGGGTCTCATGGACTTACTTGCTTTCAAGAAAGGCACCAACAAAGCCATGGAAGGCAGATCAGCAGTGTTCTCGCATCCTTCAGGAAGCTCTGGGACTCTAGGAAACTGTATAGTGCGTAAGGAGATTTCAGAATAGTTGGATATCTTTGACAGGATGAGTGAGGCATTCTTTGGGGTGGCGATGATAGTGACTTTGACGCCGAGGTTTGTGAGGGCCTTGCTTATGTCTAGTAAAGGGAGTGCATGTCCCTGAGCCATGAGAGGGAACACCACCACATGAGCACAAGGTGATGGCGAGACCGCTCCTGTCATGGCTTCTAAAATTCAGTCGAGATCAAGATAAACAAACACTAGAGTTGGGAGAGATGGGAGGGAATTGTGAGTGGAGGCATTTCTACAGAAGCTCGCAATAAATAGAGACATTCACAGAAACGGCAGCACCCAGCACATAGACGCTGCGATACACAATTCAATATGGACCAACTGTACTGCAATGAATTAGTCGACTCCGTCAAAGTCAAAGATTTTTATCCCTTGTTTCGAGATTTACGTGGACTGCGCAATAAAAGAAGGGTTTTGCTAATAAGTATCCTACAGGCATTTGTCGCTTTCTAGGCATCGACTCCTCCGGCGCTTAACATCAACCTCAATTGAAACTGAAACCAGGTTGTCAGCCGTACGAATAGTCAAATGCTATCACCGTCAAATCGAGAAGCAGGTCCTCTTAACTCTTCTTCTCTACACGTCGCGTCACCCGTGGGGGTGACCATGGACAAGTGGGAAGGACTAGTACCATGCGTGACTTTCGATCGCATTGAATTACCTAAAAAATTGATGGACTCAGAACTGGACACAAGCTAAAGACGCGAATCATAATTATTCATTTCTAAATTTAATTTCCAACCATTCCTATTTCTATTTTCTAGACATTTTTTTGAACGAAAATATATATTTAATAATGACACAAATTTCTATTCTTAAAATAAAATTTCATTTGATAACAATACAAAGTTTCTCATTATCAGGAGCTGCAGCAGACAATAATAGATGGACACTCAATTAGTAGGTGGAGCGAGTGATTAGAAGAGTTTTTCTTTTTTATTTTTATTTTAAACTTAGAAAATAAAAAGGACTAAAAATTTATTTCAGAAATTAAAAAAATAAAATAAAATTACGTTACTGCTCGGGCAGGCTGAGCAACGAAGGTGCATGCCTTTTTGACAAAAAAACAGAAAAACAGAGGTGCAATGCATGCGTGCACATTCAAGTCATTTAAAAAAAAAGAAAAAGGCATGCACAGCGTGCTCATGAGTCATGCAGATACCTAAGCCGACCAGTAGATGTTCACGTCGTCGTCCGTTAAATAGACTTGTCCATGCTCGAGGAAAACGTCGACCCAGAAAGGAACACAACAGTAAGATGGATTTCTTTGAAAAACAACTCCCCGATTCTACGTTCACATCAAAAAATCTATCTTGATACATAGAAGGGACGCTGACTCTATGCATCGCTATCGAGCTGTGTTATCGTTCGTCATTGGAGAACACTAAATTACTGTCAGCCCCGTTCCGTCACCTTCCATTGATGTTGCACTCCATCTGCACTCCCTTGTCTTCTTGAACTGACAGTCAGCCCAGTTGAGCAGATGGATTTCGCGTACGAAAGGAAGCCCACGCCCCGCTCGTTCAGGTCCACGGGTCGAATCTGGTCTTATTGGGTCGTATTGGGTGGGCTGGACGAAATTGGCGATGCATGCGAACCCGACTGCGCCACTTTATTAACGATTTCTTAAAATATTCGTAAACATCAGATACGTTCTCCCCCGAAAGCACCTCCCTCGGTCGAGTTTTCCCTCGTTTGCGTCTCAAGAGCGTACTTAATTATCTCGTGCCTGGATCGCATCGGTGATTGAGATATAGGACAGCGAGCCGGAAAGCCTTCCAGAGCCACACAGACACGCGTCTGACTTGTCGCTTTAGTTGGGCATTCTTCTTTCCTTCTTTGTCGTTTCAGATGGTCTTCTTGTCCGACCCTCTGTGCCGTATCAATCCATCTTTCTGGTTTAATAATCCAACTTGAACTAAGATGAAGATTTCTTGTTTTCAGAAGAGAAGTAGGAGGGTGGAAACGCTCTCAAGAAATCTTATAGCTTCTCCAACCGTTCGTTTTTCTGAAACATCCTCACCTCGAACCAAATATTAAATCGGTGGTCTCGGAGAAATCCCGTCTCGCAAACTCACCTACTTCAGCACTTAAATTAATTTACTCGAGACATTAGGCAGACGCGTCCACTATTGACCACAAGATATTCTTGTCTACTAGAAGGACAAGTGCCTCGAAATTCCATGTACTTTACTGTACATTAAAGTTGAAAGAATCTACTGTTAACTTTCTACTCATATAAATATCACTAAACTTGTGGGTATCATCATCTCCCACACTTTACCAGCGACAGAGTCCAACCTAATACATGGCGAATGACGTTCTTCCATCACCGGCCGTTACTTCGCCTCCGGCATCTGCCGATGGGTCCGCTCCTCGGCTGGGTGTCATCGGTACGATGAGAGAAGCCATCGAGCTACCGGCAAGGAATCCCAAGCTGGTGATCCAAATAATGCTCTTGATTTTTTCTCCCTTCTCTTTCCTAGTCCTCCTTCATTATGTTCTAGCAGGGCCACTCATGGAGAAAGTCGAGGATGGCTACGAGCGCTCTGAGCTAGATCCGCGTGATATAAGATCATTCGTGGGAATTGAGTTGGTATTCTTGCTATCTTCCTGCATAATTTTTTTCCTCGGAATGCTATTGATAGTGTATGGATCGGCGGTCATTTATAACAACAAATCTATAAGCCTCAAACAACTGGTGTCAAGGATAAAGTCCACATGGAAGAAGTCATTCGTCACATGGTTTTTTGTTTGCATTTTGGCAATCTTGTACTGGGCTCTAGCTTTGGTGATAGTTCGATGGGTTAATCTCTACATATGGAGTTGGACAGCGGGAATGCTTGCTGCAGCTTTGTATCTGTTCCTGGCTGTTCTTTGGAGTCTTGGTTTGGTTGTTTCAGTTTTAGAAGATGATGTTTCAGGACCAAAGGCCTTTTTAAGAGCGGAAAAGCTGATGAGGTGCAAAAAAATGGAAGCTTTCAGGCTAATGTCGATGCTGGAGCTCATGAGTTTTCCGATCTATATTGTGTTCTATGTCACGTCAGCAGATGATGATGATAAGCTAGGCGTTTTCGCTCAATTTGCTTTTGGAGCTGCTGCGACATTTCTCTTCTGCGCAGCGAAATTTTTCTCCTTTATGGTTCTCACAGTGTTCTACTATGAATGTCGACAGAATCACGGGGAGCAAATAGACCTGGAACTGGGTCAGGTGTATAAGGCGGTTCCTCCGGTAGTCCAATGAGATCCTTCTCTTCCATGGGCTATACATGAACTCCAATTTGAATTTTGCTTTTAGATCTCATCATCTTCACTTCACTAGCATGGAGACTTGGATTGTATATGTATGCCAGACTGATTCGTTTATCATATCTACATCACTAACAGCAGATTCTAGTAGCCAAAACTAGCAAGCATATGAAGAATCTGTCTTTTTCACCGCCAATTAGCGTGAGGAATCAGCAAGTCACAAGATGTTGGAACATTTTGGTTACTTAGACCTAGACGGCCATCGATGTGTAAGCTTATCCCACTTGGTAACCTCAAAGGATAAATCATATGAGCTAAATCTATGGGGATGGAAAACCAGCTTCAGTATCATGCATAAGAATGATGTTCGCTCCTTGGAAAATGTGTATTCACTTCATAAAGAGACTCACACATGCTGTAACTCATTAGTCTCTCTTTAGTCATCAGAAGCTGAACTCACAGAACTAGGTATAATAAGTCTCTGTTCATCAGGGAATTCATGTAAAACTAATAAGAGCACGTAACTCTGAGGCAACGATTGAGCAGCACCAAACACTCACCCATCGTTGATCTGAGTGTCTCATCTTGTTCTTCCACCTATATCCGGATCTGATCTGATGCACGTGATACTAGTATGTTAGAATCATGCAAGATTCAAGCATGACTCTGCTAACAAAATGTCATTGATAGTGACAAGCACTTGAAAATGGTTAGTTCAGATCTCCCAAATCAGCATAATCCATAGACATCCAGCCTTTGAAAAGAATGTAATGCCTCAATCGGCAAACACTATTAAGAAAGAAACTGCCAGGGTGTCCTGAGCATAGAATATAAAGGGAAAGAATGATCGAAGATTTCATGTGATACAATCAAAAGACCATTATTCACCGTGCTTCAAGACTTCCGTCATATTAAAAATGAAAACTTCATCATATACGGGCTCCCGTCTCCTTTTTATGGGCTCAGCGAGTGATACACCGAAGAGCCCAGATACTCCCATTTTTTCTGCCATCGTACGAGAAAAGATAATATGAGACAAAAGCTGCATTTGGTGATTTGGATTTGAATTCAGATAGGATAGCAAAGGATTCTATTTACTGTTTGGCGATCTCCTTGGACCGGATAAATCTGGATAAGATGTCGGCTAAAAGGTCCAGGGGAGGGGTGGGATAAATCCAAATTGGATAAAATGAAAGTTATAATACATGTGGAGGGTTTTTAAAGATTTTATATTTTATCTTAGGTTGCAGCGATCAAATGACAAGATCTTTTACAATTCAAACGATATTTGGATGATCTATTATCCCAATTAAAATTCGGACGACCAAAACGCAAACTCTTAGATAGAATGTTTCTCGAGAGTTTTAGACCCACCCTGTGTGCCTTAGAAATGAGAACTTTCAGACAGAATCCTTCTTCTCCAGACTGAATCAGGGAATTTCAAAAAGGAAGCAGGCCATTTGCATCCATCACGTAAGAGACTCGAGGCCCAATTCACGCGACCTACTCCAAAATGAGAGTATTGAAAGTGAAGATCCACACGCCAGCGCCCTTGCTAGCGTAGCTTTGACCAGGTATCATTCGGTCGCATTTCTGGGAAGTCAGCGTATGAGGGCGTCGACAATGTCAGAATGTGGTGCGCAAGACCAGAGATGTTGAACCTGGAAAACTGTTGTTTCCCCAGAAAATTCGAGTATTAACGTGAAGCCAACGTGGTTAAGGTCGTGATCGATTCATGATCAAGCCAAGGCCGTGCCGTGCGAAGAGAATAACTTGTGTTTTTTTCGTCTTTAGCAACGGCATGATTTTGTCCTTCGGTAGCCCTTTTCAGTTAATTACAGAGGCTCTTGACTTTTCCTGGGATACAATTCAGCTCTTTTGAGAGCATGACTGGGTCCAATGCCGTCACAGCACACCTTGTATGTCGTTAAGTGCCAAAGTCAGCTCTATCCACCGTCCTTGGATTGCTTAGAGGAAACCCCATCTGCTTGTTCCATCTTCGCTCGACTTCTCTTCCTATATATGGCTGAACGAAATGATCCTCTCCTACATTATCTTGTTCTCGATGCTTTCATTCCTCTGTCAGAACCCCAATTGCTTCAAACCTCAAACTGCACAAAACATGAACCCGAGATCTTTGTTTTCCATCTATCAATTGTACATCCTAATATGCTTGTTCATAACGCCGTCAACGTCTCAGAATGTAACAGCAACAAGGATAGATGTCGGAGTCATTCTAGATTTGGATACATATGTTGGGAAGATGAGCAAGACATGCCTTGAGATGGCGATGGACGATTTCTACTCTGCTCACAATGATTACACTACAAGATTAGTCCTTCACACGAGAAACGCAACGAGTGATGCGGTCACGGCTGCATCTGCAGGTACGGGATGTTAAGTTTTCTTCTCTTTGACACCTGATTGTGTTCCCAGTTGTTTCTTGGTGGTATAACTTTTAAAGAAACAAAATACAATTAACTGCAGCAATGAGATTTCCCGCTAATGCAATAACTCAGAAATCATTCATCATATCTGGAAAATGAATTTATTTCTATTCTTCCACCCATCAAAGTCAGTGAATTTTCTTGGCGAAAGGCTTTTCTTTTTGGGTAAAGTATGCGAAGCAACCCCTTGGATTACTGCTGTAAGATGCTAGCAAAGGGTATGTGTATGAGGGAAAATTTGGACTAATTTTCAAAAACCAATATAGAACCTGAAGTTCAATGTGTTCTGATTTCGCAGCAATAGAATTGTTAAAGAGTTATCAAGTCAAGGCCATTCTGGGGCCTCAACAATCAAGACAAGCAGATTTTATAGCTGATATCGGGAATACCACTCAGGTCCCCATAATTTCCTTCACTGCGACAAGCCCTTTGCTTTCGCACCTCGAAACTCCCTACTTCATCCGAATGGCACAAGTGGACACCTCTCAGCTAAAAGCTATAGCTGCCATTGTCAAAGCTGCCCAGTGGAGGGAAATTGTACCTATTTATGAACGCTCTCATTACGGAAGTGGTATCATCTCTTATCTTGCTGATGCCATGCAAGGAATTGGCACAAGGATACCGTACCGGTGTGGAATCTCTCCTTCAGCTACAGATGATCAGATCCTGAAAGAGCTCTACAATTTAATGACTATGCAAACACGTGTTTTCATTGTTCATATGTTGCCAAGTCTTGCATACCGACTTTTTCTAAAGGCAAAGGAAGTGGGAATGATGAGCAACGGATATGCCTGGATAGTCACGGATGGGATTGCAAGCCTTCTCAGCTCCATGGACCCCAATGTCATCAATTCTATGCAAGGAGTTATAGGTGTGAAGACTTACCTTCCTCAAACCAGAGAGCTAGACCAATTCACGAAGAGATGGGAACAGCAGTTTCATAAGAAATATCCAGGAATAAACCGTGTTCAGCTAAATGCCTTTGGCCTAGGTGCCTATGATAGCATTTTTGCTTTAGCAATGGCAGTAGAAAAGGCTGATATAGCAAACTCACAATTTAGTAAACCAGCCATCCAGGATAAGATGACTGACCTGGAAACCATTGGTGTCTTAGAGTCGGGACAAAAGTTGCTCCAGTCAGTTTTGAAGACCAAATTCACTGGATTGAGTGGTGGAGTTGAATTCATAAATGGACAATTACCGATATCTGCCTTTCAGGTTGTGAACTTGGTTGGAAACGATGCAATATCAATTGGACATTGGACAGAGAATGGCATCACAGAACAACTTCCTGCCAGTAATGAGAACTCGATCAAAGAGAAGAATTTTATGAAAAAAGTTGTTTGGCCTGGTAAATCAGGAAGAATCCCAAAAGGTTGGGACATTCCAGTAAATGAGAAAAAGTTGAGGGTTGGAGTCCCGGTAAAAGCCGGATTTAGCCAATTCATAAATGTGGAAACAGATCCTCAGACAAATGCTCCCATTATTACTGGTTATTGCAAAGAAGTGTTTGAAGCTGTCATGAAATCATTGCCGTATGCTGTTCCCTATGAGTATGAACCCTTCGAGACTAGTGAAGGCAGTGGAGAAAGTGCGGGAACTTATGATGATCTTGTTGGAAACATCTCGACTGAGGTAATGAATTCTGAACTCGGATTTCACATGATTAAATCAAAGTTGCATGTTTTACTTGAACAGTCTGCTTCCCGACCCCTATCTCAGTTTCCAACCTCTCGCTCATATTCTCCACTAACATGCTTTTGTTTCTTAGACCGAAAGAAGGCGTTATGATGCTGTCATTGGTGACATAACCATAAGGTCAAACCGTGCCGAATTTGTGGATTTCACGCTTCCTTACACAGAATCAGGTGTCTCCATGATTGTTCCAATCAAGCATGAAAATAGAAAAAATGCATGGATCTTTTTGAAACCGCTGAAGACAGAACTATGGATAACCATAGGAGCCTTCTTTGTGTACACTGGCATTGTAATATGGGTTCTTGAGCACCGGGTGAACAAAGAGTTTAGAGGACCTCCATCCAAACAAATTGGAATGATCTTGTGGTTCTCCTTCTCTACAATGGTCTTTGCCCACAGTAAGTGACCTCATCCATCTTTCTTCAAGATACATAGTCAAATGAGTCGTCAAAAAGAAAGTTTGGCGACAAAAAATCAGTAGAGCTTGGTTATATTATTGTAGGAGTCTTCTATAATAATTGCAAAACTGCAAGATAATAAGTTATAGGTCGAGCGATCTTATACTGAATCATTAAAAAATAGGTATAATTACTTCTTTTGCCTTGTGATAAATGAAACAGAAACACAGATGGATGCTGCATATACAAAGAGTGGCTCTCTAACTGTAGCTTCTTAAATTTTGCAGAGGAAAGGGTAATGAGCAACTTGTCGAGATTTGTGTTGATCATATGGATCTTCACTGTCCTAGTACTGTCATCGAGTTACACGGCTAGCTTGACCTCTCTATTAACTGTACAACAGCTCCAACCGACAGTCACAGATATCGATACTCTCATAAGGAATGGAGAGTGCATTGGGTACCAGAATGATTCTTTCGTTCCGGGTCTTTTGAAAAGCATAGGGGTAAATGAGTCAAAACTCAAAGTGTTGACGACTTTAGAGGACTTTCATGGGAACCTTTCTAAAGGCAGTAATGGCGGGGTATCTGCGATTGTGGATGAACTCCCCTATCTCAGGCTTGTTCTCGCAGAGTATTGTTCAAAATACAAGTTGGTTGGTCCAACCTACAAAACTGCAGGCTTTGGATTTGTGAGTGTTTCCACTCTCTCGCCCAATATGCACACATACTTATGTACTTGCACAACTGTTGAAAGATTACCGAAGCAAAAGGTTGCTCGATTGAACTTTTTTGCTGGCATTGAACCAAAGTGTGCTCTATCATAATTTGCTTGTACGAATAGTTGCCATAACAATAATCTAATCCTATGGCCACTAAAAATATCATGATAATAACTACTCTTCCACATTTCAAAGCGGACAACACTTACAGACAGAAATCTTTTCCTAACAAAGTTCTTTCATTCTCTCTTTATTCATAGATAATAGGAGATCCTCTGATCTGTATTTTTCCCTGTCATCAGGCATTTCCGAAGGGCTCACCACTAGTTCCTGATGTATCGAGGGCAGTCCTGAAAGTTATGGAGTCGCCTGAGATGGATGTGATTACAAAAGCATGGTTTGGGGATCGGGACAAGTGTTTGGAGGAAGACGAGACAACTGTAGCCTCCGACAGCCTCCCGCTGGACAGTTTCAAAGGCCTTTTCCTCATCGCAGCGCTCACCTCAACCTCTGCGCTCTTCATTTTCTTGATCAACTTCTTCCATGAGAACAAACACATCTTAGCCTCCCATGAAACGATGAAGCAAAAAGTTGCTGCCATCGTGAAGATATTTGACGAGAAGAAGGAAGACGCCCATCAGGCAGCAAAGAAGGAAAAATTCAAAGAAGAAGAAATCGAAATGGCTGCTAGAGGAGAAATCCATCTCACCCCAGGTGAAACCAGCTTTTCCAATCATGAAGAAGGGCTATTCTCACCGGATGAGGGCTTATTATCCACGGAACCTGGAACCCCGTATCACGAGTATGCTGTTATAGGGATGAATGAAGATGGTCAAAGAAAGTATCATTTCCACTCCAACTCTGATTCTTCCTTGTATTATAAAATCTAATTGCACTAACCTCTATAGCAGTGTACATAGTTACGCTTCATAATCAGGGGCAAAGGTTTTTTCTTTTTGTTCTTCCATTCATATTATTCATAGATGTAATGATTTACAGTTGGCATGATAAATAAAGGAAGCCATATTGATTCATGCGTCTTTTGAGTTAGAATACTCCCAGGATAATAGAGGGGCAAAATCCAAACTCACTGAGGAGAAGCCTCAGGAGAAATTACTGCCTTCATCTCGAATCTAAAAGTTTCCGTCACTTATCTTGTTCACGTAATATCATGCTCACATCTTGCATCTCCGTGCGAAATATCTCCTCCTTATTTTAGTTTAGCAAGAATATGAGTATCTAAACACCTAAAACTCGCAGCTACAAGGACCGATCATGTCCATTGCTTCACCTTTTAAAGAGAATAATATTGAAATAGTTTGTTATTATGAAAAGAAGTGATTGTTGACATGAAAATTGGTGATGGTTTGATCGCAGGATAAGGTATCCATTCCCAAGTATGTGTTGATGGGTTGTTTGTGAAAAAAAAAAATCATACATTGTTGATCACAACTATTCATAACAACACTCTCTTCTTCACAACATTCTCTTTACTTTTCTTTTCAAGCACAAGTTTGATTATACATTCAAGGTGAAATTCCAAGAGAGAAATTGAGTAATTGTAGAACTCGTTTCTCTATGGCTTTAATGGATATCCTAGAGGTATATTTGTTTAGACCCAGCAGCAATAATAATATTGGTAAATAATACCTTAATGACAATGGTCATCATCATGTATCAAAACATGAAAGATAGATAACTACTACTCTATCTTCATCATCAATCAAATTACCCCAAAAATCCAAATTATTATTTTCATGAAGATGGAGACAGTAGTTGCATCAAATGTTTGCAATCTAGACTAATAATTATTATTGAAACTTTTGTTCTATTTATATGCTTGAGTCATCTTCCTTGTAGCACAATAGATCATTTCATGTTAGTTATAATACTTTGAAATTTATGAACAAAAGTGGTATGATATCATGTGATAATCTTCACAAGAAATGGAGGATGAAAGGAGATGCTAAGGAAGAATTCTCAATACTCCGTCGAAGTGTTTATATAAATTCTTTGATTTCATGCAAATTCTAGAGAATTGGAATCCTTTAGAGATCAAATACAATACAGATAAATAAGGTAGAATAGATTTACCACTTTAAAATATTTTGAACCTATCATGATTAATAAAAATATGTCTCTAAGCAAGTAGAGAAACCACAAATATATGTTTCCAAACTCAAAGACCTTATGCTTGAAGTTTTTGAACCTCTTCAAGTTGCTGCAATTAATTCAAAATTTTGTTCAACTTGGAATGATTATTGAAAGAAACTTCTCGATACAATTGAGGACCTAATTGTGGCTAATTTGATAATACACATTCTAATTGAGGAAGGTTCTCGAAATCGTAAGGCTAATTATATGAAAGGAGTTGTAAACAAAGTGTATTTTTTTGAGAACGGCAACATAAAAGCACCGAAATAATGGCATGAGAGAATTTGATTCGGTGCTATTATTATATGGCTTTAAATATAACAATGCTGATAAGTGCATTTACTTAGTTGAATCGCATGTATGAATTGTGTTAGAAAGTCCCATATTAGAGAATTTGTGGAGTGTGGAGAAGTTAATGTATCTTAATTAGCTTGTAACTCATAGGCTTAAGCTTTTGAGTGAAAGTAAGTCTAATTGGATATATTGATAAGCTTATACCCGGGTTGTCTTTTGATGATCTCCCTGGGTGAAAGTGTCAGACTTCTGCTACTCATTTTAAACAAATGATATCCTAGCCGATACTTGATTTGTGACCCACTCCCAATATATATAAGAGTTGGATAGGTGGGGTTGATGTAGAAGGATGCTTGAATTAAGGGAAAGCAAACCTAACATTAAGTCACACGTGAAGGGGAGATTGTTGAGTTGCATATGAGTTGTGTTAGAAAGTCTTACATTAGAGGATTGGTGTAGTGTGGAGTAGTTAATTGTAGCGACCTTCTCGAGAGTGAATTACTTAAAGAATGTTATTGGATTACTAAGTCCAAAGACTTGGCACGGACCCTTCCAAGTCCTACCAATCGCGACTTGATACTAAGAAATTAACTCATTTAAACATGTCATTATACTCAATTTGGAGCCGCCACTAACCAATTAGGGTTGGGTTAGAAACCCAAGAATACTTTACTTTTACGTACCAGAGATTCAATAAGTCCAGGGATATGGTTACGTTAGATTAATCTAACGCCCTTTCGGTACCTTTTCATTTTAATTTCAAAAATATTCAGCACGCAGTTTTGATTAATTTTAACCTAAACTACTAATATGCAAAGAGTAGTCATGCGGGTGCACAATCAGTATAACAACATTCAATCAACTAAAGTGATAAATTGTAAGAAATTATACACTACAACTTCATTAAGGTCCACTCTCTAAAGAAAAACTTACAAAAATGCTAATAAAAATGCATGCTCTAAACATGATTAAATGACATGACACCTAATTTTTCTTTTTCTTTTAAAAAAATGTTAATTATATGCAATCTTAATCTAAATTTGATATGCATGAGTTTTACTTTAATGACATATGAGATGCAATTCATGTGACATAATTTGAATCATTACAATATGTATGCAATCTAATTTATATAATCCTAAATATGCATGTGTTTCATGACATGGGATGAATGACATGACAATTCTATGTACATGTTCTTTTTATGATTTTTTAATACATATATGCAACCTACACTAAACAATGATGATATAAATGGGATTAATCATGAACTAACCTATTAACTAACTAAGTAAATGACCTTTGTGTTTTCTTCTTTTTAAGATGACTTAAAAACAACATAATGATGCAATACTAATCTTTGGCTTTTTTTATTAAAAAAAACTACACGACGGGAATATTAAAACATTAACCTATGACCCACTAACTAAAGCGCAACATACGGTGTGCACATTATGAAATCTATATAACCTAAATAACATTTTTTGTTCCTTTTTTTGTTTTCGTTTTATTAAAGGAAAATTATCCTAATTCTATATGAATCTTAAAAATTAAAATGTGTTGATCTAAACATGAAATGTGTATGGACTTAAATACCTAAATTCTAGATATGACCAGTGATGCATGATATGTGATGAGTAAATAATGATAACACACCAAAATATATGTCCTATGAAAATTCATCAATGTAAATCAATGACATATTATCTCAATGATGCAAAGATTAATTGATTTCTTGTGAAAAGTCGAAATAATTAAAAATCCGATCCAATGTGTCGTGGCTCAATATTTTTTATTATTATGACTTAATATGACAATTTTCCTAATTGGATAATGATAAAAGTAAATCAAAACAAATCAAGTTAGAATAAAATAAAAAGACTATGAAACCAAATATCTAAAAATTTATCTAGTCTAACTCACGGTTGACTTGAGGAATGGCAAGGAAGCAGCGGTGGCCGAGCTGCGATGGTGGTTCGGTGATGGGTCGCCGTTCGGAACAGGGAGGTTATCCGTCGGAGCTCCGGTGAGAGGTAACAAGCCCGAACCAGCAACAGCAAAGCAGCAACCGTCGCTAGTGCAGGAGCAGCAGAGGGCGGGCGGCTCGGTGAGTGGCTGCTACGGGCGTTGCAGGTGAAGCGGGGCGCGGCAGAGGAAAACTCGGCAGCAGGGGGGCGTCGCTCGGGCGTGCAGAGGAGCAGCAACGTCGCAGGCAGAGGCGGCGACTTCTGGCGTCGGGCGTAGCAGAGCAGCGGTGGCAGAAACACAGCGGTGGAGGCGTGCAGCGCTCGGGCAGTCGCAAGTCACCGGTGCGGAGTGTCGGGTGAAGGTCTGCTGAAGTCGGGAGCGGCGGAGAAGCGGCGGTGGTGTGGGTGTAGGAGCGGCAGCAGCTCGGCGGCGCGGGCACGGTCGTCGGAGGCAGCAGGCGGAGGCGTCGGCACAGGGGTGCGGTGGCGCGGCTGGGTGAACGCGATGGCGCAGGTGCGGGCACGGTGGTGCGCCGGTGAGGAGGAGCCGTCAGTCTGCGGGCAGCAAATTCCGACGAGTGCAAGGGGGAAGAGGTGAACAGTAAACGTCCAATCCCCCTGCCGATTAAACTTTTGCTTCTGTTTTTTCCCTTTTTTTTAATTTTTACTCTCTCTCCTCCTACCCATCCATCTCTTCATACTCTTTCTCTCTCTCTCTCTACCTTCTTTTGACTTTTTCCTCTTTTCCTCTCCCACAAACCGATGCTCTCTTCTCTTTTTTTCTCCTTTCACTTTTCACTTTTTTTTCCACGAAGAGAAACCCCTGTTTCGAAGCCTCGCATCCTTTTTTATAGAGGAAAACTCAAAGTTATTTTTGCAAGTGAGATATTTACTCAACTACTTAACATAAAAAATGTCTCCAAAATCACATAACAACTAATTTTTTTGAATTTTGAAATGAGAATATATTTTCAACAACAAAGATTTTCAAAACCAAATGTTTTATTTTATTTATTACTTTCTAAAATATTAGGTGTCAACAGCTCTGCTCTTTTTTAAAGGGAAACTAGTAGAAATTTCCTTCAAAGATAAATGACCCTTAAATTTAAACCATGCAATATCTTTGACAAGATTTGTATAGTTGACTCATAATTCATAGGCTTAAGTTTTTGAATAAATGTGTGTCAACTAGATATGTTGATAGGATTTGACTTAAGTTTTCTCTTAATGATCTCCTCAGGTGAAGATATCGAGGATTTTTATTGCATGCTCCCAATATACTCAAAATTTACTATAGGGCATGAAAGATAATATATTGATTGTTGGTCCAAATATGCTTGGCCTAATTGAAACTAGAAAGTATCTTCTATCTTCTTAGTTTAAAAATTAAAATGAAAGATTTGAGAGAAGTTGATGCAATTTGAGATATCAAAGTGATTGAACATAGTGGGGGATATGCTCTAAGTCAAGGTCACTATTGGAGAAAATCATTCAAAGATATTAGCATTTGAGAATTAAAGAGTCAAATGCATCATATGATATATCACTTAAGTTGCTGGCAAATACTAGACAATCTTTAGCCCAATTAGAATATGCTAGTGCAATTGGAAGTATTATGTATCCTACCTTTATCGTGAATAAGGTGTCAAGATTTATTAATAATACTAGTACTATGAATTAGAAGGCCATAAGTAGAATTCTTGGTTACTTAAATAAAATAATAAATCTTGATCTATCTTAGGGAAGACAACTAGTAGTACTAGAATGATATGTAATGCTAGTTCGATAATTAGCAAAATTGATAACAAGTTGATATCTGGAAGGATTTTTTCAAACTTACAAATGGTGCAATCTCATAAGCATCAGAGAAGTAGATATGTATAACTCTTTCAAATGAGGAGTTTGAGTTTGTAGCACTATCAAGGGCTAGTAAAGAGGTTCAATGGCTATAGAATTCGCTATTGGATAAAAAGTTGTGTCCACAATCAATGACAACTATATTTTTATATTGAGACAGTGAGGCAACAATGTCTAAGGCATTTAGTAAAATATATAATGGAAAATCTAGACATTAGCTTGCAACATGAATATGTTCAACAATTAATTTCCGATAGAATTATTTCAGTATTTATACTCAGACAAACTATAATGTGACTCGGTCATTCAAGGGACTCTCAAGAGGCTAGCGGTACTACTAAAAGGAATGGACCTTACACCAATTAATAATAGTCAAGCATAGTGGAAACCCAACTTTATAATTTTTAACGAGTTATCAAAGTTTAATGGGTAACAATAGGCTGTTGTATCTTGATAGTGATCAAGTACTGAGTACTGGAGCACAAAATTTGAGTTTATACTCATGGAAAGTTAGAAAGATGAAAATAAGAAAATACTCTTAGTGAAGTCCAAGATTTTAGCAAGGCAATGCTAAGGTAATAAGTTATGAACTTCACCTACGTATATATAAGGAGTGGTACCGCCTCTAACAAAATCAGATGAACTTTCGTAAAAATTCATGAATGCAAGAGAAAGCTCAAGGCTATAAAAGTGTTAAGGCATAGAAAATTTCTAGCTGAATGTATGTAAATTCATAAGATTACTAAGCTATAATAATAGACAAGATATCGTGCAGCCTTGGTATTTTTTAGACCCACCGTTTATATCTCAAAAAGGAGAACTCTCAAACAGAATCCTACTTCTCCAGATCGAATCAGGAAAGTTCAGAACGAGCCATTCAAGCAGGCCGTTTGCATCCGTCATGTAACCGACTCGACCCAATTCACGCGACCCAACCCCATAAAGAGCGTACTCAAGTAAAGATGCACACGCCATTGCCCCCGCTAGCGTAGCCTGACCAGGTATCATTCGGTGGCATTTCCGGGCAAGTTCCGTGTAAGGGCGTCGACAATGTCGTGCACAAGACCAGAGATGTGAAACGTGGGAAGCTGCTGTTTCCCGGAAATTTCTAGTGTTAAAGTGAAACCAACACGGCGCAAGGTCATGCCGTGTGAAGAGAATCACTCGTTTTTGTCTTCAGGAATGGTGTTATTTTGTCCTTTTGATAGCCCTTTGCAGTTGATGACGGAGACTTTGAATTTTCCTGGGATGAAGTCCGAATGAAAGCTCGTGGTAATATCCCTATCAATATGAACTCTCTTGTGCGTTTGACTCGGTTTAATAATTGCTATGACGCGCTATATATTTCAAAATGTCGAAGTCAGCTATTTCCACTGTCCTTGGAATAATAAGAGGAAACCCCCTCTGCTTGTTCTTGTTCCATCTAAGGACCAAGCAAGCAATGTTGAGCGAAGACTTTGGAAAAGGACTGGACTCTAGAGACATGGTTCCAGAAATATTGATTCATACTGCTATCATTTGAATGACAGCTGCATTTCTTCCGGCTGGACCATCGCCATTATGACAAAAAAATCCAACCATTTAAGAATAATCCTTCGCATCTTTTGGGCATGGCATGGCATTTCACTGCATTCTAAACTGAAGCTTTCATTTTGGCGTACCAAAAACTACGGCCAAACATTACGACTTGTTTGTTTTTCTTGCAGAATGAAGTTTTATTTGAATATAAACCCAGTTGTAATAGTACTTGTCCCAATCAGTTGATATAATGCATGTTAACACCTCATCTTTTCTATCTTCATCTTTCCTCTTATTCATCGTTGCATTTCTTGTAAAGACCCATTCCTACTCATTCAGCTGATGTAAGCTCAGTCGTCCTTGAGCGTATCCAAAATTGGCCTTTCTGTAGGAACGTTCCCACCTTCATCTTGTTGGTCTACTGCACATTCAAATCATTGTGCCTTTAATTAAAAGGAATTAACCCAGATTAGGGTGTGGAATTTGCGTGTTCAATAACGTAGTCAAACTATGGAATAGTCAAAAGTTGGGCAAGACCATGACTAAGCCAAACATAACCACAAGTCCTTCTCTAAAGATTTTTCCAACGTCCTCACTTCTGATTCAAGAAACTTGAGCCTGACCTCCTCCTCTGACTTATCTTCACTTATATGGCTTAAAAATGATCTCTCCCTATATTATCTTGTTTTCGTTGCTTACATTCCCCTATATTGATTATATTCCTTTCATTCCTAGACTACTCACCAATTACTCCAAACCTCAAACTGCACAAAACATGAGCCTGAGATGCTTGTTTTCCATCTCTTTATTGTCCAGCCTAGTATGCTTGTTCATGACACCATCAACATGTCAGAATGTGACAGCAAAAAAGGTAGATGTCGGGGTCATTTTAGATATGGATACATATGTTGGGAAGATAAGCAAAACATGCCTCGAGATGGCGATCCATGATTTCTACACTGCACACGAGAATTACACTACAAGACTAGTCCTTCACACGAGAAACTCATCAGGCGATGCAGTTGTGGCTACATCTGCAGGTATGGGATGTGAAGTTTTCTGCTAAAGCTCTTTCACCCCTGATTCTGTTCCTAGTTGTTACTTAGTGTTACATATTATAAACAAACAAAATCCAATTAAGTGCAGCAATGGGATTTCCAGCTAATGCAATTACTCAGAAATCATTCATCACCACTGGGAAATGCATTTATATCTGTTATTTCATCCATACAAATCAGTGTGAAACTTTCATGGCAAAGGTTTCTTTTTAGGTGAAGTATCCGAAACAACTCCTTAGATTACAGTCTTAAGATGCTAGCAAAGAATATGTATATAAATGGAAATGTGACTATAATTCTCAAGTACAAATATAGAACCTGAAGTTCAATATTTTTTAATTTTGCAGCAATAGAATTGTTAAATAATTATCAAGTCAAGGCCATTCTGGGGGGGCCTCAACAATCGAGACAAGCAGATTTTATAGCTGACATTGGGAACACAACTCAGGTCCCTATAATTTCCTTCACTGCGACAAGCCCTTTGCTTTCGCACCTTGAAACTCCCTACTTCATCCGAATGGCTCAAGTGGACACCTCTCAGCTAAAAGCTATAGCTGCCATTGTCAACGCCGTCAAGTGGAGTGAAGTTGTACCTATTTATGAACGCTCTCCTTATGGAAGTGGGATCCTCTCTTATCTTGCTGATGCCATGCAAGGAATTGGTACAAGGATACCGTACCGGTGTGGAATCTCTCCTTCAGCTACAGATGATCAGATCCTGAAAGAGCTCTACAATTTAATGACTATGCAAACACGTGTTTTCATTGTTCATATGTTGCCAAATCTTGCATACCGACTTTTTCTCAAGGCAAAGGAAGCAGGAATGATGAGCAAAGGATATGCCTGGATAGTCACGGATGGGATTGCAAGCCTTCTCAGCTCCATGGATTCCAATGTCATCAATTCTATGCAAGGAGTTATAGGTGTGAAAACTTACCCCCCTCAGACCAAAGAGCTAGACCAATTCTCGAAGAGATGGGAACAGCGATTTCATGATGAATATCCAGGGATAGACCATGTTCAGCTCAATGCCTATGGCCTAGCAGCCTATGATAGCGTTTCTGCTTTAGCAATGGCAGTAGAGAAGGCTGATATAGCAAACTCACAATTTATTAAACCGGCCATCCAGGATAATATGGCTGACCTGGAAACCATTGGTGTCTCAGAGGCAGGGCCAAAGCTCCTTCGTTCAATTTTGAACGCTAAATTCACTGGATTAAGCGGCAAAGTCTATTTCAAATCTGGACAAATACCAATATCTGTCTTTCAGATAGTAAACTTGGTTGGCAATGATATAGCACCAATTGGAACTTGGACAGAGAATGGCATCACAGAACAACTTCCTGCCAGTAATGAGAACTCAATCAGAGAGAAGAATTATCTGAAGAAAATTGTTTGGCCTGGTAAATCCAGAATAATTCCACAAGGTTGGGTTATTCCAGTGAACGAGAAGAAGTTGAGGGTTGGAGTCCCGGTAAAAAGAGGATTTAGCCAATTCATAAATGTGACAAGAGATCCTCTGACAAATGCTCCCATCGTTACTGGTTATTGCAAAGATGTGTTCGAAGCTGTCATGAATTCATTGCCGTACGCCGTTCCGTATGAGTATGAACCCTTCGAGACTAGTGAAGGCGTCGGAGAGAGTGCAGGAAATTATGATGATCTTGTTGAGAAGGTTTTCGCTGAGGTAATGATTCTGAACTTGGATTATACATGAGTAGATCAAAGCTGCGTGTTTTACTCAAACAGTTTGCTTCATGACCCCTATCTCAGTTTCCAACCTCTTCCTTATATTATTAACTAAACCATTTCTGTTTTTTGAACCAACATGCAGGAATACGATGCTGTTGTTGGTGACATAACCATTAGGGCAAACCGAACCAAGTTTGTGGATTTCACCCTTCCTTACATAGAGTCAGGTGTGTCCATGATTGTTCCAACGAAGGGGGAAGGAAAAAGTGCATGGATCTTCATGAAACCACTGAAGACAGAACTGTGGATAAGCATAGGAGCCTTCTTTCTGTACACGGGCTTTGTAGTATGGGTTCTTGAACACCGGGTGAACAAAGAATTCAGAGGACCTCCATCCAATCAAGTTGGAATGATCTTGTGGTTCTCTTTCTCTACAATGGTCTATGCCCACAGTAAGTCACCTCATCCCTCTTCCTAGTCAAATTAGTTGTTTGAAAGAGAGTTTGGTAAAGAAAAATCAGTAAAGCTTTGTCATATCATTGTAGGAAGCAAGGTCATTACTAATAATGAAAACTGCTAGGTAATAAGTTATAGGTCAAGCGACCTTATACCAAATCATGGAAAAAAATAGGAGAAATTACTACATTTGTCTTGTGATGAATGAAACAGAAAAGAACGATGGATACTGCATATATGAGGAGTGGCTCTCTTAACTGTAGCTTCATAAATTTGTGCAGAGGAAAGGGTAGTCAGCAACTTGTCAAGATTTGTGTTGATTGTATGGATCTTCGCTGTCCTGGTACTGTCGTCGAGTTACACGGCAAGCTTGACTTCTCTATTAACAGTACAACGTCTCCAACCGACAATCACAGATATCAATGCACTCATAAGGAATGGAGAGTACATCGGATACCAAGAGGGTTCTTTCATTCTGGACCTTTTGAAGAGCTTAAAGGCAGACGAGTCCAAGCTCATACCATTGGGGACTTTAGAGGAATTTGATGAGAAACTTTCTAAAGGCAGTAATAATGATGGTGTATCTGCAATTGTGGATGAACTCCCTTTTCTCAGGCTGCTTCTCGCTCAGAATTGTTCAAAATATAAGCTGGTCAGTCTGACCAACAAGGCTTCAGGTTTTGGATTTGTAAGTCGTTCTCAGTCTCTCATTCAACATGCAGACATGCACCCATAATTAAGTACTTGCACAGCTGCTGAAAGATTACCACGGCAAAAGGTTGCTTGGCTAAGCTTTTTTGATGGCATTGATCCAAAGTCTGCTCTGTCATATTTTGCTTGTATGAATGACAGCGAAAACTATAATCGAATCTTATGGCCACTTAAAGTTATCAGGATTATAATTAGCCCACAACAATTCAACGTAGACATTACTTTTAGACACATCTTTTTTCTTCTTTTTTTCCAAATGAAGTTTGTTCATTCTACCCCATTATTAATGGATAAAAGGCGATCCAATTCACCTTTTCATGTCTTCAGGCATTTCCAAAGGGCTCACCACTAGTTCCTGACGTATCGAGGGCAGTCCTCAAAGTCATCGAGTCGCCCGACATGAATTTAATTACCACAGCATGGTTTGGGGATCATGACAAGTGTTCAGAGGAAGACACAACAACCGCAACCTCCAACAGCCTTACTCTGGACAGTTTCAAGGGCCTTTTCATCATCGCAGCACTTTCCTCAACCTCTGCGCTCTTCATCTTCTTCATCAACTTCTTCTGGGAGAGCAAACACATCTTAGCCTCCCAGGAACCAGTGAAGGAAAAAGTCGTAGCCATCGCGAGGACATTCAACGAGAAGAAGGAAGATGCCCATCAGGCAGCAAAGAAGGAAAAGAGCGAAGAAGAAGAAATCGAAATGGCTGCTAGAGGAGAAATCCATCTCACCCCGGGTGCAACCAGCTTTTCCAATCATGAAGAAGGGCTGTTCTCACCGGATGAGGGCTTATCATCCACGGAACCTGGGACCCCGTATCACGAGTATGCTGTCATAGAGTTGAATGAAGATGGTCACATATAGTATTCTCTTCACTCCAACTCCGATTCTTTCTTGTATGATAAAATCTAACTAACCCTAACCTCAATAGCAGTGTCCATAATTTATCAGGGGCAAAGGTTTTCTCTTCTCAATCTTCCCTTTATATTCTTCAGATATGTAATGATTACGGTCGGCATGTTAAATCAAGAAAGCAGTAGTGGTTCATGCGTCTTTGCAGTTAGAATGCTCTCAGGACAATTGAGGTGGAAAATCCAAACTGATTGGAGAGAAGCCTCCCTCTGGAGGAATCGCTTGCCTTGCCATCATCTTGCATCTAAAACTTTACATGTCACTCGTCTTGTTCATTTAATATCCCGGACACACCTCGCACCTTCATGCGAAAACGATCTCCTTCACGTTTCAGTTTAGCTAGAACAAGAGTATCAGCACGCCTAACAGTCGCATCTACAAGGGCCGAACACGTCCCTTCCTTCACCTGTTGAAGAGAATAGTCGATTAAGCATCCAGTTGGAACCTTCGAAATTGCCAATCCCAGGAGCAGGAACACTCACTAGCCAACCGTGACTGAAACTTTTGTATGGCTGATGCAGAATAACGCAGCAAATACCAGATAGATGAGCAATGGTTTCTTGAGGAAAGATAGATGAGCAACCTACAAACAAGATAGGCAAGATAAGTTTGAGCTTCGTGCAGTACCTACTAAAAGTTTCCATCGATCGGCCTCACATTTCCTCTGGGTTCGTCCCTAAGTCAGGAAGTCCGGTCGGCAAAGGCGACCACACAAGCAAGGAGTCGACAAACCGGAACAGCCCTGCTGTCGATAGAGAGCTTACCGACCCGTCCTTTTATAGTTGCTGCCATTGTTTCGAAAAAAGAGTTTGCCTTCAATCAAAGAAGCATGCTTCACTCGGTCTATAGCGTGGATTAGCGGATTCTTAGGCTTAGGCTTAGCTAGATTCGAACTAGCGAAAATATATTGCCAATAAATTTAGAGTCCATCCCCATTAACTGCTTACTTCTAAGGAAACGCTCCTCAAAAAATCCCTCAATTAGTAATTTCATAAACATTATTATAATGGACAAACACATCAATTAGTAATTCTGTCATTTCATGAATTCTATCTTAGGAATAACCTTACAAATAAATTCACATCTCGAAATATTCTTCTCTTTTCATATATATGTACAATTTTTTTTTTTTTTTTTTTTTTAATAGAGTGTGCCAATATAATTAATTAATGCATTACCTATCAATTCAAAAATTCTGCAACGACACGATTTTGCAAAATCTTTCCTAAAATATTTTCTTTTTACGTACATGGGCTGGGCCTGAACTTCATAAATTTTCCCATCATGGGCTCGGCCCAAAAATCCTCCTACTGACCATCCATCCGCTAGGGTTTTTCGCGTTCCTCTTCTTCTTCTTCTTCTTCTTCTTCAGTGCATCCAGTTTCAGTTTCCCTCTTTCAAGTCAGAATCTCTGCATCGCCGTCGAATCGAAGAAGGGGAGAGGCGAAGAGCAGTCCGCAGCCATGGCGTCCTCGAAAGTGCAGAGAATCATGACCCAACCCATTGTACCTTCTCTCTCTCTCTCTCTCTCTCTGGTTTTTCAGGTGCCTTGAGCTCTCTCTTGTTCTGACGTATGCTGTGTTTTTTCTTCGTTACAGAATCTGATCTTCAGGTTCCTTCAGAGTGTAAGTATTCATGTCACTACTATGTTCCTCGGCACTATCTTTAGGGTTTTGTTTTGTCCGATACTTTGAAGGGATAATGAAATTATAGGAAATGGATTTGCTGATGTGCATTCGGTTGCGTTGGTTGTGCTGTTGCAGAAAGCGCGGATTCAGATTTGGCTGTTTGAACAGAAGGATTTGAGAATCGAAGGCCGTATAATTGTGAGTGTTAGCTTCGCATTTGTCCCTTGCCTTTTGTTTACTAGATGAGATCAGTTGTTTGGCTATGAAGTTGAGGAATTATTGCCTTACTTGTTGCGGAGCATCTGTCGGGCAACAATATATCCTCGTTTATCCTGCATTGATTGGGATGTAGCTGGCGTTGTTGACTGCTAATACTGTTAGATACTGTTCGGAAGTGGGGCCGCCTGTTGATATCCTGTTAGTGCATTCTTCAAGTTTATTTGGTGAAGTAGCTTGGTAATGATCAGTTCGGTTATATTATAGTTGTATTTGATGGATTCAGCTACTTAGGCGGGGGAAAGGGGATAGCTTCAGCTAGCACATTAGACCTTTCGATGGTGGGAATTGGTTTTATGGCTACAGGGCCTTTTGTGACGCTGAGTGAATCGAGGTTCATCTGCTTGTCAGAATTGCAGAGTGAAGGATGTGTAGCGCTGAGCTAATTTATGCCGAGCAAACCTCGTTAGTTACTGGTCTGATATAATGATCATCTATTCATTATGGAGTCCGCTAAATAGACAACATAATGGTGACAATTATGAAGCAAAGAGCAGTCTTAACCCTTATTGTTTTAGCTGATATTGTTATCCACACTGGCATGGGGATTCTAGTAGTATCCCTCAGAGATTAACCTAGGTTTTCTTTCTCTGAAAATCAGCCAGATTTGATTATTTGAGGGGAGCAAAAATGAGTCTGTTGTTTGTTTAAAGATATATAATAGGAAACATGATACTTGTAATAGAAAAGGAGGGTCAATTCTGATGCTGTGCAAGATGCGTTTTGGCTTAGAACCCACAACCTTTTGTCTCCCACCAAATAGAGATGCTACCTGATTAATTGCTCTTCATTTGCTGATCTTTAATGCATCTGCAAGTAGTCATTTCTCTAAGTACATTACAGTTCGACTATTTTGATACGTCCTTTAATTCTCTAATTTCGATCCTCTTCGCATTTAGTGATACCAGGGTACTAAAAACTTTTTTTCAGGGATTTGATGAATACATGAATCTGGTTTTGGATGACGCTGAAGAAGTCAACGTAAAAAAGAAGACCAGAAAGACTTTAGGTTGGTCATGGAGAGGTCATATATATTTTTCTTCTGCTTGCTGATTTTTACTGTTCTCATGCCTGAGCTATATATTTTCCGCAGGGAGGATCTTATTGAAAGGGGATAACATAACGCTGATGATGAACACGTAAGTGAATTCTTTGTTTCTCTTGTGTATGTAGATGTGCATATCTACGAATATATGAATATCTGCTTCTGTGTGACCATGAGTTCTCTTCTAATTTACTTCCTGCCTGGCGTATTCCAGCGGCAAATGATCAATAAGAGTGGCAGCCACTTCGGTGGAGCTGTTGAGGCGGTGGACCCAGAATATGTGGGAGTTCTATCTTTATATAGTTTTGATTACGATCATGTCGATCTCCTGAAAATTAAACTTGTATTAGTTTGTACATGTATCTGCATCGGTTACTCTTTAGTGCTCTTTTGCGGCTGAAAGTGGTTGCTGAACTTCAGCTCGGATTTTGTAGTTAAATGGGAGGCAATGTCTTTGTCAAGTAACAAGCAAGTCTATCTGTGCCTGCCTCACTTAAATAGTTATGAGTGAATAGCATTGCTTCGCCATGAATACAAGGCTAGAGTTGTGTCCAATGGGTATCGTCCTCGTCACTAGGAATTTCATTGTTCATTTTGTAGCTATTGGCAATTGACAACTCAATAGCCATTAGGATGTTGGTGCATTTCAAATTGTTTGTCTTCTTCATCAGACCATTTAGATCGAAGGCTCACTCGTCACTTAGACATAGGCTCCTTTACCATGCCGACATTCTAAGGGGTTCCTTTGCCTTATCATCCCGTGAGTGCTGTTTACTATGAACTCAGTGTAAAAAGATGACCGAAGGAAGTGATCGAGATAGACCCGAGAGAACATTACTGAGAGAGATTTCAATTATCTGTTTAGAATCAACATGAATGGTGGAGTTGAACTTGCATCTTTACATGCTCACATCACCCGTTCGTGCAAACGTCCCTATTCGCTATTTTCCAAAGAGAGAATCGGTAAAATCAAATGGCAAATGACAGTTTTCTACTCTGGAGATATGCGTGCATCAAGGCTGAAGCAGCGTGAGAACCGACAAGCATTTTGACTCTATTCTTCTGGAATCACGTTGGTCTCGACCTCTCCCTCCTCATCTTCAACCCTACATATCTTCCAAGCATCATCAAGGTCGCCTGAGGGTTAGTCCCGGGGGACACATTCAATGTGGAACCGTCCACGATACGGAGTGCATTAACTCCAAGCACCCGGAACTCTTTATCGACCACCTTCCCTACCACGCAGCCACCATGGTAGTGCCATATAGTAGTCATCGTCCGCCGGCAATGCTCCGCCATTTGTGTGTTGTTTGATAAATCAGCCGGGAGGGGAGGCCCCACATACCTGAATTCTCTATTCCCGTACCAGTCCCTGAACTTGAAGTGATCCAAGGATTGACTCCTCAGCACTTCGCCAATCTTGCTTGTGCTGCTGATGCAGCGTTCCAGATCCACCGGGTTGCTGAAGTAATTGAACCGGACGATTGGATTTATCCTCACATCCGTGGAAGCGAGCCTCAGCGAGCCACGGGAGAGTGGGCCAGCAATCTTCCCCATTAGAGTGGCCACAGCCACGTTCAGCAGTGAAGACGGCGTGTGCAGGAAAACTGCGCGAGCCGGGGACGCGAAAGGGATCACATTTGATGCCGCTTCAATGTAGGCTCCTGATTTGGTGATCCCCACAACCTGAATGAGAGAATGCTCCAGCGGCATCGGAGGCACGATCGAAATCCCATTCCTTGGATTGTCATACAGGAACTGCCCGACGAATGGAAGGTGATGAGCCACTGGGATACCCCAGTAAGAAAGATAGGGCCGAGGTCCGACGCCGCTGAGTAGCAGCAGCTGGGGACTGCCTATCGCGCCAGCAGAGAGGATCACTTCGCCATGGTCACGCACCATCGCATGATGGTAGCGACCCACTTTGTCACGATAAATGACTCCGATTGCAGATGGCTTTTGTCCTGGATCCGCCGAAGTCGAAGCTAGCAGCACCCTTTCGACGCTAGCATGCACTCCCACTCTAATGTTGGAAGGTTTCGCGTAGCTTAATAGATCAGCGGAGGTGTGTCTTCTCCCGAACCTGTCGAATGTCGAACCGCCGATCTTGGTTCCGACTACGTGATCGAAAGTGAACCCGTTGAACGGATTAACCCCTGCCTCCAGGAGTCCGTCCCTGACCGCGGATTGCCAACTCCTGAGCTTGGGCCGAAACACGATAGCCTTCTCGATCCAAGCATAAGACATGTTGACGATTCTAAGATCCCAATCCACCCCCGAGTTACGGAAAAAGTAGGAGTTGGCCCGGCTGTAGAACCCAGCGTTTATTGCGCTGCTGCCGCCGAGAACGCGGCCTCTGGCATTGGGAACTCCTTCTTCGGATGTGAAGGCTTGAGCCGGCGAACGGAATGTGTCAACTTCCATCAGAGTCCTGATGAAGCCTTCTTGCGACATGAGGTTGGGCTTGCCATAGCCGACGCCTCCGCGCTCGAGCACGAGGACTCTGTAGGATTGAGAGAGCGTTGCCGCCAAGGGGCACCCTGCAGTGCCGCCTCCAATTATGATGTAGTCGTAGTAGTCCTCCATCGGGAAGTCCGTGGCATTCGACACAAACTTGAGATACAGAGGCTCTGCCCACATAAAGAATAGGGAATTTACAGTAAGATTGACAGAAGGCACTTCACGAAAGAAAAACAAATGATGTTTGAATGAAAGAAAATGCGCACAGAAGTATCCGGTGGTGATAATCAACAAACACGAGCGTAAATACTCTAATGCGTTTTGCCATTTCTTCGAAACAACTTGGCGGTATATCAAAACGAAAGCAACAACATCGCAACAGAAAGGTTTTCTTGACACCTCGCATGCTCAGAAGAGCGTAAAGAACTTAAAGAATGGAATGGACTCGAATATATCAGGGTTAAATTTGTGGATTTGCTCAGACTGCACGATGTTTCGTAACCAGCAAACTGAAGATGACAATCATCTGTTTTCGCCAACAGAGAAAGGGAAGACAGAGCGAAACATGCACTTCTTCCACCGCTCCAATCACATCGACTTCCTCTAAACACAATGCGCTTGAGCGCAATCAAACAGAGGAAAAGCAAGATACGGTGGAACAAAGTCGAGTACATGGTCAAGTTAGAAATCGGAACGACATAGGACCGACCTTCTGTGGAATGTGGCCTGGCAGATGAGAGGGCGGCTGCCCTCAGGAGCACCCAGAAGAACACGACGTGGAGGAGGAAGCAAACCTTCAAGGGTCTCGCCATCGATGGAGCTTCTTGGAGTCTCAGTCTCGGTTCAAGAGAGAGGAGCTTTTCCCTAGAATTCTTTGGGCTCTGAATTCGCTGGCTGCTCAGTGTGTGCGTATTCTTGAAGATACAGTTGAAAGGACGTTATATATATCTACACGTTGCGCGGGAAGAGTGGTTAATGGCGGTTGCAACTGCCTCTGATCTTGATGCAGTTAATAAACGGAATTGATGCAGAGCATGCAGAGTGCTTCGGTCTAGTGTCCCCATCCTCATTTCACTTATTTTTGGGTAATATGCGTGGCAATGCTTGGAGTGATTGTTTAGCCAAATGATGCTTTTTAGTGTGCTAATTCATTATCATAAGCATTTTTTTTTAGCTTGATAGCCTAATTGAAGCAGCTCAACGGCCCAATTACAATCAAATCTTAGGTCCGTTTTTTTGGCAAAATTTTTTTTCTCAATTTTTGATTTTCGATTCGCTCAGAAAATAATTAAATGGAAAATGTTTTCCCAGAAAATGTTTTCTTACCCAAGCTTAAATTAAGAAAAATGATTTTTTCTTTAAAAGAACTAAAAAACGTTTTTAAAAATATGATTAAATATTGGCGCTTGGAAATGTAACTTTACCCTTGGGTATGAAAACCTCAACGTCAGTTCCTGGACCTTGATGTTCAGGACAAGGTCTCCAGTGGTTGGGTCCCAAGACCCTGGTGCTCAAGCCTAGGACCTAGGGGCCCATGCCCATGGCCATTGAGGCTAGACTCGGACACTTGGTGCTTAGACATGATGCTCTAGCACCGAAGCTCGGGTCTGTTAAGGTTGCGCTTGGGTCCCCAATGCTCAAGCTTTGATCCCGAACTCAGGCTCAAGGCTTCACAACTGTAGCAATCTTGAGCCTCGCCAAGGGTCTTTGGCAAGATGAGAAATGATGCTCATTTACAAGCGACTAAATTTGACACATCACCGATGAATTTGATGCATCGCAACAAGTGATCATTGGCCTGTGGCAAGACTTGAGCTCGCCAATCTAGCAAAGCCTTGAGCTTCGTTGACCTATGGCAAGCTTAAAGCTCTCCGATCTAGGTGAGGTTTGAGTTCGTTGGATTTGAGCTTGCTTATGGTTGGTCACCGACTGTTACCATGGTTAGTGAGCAGCCAAGGATAAAGCAATAAAAAAGAAAAGAAAAAAGAAAAAACAATGCCTATTTGTTTTGCTGAAAATTTCGCAATAAAGGAAAATAATTAGTTTTAATTAAGGAAATAAATTTCCTCCCTTCTAGAAGAGAATGTCACCCTGTCGTTTTCGATCCATATATAAAACATTAGATGATTAGTGCGAGAGTACGGAGCCCAACTACACACGATTCACATGCGTACATGCTCGTGACCGTATGCATGCGTCGTATGCGGGTGTGCAATTGCAATTGATGGCACGTGAAAAGGTCACGACTGGAAGGAGTAACTTGGAAAAAGTCATACGAAAAGGAGGAGATGATTGCATGCCACTAGTAGGCTAGACATGATGGGGGGTGGTGTGAACACGGCTGGTCGAGAACGAGTCTCTCGACGTGTCATATGATAAACGTATCCCTTTTTTTGGTTGGGGGGGGGGAGGAGATGATATAAAAATTTGATGGAACGACTGTTTTGATTCGACGTCGTGAATGGCGTACAGTTCAACTCCAAAAAAAAGGACACGTTCCTCAGTTCCAAGAGAAGGCGAGGGCATATGAAGGTGGCTTCTTGATCTTGACTTCCGAGGTTGGCGCGAAGGTGCGAGGAAGAAGAGGAACCCTGCATCGGCGTGAAAATCAAGACGCCCTTCAAAAGATAAAATGGTCATGCCCCATCTTTTTCTTCTCCCTTCGTTTATCATAATTCTTTTTTCTTTCCTTCTAGAAACATTACGTCGAAATTTCGAAAATCACTTACACTTCTATATATTATAATTATGGATTCATCGAATCAATCAATTAGAGAATAACTTAATCTATATGCCCAGCACAAAAGAATGTCGCATATGATGTGTGACTTGAGATTTGGACTCGCAACCTATGTCCTCAGATCTAGCCTCCTATTCCTTTTCTTTTAAATTGGAAAGATTTCTAGGTGTATTATGGCTTTGTGGTTTCCAATTGCACTTTTTCTTTTTCTTTTTTATCCCTAACTTTCCAAATTCACAATTCGCCACCTAGAATATCAATTCTACATGACTTCAAATTGCACCTAGCATCACTCGCTCTAGTGATATATATTCTTACAACAACATCAAATACCAAATACAAAAATATATATATATATATATATATATATATATATATATATATATTATCAAATTATCATTTTTCTTCTAAATTTACCTCTTTCTCTTTTTAACCATAATTTATTACATTCTCACATGGCAAAGAAGAACAACAATAAAGATACTCTTGCAGTTTGAGTTCTAGTCATGTGAAATATTCGAAACTTTTTCAAAATTATAGATAGTAACACCCACATATTCGATTGATTGTCTAGGGAGAACCTAGTGTGAGGCTTGTATGCACCAGCAAATAAAAATAAGGAAATCAATTCTGCTAGGCGTCCTGCAAGCGGAGTATCGAGGATGGTCGTCATCAGTGAAAACACCTCTTGACTACCACCTACGGCCAAACATAACAGCCAGGTAGTCAAGTTATGTTCAAATTTACTATGTTCTCACATGGCAAAGAGACAAAAATAAAGACACTCGTGCAATTCGGCTTCTAGTCATGTGAAATATTCAAAACTTTTCCAAAATTATAGATAGTAACACCCAACTTTATTTTATTATAACCTTTTCATAATTATCAAAATATGAGCATATTTAGCGATTATCTAGATATTTTTGAAAGAAAACCTATGAGTAAAAGTAAAAAGATCATTCTCTTAACAGGTGCATATATAGTACTTCAGAGTCTCGGGTTATTGAAGCATCGTACTTCATACATCAATTATCCACTTGATGTGAAATAAAGAAATAAATAAATGACTTGCGCATGCATCGTTACCAATAACCGCGTCGAAGTTTCAATCGATGGCACGTTAGGCTTGTCACTTAGCATGACCACGTAGCACTTGTCACAAACAAATGTTCATGTCGTACATTAGGAATTGACTAGATCTCCGATATTTTCTTGGAACTATAGCGCACTAATAATTTAACCTCGCTTGCAATTTGTTCATTGTCAACTTAGGGGACCCATAAACTTTTATGGAGAATAGAGGGTTTAACAAGTCATGTCATGATTTTACCCAAAAAAAAAAAAAGTCATGTCATGTCAATCCATAAATCAAGCATGGTCAATGAACCGTTTGAGCCACGGATCGAATCGGAATAGGCCTCAATTGTAATAGTGAAAAGTGACTAACAAGGGACCATGGCAATTTAGATTCATCCTATTTATGAACAGGTTTACTAAAAAATGGAATCATTGTTGTGCCACATTTAGCAAAAACTAATTGGAGATTCAAAAAGTTTCTCACCCTTTATTTGGTACTTAGAAAACACCATGCATAGAATTTTTTAGGCCTCAAGCAGCTTGTGATTCCGGAATCTGGCATTTTTCTCTCTTGTGGATATGGTTGGGGTGAAGTCCATGGGGTGCCCTTAGATGGCAAATGACGGCGTCTTCATCTATATCACCTCATGTTCAAATCTGGGTTAAATTTGGGAATCCACAAAATCAAAGCGTGGATAAGCTAATTTGTTACTTATTCCAAAGAGGTACATGGGTCGAGGGGGTTTGCAAATACAATGGACAGAATCAAACTGGTACGTGGTTTTTAGGACACGAGACCGAGTCAATTTCCACTACATCGTAATTCCCATGTATTGACGTGAATAGATGATTCACTAATCGGGGGAGACTCGTGGTCGGAAAGGCGCACCGGACTTCAAGACCTTCGGGGGCTTCCGCGGGTGGGAAGACGAAAACGCCATTGTCAAACGCACATCCACGCGGTGCACGTCCTCCGCGACGGGGGGGGCCGGGCCGACCCTTTGGAATTTTGACCCCGTCTCTCCTCCCCCATCATCACAGTTTTTAGCCTGCTGCCGGTTGACCTCCTCCTCCTTCCTCTCTATTTTGCCGAAGTTTGACACCGTCCTCCCATCTTTCAGCCCCCCTCCAATCATTGTGAACCCGCGGCCGGTGAGAAAAAAGGCTTTTTGGGGGGGTAAAAAAACAGAAAAAGATCTGGCAGAAGATCTAGCGTTTTACCCAAATCAAACTAGACACATCATCCACGCTTTCTCCGTATTGTCCAGCTGTACCCCTGTATCTATCGATCCCCCAGACTCCGATGTTACCATCTCGACAAATAGATTCTGTCCAACGTACGTGGATGTTGGGAATAATGAATGATATACGAAGGAGGAGCCCCATGACTCTCCCCGTTTCAAGCACGCCACCCCCTCCCCCGTTGAACCGCGTCCTCCTCCCCAGCCCCCACCCTCCTTCTCTTCTCGTCCTTCTTGTACTACTCTCGATTGTACTTTTATAAAGAGCCTTATTAGCATAATAGCCCTTCAAATAAGAATAATAGTCTGCCATGAACCGAATTATAATATCCTGAAAAAGTGAATTTTTTAATAATTTATAATTATTTATGACTTTTTGAGTGTCACGCAATCCTTAGTGAAATCGGATCAAACCCTTTTCTTCTGGTTCGAGCCTAGAAGAAAGTTAAAATAAAAAAAAAAAAGAGAGAGAGGAGAAAATGGGGGAAATGGGGAAAGCAATCTCGTGCGTTTGACTTTTCGACGGACTCGTGCTTAGCCTTGTGCATAGGATAGGAGAGTGGAGGAAGTACGGGCGTGTATAAATAGAGCAGCAGGGCTCTCCCTCGTTTTGACTTCATTCAGTTTCCATCATCAGCTCGAACCAGAGGGAGACACGCGGACGGACGAGAAGCGAGGAGTAAAGCAAAGGCCAGGATTCCGATCGAGACCGCCGTCCCTGCGCAAGTCATGAGCCCCGTCCATCCCCCTCCGTCCGGCTCTGGCTCCGGCTCCGGCTCTAGCTCCGGCTCCGGCTCCAGCTCCGGCTCCGGTACCGGCCGGCCTGGCCACCGGTCTCGGCGGCGGACGGACCTGACGCTCCCGCTCCCGCAGCGCGACACCAACCTCGCCGTCCCGCTCCCGCTCCCTCCCCCGCCCTCCGCCGCCGCCGTCGGCCCCTCCACCTCCGCCGCCGCCGCCGCCCGCCCCCGCCCGCTCGACTTCTCCGAACTCGACCGCCTCAGCCGGATCGGCAGCGGCAACGGCGGCACGGTCTACAAGGTCGTCCACCGCCCCACCGGCCACCTCTACGCCCTCAAGGTCATCCACGGCGACCACCACGAGGAGAGCGTCCTCCTCCAGATCCGCCGGGAAGTCCAGATCCTCCGCGAAGTCGACGACCCCAACGTCGTCCGCTGCCACAACATGTCCGACCGCCACGGCACCTCCGCCGGCGAGATCCACGTGCTTCTCGAGTACATGGACGGCGGCTCCCTCCACGGGGCCCACATAAGCGACGAGCACCGCCTCTCCGGCATCACCTACCAAATCCTCAAGGGCCTCCATTACCTGCACGCCCGCAAGATCGTGCACCGCGACATCAAGCCCTCCAATTTGTTGATCAACTCCAGGAACGAGGTCAAGATCGCCGATTTCGGGGTGAGCCGGGCGCTGTCGCAGACCATGGACTGCAATTCCGCGGTCGGCACGATCGCGTACATGAGCCCCGAGCGGATCGACACCGACATCAACAAGGGCTCCTACGACGCGTACGCCGGGGACATCTGGAGCCTCGGCGTCAGCGTGCTGGAGGTCTACCTGGGCAAGTTCCCCTTCGGGGTCGCCGGCGACTGGTCCAGCCTCTTCTGCGCCATATGCATGGCGGAGCCGCCGCAGGCGCCGCCCACCGCGTCGCCGGAGTTCAGGCATTTCGTGGCGTGCTGCCTGCAGAGGGACCCGGCGAGGAGGTGGACGGCGGAGAAGCTGCTGAGGCACCCGTTCGTCTCCCGGAACGGCGGCGACCAGCCCAATCTGCATCGGCTGATGCCTCCACCCCGCACGCTCTGATACACCAGACATTGGAGGACCTCTGTCATCATCTCCCTCTTTCTTCCTTCTTTGGAACATAAAAATGTCGAATTTGCTTTGGTTTCTATTATAAGGTTTTGGATTTGGGTGTCGGTGTAGATCGTAGAGTTTCTATCTTTTTTTTGGGGGGGCAAGAATTATTGGGGAATCAGAATCGATTAGCAACTGATTTCGATAGGATGACACATGACATCCAACGACATTGCTATAAGAGGCAATGCTCATTTGTCAGATAAAAGAATCATGAAAATGTCTTGAGTTTTTTTTTTCCTCTCCATTTCGCATGGTTTAGCTGTAAGCATGAGGCTTACAGAATGAGTGGAGGATTTGTGGGGAGATTTATGGGATTTTTATGAATTTTGGTGTTGAGGATCTTGAAGGATCGGCACGATCCCATGTAGAGATCTCTTTGAATCTGGAACTCATCACGTTTTCATCACCTTTGGATCCCTGTATTTTCGGACAATACCAGATGGTCCTGCATGTTGGATCTTGGAAGATTTGTTCAGGCAGGAGACAGATCATGCATTTTAGTTCCGAGTCAAAATCTTTGTATTCAATCCGGACAGCAACTCCGACCGGCGCCTCGCATGCACGTTTAATATTCTCCGGGTAATAATGCTCATGCGACTGGTCATTAGGGGAAAACTTATATGATAGATAAAAGAGATGAATCCAGTGAGAATCATATATGGAAGTTACATGATCAAAGTGGAACTCAAGGAGATAACGGCAAGGTGCAAGATGGTTCATTTAGGGAGGAATCGCCCTTCAGAATCTCCTTCTTTATGTAAGCAGTACAGATATGGCTGAAGCACGAAAGGGACGGAGTAATTCTCACTTCCAGCTTACTGGAGTGCAAAAGGTCACGAGCCCGAGCAGCGAGCTATTGAGCAAAGCATCTTTCGACAAATAGACGATGAGATGAGACGATTCATGATCCTCATGTGCTGCCTAATGGCCATGGTCGATGTTTAAGCTGTAGCCATTGCAATTGCATGGAGCGACTTGTAACTTTGTCATGGTATCGATATGTAAACTTGCGTATGAAGTTGAATTGAAATTTCACAAAATTGGTGACGCACAGTTCATGGGTCTCTCTCTCCATTGACGAAAACATGGCGCGAACATCGGAAAAGATGAGGGACGGAGCATCGGAGAGATGATCCGTTGGAAGAGGATTGGATCTGAAAGATGGTTAAAAATGAACAAGCTCTGGATACATCCAAGTATCGAAGTGAGGAATCGTTGGGGGCGTCTTGGGCCAGAAGCCCAAGTACCGTACAATAAACTATGGAAACGGAACCCAGTCACGAAAGCCCAAGCCTCGCCCATTTTGCTTGGATGATATTGATATCTCCCCAGACCCCACAACAAAAATATCTTTGAGGCTGACATTTTCCGATTGCCCCCCCATCAAAATCATGTCTGTCTCGTGTATTTTATTCGGGGTACATTGCTTGTCTTTTAAGAAAAAGAAAACCCAATTTTTTTCTTTTAATTTTCTTGACTTCTTGTGAAAAGGGAAAATGAAATAAGTTGTTTTTGAACTTTTGATTTAACGTACGATATCACCTCTAAAATTTTAATTTTTTTTTATGTAGACCCCAAACTTTAATATAATGTATAATGTCGTTTTTGAAATTTTAATTTGTTTAATATGATTCTTGAACTTTTAATATATCTAATATGGTTCATAACAATTCACATTGATCAAGTTAAAAATTTAAAGACGACGTTGTGCATTAGATTGTAGTTTAAATATCATATTAAATAAATTTAAAATTTAAAAATGAGATTACATATTATGAGAGAATTTAGAGACTATTTAAGTTGCCATATTTTTTGTGTGAAAATGAGGGAAAGTTTGACGAAATTAGAAGGCGGCTCAGACAAGTCCACGGGCTTTGAGAGAACTCGCCAATTTTGACGCCGCTCACAAAGGCTTTAAGGAACTTTCGACACAAATTCACCTTGTCCGAACGAAGCCGCCCCCTTTGCATCATCTTTCTCTTTTTTGGCATTGCGGAAGGGCTCTGCTCTCGGATCGCATCGCATGTCTGAGCTGTCCGGAATCGGAATCGGAACCGGGCCGAATCCCAGTGGGGGGAGAAATCACGATCTCGTGACTTTTGGGAATTATGATTGCGCTGTACTTGCTGCTGCTCTTAAAAAGAGTGGTGGAGCCCCACTCGCCGGTCGCCGTTCCGGGCTTGCGTGCGGCTTCGTAATGACAAAACATTAAAACCAAAACAATTATTAGTGGAACAGCGAGATGGAGAGAGAGAGTGGATAGGACACGGAGGATGCTTCCTGGAAGTTTCCTTTCTCAACTCGAACCCACTACCTCGTCTGCAACAGTCGGGAAAAGAAAATCGGAAAAATTCATCGAATGTTTGGGCCAAGATTGACATCGATGCAGATGTTGCAGCATTTTCAATCTTGCAGGCTGGAACTGCCCTTTGTAGAAACCCCATCTCCTTCTTCTCCTCCTTCATCTTCTTGTTCAGTTACGGGGCCCCATTTGTGCCGTGCAGCTTGATGCCCTGTGGATTCGCTTCTTGATCTCCCCAGCCCCTCTCTCTCTCTCTCTCTCTCGTCCTTGTTCGAACGCAAAAGGTGGGTCTCTCTCTGGAGAAATTACTCGTTAGCTTGTTTATGTGGGTGTGTTTTTTTTTGGCTGCTTTCGGTCGATTTGGAGCGGGTACGTTTGCCGTCCTCGAGCGCGAGCTAGCGGGGTTTCCGGGTTTTTCTTCTTCTTTTGTTTGTCCGTATCTTGGCATGAAAGGCCTTTCCTTTTCCTTTCAGTTATGGTGTCGTACGACTCGTCTCGCGACTGTTGACGCACGTGTTGTGAGTTCAATGAGCTTCCTCGTGTTCCCAGCGTGTGGCCATTTTAAGGATCTTGAAAATGAGGCATTAATTTGCTGAGAGTTTAAACGTCTGATTTGGATGGTGGAGCGCTCAAGTCGTGCCACTTGGCATGGGAAGGGAACCCGATTTCGTCTGTTGTCTGGGTTCGTAAGTTCCGGAGAAGGGTTCTTGTTTTCCTTTCCTAGTTAACCGAGCTTTTAGCTAATGACCCTTAGTCGCGGGGGTTCTTAAGCTCAACAGAGTGGCCGGAAAAACAGGCAGCGGTTATGGTGCCGTGATTGCACATCTTGGCTAAGATGGTGTGAGGAGGATTTGCAAATCTCACATCTGCTTGTGAATAATACTGTCCTTTAGAAGAGAGTGATGTCAAGTTCAAGAGGAGGTTCAATCTTCGGAATAGCAAAGGTGGGGATTAATAATGGTTAAATGTCTTGCCCGGTGCCTGACATATTTATATCAACAGCCAACCCTCCATTTGTGGGATCTCTAATAGTTCGGGCAGGACACATGTATAGTCAGGAGAAGATTACTCAGTTCGTTTTTGCAGCAAGGAGTCATCACGGACCTCTTTTGTTGTGGCAAGTTGTATTCGCGTGGATCTTGTGGCTTTTTGGTAGCCAGCTAAACATACCTCAATTTGTTTCCCTTAGCAGAAGTCGAAGCTTTGGCTTGAACGATAACATATGACGGCCGGCAAATTTATCTTTATCGAGTGCTTGCTCCTATTTATATCTGTTCTGCCGTTTGACATACCATTGTAGGAACTTTGGAAAAGTTGGCTTAAATGCATCTTGATGATGCCATATCGTGGGGAGTTTATTATTAGATTGAACATGGTTCAGATGCCCTCGAACATATAGCTGAAATCTCTAACTTCAGTGCTGGAGCCTAATTTTCGAGAATTCTCATGATTATTCTGTGCTTGCAGATGGGACCCATGGAGGAGAGAATTGACCTTGATTCTGAAGAGGAAATCCCTTTAACTTCATCTCCAAATGGCAGCAAAGTTCACCCATTAGATTGTGAGAAAGTCCGTTTAACATCACACAGAGGTTCTGCGAACTCATGGATTCACAAGCAATCAAGGATCAGCCCACTCGGAAGCATCTATATTGTGTTGATGACAGCAAAGATAAATATATTGCTACCTTTTGGCCCACTGGCCATACTGCTACATTACCTCACCAGAAATCATGTAAGCAGAGCTCTGACCATCTTTACTTTGTCCTAAGCTTCTGATGCTCATTTATAGATGCCTTTTATCTCTTTCGAAAACAAAACACACTTCCCAGTTTAATCCAAGATGATCTCGGTCTTGAAATTGAATCTCAAGTTACTTCATTTGATGTAGGTTCTGGTCTTCTTCTTAAGTATGCTAGGCATCACACCTCTTGCAGAGCGGTTGGGCTATGCAACTGAGTAAGGATCACTAATTACATGAAGTAGTAAATAGCATTGAATGGCTCTTTTGCCACTCTTAGCTTTTGGTGATGCTTATAAGCCGTTCACTGTCATTTTTGCAGGCAGCTTGCATTCTACACAGGACCTACAAGTAATAGAGCTGTCTTTATCGTTTGTTACAGTACTTTTGTGATATTTCCATCTAAAAGCTGTGTGTTTCAGAATTGATCCGGGTGTATATTAGGTTGTCAATTGTTGCTGCTGTAAAATATATAGACTGCCTTTGGGTCTTATCGTAGTTTGATGAACCATTTCTTTGATTGTCACACATATGTGTATGCGTGTGTAATACATATACTTGCATATTTTGCATATATTTAGTAATACTTAAATGCGAATCTAAAGATAAGGATATAGAAGGTATATCTGATAATGAGCCATTGAACATTTTTGATGAAGAGTGATAATATGCGTGACTTCAGACCGTGATATTTTGGCATTAATGTAAGCTGTAGTGTGATTGACCTCCATCCTTTTTCTAGATCTTTATGAGAACTCTTGCAATTTTGCAGTTGGAGGTCTTCTGAATGCCACATTTGGAAATGCCACGGAATTGATTATATCAATTTATGCATTGAAGAATGGAATGATAAGGATCGTTCAACAATCATTGCTCGGCTCTATTTTATCTAACATGCTTTTAGTACTTGGATGTTCCTTCTTCACTGGTGGGATTGTACACTATAATAAGGTTCAAGAGTTCAATCAGGTAGATCTCAGGTGCTGCTCTGTTTTTCTATGTCAAAGTTGAGAATAGATGCCTTGTTGGTTTGATGCTCCGAGTTTGAAGTTAAGGGGATTACCTTTGCAACAGGCTACTGCCTCGGTGAACTCTGGATTGCTCTTGATGGCAGTAATGGGAATAATGTTTCCAGCTGTTCTTCACTTCACGCACACTGAGGTTCACGCTGGAAAGTCAGAGCTTGCTCTGTCAAGGTTTAGCAGCTGCGTCATGCTCGTTGCATATGCAAGCTATATCTTTTTCCAGCTAAAACATCAATCCAGTTTACCCAACCCCAATCGCAATGTTGATGAGGTCAGTCTCTTTTCTAATCTTTCAGGATAATTCGGCATGTACTTGACTGTTACGGTTTTTGTAGTGTTATTAACTTAAATCACTTTCTACTGAACTTTCAAGTGAAAGCGAACCTAATTGTCATTGTTCCTTGCCTTTGTGACAGGAAGGAGTCACTGAAGAAGGTTCTGAGGAAGAAGAGAGTGCTGAAATAAGCCAGTGGGAAGCAATTGGTTGGCTAGCTGTTTTGACCCTCTCGGTGTCTGTATTGTCTGGCTACCTAGTAGATGCAATAGAGGTATCGTCTTTGATGGGCCTCTAATGCTACTCGCACTTATTGTGTCACTTCATTTATTTTGCGGAGGAGGTGGATTATCTTTATATCTGGGGCAGTAGGATATTAGGTCATCACTCAATCTGACGCTAAGGATTAAATCATTGCATAGACTAGTCAGGAGGGAGGGCAGAGCTCACAAAGCTGTCTAACTATTTTTGCAGTGCTAGAACGCAAGTTTAGCAAAACTTAACCCCTGGACTAGCATTTTGTCTTTGCATTTGGTTTTAGCCCGAGCTCACAGACTCATTTGGTGCTCATTGGACCAGAGGAAGTCATTGACCACAATCATGTGGAGTTTGGTGTGATGTTTTCATTTGCCAGAAGATTCATTCATCAATTTGAAAGCCTTTCTTCCTCTTTCCAGGGAGCATCTGATGCATTGAACATTCCTGTTGCGTTCATCAGTGTCATCCTTCTTCCAATTGTGGGAAATGCGGCAGAGCATGCAAGCGCTATAATGTTTGCAGTGAAGGATAAGCTTGTAAGTTTGCTTGAAAAATGTTTGTTTTATTTTATTTTTTTTTTCTGCCTATTGATTCCACCTGCTAACTTTTTACAGGACATTACAATTGGAGTGGCAATTGGATCATCTACGCAAATATCAATGTTTATGGTACTTCCTCCATAGTAATATATATCATAATTCTCATTATTAAACTTCTAAATTTTATATTTGCAGGACTTGCCGCGATCTAATCTTTGTGTCCATGACATCTTTCTTTGTTGATAATTACAGATACCCTTCTGTGTTGTTGTTGGGTGGTTGATGGGGAAATCAATGGACCTGAACTTTCAACTCTTTGAGACTGCCACACTATTCATAGCTGTAATAGTAGTGACATTTATGCTGCAGGTTAGTTATTGAGTTCTCTTGTTTTCTTCTCTCCACTAATGCGGCTATTTTTTGATGAAACCCATTCTCTATTAGCCATTATGTTAGTATAATTCTGTACAACCATCGCTAATTGATCTATAAACTTAAGTGTGACTTTAATCGAGAAAAAGCTGTGACACTCCCTACAACCCTTAGGCTGAGATTTGGCCTAAGTTTAGAGCGTTGGGATTGATAAGTGGAAATGAAAACTAAGAGTCTAGAGAGATGCACATGCAGGACCTCCTGTGGTGTTCCTATGTACAATTTCTTGAAGATTGCCAGCTAATCTATTAGTTTAAGCTAACAGATGAAATCGTGACTTAATTTTTAAATGGTTTACTAATATTATCAAATCCTTTTTCGGGGGCATAATTGTGCCATTGACATTTACATGTAAGGCCATACAGCTTGATGATCATGATTTATGACTCCACAAACTTTGCATTCTTTCTTGCAGGAAGGGAAGTCAAATTATCTAAAAGGCTTGATGCTTATCCTGTGCTATCTCATTGTTGCGGCGAGTTTCTTTGTGCATGTGGACCCTTCGACTGGTGAGTATAATGTTTTTTTCATCCCTCGTTCATCAAATAAGATACGTTTTTCTCATTGAATTGGAGTGAAAATGTGGTACCACACTGAATGCTTCTTTTGGAAATAAATCTGGTGTCCGCGGACATGAGCGCCTGCGTAGTTCCTAAAGTATTGGATGTCCTTTCCAACATATGTCTTTTAATTTCCACTGCATAGATCTGTGATGCCATCATAATGGTCGTTCTCCATTGCTTATATGCAGATGATGACTAATTAACAAAGGATGGCATTGCCCACAACGTAGTTAACAGCTTCCCATGTCCGGCCGCATAACAGCTGCAGTGCTATTCTCTCACCTTCCCACCTCCGATAATTGTGGAGGCATTCGGGGCTGGAAAGGAACTTTGGGCTTTAATACAGTCGAGTGAATCTCGTAATTGAGCAAGAATCATTGTATTCATCCTTCGGGATGCTGGTCACACGGGGCGAAGTGGCACGGCCACTACGGTGCTAGTGCGGAATCCAAAGTTGTAAGCTTGATTTTTTTGCGAAATCTGCAGACTTTCAACAAGATGATTATTTAGATGGTGGAAGTGAGTTGGAAGGGACTTTGGCTGCTTTTGTATCATATCGTCACTGCTGACTGAGTAAGATTGGACAGAGTTGATGAGCCAAGCACAATGGAATGGCATCCGCGTGGGATGGCAATTCGTCTTCTTTGGCCAATTGATTCGAGCCTTGTCTCTCTCTCTCTCTCTCTCTCTCTCTTTCATGGTCGTTCTGGTACGCAACTCAATAATCAAGGGGGAAATACAATGCGTGACGGCATGACTCCCGATTGACAGATTGTTAGAACATGTAAAAACTGATGTTTTGATGCGACACCCATGTGAAGGAGCTCATGGTCTTTCCATGGTTCTCAATCATAATCATGCTAACTTTTCAGATTTTTTAGGTAATAATCTGTAATTAGTGAAGTATAGAAGAAATTACTTACTGAGTTATCAACATACACCCGTAATTGTTCGTCAAGGTTTATGAGTATTGTTGATATAATCATGGCAAAGTCATCAATTTAGACCCAACTTTATCAGCACCTCATCGATCACCAAATTTTCTATTTACATTCGAGTTTTGTTGAATGATCATCAAATCAGTAGCGCTGTCGTTATGAAGCTATTATAAATATTCGACATTAGCTATGGTTTTACAAAATTTGTTAAAATTTATCAGTCTATATGACATTCCGTCCAATACGATGATGGGTTAGCGAAATTTAATGACATTTTTTTCACATCGGCACGTGAGAACGTCAGCGAACATGGACGGATGGCACGCGCAGGATCGGACAGATCGCAGCGTCCAATCCTAGCCAAGCGCGTCGCTGTCGCACCCATCACCTGCTCGGCTCGGCGTATATCGGCCGACCGAAGATTAAATTTTCAGACAAATGGGAAGACAGAATTCGCGTCATCAGCGTCGTAAGAAGATTTTGGCCGACTTGATTGCTCTCCGATCTGCAAATTTCCCGTTGGCGCAAAATATAAAAAAGAAGGAAAATGGGAGGGAATCATTTATGGGGCGCACACGCCCAGCTCGCCTATATAGATAGGGGCGGGCGGGGGTGGGTGCTCTCCTTTATCTATCTCCATCTCATGGCGGATATTGCAAGAGCTCTCGCCTTCTCGCATTCTCGTTTTCTCTCGGGAACCGTGACACCCTTTGATCTTTTGCGTCGTTTTCTGTAGTCAAAATCTCTCCTTTCTTTCCTCTCGAGCGGAGCGGAGAATTCACTTGGGTTGGGTTGGGTTGGGTTGGTGGAGTTGGGAGGTTCTTGGAAAATGGCTGTCGCTATGGCCTCTGCTAGCCTCGCCACGCCCCTCTCCGGTCTTGGCAAGGCATTTGAAGTGTCCAAATCGAGTGTCGCTTCGGTTGCTGGGTTTTCCTCTCCTGGGTTGAAGACTGCGCGTTCTTGCCCTCTTCATGGCCAAAGGTATGGCTTTTTCTGAATTTTCTCTCTCTCTGGATTTCTGTTTTGAGCTAGTCTTTCGTTAGGCTTCTGGATTTTGGTTTACTGCCAATGGGTTAGTTTCTCTTCCTGTTCTGGTTTATGTTGTGTATGAATTTCGCAATGCTCGAAGAACTCAAAAGTACTGATCTTGCCGGCGCCATTCTGTCATATTTTGACTACCCGCCTTTTTGGTTTCTTGACTTATGGTGGGTTCTAGTGAGTTCTGCTTTGGTTTGATTCTTCAATCTTTCTTATGTTACAAGATTACGGGCGACTTCATTATTATGCCCTCCACGCTCTAATTCTATCCCAGTAGGAATAGTATTGTGCCATTGATTTCCTATTTTGCTTAGTTCTAGCTCTATCTGCTTTGTCATAGATTGTCGTCTTCAAGGACAGTCATTAGACAAGCATCAACTGCTCCTACTCTGGAGGTATTGACCACATCATGCTGTAAATCAGCGTCGGTGCTTTATTATCGTCAATCAGTGTTGTTGCTTTGTTATTGATGGGAAGTTCGATGCTACTGGCAGGATGGAAGTCAGAGTGAAACTGACATTGTTCCAACCCCTAAAGTTATCATAGATCAGGACTCCGACCCAGATGCCACTGTCCTGGAGATCACATTTGGGGATCGCCTAGGAGCTCTCCTTGATACAGTATAGCATCAATAACTGCCTCTTTCTTAGTGGAATGATCATTTATTGGTGATTGCTTAGTCCTGTTTATTCAGGCTCAACTCCATGTTTCGAACATTGAAAATTATGTATTTGGCTTGTAGATGAATGCATTAAAGAACCTTGGCCTGAATGTTCTCAAGGCAAATGTATATTTGGATTCTTCAGGAAAGCACAACAAGTTCGCCATAACCAAAGCGTGAGTTCTTGGCAATTTTCTTGGACTGTCATGCGTTGATCTTCTTTGTTACTTGCATCAGTGTCAACCCCTGCTATCATATAGTTACTGTCTGGCATGTATTACAATGGAAGCCCTTTGTCCATATATCAGGATCTCCTTCAATTTAGTCTGTCTGTGTTCTGCTTCTGCTTATAGCCATTTTATCCACCCGTAATATGGCAATGTTGGTTAACCATTCTTATATACTATGGTTCTTTCAATTAATTTTACTATTTATTCATTGGACGTAGGAAGACTAAAAAGATGATTTTTTTTTTTTAAATACTTATGAAAAAATGGGGTTCAAAATTTTCTCTTTACATGTTCTCTAGTCCATGTCAATTAAAATGTACTTGGATCAAGTTTGATTGCATTTTACAAGGCGCCTACTACTTGGAGAGGTGGGAAAATCTTTTAATTCTTGATATAATGCATGTAAATGAAAATTTCGTTTTCATTTAACTTGATTAGAACAATAGTGCTTACTTCCTAGCTCCTATTATCATGTATTTTTTTTTTACTTCCCATGAACTGGTTTTGTCTTGAGTTTGCTTGCAGTGATACTGGAAGAAAGGTTGAGGAGCCGGAGTTGCTAGAGGCTATCCGATTAACAGTTATCAATAATCTCATGGAGTATCACCCAGTAACCACCTTTTCTACTATCTGCTTCTGTTCATCATAACCACATCCTAGCTTAAGATTTATCTTGGGACCTATATGATGAGCTTTTGATAGAGTTCTATTGCTGCTCCAGGAATCAAGTACTCAATTAGCAATGGGAGTGGCATTTGGAGCTGTACCACCAACACAGAAGGCATGTTCAAAAGTGATGTCTGCTAGGTTTTGTAGCACTGCATTGAATGTTGTTTTGAATTGATAGAAATTGATCCCTGGCATAATTGCACTTAGCGTCAATGGTCATGGACCTCTGCGCCTTTAACAGGGAGATAAGTCAGAGGTTTTGGGATGACAGAGTTGTGTTCTTCTATCCTTCATTGTATTCTTTTCATGAGTCCAGGATTATACATACTAACTGCTTATCAGATGAAGCTTATGTTACAAGCTTGTAACTGAATTATAAGGATGTCATTTTGTGTTCCTCAGGTTGATGTAGACATAGCCACGCGCATAAATGTTGTTGATGATGGTCCTGATCGAAGGTAGGGTGTCTCCTTTTTCTTTCTTTAACTAGTTGCATCTCATTTATTTATGCCAAGTTAGGTGATATCTCTTGCAAGTGAGGACATTGGAAATGTCTGTTGACCACTAAAATATGTCTCGTCACAGTTTGCTGTTGGTGGAGACGGCTGATCGTCCTGGTTTACTGGTGGATCTTGTGAGGATCATAACTGACATCAATATTGCTGTGGAATCAGGAGAGTTTGACACTGAGGTTACTATCCAGATCATCACTTAACTTTGATTTCCTCGAGTGATCGTAACAAATGCAAACTCAAAATTTCTTCGGTGTTGTTACCAGGGTTTGCTGGCTAAGGCAAAATTTCATGTCAGCTACAAGAACAAAGCCATCATCAAGCCTCTCCAGCAGGTAAGATGATGCTAATGTAGAGGCTGTGCCCATATTGAAATGCTTTTGAGACTAGTGAATTTTGGTGTCTCATGGACATCTTCACGTGTACGTGTGGCCAAGTGCATGAATGTAGTTAATGTGACTGTGCTTGCTTATTTCTATGTGCTAACGTCTGCATGAGAATGTGTATCTCGAGGTAGGTGTGCATCTGCCTGCGTGCGTGCATGTGTGCGATTATCACATGAAAATAGTGTTCTAGTTTTCAAAGTTTACTTGAACTGCCAGAGTAGATATGGGTTGATTTGAGTTCCTAAGTGTACAGAAAAAGGAAGTTGACTTTGAGTTAAGCTGCCATATAAAGAGTATAGATTTATCTGTACCATTAAAGCAAGACCATTGAAACCACATACCCTGTTTATTTCGCAGAAAATGAAAAATTTGGAAAATATTTTTTTAAAAATGATCGCTTATATCTTGTAAAATAATTAGTTAATAGAAAATGTTTTTCTTATTAATAATAATTTATGTCTAAATATTATTGTGGATGATGAAAATATTTTTTGTTCGCTCAATTTTTCAAGCGATATAAGTGATCATTTTTAGGAAAATAGGCTCTGTTTGTTTTGCGAAAAATGAATGATTTGAACAATATTTTCCTAAAAATGATCGCTTGTGTTGTTGGAAAGAATTAGCTAATCAAAATTGTTTTCATTGTTGATGACAATTATGTTAAATGTTTTCGTGAATGATAAAAATATTTTTTATTCATTTATATTTATAAGCAATATAGAAGATCATTTTTCACGAAATAAAGAAAACCTAAGTATTTTCTTTATCCCCCCTCACATTGTTTTGTTGTCTCGGTTCATGCATGGGGATCTGCTTATTTGGTGATTTTACAGGTCCTTGCAAATAGTCTGCGGTACTTCTTGAGACGTCCATCGACTGAGGAGGCGAGTTTTTGAGCCATTGTACCACGTAGTACGAATGGGAGAGTGTAAATCATTGATCATTCTGGTCGACATTGAATATGTGTCCACCATTGTTACATTCTACAGTCTACTCAATCATCAGTATGATATGTCTGCAGAGTGTAAAACTAAAAATGTAGAGGGATAAGCTTCCATTGAACTGCTACAGCAGTGAACTGTAACTTTATGTATCGAACTGTTCCTGAATGAATGCTGTTGTACACTAGGTCCATACCCTTGGTTTTTATCTGTCGTCAGTTGTATTGGCCTGTAGGCTTGAAATGTGAATATGCCATATCTGATCCTACTTTTCGGAGAATTTGTGACGTTTAAGTACAATTCTTGTTCTGACGGCGGAGACATCCATATTTTGTGCACGAGAGCAGCAACTTCGTCGCAGGTAGATGATTGGTGTTATGCGTTCACGGAACTCTCACTCTGCTAAATCAAGCTCTAAACTGCAAGCTCTTCTTGATATGTCGAAGAAACACGGTCATTTAACCCATGAGGTTGCTCAAGTTGCAAAATGCATACCGCACTTGCCTTTGTGCTCTGTCATTACCTGTTCTGCATTGGATGATGATTCCAAAATTTAACGAGAATTCATCATAGCGATTGCTCATAGATTATCGTATGCATCTAACTCATATAAGCGGAATACGCATACCTCGAGGAAGCTAGCTGTTTTGGGAAGTTAGGGACGTTTAGAGTGTTTGTTAGGGAAAAAAGGAAGGGGGATGTGTCCATGTTCAGCAGTTGTGGTCTAGATGCTTTCCAGTTTCGCCAAAAAAAAAAAAAAAAAAAAAAAAAAAAAAAAAATTGAAGACGCACTCTATCTTTCATCACGATATGGCCAAATATGGTTCATATCATTACAAATTTTAATGCCACAAGCTGCCCTAAGGATATGGGGGCAACGGTCCATACGTACATGATTGAAGGAGCATGGGCAAACATCCCTATGTAATCTCATGAAACTGCATTTTCGACCATAAAAATGATGACTCAAAAGGCAGATAGGAACCCCGCCAAAGCCAACAACCTTCCTTGGAAAGAGAGAAATGGATAAACCCCATGACCCATTTACCCATTTCTTCATCCTTTATATATCAACTAATGATTTCTCTGGGAATTCCATCCTTCTGCATTGAAAGAGATTCAGAAATGGCAGGGACATTCTCCAGAGGAGCACAAACCATGAATTCAGTGCTCTTCAAGCAAGTCTCTCAGTCTTTACTCATTTTACAAACTTTCTGCGCATGTTGACAGCTTTGATCTTCTTCAGCCAATAGACCCTTTTCTGAACGAGCTCAATCTGAAAGATAGTAAAGCTTTCTTTTCACTAGGTGTTCCTCCTCCCCTGTTGTTGACGATAACATTTCAAAATGGCAGGCCCGTACTCCGGAAAGCCTACCACAGGAAGAGTTCAGCCGACACGATGCGGGACACGGTGAAGCTGGAAACTGAAGGAAGTGAAGACCAAAAGCCACGCCGGGAGCAGCGATGGGGGATGCTGGGTTCCGCATGAGCAGACCGGCATATACTGTCCCAAGGGCCAAGAGAAGGTGATCGACGATGTCCCTCCTGGCGCGGTGAAGGATCTTGGCATCAACTGGATTTCCTACAATGGGGAAGATATGATTTAGCAGGAATGACACCCTCGTCATGCTTTAATAGCTACATAACTAGACTTGAGATTGTCGTCATGGACTACATCCTTCATCCGTCCTTTCACCTCGCTTTGATCATGGATGCAACTTCAAAAATAATTCAACTACTTTAATGTCATGGATCGAAGCCTCTTTCTCCGACTTATTCCTTAGTCAAGTTTTCACATTCTTCGAGCTTTCGAACGTGCTGCATTGCGCTTATCGATCATTACTAAGTTGAATGGACTTTAGGCGTGGTTCAAACTAATAGAGAAGATGAATTGGCGTTCATTACGAGATTACAGATTTACCAACACTTTGGACAACGAATGTCGCGTCCGCAATATCATTTCATCCTAGGTGTGGTGGGGTTGCTGGTGGTCGTTCTCTCTGCCATAAGCAAGAATGGCCAAGAAGCTTCCGATGGAGTTTTGCTACATCCTTTGAGACGCACCGTTTCATTTGCTTGCGTGGTTGATCAGACAATATCTTGTTTGCATCATCCAGCTCTCTCTGACGTTTTCAATGTTTGAGACTCGTTGAGATCTTCACTTCCTAGTAAATTTACATTATATCCAGTAAAATCCAAGCTCATCTTAGTAAGATTGTTCCACGAAAATTTGCCGTCATATATTGATCAGTGTCAGTGTATTCTTTAGATTAGAAATCTATAAGGCAAGAAATTTATTCGATTTAGTTTGATTAATTGATTAATGTCAATATATTCTTTAGATTTTTCGATATTTTTCTTTCTCAACAAAACGAGTTCTTCCTTTTATGGTTATTCGTCTTTTACTGGTAGTATAAAAATAAAATAAGTTAACATTTGAGACGAAATCGATTTATTTTAGAGTTCTGATAAGGGGTAATTGCACAACAAAATATTAGAAAGTTTTCTTTATTGCGCAGCTGAGTGCCTAAATTCATTTTAATCAAATTATATGCCCAAAGCTATTCTAACTTTCAAATAAAGAGGGAAAAGAAGAAAAGAAAAAGAAAAAGAAAAAGAGAAACCAGAGCAGAACTTGTGGCGCCAAATCCACCGAAGCTTAACGATAAAAGGCGGCGGCGGCGGTTGATCCAACGTCCCCGCCCGCTTCTCAGCTCAGCTCAGCTCAGCCGCCGCCGGAAATGGCGCTCTGCCACCTCGTCGTCATCAGACCATCCTTCTTCAGTTCTCCGATCAAGGCTCCACCGCCGCCGTCGTCGTTCGCCCTCTCTTGTTCCAAGTCTTCTTCTCCGCCGCCGCGGAGCATCGACGACGGCGACAACTCCGGCGGGCCGAAGCCCAAGAGGCTGTCGGAGCAGTCGTCCTGGGAGGCCAAGGACGCGGAGGGCAGGGATTACCTCTACCGCCTCGGGCAGGAGGCCGACAACATGAACATCGCCGTCGGGGCGAGGGCCGGCGTCGTCGACGATGTCTTCGCCGGCGACTTTCTCGGCAAAGACTGTACGTTTCGCTTTCCACCCTTTCAATTTTGCTCCAGATGGGATTTACAGATGCAACACGTTTGTCGAGTTCGTCGAAACTAGAGAGATCTGTCGGTGAAGCGGGTTGTCATTTTGTTTTCCTTTTCAGTGTCAGATTAAGATTGCTCTACGTCGATCGGGTAAATTAGATATTTTTAACAGGTGAAGAGAATTTGGAGGGTAGGATTATGGATTGCACGGCCAAGAATTTTACAGGAAAAGATTACATTCAGAGGATTCTTGGAGAAGACAGTCTGTGATCCGTGGGTGATAAGTGAAGTTGATAAGAAAGTGTCACGTAGCGAGTTAGTAGTAGCTGAATTTTGGTCCTCTTCGCAAGTGTAATAATCAGTCGATCGATTTTTCATTGATTGTTGCAGCTGACATTGTGTTCGATTACCGGCAGAAGGTCACAAGGTCATTTGACTACCTTCAAGGAGATTATTATATCGCTCCTTTATTCATGGTAAATTATATCCCCCAACCGTCGGTCATTTTTCTCTCTGATAAAGTTTAATTGATTTACTTACAATATTTCCTGAGTTCACTGTTGTCAATTTCAAGGCTTGTGCTGTTGTGTAGCTCCTTCGCATGCTACTTGCTAAACGTTTCAGCCAATGCTAGTTGCTATTTTAGTTCATTCATGGGTCTTATGATACTAGTACTGTAGTGTACTAGTACTGTAGTGTAACTTCTCATTGATAAGGCTGTGTGGAGAGGCATTTGAGATATTTGTGTATTTGGACTTGCATTTTCTGGGGCTACTGCATTATGACCATTTATTTAAGCCAAAGCCTATCAATGGTTTCTCAACTTGCTGTCTTGCTATTAAATATGGAAGCAGGTCGTTCAAGTTATGTTTTGCTTCTTGTCTTCCTTTCTCCAATTTATATATCCCATTCTTGAATATATGACATATTTTGCCATTTTTTCACAGGATAAAGTTGGTAAGTTCCATGAAACTTGACTTTGTGCTGTAAGAACAACACGTGGAAATGAATTCCCCTGGTGACCATCCTGTCCTTTATTTTAATTGTCTGTTTGCGATGTAGTAAACAGGAACAATGCTTCTTTGACCTGGATAAAAATTATTAATTCTAATTGACATTCTAGTGTTCCTCTTTCTTGTCTTCCTTTCTATCTTCTTCATGCATGTTCTGCTGGTATTGCAGTGTGTCACATTGTCAAGAACTACATTGCCCATCTTCTCAATGCAAAAGTTCCCCTGATCCTTGGTATGTACGGTTACAAATGAATGATTTGATCACTACATTAATCTAATTTTATTCATTTATCAATTTCTCTGCAATCAAATTTTTGTACAAAAATGTCATTGTTCCTGATGTAGAAATGAAAAACGGTGTGTTAGTGAATAATGATTCCTTTTCAGATGATATAGAAGCAGACCTCCTGACGGTGGGTAAATTGACTTCCATTCTCTATTTTTCTAAGCATCATAATACTACTTCCCAGGTATTTGGGGAGGAAAAGGTCAAGGAAAATCATTCCAGACAGAACTTATATTTCAGGCGATGGGAGTTGAGCCCATTATCATGTCTGCTGGGGAACTAGAATCAGAAAGAGCTGGTGAGATTGTTTCTTCCATCCTTTGGTATTCTAGCATGCAAATTGGGACTCTTACTTCTTGTTGTTCCTTTGATGATTTCTCAAGCTTTGCTTTTTCTATGGCTTCATGTGGATGTTGACTGAACAGGAGAACCAGGAAAATTGATACGTGAACGCTATAGAGCAGCTTCTCAAGTGGTTCAGAACCAAGTTAGAAGCTTTTCCACTTTCACTATCAATTTATGTATGTGGTGTGACTATTTTTCATGTCTGGAGATTGATGCTTTTCTGCTATTCGTCAATTGTCATTGTCTACCTGTTTTGCAGCATCTTTCAAACTGTTAATGCCATGCTAAATGATTGGTTTATTCATTTATTTATTTTTCTCTGCCTGCTACCTAGTCTATTCCTCACCAACATCCCGTCAGTTTTTATCTACTGCTGCATTTGACTTTCAAAATTCTAATGCCATCCTACTCTGGGATGGCGTACTAGCTGGGCTTGGTGAGGACCAGCAAGTGTTGTTCCATACCACAATCTCACAAGATCGTTTCCTACAAAGTATGACACTTCGATTTATGATGACAGCTTAGATAATAATATCATTCCATAAGAGACTTGAAATGGTAGAAGAGTTCTTCCTGCCTGGTTGTACTTAATTGCTCCGTACAAATACAATAGAAGTTCAGGAAATGTTCTACAAATCATTAATCCACTATACTGAAATGCAACCTTCTAGTCGGTATTTGACGTTTTTAAAGTTCCATTGCCAGTGTTTTGGAAAGCTCTGTGATAAGTTGTCAAGGAAGTCTAACTTGATTTCCTTGGGGGATGCAGGGTAAAATGAGCTGTTTAATGATCAATGACATTGATGCCGGCCTTGGTAGATTTGGTAAGCTACAGTTCATTTAGTCGAGTTCAATTTCAGCTAACCTCTAAGCTTTCTCCTGACTGTCATTTTATAAACCAAAAAAAAAACATTAGTCTAGTCTTGGTTCTTTCATATGAACCTCACATGCTGTGCCCTCATCCAGGAAATACTCAAATGACTGTGAATAATCAGATTGTAGTTGGCACACTCATGAATTTGTCGGACAATCCAACAAGAGTAAGCATTGGGCAAGATTGGCGAGAATCAGATGTCACAAAGAGAATCCCTGTTATTTTTACTGGGAATGACTTTTCGACAATATATGCTCCTTTGATTCGTGATGGAAGGATGGAAAAGTTTTACTGGTACATGATTTTTGCAAGCTAGGGTGCAGCTCTTCCTTTAGTTACTTCCAAATATTGGGATGCTAGTGGTGATTGCTTTATCAGTGGGCGCATAAGTGATTGTATCTCTTTCATGAATAGGCAGCCTACGCATGAAGATATCGTAAATATTGTTGACAGAATGTATGAGAAGGACGGCATCTCGAGGAAGGAGGTTGTACATGTCGTGGATACCTTTCCTAATCAAGGTAACAATCTTAGAGCATACTATCCTTTCTTGCCATTATTTTTGTCCTTTAGTTCGGTTCATTAAGCTGGTGTCATTGTGACACCATGATATCACCATACTCCTCTCAGATTTCTTATATATTTGTGCAGCATTGGACTTCTATGGAGCTCTTAGGTCCCGGACTTATGATAGGTCGATCTTGAAGGTATAAAAAAAATCCAAGTCCAATTGAGGAGACTGAACAATCCTATATTGACTTTGAATTTGATATGATGAAAAAGATGAGCAAGTTCCATTGCTCTTTACCCAGTGCATATCAATTGATTGATGGAGGAACTTTGGTCTATGTGGCAAATATGCTTTGAATTGCTGTTATATCTCAAATAAATCAATCACCAGGACATTCAAAATGTGAATGTCGTGTGTGAACTATGTACTGTGCTATGAAGTGGGAAATTCTATTGACAACCTGGCCAGATAGGTTGAGTGGGTCTGGAAGTTGCTATTTTCTTATCTTTTTGAGACATTTAGTGCTCTACGCATGTATAGACTACCTTTGGTTGAATTTCGTGGGGATGATGAGCCTCTTGTACTTAAAATAGCAACGATTTGTTTTCATAGTGATTGGATTGTTGAGGTAACTAATATCTGTGGTATATTCTCATACTGGACAGCAGACCCATCACTTGCATAGAGGTGTTGGCCATTGTTTTTAAACAGCCAGTAGTTCAGTAAACATCAAGTTTTTGTTCATAGTTTCTCATGAGCATGACTAATGCTTAGGCTTGAAGCTAAATACTTCTAAAGGGCAAATTCTTTTTCCACAGTTCTTTTCTAAGAGTCATTAATGTGCTATTTAACTCCTTTTGGGCCACAGTGGGTTGAAGATAATGGTGGGATTGAAGATCTTGGAAAGAAACTCCTAAAACGGAGAAAAGATGAGAAACTTCCAGTGTTTACACCACCAAAGGTAAGAGCTATTGTTGGTCTTGGTTGCAGTTTACTTCACTAAACTCAAAAGTAATATGTTGTTTAAATGAGTGAATGTTTTAATGGATACAACTTGGTATTCGCAATTGCCTAAATGGGTTTAATTGCATGGTTGAGCAGCAAACATTGGAGGCGTTACTTGAGTCTGGGTATTCTCTTCTCAAAGAGCAGCAGCTGATAATGGAGACTAAACTTTCTAAGGAGTATATGAAGAACATAGATGATTAGTAGATAAGCAGCAATTGCAATTTCCATGCATCTTATTCATTTCTAGGCCTTGAGAAAGTTCCTGTCCTAACAAGTATTCTTGCATTTGTCAATGAAGTTCATTGTTATTGCTAATAGCCTCAATACAAGCATCTGATATTGCAAACATTGTACCAGAAAATCTGATTGAATCAGAAGCTCTGGTAAGGATGATGTTATTAATGGAAATATTAGATAAGCGCTTGCTTATGAAAGCAAGAGGCCTTATGGTTTTGATATTACCACTCGAGTGTACATCTTTCTCAACAGTGATAGTTTGGAAGGGTAGTCAGAGCTGTACGATACTTTGCAGAATTTCGGTCCATTAGGATCTGGTGTTTATAGTGTCTTCCCTCATCGTTTAAAATGGTTTCCCTTTTCTTCTCAGTATGCTCACTTTGTTGGTGCAACAATTATATGCCAAAATGCAAGCGACTGCTGCAGAAATCCACCTGCATAGTCATATTTTTAGGTGTGCCTGCGTGGGCTGCACACGCAGTCTGTGATTTTACTATTATCGTTTCATTTAATGTTCCACTTCTTTTTCTTCTTGATGTATCATTCCTCGTTAATTTTATGTGCAGGGAAATGAAAAAAATGGGGTTAAACCTTTAAAAACTTCATTCGACGTAATGATTTGAGTGGGTGGTCTCAGCAAAGAAAGATTCTTTGGGGAACTGCTGAAGGTTGACCACTCAATTAATTTAACCATAACCGAAATTGAAGAGTACTTAAGAATAAGGAAAAGCCTCTTTCTCTGTCACTTGCAGGATACAAGATCTCTATCCACTTCTCATGAGCTGTGACTATTGACTGTTGGATCACTGGTTGGCTTAGAGATAAAAAGCCGTGGGGAAAGAATAGCATTACGTGATCGGATGCCAAAATAAGAAGGAAAGAGGGAGCACTAATGACGGTTCTTGTCTTGTTCTTTTTACTTTAGTTGGAATTGGATTAAATAGTGAATAGGGTGCTTGTTGGAAGATTCTGGTTGACAGAAAAAAAAGAGGTGGAGGTGCTCGCGTGAATTTGATTCCAGTAATCGAGGCCATCAGAATGGGGATAGTGGGCGTGGATCGATGTTGTTCTCTTCTGACCTCTAAATGAAGTGACCGGTCAAAATGGCATATCTTCTTAACGCACCTCTAATATCCACTGGTCTTTACTTTGGGGTAGGTGGAATTTGCTTTCCATTATTCTAAGTGGTCATCCAACCTTTAAGGCTATTCTAAACTTGACAATTGTGGTTGTGGGAGGGAGAGAGAGAGAGAGAGAGATGACTTGGGGGATGATGTCTCATCTGAACTAATTTCCACAACTATCTGTCTTCTATCTCTTATCTCTTATCTCTATCTCAAGCAGCAGTTATATGGCGAAACTAGAATCCCCCTTGCCAATTCCTCAAATAAAAAATATCAGTCGGGTTGATGATGTAATGGAAACACTTGTATGTTCTTCAGGAATATTCAGACATAATTTCTTTTGCTTCGAATTCATTATCAGGGCTAATTATGGGGAGTTTATATGCAGACGTGAGACTCGGATTATGCTGATCAAAGAAATGGGCCTAACAGACCCTCGCATTCAGACACAAAAGAAATGCACACAGGCTTCTGGAATGCGATGATTATGCCGTTGGATAGAGGCACGAAGGTTTGAAAAATTTCACTAAGCCCCCACCAACCCACCACCACCTAACCTATGTTCCTTCCCAACCATTGAGAAGCTCTTTCGCCTTTTTCCTAAGTCACACCGTTTCACATTCCACGATACGTCCTTTTCCTGTTTTGAAAAACATTGAAAACCAAGCACCTTGCGGTCCACACCGTGTCATCTGATTCAGTGCCCTGTTGGGTTTAATCACTCCACCGCCCCACCTTTCATGTGCCCCAAGCTTCTGAAGCCCTACTAGCTTTGCCAACACCAAATCAAGAACTTTCCAACGCTCCTGAGAGAACAAGCACCTGCTCTTTTGGACTTTCGAGATCTTCCTCTTTCAACTTTTTAACTCTAGTTCTTTATCTTGTAACTTTAATTTCAGATGTATTCTGTCCCAAGATAACGGTTACAAATGTATGGTACCAAAGCAGACGAAACGGGGAAAGATGGGGTAAGGTCAACACTCAAAAAGAAAGTAAAGCATGCTAGATGACTGCATCACGCCACCCATTTAATTGGTTCGCATGATTTTGTTTTTGTTTTTTTTTTTTTTTTTTCTTTTAATCTCAATGAAAGGAAAATCTCTGTTTATTCAACTAATCTTCTTTTGTTGCTTTCCAAACCATTCCTTCGACCCGGCTGTTGCCGACACTGCATCTAACACCTTACGTATAAACTAATAGTGAGAAAAATTGAGTATTTTGTCGCCCGAATTTTAAAGTAAGGAGCCGAACTGCCCTTTACTGAGCATCTACCTGCACTTTCCATAGAATACAAAGGCCTGATTTGTGCTCTCATCAATAATTTTGACTTTAATTAACCCTTAAGACATTAGAAAGGAAAAAGAAGTCTAAACAAGGAATTTGTCCGCATCCATTGTTCCACGTGTGGCTTCTCAATTTGAAAATTTTTGGGAGGAAGCTGCATCGACAAGACAAGTTGTGATGATTCGATTTGATTAAGTTTGGAATCGCTTGACTTGTTTTAATTATCACACAATCTGTTAACTTGTGTTTTAGTATAGAGTTGAACATAGACGAGAGGCCTCGATTAGTCCTTCATTGGTAGAATGTGCAACCAATATAGTCCTTCGATTCATAGCAAAATGAGTTGTTGGTTCTCATTTATTTCTTGATCAATCGTTCAAATAATTCTTGACATTGCAAACATTTGAGCTTGAAATAAAAAGCATAATGCTTCCAACTATGTTTGTGGTCCATGGAAGGGTACAGTTAGTTCTATATTCATCCATATTAAGGAGCAATCACAAAATTTACTTGTGCCCCCACATTTTAATTCTTACAAAAAGCCCCCTGTACTCTGTGAATCTATCTCAATCAAGCCAAAACCGATTAAGGTATGAGGAGATCAATGTGGACTTGAAATCAAGTAATCAAACGAACCATACCAAAGAGTTAAAAGGGCAAACAAAATTGTTATCAAACTTGTTTATGATCAAAGTCCATATAACAACCCTAGACAACATAAGCAGTTTAATGGCCTGAAGAACATTCCAGGTTTCGGTTATGACTTATCTTAAAGTTTCATCTAGTAATTTATAGTGTGTTTATTAATGAAAAATGAATGATTTGAAAAATAATATCGAAAAATAAGCATTTGTATCGTTTATAAAATTGAATGAACAAAAAAAATTTATGAAAATATTTAAATATAAATTGTTATGGATAATGAACCAATTTTCATTTACTAACTATTCCAAGCAATACAAGCTTTTACTTTTAAGAATTTATTTTTTAAATCATTCATTTCCACAAAATAAATGCAGTATTGACTTGGTCTTAAACTTCATCGAGACAAATATATAGAGTTGGAACATGACGGTACTTGTTGGGAAAATCGAGAATATAGGGGCTCAAATGGGATAGAGCAAAAAATCCGAGGCTCATATTGAAAGATATGGAGATGACATATCTCCGTTGAAGAAAATTCGGTTATAACAGGAGCGCGAGGCTAGCCCCCCTAAGAAAGTGATAGGCAATATCCCTCTCTCTCTCTCTCTAGATGCCAAGTTCTTTTTAGCTTACTGCCTTGCTTTCTTGCTGTTAGAGTTTATTATATATATATATATATTCAGAGCGTGATGGAGTGTCACCCCAGGTTCTATTTTAGCTGAGAGGGGGAGAGGGAGAGAGAAGGAGAGGGGGAGAGAGGGAGAGAGAGAGAGAGAGAGCATGTCTTTTGGAAGGATGAAGAAAACAGTGGGTGGCAGCTGATGAGCTGAAACTGGGGGATTGATGGTGTTGTGGTGGAGATCAATATAAAGAGGAGAAGGAGAAGGCAGAAAGGTGGATGGAGTGGTGGAACAAGCTCCTCTCCCCTGTCCGAAGAGCTTGGCTCGCTCTTTCCTCTCGCCTCAAGCCTCGCCATCACCGTGAGTCTCTCTCTCTCTCTCTCTCTCTCTCTCCCCACCTCTGTAGTTTCAGTGGGGTGATATGATCACGGACAAGTTGAATACAACCTTCAGATCTTGACGTCTGTTCTTCTGGTTTCATTTGCTGCTCGGTCTTTTAACTCTGTAAAATTTGAAGAAAGAAAAAGAGAAAAGAGATTTTAATCATTTACTTCTTCACAAAGCAAAGATCGCTTCATATTTCCCTTTTCTTTTTATGTATATTCTGTTCTGGAAATAATTATTGGTGGTCTAGAAAGACTTTCATGTTGACTTAACATAGGGTAAGCAACTTCTATTATTAACTTTCTTTTTTTGTCAAGACTTCTGTCAATAACTTCAAACCCCACATTGTAGAAAAAGGACCTTGTTGCGTCAAAAATCAAAATGCCACCAAGCTGAACTCAAAAGTATCATCTGTCTATTACTGTTGATCCCTGGAATTAGACTTACAAACTCGGTTGTTTCGGTTAAGTTTCATGTCGTGTCAATGAGACTCTTGCAATGACCATTTATGTCTACTTTCTATATCTGTGCTTCAGTGGTATTTGACTGAATCCTTGGAAATTACTACTGATCTGTGAGCGAAAATCACCAGTATCTTTATCCTTCACTGGTATTTAAAAAAAAAAAAAAAAGGTTATGGTAATTTTTTCAAAATTCTTAGTAATTCCATGTCAGCAGCTTCCATTAGTTTCGGACTCGTTAGCAAATTGTGGGTTTGTAGAATCTTTCCCAAATCCTTGGAACATATACGAAAGAAGAAGATGAAGGAACGTAGCTTGATTGCACCGAAAGGGATGGATTCTGAGATGAGCATCGGCATAACTCCTAGACCAGCTGCTATTCCCAGATTTTTTCCTGTTCACTTTTTCAGAGAATATTTATTGTGCATCAGGACCAATCTTTTGTTACGATCCATTAACAACGCACTGAATAAATGCGGACAAAGTTGTCTGTCGATACGAGGATAAGTTGTAGTCTTTTTTCTTGGTCACTCAAAAGTTTTGCTCTTTCTGACTTTAAGTTCAAGAACATAAGGAGATTTTCTTCTTCTGCTTCAAATCAGGTGATGGACTTTTGAAGCTTCACCATGACATTCAGACATGTGAGTACGAGGACGTGCAGGTCATGTGGGAAATGCTACAAAGATCGGAGCTGGAGCAGATTGCGAATAATTCCAAAGGCAAGCAACGCCCTTTCTGGAGAGTCTTTGTATGGTCTAGCCACAGCTCATCGGTAACATTATCTGCAGATCATGCTTAACAGGCACGAAACTTCATCTATCACAAAGTTTCGGCATGGCAGCATCACCATTTGACAGAGGAGAGAGAATTGAGACATGCGTACTCTGTATTTATAGATTAGTTTTGTAAATATATGTGAAAGAGAGAAAGTTCTGTAGATATGTCGCATTGTCATAAGGCCACATTCAACTTGATCGACATCGACACACAATGGGAAGTGGCTTGTTACAAACTCCATTCTTTTAGTGCCATGTACTGAAAAAACAGAACAGAAGCAACAGCAAGGGCGTGCAGACAACTAGCTTACCATCACTGGCACTGCTTCAAGTCATCTTAAATGTTTCGATTTTCTTTGCAACAATCGGCATTAATGCTCACGTTCAGCAATCTGTCATTTTGACTTGACCAGATAAGAAAGAAATACATGAACGTAAAGATCACACAGATATGACATGCAATTAAGGCAGGCTCATTAAGGCAGGCTTGCTTGTGGAAAGTTTTCATTAGAAGTTTTGAAGCCAATACTTCCGTCTGAAGTTATATATCATCCTTAAGTCTAATGCACTGTATCCTGCAATGGCACTGGAGCATTTCCAAAGAACAGCTGCAAGCTGAAACAGTGCCATAAATGGGCCAAAGGTTCGGCAGATAACAGAGACTCGAGAAAGCTGCATACCTGTGTACATATGCGGACGACCATGCCTAAAATATGACCATTTCTGCGGCACATTAGAGTAACAAAAAAGAAAAGCACTACAGCAAAACCAGCAGACAAAACAAAAACGCTCTGCAGTATAAAACTCGTGGCCAATTTATGTGGGCCGGCTACTAATATATAAATATACATGCGCCAAATTTTTTCCAATTCAATGAGCTTTATTGCTGCTTTTGTGAAGTTTTACGCCATTTGGACTTGCCAAGTCAAAAGGTCTAAGCTTCAGAATTTTTCGTTTCTTTTTTCTTCCTTTTCACTCCCAAAAAAGTCAGTTTATACTAGAAAGAAGACATCAGCTTTGCTGCTTCGACTTGTGGCTGACAAAGACAGTATTGACAATATATGTACTTCTTTTGATATAAAATACATACCATTATTGCACGTGGCTGTTGAGAGAGAGAGAGGGAAAGGGATATTTGTAATATCAACAGCAAATCAAACCATAATCAGGAGGGAGTACAGCATAATCTCCTTCTAAAATCAAGAAGAGAAAATGACACCACCCAGTCAATTTACTATGTTACATATGTATCAATGCATTCCCACATAAATCCTGCGCAGATTTTTGTATACTCCAAGTACTTCCTTGAAACTAAACAATTGCTTTTGATAATTCACTGGACTTGGGTATGTTCAATCCGCATGTCACCTGTTCTCAAACTTTTAGTTTGATTGCAATCATTGGAGATTGTTGAGATCCGTGTTAAAATTCAGCTTCGAATAGTTTACAACATTCATTTTCTAACCCCAGTCTTTTGGTCCTTTCTAGTTTCTGCACATTGATCGATTGTAGTCTTAAATAATTAGGAATTAGATAAGCAATTGCCAATATTGCTAGCAGTCACTCTAAGACTGACATGGATTTTCACATTCACCATGAAATATTAGAGACGCCATTAGGCAATATAATAAACACATGGCAACGACCAAAGAGATTTTGAATTAGCAGTAGCAGTTTTTACAGGAATCCGGTTACTAAGATGAAGAATCATTAGGAAAAAACATGTAATTCAGAACATTTAGTAACGATATCTGTAACAGCTGACTACATCACTTTGAAATGTAAAAAAGGCAAGCAACTAAGCTCCATATTTACGGCAGGAGACAGCAGTGATCTTCTAATGTTTCTTCCTTACATGTCCTACCACGTTTTCAAAGCCAGATACCAAGTCATTGTGGCAAACAGTCCTACACCTCCTGCACGGCCAACACCATAATCTCTAGGGGTGCCAGATTTGTTTCCTCCTGGTGCATCTGCTGTCGGATCATCCGCCGCAGGGCCATTGGCACCTGCAGGCCCATCGGCACCAGCACCCGCAGGCCCATTGGCAACACCACCCGCAGGCATGGGAGGTGAACCAACCGGAGCCTCTGTTGCTGGAGCATTGGCACTTGTTGGTGAACCTCCAGCAGCTGCATCCGATGGTGAGGCAGCTGGTGGGGTTGCTCCACTCCTGTTAGATGGGGGAGTCGCTGCTGCAGCCGGAGTTGGTGCCTTTCCAGACTTTGGTGGTGCAGCACCAGGAGACATCGTTGGACTTGAAGCCGGCACGGGGGATTTACCTGGGCTAGGACTTGCTGGTGCTGGGGATGGTGGTGAGGAAGTTGAGTTTGAGCCAGAACTAGAATTAGTTTTCCCTATATTAGGAGGCACTATTGCACTGCTTATTTGTAAGACAGATATATTGTATGGTTGAGATGTGACAGATTTCACTAAGTTAGCATGAACGCTCGATCCTTGCACGGCCGACCCAAATGCAATCCCACTGCTGCTCGAACTGGTCACATTGAGAAAACCCTGTAGGCCAACAGCCCGTCCACTTGCCTGTAAAAGCGTGGTGAGAATTGCTGTTTTATTCGGTAATTGTTGAAGTCTCTGCGGATCGTAATAGTCGAGCACCACAAGGAGACTCAAGATGTCTTTGACAGTTTCCGCTGGTCTCCCCGACAATGCGGACATGCCGCTGTTGTCCACCGCCAGGACAGTAACGGATTGTCGTGCATTGATCGCACTGGCAACCTGAGATAGTGTGAGGTAATTGTTGAAGGTGCTGAATTCAGGGTATTTGCTTAGGATATTGGTGATGTTAAAGGCAGTTGCAGAAGATGGGAGAAGGAAAAATAGGAAGAGCAAAGAATGCAAGGAGTTGAGAGACATGTTTAAAAGTCGCTGTAAAGGGAAGGAGATAAAGCATGGCGATGTAAAGGCGAGCTTTATATCGGAATTGGTGGATTCAAGACGAGATCCTTAGTCCTTTAAGCCGAACATGAAGGAAGTTTGTCCGGATTAAGATGAGCAGATATGGAGATTATTTAGGTAGTTAAGCCAGGTGGCCATTCAACAAGTGCATTTGCAACTACCGCCTAAAAATAGGCCATCTTGACCTCGGACACTCATTCACCTTCTACTTTTAGCACCTCATCCATTGCCATGTCGTCCTCCCACAGTCGGTCGATAATTTGCCGAGGGCACCAGGTGGAAGGAAGAAACTAAACACCGAGCTAGAGCCCTCAATGCAGGGAACGGCTAATGGTGTATGAGCAGAATGATTTCGAACCGTCTTTATTTCTGCAATATAACACCATATGATGCAAAACTATAATAACCAAACCAGTGTAATGTGACCCATTCGCGGCATGTGGAGGCAAGTTACTGCGCATTTGGGCAAAACTTGGTCGCCCACGGGCCTCCGGAGACCTCCATCTTCAGCAGATTGCAGACCATCCTAAAGAAACTTGCCCATGAGTTCATGTGGGGTGAAAGTCACGGCCTGCTTTCGAGTCGTAAAGACTACACTTATGGCAGAAATCGCTCCATAGATAAGAATGATAAGTTTTGGGAAACACGTAATGGTATGGATGTTTCGTCAGCGGATTCGAATCCACCATGTCACGGACTCTCGAGCTTTTGTCAAAACGGTTCCTCCAGGATTATGCTGCTGTAGAATTCAGACCCGAACCGGCCACAAGACTGCAGTGCGCATTGTATGACGACCAAGTCTATGAAGATTTATCATTGGATCTGATATCCAAGTGAATACTGGTGCCTGGAAATCAACTTATGAACATCAATTACTTCTTGAACTTGATAAGCCAATTATCGACCCACCAAAATCAGTATGCAAACATTTCAGGAACGTGGTGATGATTTCTATGGCGAAATGTTTCTAAACTCACTGGTCGCGTAATGGAACGAGCAGCTGGCCTGAAAAACGAATAAAAAGGAGTGAGTTTTAATCCTACTCTTTCAGTCAAAATGAATCAATACTTATTATTGCTTCAAATTCAGGACTGAAAATGCAATGATAAATCTCTTCTTCTTCTTTTTTGACAAGAATGTAATTTTCAAGATATCCTCTCAATTAAAAAAATTGGAATCTTCTCATTCAAATTGAACCGTATCATATGTTATTTTTAAGGAAAAGATCACAAAAAACCTCAAATTTTGCCCAAAGTAACAAATTTATCCTAAATTTTTTTGTGATATGAAAAATCCTAAATTTGCAAAATGTGACACATTTACCCTACCAAGGGCATTTTTGTTTTATTTTTTCTGTTTTTTTTATTTTTCTTCTATCTTCCCTTCGCCGAGGCCATGGCAAAGTTGGCGAGAGAAGCCAACGTCGCTCGTGGTGCCGGGGGCGCCCAACTAGCCCAAGCGAGGGCGGCCCTCGCTCAACGCCGTGAGGGTGGCCCTAGCTAGAACGAGGGTGACCTCGCCCTCCGCTAGCTCGCCATGGCCGGTGGAGGGAAGAGAGAAGAAGAAAAAAAAAAAGAAAAAAATTTTAAAAAGTAAAAAGACCAAAATGCCTTATAGTTTAAGGTAAATACGTAATATGGATAGAAGTTAGGATTTTTTGTGTCATGAAAAAAAGTTTGGAATAAATGTGTCACGATTGACAAAATTTGGGTTTTCATGTCAAAAAAAAAAAGTTTGTGGTAAATTTGTCACTTTGAGCAAAATTTGGGATTTTTGGTGATCTTTTCCCAAATTTTTAAAAACAAATATGCGATGGCTGATTAAAGTCATCTCTTGACTTGCATATTATATGCTATCAATTTTTATTTTTAAAAACAAATTTATATTTAAAATTTTCGTGATTGATATTATATATATCAATTTTTATTATCGATAAAAATTTATATTTTCGTAGATGATAATTTTTTGTTCTTTCATAAGGAACAAAAGCTATTATTTTAACAAAAATAATTTTTAAATTTTCATTTTTGCAAAACAAACAGAAAGAAATCCCTAACGCATGAGGAGGACAATCCCCCACACGGGGACTTAAGTGTGACGTCGGGGATGGTGGGAATAATAATATTTTTGTTCTTTCATAAGTAACAAAAGCTATTATTTTAACAAAAAACAAATTTTAAATTATTCATTTTAAAAAAAAAAAAAAACAGAGCAAATCCCTTTACTTTCATACTGTACGTTACCAATTTTCATTATTAATAAAATTTTTGAATAATATTTTCGTAAATAATGAAAATATCTTTATATATTCATTTTCATCATTTAAAAAAATAAATTTTAAATCATTCATTTTTTTTTAGGACGCAAACATAGCAAAGGCATCAACCCGGGGAGCAGTTGACTGACAGGCATAAGCAATGTTCCAATTGCCCTAAGGAAAACCGAGTGGCATGGGAGCACGTGCGGGGCAGGTGCGGAGGGCTTCTCCTCTTCTTTGCAACAAAGGACACAAAGACGAAGACATACATTCATACATACGCAAGACAACGTACGCACACACGCTCTCCCCTTCTTTCTCTTTCTCTCTCTTCTCGCTTCTCTCTCTCTCTCTCTTCTGCGGGACTGAAAGTTTCTAGGGTTCTGTACTTACTTCGATAGCAAGCTAAGCTGCAACCGGAATTGCGCTCCTCCCGGTCGATCCCTCTCCCGCCGATTCGGCCGCCATGAAGCTCACCGTCAAGACGCTCAAAGGCACCAACTTTGAAATCAAAGTGCAGCCCACCGACAACGTGAGTTCCTCCTCCCCCCGCCCCCTTTCGCGTTCCTTAGGTTTTCCAATTCCCGCTGCCGGAACGTGGGTTCGCTTTACTTCCGTCGATTTCTATTGCAAAATGCGAGCTTTTAGAAGATTGAGGTTGTCCGTAATCTGGAATTCTCGGACGTCCGCTCGGAAAAAAATGAGTTTTTTTTTTTTTTGCTCGGAGGATGCGAGGGTTTTTGTTATTTTTTCTCGACCCCGCATTAGTTAGTGCAATTGCTGGGTGGGGATAATGGGTAATTGTTGTTTTTGCTGGTATTATATTGATGCGCGTGGATTTGGCAGGAGGGTGGTATTGCCTTGTGAGTATTGTTGTTTGTGTTCTGATTGAGAGTCCTTTGTTCTTTTTTCTTTTTTTCTTTTTTTTTTCCTTGGTTAATATAGATAATGGCTGTCAAGAAGAACATTGAAGATGTACAGGGGAAGGACAACTACCCGTGTGGGCAGCAGTTGCTGATTCACAACGGTAAGGTATTGAAGGACGAGACCACATTGGCTGACAACAAGGTCTCTGAAGATGGCTTCCTTGTTGTCATGCTCAGCAAGGTAAATCGTTACCTGCCTTAAGTTTAAGTATGTGAAGCAATTTGTCATGTTTCGAGCGTACTATGTGCCAGCATTTGTAAGTCGCATAGAATTGATTTACGTAGTTGAACTTAAGGATCACTGGGTAATCAGAGGAAGCTGCCGGCTGTAGTTATGTTGGCTCATACTTGGTATTGCAGCATAACGTGTGATATCTGAGAATTCTTGATTTCTTTTCTTCCCTCCCTGACTTGTGATGAATTAAATATCTATAGATTTATTTGCATGGTGTCTTATGTGCTCTTTTCTTTCATTCTTTCTTTCTAATCAGAACATTATCTTGCATTTTGACTGATGTGAGTTGTTATGTCAATGAGCAATATCAGCACTAGTTTGTCACCCCCTAGCTCCAGCTTGAAGCTGACCTATGACATCCCTCTTGCTTTTTTTCATCGTTTTGTTTAGCAGAGCAAGATTTCAGGCTCAGCTGGCACTTCGTCCACACAGGTATACTCTTTTCTGTCTTTCTATTTTTCAGATAATGTAGTGATTCAGTTCTTGGTATATAAAAGGTTCTTTTTTTGTTTGTCAAAACAGCCTGCTTCTACCACTGCAGCAACAACTGCAGCAACCACTGCAGCAACCACTGCACCTTCTAACCCTTCTCCAGCACCTGAAGCCCCTGCACAAGCACCGTAAGATTACATTTGCTTGACAGTAATGTTTTGTTCAACTTACCGAATTAATCTCATACCCTCTTTGATAATGTTTACAGTCCTTCAAAGAGCACATCCACTTCAGAAGGGTCAACAGCTAAGTATGGGAGATCTCTCTCTATTTGATACACTGATTCCTTTAATATTGCAAACTCATACATTGTAGTTGGTGACATGCAATATTAAATATACTTGTGAATGAGCAGCTTTAATGATATTGGTGGGGATACCAGTTAGTATACTGGCAGAATTAAACTTCCCAAGATTAATTCCTGTGAAGCTGGTTAATGTTGGTACAATCATTAAGATGAGTTAATATTTAGATCCTTGTTGAAGATTGTTGTAAGACAACATGGGCTTTGTGTTTATGTTACCTTGGTCTGGTCTTAGTTTGGTGCTTGTCTCTCTCATAGCCTCTATCTCTCTTGCATGCCGAGAGACTGCTAGATAATTTAAAGTGGTTTCATGCTAGAATTTAATGGAAAAGAAGCCGAATACGAATGCTTTAGCATATCCTTGAAACACGGCATGGGTAGTTTGAGGATCAGAAGTTGAGGAGCAAATGTGGATTTAAATTATCAATTTCGCTGTCCGCTTTGGCCAAGCAGAATTAGTGAGTAATAGGTGGAATGATAATAGGGAAGACAATACTGTGGCAAATTCATAATGGTGAGATAATATGCAGTGGCAGTGATTGGTGTTATGGTTGATTTATAATTGCCTTATCATAGGTTACCTGATGACTTGTAAATCACTCTGTTATCTCTTTGTTGCAGTGTGCCTTCTGACGCCTACAGTCAAGCTGCTTCCCATTTAGTTGCTGGAAATAATCTGGAGGAAAGCATCCAGCAATTAATGGACATGGGTGGTGGGACCTGGGAAAGAGAGATGGTTGTACGTGCTCTCCGAGCTGCATACAATAATCCAGAGAGAGCAGTGGATTATCTATATTCTGTATGTCTATTGGGCTGATGATGGTTTTGCTCTATATTTAGTCTTCAGTCGTTTCTAATGTCTTCCTATTTCCAGGGTATACCGGAATCAGCTGAAATTGCTGTACCTGGGGTTCATCCTGCTAGTCAGGCAAATGAAGCAGGTGCAGCGGCACCTGTACCTACATCTGGGGCACCTAATACTTCTCCCTTAAATTTGTTTCCTCAGGTAAAGTTTGTTTTCTTAGTGTGCCTGGACAATTTAGGTTTCGGAAGCACAATAGTTTCCAGAAAGTAAATTGTTTTGCAGGAAGCACTGTCAAGTGCTGCTGGTGGTGGTGGACTTGGAACACTCGATTTTCTTAGAAACAATCAACAGGTATCATTACCTTTGAGTATCTCCTAATGTATAAAATAGTACTTGTGGTTTCAGTTTGAAGAGCTGAAGCTTTAGGATATTCTTTTTCACTGGTCTGTATTTTGTCAGTTGCTGGTGACTATATAATTTACGGTGGGGGGAGCCTAAGAAAAATAAAATCTAGGTTGACATCATGTGTAAGCTTTGTGCATTTATATACTGAATATCAAACATCGAATGTCAGTCATACAGCGTTCGTCTTTTTCTTTTCCATAAAAAAAGAAAAATGGTTTCTATAGGTACAAATATGTATAATACTTACAGGTAGTTATGGATCAGGTGTTAGGATCTTTGAAGTGGTCTGATATGGTTCTTCCTTTTCCTTTTGCATTTCAGTTTCAAGCATTGCGTTCTATGGTGCAAGCAAATCCCCAGATTTTGCAGGTCTGAATTAGCTATTTTCTTGTTTTCTTTATTTTTAGTGGACACAGCTCTAGTAAAGTAAATTCGTCTAAGGTAATGATGATGGATGCGATCTACTTTCGTGCTTGATAACAGCCCATGCTTCAGGAACTTGGAAAGCAAAACCCTCAGCTTTTACGATTGATACAAGAGCACCATGCAGAGTTTCTTCAGTTGATAAATGAACCTCTTGATGGGTCCGAAGGGTAAGCAATAGACGTTTAGATAACTGGACTCGTATAGGTTTTCTTTTGCCAGATTAGAATGCAACACCCAAATGTTGGGAGTCCAGCTGATACCCTGATTCCTGAGATTAGCCCCATCTCACCTCCCTCACCTACAATTAGAAAGTGAATTTGCTTCTCATTTTTATGTTTTTTGGCAGTTGGGTAAAAAAAAAAAAAATTGCCTAGAGTGGACTAATTTGTATTTGTTCACCCTTAATTTTGAAGCATTGTGAAGCCTGTTTGATATCATTTGCTGACAGAGAATTCTGTGGATTGCCCTTTGGGTTTGAGAAAAGGCTACCTATTATTGAATATATTCAATGAAGGGTATCACTGGGAAAATTCTGATGGTTTGACTTCCCTGTAGGGATATATTTGATCAGCCTGATCAAGATATGCCTCATGCGATAAATGTAACGCCAGCTGAGCAGGAGGCCATAGAGCGAGTATGCTTCCCATTTGGATTCGCTTTTTCAGTTTTGCTCATTGCACCTTTGTCGTAGCATATTGTTTTAATTTTGTTTGTTCACAGCTTGAAGCAATGGGATTTGACAGAGCCCTTGTCATCGAGGCATTTTTGGCTTGTGACCGGAACGAGGAATTGGCGGCAAACTATCTATTGGAGCATGCTGGAGATTTTGAGGATTGAGAAGCGACTCTTTTCCTTCAGGCTTATAGTTTTTCCTTAGAGTAAATTATATCCTCGAAATTTTTTTCTTTTTGGGTCTGACATGTTGACTGCTTGGTATTTCATTGGTTTTCTGGACGATCTTCCTCCTCCTTGTTATTCTTCTTCTTCTTCTTCAGTTTTGGGGGGAGGGCAAAGGCAATTTGAATTTCTTTTTTGGCTCTCAAATTGTTCTGGGCATTGGAAGATTTAACTGGGTATGTATGGAATGATTCTATGGACTTCTTCTTTTATGAAGGAAAGATGGAAGAGGTCACATGAGGCTGAGTGTTCATGTCCTTAGTTTACTGCTGGATGACAACATAAAGGATGAAGGACTGATCTTTGCTGGGCGCTGTTAAGGGGTGAACAAATGTTGTCAACTTGACATTGTTGGTTGGACTAGTTTGTGTCTACATGACTGCTAAATATGAGAAAACTGGAGATTACATTGAATCAATGAATTCTGTTTTTGATCTGGACATGAAGTTGCCTCGTCTCTGAATGTTGATTGCCTCTGCCTGATTCGACAGTTTTCTCCTGCGGAATAGCCCTGGATGTTTTGATGTGCACTCTTTGGCCTACAAGGAGTGTTAAATAATTAACTTCCTGAATCTCAAAATTCACAACATCGAGATTGTGATTGGGCTCTTATTTTTGGCGTATAGTCTTTGAGAGATTTTTTGTCGGTTGCTCTCTTCCACTCGTGTTACGAGTAAGTACGTCAGTGAAGATAAAGCTAGAGAAGCAGCCTATCAAATGAATTTTCAAGAGACAAAGGCAGGCACTTTGGTGCGTCGGAACTCACCACTTGGAGAAGAGGGTTTGCCAAACCCGTAGGCATTTTGTTCTTCAGTCGAGGCTGAACTCTGGTCTGCTTTTCTGGGTCCCTCTTCAGCCTTCTCCACTGGATTCAGGACATAATTTTAGAAGTGGATTCGCAAGCTTTACTGAAGACGTTACCACTTGTACGACAAGAGGATTTATGTGGCAATAATCTAATTATGCGGATACGGAGTTTGGTCGTCGATTGTCCATTTCAACTAGTGGTCTTGTCCATGCCTACAGAGAAGGCAGCCGGTATGTTGATGATCCGTTGCCATATTTTGTTTATGCATACAAACCCGAGACGTTAGTTTGTGGACACGCCGCTCTATGGGCTGGTGCCTTTCTTGTTAGGCAATTGGATAGGAGTCAATTTACCCTCTAGTGTTACCAGGGGATTTAAGGACCCAGGCCCTCCTCTGTTACAGGAAAAGAAGTTCTATGCTTGTGTAAACAATAATTAAGCAAAGCCGGAAACATAGTGAAGGACCTGGGTTAAGAGCAACTAGAGGAGAATAAGGCCTTGTTTGGTCATTGGCCAAACAGTGTCTAAATCTTTTTTTTTTTTCATTTTTTAGAACAAAAAAAGGACAGAAATCCATTTAGTTTTTTTAGTTTTGAGAACAAATTTGTTCCAAGAGATAGATTTGAAACATAATCCAACAAATTAAAAAAAAAAAAAAAGCTTCTTTGCTCCTAGGAACAACTCTAGAATCAAATCAATTTTCTTTTAATTTCTCTTTTCTTTTTTCCTTTTCCTCTTTTTCCTTTTCTTCTTCTTTTTTTAAATACTTTTTACCTTTTCCTCTCTCTGCGCTGAGTCTCCACTTTCCAATCAGATTGCAACTCTATCTTGTGTTGGCTTAGATTGTGCGCATCCATCGGTCCTTGGGTTAGAGAGGAGCGTTGTGCTTTATAATTAGGGCGATGATTTCTCTTAGCTATGCGAAGAACTAGGATGGCTGCTGGATTGCCCAGGCTATTGCTTTTTTATGTCCGGTTTTTGATTCCCTCTGTTACGAGGCGGGAAATTTTGGTGCCTGGGGGCATCAATGGGGGCAATGTAGGCTGGCCTGTTTTCCCCCGAGGGAGACGGGGATGAGAATGTAATGCTTGCTATGAATGGCGTGCTAAGTGCCGACAGTAGTGATTATTTGCATGTGAGGCGGCAATAGGGATTTTGCGACGTATTTTATAGATTTTCAGGACGCAATTCGAAGACTTTCTCTTATATCAATATTTTTTTATCTTTTTCGTTTTCAGTTGTATGATTGTTTCTTAAATGACAAACTCCCTATATATAGACGCTTGAAACAATATAAACGGCACTTCATTATTCAAAATAAACATTATCTTTTGAAATCATTTTCTAAGCATATCTTCCTCTGCATCAAAAAAGCTCCGGATTTAACAATTTATCGACCGAAAGCTTAGCAATATTAAACATTAATCAGCTCATCAGTTACTCGACGATATCCTCGTAGAAGAACTTCTTGAAATCCTCCATGTGCTCTATTTGCAAGCCCACGGTCACCAGCAAGCCACCGGCTTCCTCAAGACTTGGAATAACCACACATTCGCCGTCGTATTCGTGGGTCGCAGGCGCCATGTGAATCTCTTTCCCCCACCCGAAGTCAAGGCCGTACACCATTAACGACAGCCAGCTGCTCACCCCGAGATTAGGGTTTCCATAGAAAGCCCCTTGAGTGCTTCCTAGGATATCCAGCTCCTGAAACCTGGTCAGGTCCGGTTGTCTCCGGATGTGCTCAATGGCCGACTTGAAATGGTCGTGGGTCACTGCATCAATGACCTCTCGAATCTTGCTCGAGGTGCACCCGAGCGGGCTGGACACCAACTCGCCGGATGTGCCAGCAGCGGCCACTTGCAAGATCGCATTGCCAAAGAATCCGGGCTTTAGGGGTGGCCGCAGTCGACTGCGGGCATCCACGTAGAAGTAAAGCGAGGTCGCCTGCTCCGGTCTGTGTTTGCGTGCCTTGCACGCACACCGCCATATGTGCGCGGCCATAATCTCAAATCGGGTGTAGGGGCGTGGGTGGTGGCTGGGTCGGTCCTTGTTCGCAGCCTTCTTTAGGGTTTCAACTTGGGTTTTCGTCACCCTTAGAATGGCCATGGTGGTCTTCTTCTTGCGCTGTTCTAGGTTGTTAGCGTGGCCGATTAGCAATGGCGGGTCGTTGAACTCGGGATGCTCCAAGTTCGGCGGCGACCGCAGTGTGCTGGATGGATCTTCTTCACCCGCCCATAAAACCTTGTTGAAGTAAAAAAAAGAAAAAAAAAGTCATGCAAGTGATTACAGTGACCGAAGTTATAGAATAAGAGGCTACATGAACTTACATACAATATGCCAAATTTCTTGGTTTTGGCATGGAAATGTGATGACTATAGAAAATGTTCATTACAAGCACTCACGCATGCTCTACGCGCTTGCGCAATTGCTTTTCTGAAGAGCTAGTACTTCAAGTATCAACTTTGTAAATAGACGAATGTCATGGATGAAATCATCTTCTTAGTATTTATGTAAAAAGTGTCTAACTGATATGTAAAGCGAGCAAGAAAGATATCGAAAATTGATAAGGAAGATTTCAATTGAATTATTTACCAATCCAAAATCGAAAAAAAAAAAATTGACAGTAAAAAACAATCTATTAGAATTATCCGATGGGGAAGCTCGGGAATAAAATTGCAAACGCAACTTGATGTAAAAACACATTTGAGAACATGTAAATTATACGAATTTACATTAGCACTGCTGGATAAACAGGCCACAACACGTTGCCATTTATCAAATGCAAATTAGGGGAGTAGTAAACAGGGCACAATAAAAATATGAAATGAGTTTAATAGTTCTTAGCCGAGCATGATATTTCTGCAAATTTAATGGCCTTGAAGAAATAGACACCTCCTTTGCTCGATGGCGGCAAAAGCAAAAACTCCATAAATAATGATAAAAAAAAAAAATTAGGAACTAGAAAAAAGGTGGAGAAGGTGAAAGGAGACACAGAAATCACAAAATTCAATTACATAGATGTAAACTGTTCTCAAAAGGAGCTTCATTGTTATCGAAAGGAAAACTCTTTAAATCAACAACTAACCTTTTTATCAAAGTACGGCTCAACATCCAGTGGCTCACCACGGGCAAGGCGGGCCCACTCATCCAAAAAATGAGTAGCACTCAGCCCATCAGTAACCACATGAGATATACTGACACCCAAGGCGAGCCCACCGCACTTGAACTTGGTGACTTGAACTAGCAATAGCGGTAGCTCATGGAATGGCAGAGTGTAGTCCAAGCTTGGCACAATCTGTTCGTACTCCGGACCTGGACAAAAATCGCCCAAGTCACTGAGCTCGGCTTCCGATTCGGCCTCAATTAGTGGGACGCCCATGGCATTGCAATCAAGTCGAAGCCGTCCCCCATCGAGCCACCTGAGCCTTCCAGCGAGCGGATAGAACGGGACCAGCACGCGGCTCAATGAACTCCGGAGACTGCTGAAGATGGCATCGGCCGGGTGGAGCCATTCTGGGGGCGGTTTGTAGAAGTAAGTAGTGGGCGTATGGGTGATGATGCAGATTTGGTCCAACTCCGAGAGTGGTAGGTGGCCACTCCACGTCTCTGTCTCAGGCTTTATGGTGTAAATGCCCCGGTACCTCACACGCATGGACATTTCGTTGGATTGCTCTAGAGATGATTTTGCAAGTGTAGACAATTTGAGAGAGAGAGAAAGAGAGAGAGATATGGGATCTTGGAGACGTATCATGGTTTATAAAGAAAAAGAAAGGAAATGAAAGAAAGTCAAAAATTGGAAGTTCCAACGAATAAAGTCTCTATTCTGTCTCCCAATGGCAATATATCCAGGTTACCATTTGAAATGCTAGCCCATATTCAGTCCTAAGTGATATACAATTCAAATAAGAGGGTTGGTGACAATTAATGACATACTACTAGAAAAGATGTCTAAAGAGAGTTGTTGACAATTAATGAGGTACAATCTATGATATATTGCCAAAACTCATGGAAGGGAGAGTTCTCTCTCTTTCCCCTTCTTTTCTACTCTCTAGATGTAAGCTTATTTGAATCGTTCCTCTATGACTCGATTTTGATGCTGCAATTAATTAATGAACGTAAGGTCTATTTTCCCCTTTCTTTTACGCTAATATTATTCATTTTCACTGGAAGCTCTACAAATTCCACTACCTACATTATATCAAAATGCCAATTTACAAGTTTTATACGCACGTGCATTGCGGTGATTAAAGACACAATGGAAAGATGTTATTGGAGTGAGATCTTTTCCTCTAATAAAGCGTAATGATTTTTTTCTTGGGACTCCATTCTTTTTTATTGCACTGCAGTGTTGAAAATATATCTCGATTTTGAACCTATAAGGGAAAGTTTTCTAATTCAAGTAGGTTTCCTATTTTAGATAAGTTTCCTAGTTGGAGAAGGTTTCCTATTTTGAGTTCAATTTTTGCCTATGTATACGCGAGTCACTCATCTTTTCACTTATCACATAAGTGGAAGCCAAGTATATAAAATCAAACAGACATTACAGGTATGGATGAATGCCATAGTGGAAACAAACATCATAGTTTTCATTTCATACATTGTTTATATACATGGGTGTTATCGTCACGGCTACATCTAGGAGGTCAAAAAGATATACTACTTCCACCGGCTATCATCAGCATGGTCACCATAACTACGCCCACAATTGAAAACATCGTGCATCACCTGTATGCACAGTCTTATCCCAAAAGTGCCAAGACTGTGCCCAAAAATGGATCCTAACAACATCTCAACTCCCTCCACTACTTCTCACTACTGCCACCCTCATTGTCATTACTGTCCTACCGATACGGCAATGAACCTATAAGGAGTCCCCCAATCTTTGCATAAATAGCCACAAAACAATAAGGAATGTGACCAGCAGGCAAGCCTACGTCTACCCATAACATGGCCATATATTTCATGAAGATTAGTGAGGGGAACGCCGCATTGGTAAACTCCACCAACTATCCCTCAAAATCTACAGATGCTCCATATCGGGATAAGGGGGTTGCGGGATAAGCGGTCATATCTAATGATCTAAAAAAGTTAAACATCAACAAGGGTGAGCTAATGCACAGCAAATAAAATATCCAAAATTCTATACCATACGATTATCCCTTTACACATACAAATAATCTGTCTAAAACAAGCTACTCCCTCAACAATTATGATATAGATAGTACTATAAGGGATTAACTAAGATTAGGTAGATTATAACAACAAGATGGCTACCTCAAGTATGCTATTGTCATGAAATAAAGACCCGACGACTCGAAAATGACTCGACCACGCATGCACTTAAGGTTCACACGTTTTAGTTCTCACTTTTTCAATCAATCTTTTCATTTCAAGACTCACGAATTAGCTGGTTCACTATTCGGTCTGCGCAAGGAATTCCCATCTAGCGGATTACGTTGATTCACTCTCTTGTCTGCTTCGGCTTTATGGTTCATTGTCCATGGCATCTTAGTTCGCTGTCCGAGGCATCTAGAGTTCATTGTCTCTAGGCATCCCGACTCTTACAGGATATCGTTGGTTCACTGTCCAATTGTATTCATTACCATGAGATCTTAATCACACAATTCATGCATATTTATCTTGTCTTTAAGCATGCGGACATCACGCCTAAGGAGACTTAGCACAATTCAGTGTACCATTCTCAAAACCAAAGTCTAGATGACGATTCACACATAGTACTGTCCACTTGACTTACTTTTGTCAATCCTCGCACAATTGCAATAACTCGGGATTGAACAATTAACACCATTTCAAGTCGACTCACTACTAAGTTCGACAAACCAAGGACCCATTCTCAATGCACGCCTACACACCTTTCGACGAATCAAGAACTAGTTCCATCACAAAATTCACATGTAGGGACTCGATTGACGTGAATTTTACCAGCCATGCACTAAAGAAGTGACACCACCCTGCGGTTAAACCGACTCACCACTAGTTGAGACCTCCCAACACCTTCGCCACAACATGCAAGAATAAATTCAAGACTAAAACAATCAAATTGAACGTGGCGAGAGCAGGGTGGCGGAAGACCCTGCATCAACGGCAGAATAAACTCCCAAAAGAAAAGTGGTAAGCAGTCCAACAGTCAAGGTGCCAGTGGAAACAGCTTAAGTACCTCTTTGGAAGATTGTGGCACCCGTATTCCCTTTGGGTCACTGGCAAGCCCACCGTAGCAGAGGTACATACAATACAGAGATATAACGGAAGCCAGTAGAATGCTCCCATTTACCCGTTTCCATCTAATCAAGTATGATAACTTCTTTGAAAACTATTTGATAAGAGAAACCATTACTTACCGCTGTATCTGCTTCGACAGATTACAAGGAAAGTTATGCACACGATAACCCAGGAAGCAACATCAAGGACTTACTAGGAGCTTCTTCATCAGGGGGGCAGTGACCTCATGGAATATCCACCACACCATCAGAGGAAGCCCGAAGAGGCCGCAATATGCAATCAGAGCCGACCCCCTGCTAATCCTTGAGACCACAGTTCGGCACACGTAGCATGCACACGCAGTGCAGCAGGGTACGAGGCATGAAGGCGCCCTCATCCTCACTCATGACCATGCAATCTACACTTAGATTAGGGGAAAGCGAAACAAGGCAAAATGTCAGCACATTGTCGGGTGCAAAGCAAGTAGAACAATTGGTGATTACTGCTATAAATGATCGCCAAAATTAAATAAAACTCATGGGGTGATCTGTGAACCGTGGAGTCTACAATGTAAGCATCCTAGGAGAGATGATTGACCAAGCCTAATTGCGAAGAGCGAGACAAAAAATTAATCACATTTACATGGTAAGCTAATTGGGGGCAATCGAACCATCATGCATTCCACCGAAACAATAAAGCTAAGATCAGGCAAAAGGCATCAAAGCTTGAGTTTTCCCTCGACTCCATTATCAAAAGTTGCATTTTTTTGAAAAACGAAACGACGGGACTGAGACAGGGAGATTTGACAAGGTTCAAACGTTGGAAACACGACAAAGAAGAAACAGGGGAAGCAGAGAAAGCGAAGAAGGAGAAAATGGTACCTACAAGGCCGGTCAGAGCGGTTGCTGATCCGGGTAATGGCGGGTCTGATCTCAGACCGAAGTCAACCCGGACTATAAAAGATTAAGAAACTGCATAAGCCGTAAAATACAAAAAGGTGGATTCTTGCGCGAACGAACAGTACCAGCTCTCTCTCTCTCTCTCTCTCTCCACTCGACCCGGGAAGCCACCCTCCCAACTTTGGCACGCACGAGCGAGAGCGGGAAGCTGCCGATGACGGCGAACGAGAGGGTTGCCGTTCAAGCTTCCCATTCTCGTCGTCTCAAGAAACGCAAGCGAGGTACTCCTGTTTTCATTTTCCTTGCTTACCTTCCTCGCTTATCAATTTCTGCTGATCTCCTTTTCAGCTTTTCCTTGGAGTGAATTTTCAAGCAAAGCTATTCCTTTTCCGAGTTGTGTTACTCAGTTGATCGAGCAGAACATGTCGAAAATGCTCTCTTTTGTGATACCCAAAATTATCTGACCGACTCGAATTGCTAGTTGCTACAGGCCAAACCCTCAAAGCAATGGCCTTTTTTTTCTCTCATGGGGTGACCCCCAGGAAAAGCAAATGTCCTCTTATTACTCTGTCGCTCGCTGTCCCGACTTTTGTTGATATAATCCATCCGGGTTGAGATCAATTTATTGCATGTTCTTTCAGTTAAGTTGAAGCGAAGCAGAGGAAAGCGTGGGGATTGTGCCATTATCAGTCCTCTAGTCAAGAAGTACTGGTTGCAAAGATATCACCTGTTCTCGAGGTATGATGAAGGTGTCGAATTGGATGAGGAAGGGTGGTATTCCGTCACTCCTGAGGAGATTGCTATCCGACATGCAGAGAGATGTCGTGGAAAAACTGTGATTGATTGCTTTGCTGGTGTTGGGGGCAATGCCATCCAGTTTGCTATACTGTAAGTTCTTCGTTCACTGCTTCGCTGCACGCTCTTTATACTACTTCTGGAATGCGATTGTGCAGAATGTTTTGGTGGTGAAGTTGAGAGAATTATATACATGCCTTCATTAAAAGCTTAGGAATTCTCAATGGGAGTTTCTGTTTTCTTGATATTGGTTAGATGCTTGAGATGCTTCTATAACAGCCCTTTCTTGAATGTCTGTTGAGAAATTTCATGATATTTTGACTTTTAAGACTAATTAGTTTATCTCATTAGTGGGAGTATTCTTAAAATTTATGAATTGAGATTGCCTTGACTTGCTGCAGATGTCACCATGTTATTGCAATCGATATTGATCCTCAAAAAATTGCATTGGCTCTTCATAATGCCAAAGTGTATGGGGTAGAAGACCGTATTGATTTCGTTGTTGGGGACTTCTTCCAACTCGCTCCATCACTGAAGGTAGTGATATAATATACAAGAGATGCTACTTCATTCTAATCATGCTCAGTTTTCACATGTTTATTCATGTTGCAAAGGTAGTTGAGGCAGTCCGGTTTTATCGTGCTGCTTACATGCCATACGTAGTTAGAATAAGCTTTGCAGTTCAATTGTCACATTTTGTTGAGTTGGAGACACTTATATGGTATTAATAATGGTTATGCAATACAAGAAGAATAGAGCAAGTAATGCCAACCATTTGGCAGGTGGCTTCTGGCAACGATTTGATGCTTCAGATTGAGCCTTGCTTTTGTTTTATGAATGCTTCATATAATGCTTGGTAGGTCCCTTTAATGATTGTCCTCCAATATCGCTTTGCAATCACATGTCTGGCATAATTATTCGGTTAAAATTCTTTCTTTGTGCTCAAGGTACAAGTGTGTTGCCTGGGTTCTCATCTTTCAGGGTCAACAATTTATGCTGCATTTTGCTCAACTATAAGTAAAATGCCCCTTGATTTTGTTTCATCAGGGTGATGTTGTTTACCTTTCACCTCCGTGGGGTGGCCCATCATACAAAATGATTCAGCAATTTAATCTTGATCTGCTCAAGCCAAAAGACGGGTATGCAGAATCTCTTCATGCACATTCTTGTTCATATCTAAGTGAAAGGCCTTTTCAGATAGTGATGAAGTTATTGGTTGTGTGTAACTTATTATACTAGAGGAGTAAAAGTACCTGAATCAATTTTTAACTGAAAATAATACAAACAGTAATACAAATTTTTCTCTTTCTTTGTCTAAACAAAGAGGAGTTCTGTTCTTTGTAGTAGTGTCATAGGTCAATGGTATGAATAACCGAAAGGAGAAAGGAGGTCAAACTATATTTCCTCTGAATTAACTTTACCAATGCATTCTTTCCATATCAATAGTTATCTCATGTGTGCACGGCCTAAGTGTTATCACAAAACTCAACCAAGATGAATATGGTCTGTAGGCTGTATGATTCTGCAGTACTGTTGTCACCTAATTCTGAGACTTTCATTGTTGTGGCTAGGCAAAAAATTATCACCATTTTTTTCCAGGAAAAAAAAAAAATGTATCTAATATCCATCTGATGACAGCTATTCAGTATTTCAAGCTGCTCAGAGGATAACACCAAACGTCGTCATGTTTCTTCCCCGCAACATGGACTTAAGCCAAGTGGAAGAGCTCTCTTGGCTTTCTTCTCCTCCTTTACACGTTGAGGTACTGCCTTGTTAGATTATAACCCTTTTTGATGGACTTGATTTGTCTTTCCTGCGTAACATGATAGGAGAGATCTGCAGACTGAAGAAAATTATGTGGATGGCAATTTCAAGGGCATAACTGCTTACTTCAGCAATGTTGCATGGAGGGAGGCCTGACCGTCATGCTCTCCCAGGCCGTTGCCATGGCTAACTCATTAAACTGGATCAACTAGTAATTTTTTTTTAACCAGAGCATAGCATTTCGGTGCCATGAGGCTGATGTTCAGAGAATTTTCTCAGCAGTTCATGACCAAGTAGAATTTGATATGCCTGGCCAAGAATAGATTTTTCCTGGATGGTCATTCTTGTAGGGATTGTTTTTAGAGTCTTGGCATTCGAAAGCTTTTCTGGTGAGAAAAAATCACCTCAATTGGCATTCTCAAAAGGGTTTGGCTTTGGACAAGTTGGTGAGAAATTGCTGAATGCTGACCGGTGGTAGACGAAAAAGCTATCACGCCATGTTTAGCAGGAACGATGGTGACTGAAGAAGAAAATATAACTGTGTACGGTGGCTGGTATTCATACTGCTAGTCAAAATATGTGCGGGTTGATGTGATTTGATTGACTTCGGTGACTTGTCCATATGCAAGGGGGAAAGGATGTAAACAATTCATAGACTACTGATATAAAAAACATGTTCATTTGTAAAAACGGCTGACTGCCTGTGATCTACAAGAGTATTTCAACATGATAAATCAATTATTTCACTAGCATGTAATTGACAAATGAACGTTGGTGCTCGTAAGATCAAAAAATTATTCCTAGTATAGTAACAAATTCATGGTAAATTAGTTATTTGGTTCATAAGTCATAATCGTGAACTGAAATTACTAGTACATTACCTAGGCAATCTGTAATCTACTCACTGATAGGGTGATCGCTTGTAAAACTCAAGATAATCGGTAATCTACTATCAAGTTTCGACAATAGGAAAAGATTATTATTCTATTGGTAATTAATTAATAGTTGACCATACTGATAAATTATGGATTAACTTTGAAGTATTAATTGAATATTAAATCTATGATCCATTATTCAAGTTTAGTGAATCCGTTTTTGGCAAATGGAGAAGCGACGATTATTCAAGACAGACAGGCAGAATTTCGCGTACGAGTACCTTTTTTCTCCGAGAAGACGTCCTCAGCCGTGTCTGATTTGACTCCGTCCAGAACCCGAATCAATACTCAGCCGAGATCACACGCTGGGCCATATTCTATCTCTCTTCTCGCTCTCTTGCATCTGACATCGAGACGCTGAAAGAGAGCGGTTTGAGTGGCGAACCTGGGATACTGAAACATGGCGGAAGCTCCGGCTCACTCTGGAATTGAGTATTTTGACGTCCTCACCAGGACCGGTGAAAAAACCGGCGTTTGCAAACCCAGGCACGCGCCTCTCCCTCTCTTCGTCCAACCCTTTTTAGTTCTTTGTTTGCTGCCTCGAAAATTGAGTGAAAATAAAGAACTTGATATGAGGAAACACGGTTATCATTTTCTTCCGTTCAATCATGGGTTCTTGATGATGCGATTCTTTTTGAATGCTGATGGGATCACTTGTTGGGTCGGCTGGAAAACGGGAGCGATGTGAAAAGTACTCAGCTTTGAGTGTATCCGGAGTCCTGACAAAGCGTAGCTTGTGTCTAGTCTTAATAGCATGGATGGTGATACTGTGCTGTCTTTTTCCTCATCATAGCACTGCTTTATGTTGGACGATCAAGCTGGTAATTGAACTGCTAGAATTAAGTTCGTTCTACGCCTCTCTACCAACTTTACGTATTCAAATCGTTTTACCAGTTTATAGCTTTACTGTCCGGTACCCTTTTCTTTAACTGGAAGCAATATCTGTCATATTAATCTGCATTGTTTGCTCATAAACATCAAGACATCTATTCAAGAACTCTTTTCCCCCTTCAAACATATTTATCGACTAGTCTTTTTGACCCTTTTCCCTTCCCCTTATTTGCATACTGTTGCTGTTATCTTGTGCAGGGGTGATGTGCACCGTGATGGGGATTACCATCGAGCAGTTCATGTGTGGATATATTCAGAGAGTACACAGGAACTTCTCCTCCAGAAGCGTGCTGACTGCAAGGACTCATGGCCAGGCTACTGGGATATTTCGAGTGCTGGCCATATATCTGCTGGCGATTCCTCGCTTGTGACAGCCCAGTTAACAATCTCAATCCTTAAATAATGCTTGATTCTCTGCTTCTAGGTTCAGAGCAATTCTATGCTCTGCAGGAACTCCTATTAGCGTTTTCATCTTTGTGGCATCTAAACTAAGATTTGGGCCTTATATTTTGCTGTGGTTCAAGTTTTATACATGACTTCTAGTAAGTTGTGTTTTGTTGTTACCTGGGTCGTTTTCTAATGGCAATGCTTCCCACAGTACTGTTACCTATAAAGAAGTAAGGCTATTTTTTGTTATCTTGCAATCACAGATTACCTTGGGAGAAAGTTAGTTCGCCTAAAAACCACCAGTTTGATCTATATTTTATAGAGTTCTTGAGATCATGTTTTTTCAACTGGCAACAATTCTGATAGAGCTGCTCTTGATGTGGATTCCCACCATTGCAAGTTTTCACCTCAATTTGTGTACATATTCGTAATTTTCATTCATTAGCATTTTTTGCGAAGACTATTTGCAGTTTCTGTTCATCTCGCCACTATAGAACTAATTTGGCTATTTGCTAGTTGCAATTTTAAAATATGCATGATTTCTCTTCTTATCTTGATGCCCACGCAACATGATCTGTCTTCTAGTCTGAAAGGGCAGTTCTAGACCCACTGAGCTCGTAATTCTGACTTTGACCGGCAGAAAGGGAAAGAATAAGAGGATGGACCTTGGCCAAGGCCTTTACGACCCTGAAAGCTTTAATTATAAACAAACCATGTCTTAGAAATATAATAAGAATTCATGAGGCAGAGTACTTTCTTCCTTCAATAAAGCAATAATCCCAATTGGTGGAAAGAAGACGCTTTATATATAATTGTAAAAATTGATTTTAGAGAGCTGGCTTATGATTGTTTATGAAGGCTCCTGTGAGTTGTGGACCTGTTTGTGAAGAAAATTTTTACAATAATATTAAAATCTATAACAGAAACTAAATACACAGAGAAATTCATGCCATTTCCTTTACATTTACTGAATTTATATGTTCCTGACTTGATGTTTTATGGTTATTTAAATTACATGCCAGCTCTGGCCACCAAAAAAAAGAATTACCTGCTTGCTCAATCATGCTTATTCTGAGATAAACTTTGTATGCCTCAGGAGGGAACTTGAGGAGGAGCTAGGGATAGTCCTTCCAAAACATGCGTTTGAGTTGCTATTTATTTTTCTTCAAGAGTGGTTAGTGACCCTTACCTCCATTTCTGCAACTGTTTCCTTTCCCTCCGTAGATGCATCAACCAGGCTAGACATTTTCAAGATTCTGTATTCATTCTTCTTCATATCAATGGATTGAAGCATTTTCTCATGTTTCAAGTTATTAACTGTAGCACTGGTACCCACGGAACATTGTGTGTAATCTATGGGTTACTTGGTTTTGACTTGTGCATGTCATGTAATGGGAGTTCCAAGATAGGGTATCATGTCGTTTTAAGTTTTAGACTTTATTTGAAAAAGACACAATTAATACTTCCACAACCTCTCTTAAGTGCTTTATTGGCTAGTCATTTGATGTGTTTTTGTGTGCAGCACAGTTGCTTTAATGCTTTTGGCGGTCACACTCTGTCTTACTCCATTTTTCCATTCTTTACTTGTACAAGTTCTTGCTTCTGGAATTTGGTCAATTGAAATTTAATATCCTTATGTTGAGATTTTATTAAACCAAATTTGAACTAAAAATTCGCGAAATTTAAGTTTTCATTACCTAGAATGAAGAAATCTGTTTACATATTATGAGAAGCATCAGATCCAGAAGTTGCATCATCAATTACTGAATAAGTAGAAGGCATCCTATCTACTACTGAGCACCGTGCATTTATATGACTTCTTCATGAGGTTATATTAAGACAAAGTGTGAAAAGTCAGTTTTCTCCAGATCTTCAATAACAAATGATTTTAGAGGTTTTGCCCAGCTTTAATATTTCTTTCATTCTTTTTAATTTGCTCACAGGACGTTCAGGGTATTCATACTTCATTGACTTCTTATGTTGCTTTCCCATGCAGTGTGACAAATGATGGTGATTTCATCAATAATGAATTTAATGATGTCTATCTGGTGACCACTCTTGATCCAATTCCATTGGAGGCCTTTACACTGCAGGTACCATGCTCTTGTCTAAAGTGAGGTTTGTTCTTGCCCACTCAGAAGATGGTCTTCCTTGTAGTGGTGTTTATGTATAAATTGGAGGATCATCAAGATAAAAGCATGTATGAACGGTAATCAATATGCATCTAAGTAGATATGTGCATGAACATTCGCATGGAAATTTACAAATATAGATGGGACCATATTTTTTGCCAATTTGTCATTTGTCAGAATGTTAAGTTGTTCAGGGTTATTCAGTTTGATGGAGAACTTACTGGAGAACGGCAAATTTATTTATCCCAAAACAGAGCTTCATATTGAAATGATTACCAGCATCTCCAGGATTTTGCTTTTCCATATTAATTGCTTCTTTTAATTCGAGTACTTGTCTACTGTAAGTTCATGACATATATCTTTTTAGGGTTTTGTTAACAAGTGCCCCAGGGACACTTTATAGCTGTGCTTGATAAGGAAATGTTTTCATTTCTAATGCACTGCTTACCTGTAACACGAAAATGTAAATGCATTGACATTTTTTTCTAATTTGAGATGTTTTACAAGTGCCCTTATCAACCTTCTTATTATCTACTATAAAAGAGGTTTTCAACAACTATACCATCTGAGATCCTTTGGTTGCATAGGAAAGCGAAGTATCTGCTGTTAAATACTTATCTTATGATGAGTATAGAAGTTTTCTTGCTAAAGAAGATCCTGAGTACGTCCCATATGACGTGAATGGGCAGTATGGGCAACTATTTGACATAATTACACAAAGGTAAGCTTCAGAATAGATGCTTGCTATGAGAAAGCCTAATGAACTTTTGTTATCTCATTTGGAGAAGTTTTAGATTAGGCTAGATATCCTATCATTTAGTTTATTGACATTAATTTTTAACTTGAGAAGTAATTGAAAGAATATTGGGTAATTTCTTCCTTATGGGCATTTGCAATGTTTTATACCACTTGCATAATCTATTTTATCTAAATTTATTAAAGGTACAACCAGAAGGCCATTGACTGCAGCTTGGTTCTACAAAAGAAAATCCATCGCTATGCTTCTGTTACCCTCAAGGCAGAGGTTGTAATTCCTTTGGTGGAATTTATGTAGATCTCTTTTCTCATATCTGTCATAATTTGTGGCAGCTAGTCTTGGATGGTTATGATTCTCAGGTCATTTATTTGTCTAACTGAAGGGGATAAAGAACTATAGAAGCTGCTTGCAATTCTTTTGATATTTTTATTACTCTAACTCATTGCGCTAATTGTAGTCATAATTGTTATTTGATGTGAGTTCAATTTGTCTTTGCTTATTGCCCATGATTAGGACTTGTTTTTAGCTCTGTTGTCCAACCACGTTCATTAGGAAGGACTAAATACATGCCACCCCAATCCCAGTATGAGATGCCTGTCGTATTCGTAGGTGTTACACAAAGAAGCTCATTTTCTACTTCTCCAAGAAAATATAAAAAAAAGTGCAATGTGTAATGTGCAGTGGTCTTGGTGACTTTTTCTTCATATCTATTATCTATGTATCTTATATGTGGAAAAATCTTGTGAGGATCGGTTCAGTATTGGTTATGTGATGTCAGCCAAAAAGGCCTTTGCACTAGCTTGCTCAAAAGTAGTAGTGGAATTTACTTCTTATACTTAAAGGTTATTTTTTACATTTTTTTTCTTGCATGCACAAGAAACAACGTTCATCTCTTTATCTACAAAAAAAGAAAGGATATTCACCTTTTCATTTCACTCTCACATTTTGTTGTGCAGCTTTCGGGGCTTTCAAATGGAGAAAGGGAAGCCCTGCTTTTAGTAATTGAGGCTGCAAAAGTTATTGATGAGATCTTCTACCTACAGGTTGGTAAAACTGGACATGCATATCCACAATTATTTCTAAATCGATACTGAACTTTCTTAAGTGAAGCATACTTTACCTCTACCTTTGATTGGTATGTGTAAAAATATGGTGCATGTGTGCTACCTATCAATCGGCAATTCTTCACCTTAAAACAGACCCTTGGACTGAAGGAACTAGCCTATCTTGAGTCAAGTACTGGTATCAATTTTTTTTTTTCGGTCAATTACAACATCAAATGGCGGTCCAGTAGTCGCAGAATGAGAAAGATAGTGTTAGATAGGACGTTCAATGGCATGAGATGATCCATATAGTTGATGCAGCTATGGGGGTAAAGCTTTGTTGTTTTTATCATCAAAAAAATTTTATGCAGTCATAATTTAATAGCTTATCTACTGAGACTAGTGAAAGGATATTCTATAATCAAATGCTTTGAATATAGTCCTTATCATCAGGCTGTGAATGATTCTGCATATTTTTGGCTGCTTTCATAAATCATTACATGCCTTGTTCGTTTCCTAAAAGGCAAGGTTGGTGTTTGCTTTATGAAGATAGCACTAGGATCATGAAGATACTAACCATTATTTTCTTCTAGTCAAACTTATTGTCGTAGACAGATGTACTAATTCCTGAATTATAAGAGGGTTGAGAATCCTTCTATACTACAGCTTAAGCAGCTTTCTGCTTGATTTGATTTTGGTGGGTAACTTTTTGTTTATTATTTTAGGTATGGTACAACAATCCAGCTCTGAGAGATTGGTTGAAGGAGCATGCTGCTTCGTCAGAGCTGGACAAGCTTAAATGGATATACTATTCAATAAATAAAAGTCCATGGTAAACCAAGATGGAAAGCTCTGACTTGACATGTCTCTCATTTCTTTTATTCATGTCTCTCTTCTTTCTTAGTTGGTTAGCAAAAATGGCACTCTCATACGTGTGTGCAAATTTTGACAAGGAAAGAAATGGTGTGATTTCAGTTATTTTAGGAAATCCATTGAAATGCTAGTTGGGTGTAAAAGTTAATTTAAATCTAGAGTTCGTGAGAGATTTATGAAATAAAATAATAGTTTGTCAGCCCTTTTAAATTATTATTTTGCCCATTTTTCAGTAATAGACAGCTTTCGTTCATTTTATCTTTCATGGAATTTTTGGGTGAAAGTTTGAGATGGAAAGTTGCCTTTGGTTTTTTTTGATGATATAGAGAGATAAGCAACAGTCAAGATTAGTGATCAGCTGAGAGACAATTGTCCAGTACAGGCAACATACTCGCTTGATTTATTGAAACTCTCATTAGAAGACCTTTTATAGTATTTGTGTTGGTTTTGGAAAAGGTTATTGCCACAGATAATTTCCTTCATGGATAGTTTCAGAGTGTTAAGGGACTGACATGATGTTAATTGCATCCTTTTAACACTTCCATTTGATTGTGCATGGGGGGTCACCTTTTTAAATTTTGATGTCCTTTATGACATCTAGAATTGTCAAAGAATGATAGTTTTTATCTCTCCACAGGTCTTGCCTTGATGAGAATGAGGCATTTTTGACAACTGCAGATTCAGCTGTTAAGTTGCTCTCCAAACCTGCAAAGCAAGTAAATGGGTGGAAGGGTATAGAATATAAGGCTGCATTTCCCATGCAAAAACCACCTGGTGCAAACTTTTATCCTCCTGACATGGACAAAGAGGTATCTCTTTAAATTGATCCAAATTCAAGAATGACCTACGTTAGCTAACATCCACTTAAGATTGGATTTGTAATCATTGAAGCTGTCTATTGTATCTGCTAGAAAGTTATTTTAACTGCTTGTGTGGAATCAGGAATTTGATTTATGGAAGAGTAGCTTATCAAAAGATGAACAAGTGGAGGCAACTGGCTTTTTCAATGTCATTAAGAGGAAAAGTCAATCTAGTTTGGACAGAGCCTCATCTATAGTTTCTGATGAAACTAATAATAATACAGTCAAACTGGTTCATGACCTTTTTATTGTCCCCTATTCACAAGAATACAGAGCTTTGCTTACAAAAGCTGCTGAATTGTTGCATAAAGCTGGAAATTCAACTAGCTCCCCAAGGTATTGTTGGTTGAAGTATTACCATTAACAAATCATTGGGTCATTCTATATACATGAACATGCCAATACTGGCTTAGTTGTTCATAAACACCTGTACTTTCTTGCTTTTTGTAGCTTGAAGAGACTATTGCAAAGCAAGGCTGAAGCCTTTTTGTCCAATGACTATTATGACTCAGACATTGCCTGGATGGAGTTGGTTAGTATATATTGCCTTTTGTTTCATCTTTAATGTCATAATTCTCATTGTGAATAGACGTGTTACTTCTGAGATTGAAATTCTGCAGTGGCTGGCTGTAGTATATCTACAATGGGAGAGAGGACCTAGCAAGTGTAAGATGTAGCTCTGGCTTGATAAGTATTCTGACAACATTTTAGCATACCTATGAGCTTTATCTACTGGAGGAAAAGAGAGTCCTCTGTCAATCTCCATATATTAGGAAGTACAGAGTTCACCTTAGCAGTTAGGTATCTGGAGCAGAAAATGTAGAAGATTGACTAAGAGAGATTAAGGTTGCCAAGACTGGTTGCCACCACATTTAGGATTAGGACGATAATTTGATAAATTTGAGAAAGTGTTTTGGGTGGAATTCTGAGATATTATTCCTTCTCGTAGTCTTTGAGTAAAAATTTCACCAGCTGAATAAAATGAGCTTCCTTCCACTGGTTGCAAATGGTGCTGCTGTGACCTTTTCCTCTAAAATAAAAGATTTATGATGAGGGACTCTCTTTAACAAACACTCATCTTAAGAATGGTGTCAGTTTACTTCTAATCGTATCCCATTCTCAGACCTCTTTAGTGCAAACCATTGATGATTTTGTCACTTCTCCTGTTGGTGTTGAGAAGTGAATGCTTTGGAGAAAATCTTTACGGTCTGTGGCTGGTTATGTTCTCAGTAGTTTAATGCTGCAATATTCTGTTGATAATGAAGATCACTGGCCTAGTTATTATACTGATTTTTTACCCAGCTGGAGCATTGGTATCAAGCCAGGTTTTGGCCTGCATGGACAATCAGAAAAAATGGTCATTTGTTCAATTTTTAGTGGCGATAATTTGTGAAGTTGGTTATCTCATGATCTAGAATTGCTGGGAAAAAAATAAAGATGCTTATTTTTTAAAATCAAGTTCTCGAAGTATTCCTACATTACTAATGTATTGATCCTCTCACTTTTCCCTAACTTGAAGGACTCCAAGTTGGACATGACTATCGGTCCTTATGAGACTTATGAAGATACGCTATTTGGCTACAAGGTATTATTCCCCCAGAATTTTCATCCATGCATTGTAGGTTCGTCATGCGTGTATGTCATAGAGCCTACTTGTGATTCACTCTCATATAGATTGTTTAACCTATAACAGTTTTGGATACTGACCTCGGAAGAAAACTGTTTAATTGCGTTATCAGTCTAAAAATACGAACAGCAATGAATGAGGCGGTTGTCTTCAGAGATGAATAGTAGAGATAACATATATCCATATCATTGATAGGTATCGGTATATAATTCTGAACAAAGAAGAACATGATCTTCTGATTTTTATCCCTCTACAAGGCAGACAAGAAAAAACATCTTTTGCTATAATTACATTAGAAAATCTGAGAAACCACTGCAATTGACCTTGGAAGCATACAATCACCAGACTGGTTGGAACCTTTGTAAATGATGCCTGCGGAGCCTGGACTCCTGAAGTCCGGTCTTTACCTATCATGTACAGATTTTAAGTTGATGTAGCTGATGAAACTGTTGAAATTCCTTCATTGGACAGTGCCAGACTTCCATTACAAATCTATGTGCATTCTGATAAAATTGTGTCCCTTTCTCTTCCTTGAAGTTCTGACCTTGCTACTCATGCATCATAGTAACTCCACCAGTCCTGTTATTTTATTCCTCACTAGCCTTTAGATATGTCCTGATCACATGCACTCAATTGACCTTAACAGAAAAAAAGTACTTCCATGATTGAAATGTTGAAGATGAAAGAATATTTGAGGTGACTGCGAGCAAATGGTGCAAAATAATATGTGAGAGAGAGAAGTATGGGAAGGGAAGCAAAAGTTATGATGTTACTGGTGATTTGTTTTTGACTGACTATATATTTCTTATTGTTTTTTTTTTTTTTTTTTTTTTTTTTTCTCTATGTATTTGTCCTCAATCTAATAGACCAGTTATCAAAGCAAGAGATGAATTATTTTTAAGTAGGAAAGGGAGAAAATGTGCAAAAAATGAGTGCCACTTTTGTCTGTATAGTATGGAATACCATATGCGACAATGTTGATATGCCTCGTGATAATGCTTGGATGCACTTTAGGTGTAACTCAATGCCCTTTAACATGTCCATGGTCTTGTACTAATATTTGTCTCTACGTCTTTGGCAATGCTACTATCAATTCATAATTTGCATTAGGCGACATTTGAAGCTTTTATTGGTATTCGTGATGACAAGGCGACTGCTCAATTAAAACTCTTTGGAGATAACCTTCAGGTACCTTTGTCAAATCATCTTCCACAGAGACTAAACAAATGTAGTCCAACTTTACTGATGTAGGATACTTTCTTATCTTTTGTAACATCGCACTAGGTATTGGAACAAAATCTCCCTCTGGACAGTGTATACAAATCGCAAGATGTGATCGCTGCACCAATACGTGTCATTCAGCTTGTTTACAATGCAGGGGTGAGTTTTTGGTTATTCAGCAGAATGTGAATCATTACGATTGCCTGTGGACTTCTTTCATATAATGGTCTTAAATTCCAGTTAATGAACACCTCTTTCTGGAGTAAGATTGTGGACACATATTTTCCTTAGCCAGTTCAATAGTAACAATTTTCTACTCATCGTTTGACAGTTTGACTAATAGTTATGCTATCTTAGACACCCTGATGCTTTCATTTTCTGAAAACTAATTGATGGATTGATATCCAGGATGTCAAGGGCCCTCAAACTGTTGCTTTTAATTTACCAAATGATGAGCGTATCGTGAAGGATCGAGGAACATCAATGGTCATCCTCAAGAATGTTTCAGAAGCAAAGTACGACTTCCTTGCCATCTTTATGATTGTTGTATTTCCTTTAGATTACAGCATAATGTCTGCATCTGATTTTCTACATTTTGAAATCGCTTCTTATGCTTCTCAACTCTCTTCTTATTAAAACCAGGTTCAAGCATATTCTCCAGCCCATAGCGGCCGCATGCATTTCAAGGGAACAATGTGGGCTAGTAGATTTCGATTCTTTCTTTACTCACACGATTTGCCATGAGTGCTGCCATGGAATTGGCCCCCATACCATAACTCTACCAAATGGTCAGAAGTCTACAGTGAGACTAGTTAGTCCCCTCAACTTTACCTTGTCATACTTTTTTTTTCCCGTTTCCTTCTCATTGTTGTTATCATAATCTTGTGGTTTCATAGAATTTTAAATAGCAATTTCTGTTTTTTGTCTAACACGTGTTGAAAGACGATGAAGATTGTGCTTTTGATGCTAACACATTGCAATAGACGGTGAAGAGAATCCCATTACAAGGTCCAGCACAGCAGTTCCAAAATGCCTGTTGTTCAATGTACACCCATAAAAGTGGAAGTATAGACTTAAAGAGCTACTTTCTCATTTCTTTTTTGCCAATAAATAAACTCATATGATTCCATGTCTGTATATACCATGTCTGTCGTCCAGAAACCATCACTTGATTTGCTTGATAATAAAGGAACTAGTACTCAGATACTGACCAATGTCGAAAATATTGCTCGTTTTGAGAAAAGTTACTCCATGGGATACTATTGCATGCTTATCGACATGGGAGTGTAGACAGACCCTTCCATGTACGAACTTAATGTAAGAATTCCAGTATTATTCTCTCTTGGCTTCAGTGACATTCTTCTATCTACCAATGCAGGAGCTTCAAGAACTTCACTCAGCTTTGGAAGAAGCAAAAGCTGATATAGTTGGTCTTTGGGCGCTAAAGTTTCTCATTGACCAGGTAATGATGTTTTAGGTTCTGGAAATATCTAAAATAAGGCTGATATTCTTACTCTTACACGATTTGCAATGGCATTCAGGACTTGCTTCCAAAGACTTTGGTTAAGTCAATGTATGTCTCTTTTTTAGCTGGATGCTTTCGCTCAGTTCGTTTTGGCTTAGAGGAAGCTCATGGGTAAGCTAGCTATACATGGATCCTTGTCCCATCATATGGACAATTCCCACTGAGCTGTATATGGTCCTGTTATATTACCAGGAAAGGTCAGGCGTTGCAGTTCAACTGGTTATTTGAGAAAGGAGCACTCGTGTTGCATGATGATGAAACATTCAGCGTTGATTTTACAAAGGTACTACAGTGGGCATTCCCCACGTCCTTAGTGTCATTTTCTGTTTAGATAACCAATTGATTGCCATAAATCCTTTGTAAGGTTGAAGGTGCCGTAGAAAGCTTGAGCCGGGAGATACTCACAATTCAAGCAAAAGGTGACAAGCCGGCTGCAAGGTCCCTCATCAATAGATATTGCAAAATGACAGATCCACTCAAATCTGCTTTGCAGAGACTAGAAAACATTCAGGTAGTATTCTATAACTTTTGCATCTACAAACTCCGTCATACTTTTCCTTGGTTTAATACGGACATCCTAAGATGTTAAAGAGCAGCACTAGATCAGCCAATAAAGAGAGAGACACCCTGTACCGAACAGTCCGCCATTCTATGAGTTGAGAGTATTTTTCAGTGTGCTGGTGTATTTCTCACATGTCTTTGCCTAATGGTTTCAGGTCCCAGTGGACATTGCTCCCATATTTCCGATTGCTGATTTGGTGTCGGAGTGAAAGGAAAGGAGTACTCCGTGCTCAGCTTGACTTCGCAGCTGTTGTGGCATTCTATATTAATTCATGAGAATCAGGCTTTATTCCCCCACAAGAACGAAGAAATAACTGGAAGAGGGAATGTCTTACATTACATGTTCTGTTAGAATGATATTTCCTAATCACATTAAAAAAAAAAAAAATGATATGGTGTCTTTTCGAAGGATTTCATTATTGAGTTTTCTAAGCACTAGTCGAACAGTCAATCAAGAAAATTTTCCAGTTTCATGAATTGTCCTGTGTCATACATGATCATTTCTTTGAAAATTGAATTATTTGATATTAAGTATGCTTAACGAGTACCTGAGGGTACCATCATGACCTATTTGAGAATACCTCATTAAGTAAATGTTAAACAAATACGGCGCAGACTTAGGTCTTTGATTGAGCCTCTCATGAAATGAGCTATTAATGTGGCCTAGAAATACTAACTCTATATCGCCGAGAGGAATTTAACAAGTACGAGACGTAAAATTTGTTATTCCCTAATAGTCATGGATAAAATGACTATGGAAACAAATACGAACTTCCAATAATTCATTCTTTTGGTGATGCATAACCTCCGTATCTTAGTTAATCTTATTCATGCATAGGACTCCCCATCCCTTCCATGAGGAACGCAATGTCCTAACTTTAACCTCAAATGACAATTAGTTAATTTTGATAAAGTATATAAATAAATCTTAATAAATAGGAATTTTTTCCTTGTAAGGTGGAAGTTAAATTTGAATTTTCACACTCCACAAGATACAAAAGTCTACGAGCTTGACCTTTTAGTTGATAAAACACGCTACGACAAGATTATTGAGCAAATCATGCATGTTTCGTAATAACGAAAGTATGATTATTTCTGTCAAGTCCAATGCGTTATTGATTTATTCATTTCTAGATAACATGACGGAAAAAAGAAGAAGAAAAAGACGAGCTCATTCTCATCCTTGCACTTAAAACAAGCATAATAAGTATTGCTCATGCGATATATCCATAAGATACCATCCACTGATAGAGTGTTTTCATATCAAACAATATTAGCCACTTATCTTTTGAAGAAGCCGAATAATTGCTTGGCAATAAAGTGCGGCTATCAAACACTCTTACAAAAAAGTCTTCAATACATGCCACTAAAATATGGTACACCAATAATCGTTGCCGCTTTTCGATTCCCACAGCTTTACTTCACTCCACTCAAGAGACATCACCACATTCAAACAAAACTCCCGCTTTTTTTAACCCTGCGAAAACTTCCAAGGAGATGCACCAAAGTCAAAAACACTGAGAAAGCCCCAGTCGTTTCGGTCTCCGAAAACGCACGAAACGACGCCGAGTGCCCAATGGTTTATCGACCGTTAACTCCTCACCAAACCCGCCCGCATCCAAAAGCCGCATTCCAATTATCAACGCACACTTTCCCATGCATTTTCAAATTTAAACCCCATAGGAATGCACCCCCCACTAAATAAATGAATAAAACACCTCAAACCCAAAAACGCCTCAAGAGCGCCACGTCAGATTGACATGCGGGACCCACCAGACGGGCCTCCGACGTGGCAAAAGATGAGTGGCCCCAGATATCTGTCCTGTCCCCCAATACAATCACGCTTTACGGTAGTTTCACCTAATGTGTAGAGATGACTGCTTAGTGCTTGCATTGAATTCTGGTTTTTAAATCAGGTAATAATTTTTCCTTATGAAAAAAGATAATGTAAGGTTGAAAGAAATATCCATAATTAATTATCATTCTATATAAATCATGAAGCAGCTTGCAGTAAAGTCCCACTTTAGAATGTCACTTCATACACGGAGTGACTGGATGCAGTAAAGTCTTCGCCTTTCTCTTTCTCGAAGCGCCTGCTTTGCAAAGTTTCAAAAATGGCTTCTTGTTAGCTGCTCCTGGGTAGATTTCTGAAGACCAATCCAAGAATCTCCTCATTTCCAACGCCCCCCAAAGACATCACCACAAAACCCAAACCCCATCAGAGGACATCGCTCGTGACTGTCACATCTTTCTTTCCCCAAAACAAGGCCAACAATCAGAGCATTGATCGTCACCCCACAGACACGGTCACCGACACCCTTGTGTACTCTGTTTGGCCTTCCAACAACGCTCGCCACACACGGCCACGGGTACTCTGTTTCTGTCGTTCTCATTCTCGCAAGAGGATGACTCCCACCAAGAAGACCATCCCACGCCAATTCTCGTACAACACGCTCTACGTGAACCCCTTGACCGACGCCAGGCACGTCCGCAGCTGCAGCGAAGGGATCGCCCTCGAGGGCCACTCGAACCACAGCCCCGTCAAGCTCGGCGACCACCGCAAGGAGAATGCCCATCCCAACCAAGAACGGGACGCGGCGGACGGTGACGATAAAGAGAACGCCGCTCCGAAATCTTGGTCTGCGGCCGTTTCCAAGCACTCCTCGAATCTGAAGTCTCTGTCCACCGGGAAAGCTTTGAACTTGAAGCCGTCTTCTCTCCAGTTCTGCATGCAAATGCAAGACAAAGATCCGAATTTGGGGTCCAAATTACGGGACCCAATTGGGTCGGAGAACTCGCATTCTGTGAATATTTGGGATTACTCTGATTCGGAGTCGGCTCCAGCTTCGTCTTGGTCTACATTGCCAAATAGGTGAGTTTCCTGCTCAGATAAGAAAAAGTACCATTTTTCCATTCCCTGAAGTCTAGAAATTGAATGTTGTGTTTGTTCATGAGTCAGAAATTGTGGGTCGATGTTAAATTGATGTTTGGTGTGTTTTCAGGACTTTGTTGTGCAGACCATTGCCTGTGGACATTGGGAGGTGCACCTGTGTTATTGTGAGGGAAAATTCTATAGATGGAGTTAGTGGTGGCACTCTGTATTCTCTATACACTAACGTAAGTTATTTTTCTGGATGTCCTTCATTCTGTTTCATATCCCTGTTTTATTGACATTTTGAACTTAAGATTTTGTTTTCCTTTTTCTATTTTGCTTTTTATTGTCAGTTTGTTGGATGAAGCTTAATTTGTGGAAGTAAAGGCACGGTTAAATCGAACTGAAAATCATGTTGGGATCAATGAAATACTGTTAAGACCACAGTGTACACAACCTATGAGAAGTTTAAGATAGCTTCAACGAAGTTGGACCCATAGAATTTCTCGTTTACTTGGGTTCAATGTTCCTAGATGCCGCATGATAAGCTATACTTTTCTGATGGTTGACGATTTCGTACCTGGGTATTTTTCAGACGCTTCCAAAAATTTCCTACATAGTTTTGCCCTGTTCACAACCGCAGATAGGGCACAATTAATCCATCACATAGTGGATCCTTATTTTCTTGTTCAGGATAATCAATTTATCCTTATGATATAGGTAAATTTTTTGCTTTTTTGACACTGCCAGATTGGCATGCATCTGCATTACCATGGGTTTCTGAATGTGGTACTGTACGCTTGTTTTTGTTTCGTAGCTCAGATTTTGCTGCACTGAGCATCCTTTCATCACGTCTTGGATGTTCATTGGTTTATAATTTCTTAGTTGCATTTTGAATATTGCTTTGACGACCAATGGAAGAACATTATCTGAACAATGATTTTAAAAGGTCACAGTATTAATTGGTTATAACTTGTCAATTGGACAGATGCCAATCCTTCTTGATAGAATCTGAAGATCTAATGCAAATGCAGCTTTGGCTAAGTAAAAGAACTCTGAATATTCATAGCTTCTCTTGCAATGGATCATATGATTGTCTAGGTGATGGTGCATGTCCACCATTTGCTTTATTGTAGATTTTCACTATCGACTTCTCTTGCTATCTATTAGTGGATAGGCATATGTGTACGCTTCAGAATCTTTAGGTACGGAAGACAAAACAGTTCTTAGAGTCAGTATGATTTGCTGAGCATCTGATACTTGCAGGAAGGTAAGGGACGACAAGATCGAAAACTAGCTGTTGCCTTCTGCAAGCGACGCAATGGAAAATCCATCTTCACCATAGCTCAGTCTGTAAAAGGATTATTATCCAATGGTGATGATAGTTACATCGGTGCTGTAACAGCCAATGTCATGGGTTCAAAGTACCATATATGGGATCAGGTTCGCCTTCTTGAAACTTTAGCCAACGTAACACAGATAATTAAAGCTCAGTGGACTCCCACAAAGATTGAAAGTACCATCTATGTTTGGAATTAATTGGACAACTCAGATTAATTCGGTCGTTTTTTCAGGGGGTCTCTTTGGACTCTGCAGCTAGAGGAACTAAAGCTCTTTTAGCAGTTGTAACGTGAGCAATCTCTCTCTCTCTCTCTCTCTCTCTCTCTCTCTGTAACATGTGCACGCAAAGTCACACTCAAAATTTAAAACTGAAAATTATGAGAGTCGGCTTACCTTTGGTTATGCAGATTTGTACCTACCATAGCCACTTGGACAGGAAGCCACAGGATCATGAGAGCGTACATACCGAAGCATCAATCAATGCAGCTGAAGAACACAACTCAAGTGAGCTTCATGGAATTCTTTTGACAAACTATACCTTGTCGCTTGTTTCTATTTTCCTAGGTCTCCAAAGAAAAAGAATGTTGATCTTTTTTCTGCTGTCAGGTTCCACACATCAGTGGACTCCCGAAGGACTGGGAGGAAAGAAGAGATAGAGTCCATCAGCTAGTCTCAAGGGTTCCACACTACAATAAGGTAATATAACAAATGCTCTGTTTTTTAATCAAGAAAGAGGGTTGCATGTGTAGGGGAAATGTTCTTTCTCAGCGATCTGCTCGGATCAAAGTTTTCATTCTCTTCCTTGAGTTAGGTAGCTAAGTTTCTTGTGTTGCTTTTTGCAATCTCAGATTTCTCAGCAATACGAGTTAGATTTCAGAGACAGGGGAAGAGCTGGACTTAAAATACAGCGATCGGTCAAGAATTTCCAGCTTAAGTTGGAGGTACACTCAACTCCGTAATTTTTTTTTTTTTTTTTTTTTTTTGGGTCAGAGAACTCCGAAAGTTCAATTCATATAAATTCGAAAGTGAGCAAGGAACAATAATAGGTGTCATGCCTTACATCCAACAATGAATACACCTCACCCTTGCTCGTGGGTTATTATACACATGCAAAGAGAATATGCAATGAGATGGTCCCAAACAGGTGATTATGATGGCTGATATTAACACATTTTCTTCAGGAGAATGGTAAGCAAACAATCCTGCAGCTCGGACGGGTGGGAAAATCTAAATATGTCATGGACTACAGGTATAAACTGCAATTTGATGTACTTTGGCTTAAACCATGTTGTGCGACCAAGAAATGAAAATTTTAGTAATTTATTTCATGTCATGCAGGTACCCTTTGACAGGTTATCAGGCATTCTGCATTTGTTTGGCCTCCATAAATACAAAGCTATGCTGCACAGTGTGATGTCACTGTGCTTGCCCTCCTGAATTTGTAATTCAATCTCTGAATACAGATGTCAGAAGTTGTATCTTCATCTTTTGGGCGCTATCCCACTACTTCATGCAGAGGTAGTATGGCACCATTTTTTGTAGAGGCAAACATTTCGAGACAACAATTATGGGCCGTTTTAGATGCAAAACGCATGCATCTCGTCATCCCAAATCGAAGACATTTCCTTCACTTTTTTTTTCCTTTTCGTTGTTTACTATGCTTTTTCTACACGTTTGCTGATCAAATGAGCCTGCAATTTCCGATGCTATTTTGGAGTTAGATGCTATAAAGAATGCAAAATCCTTAAAGAGTGGACCAAGAGAGGCTTATGAGGAGAAGTACACTATCAGTGCTATAAGTTGTATACGGCGCTCATTTTAATGCTAAAAGTTTCCGTCGGATCATTTAAGTGTCACCGGCGAGAGATTTCGGCCAAAATAATTATGTGGCTTTTATATTTAAAAAAAAAAAATCGACAAGGCCTTTAAACGACATCGTTTTCTGTCTTCCTTAAAAAAACGTCATTTTGCCGTCCTAAGTAGATGGCCTCAAGAAAACGACATCACACAACTCATTTGGTTTTTTTTTTTTAATTGGGGATTGAAATTAAGGTTTTTTTGTCCAATCCTCGCCCAACGCCGGCTACTGCCACTCGACCTCCATCGCTCGACCTTCGTCGTAGTAGCACCATGTCCTAATCTTGGTAACATTTCACCAATTTCAACGTCCTCAAATTCTTTAAGCCGGGACTGCATCCAGTAGCTTCGAGTGGGCGTGGAAGGCGAGCCTCTAGCGACTCTGGCCTTCAATCGCAAGCCAGCGGTGGCACACGAGGGAGCATCGGCCCCAATTGCTGGAGCTAGGTACTGAAAGACGCAGGCTAGGCACTCATCAAGGAGATCAGAGATGGAGAGAGAGAGATTGGGGGCGGCGCACTCGTCGGTGGCCTCCCCGAGCATCGGCCAGATCACAGCCTTGGACTTGGCTGTCGAGTGGCTGTCGTTGAGGTCGAGGTTGGGGTTAGAGTCGCGGTCACTGAGCGCGGGGGCCGTTAAGGACAACGACTAGCCCATCGCCGATGGCTTATCTTTTCTCTCTCAATTTCGAGATTTAGGATTTTGAATTGGGGGAAAGATACCAAACGGCGTCATTTTGTTATTTAAATGCTAATTGTACTCTCCGACGAGCTACATCAGTTTCAAAAATTAATAAAAAAGTGCCACGTCGGATTTCCAGCCAACCAGATCGGAGTTGGCACTAAAATGAGCATTTTTCAAACTTTTTAATAAGTGATCCGATAGAAATTTTTGACACCAAAGTGAGCGCCGTACACAACTTATAGTACTAATAGTGTATTTATTCCCAAGGCTTATGGATATGATGTGCCGCTATGACCACTACCATAAAGGCCAAAGCATTTGGGTGAAAATGATCAATTTAGCATTGCCTTAACTTGCAGTTACTCATTAATTAAAGTACAAGGTATTTTGTACTAAATCATCATCTATTTTAGCACGATGAAATCATTCGATAATTCTTTCAAGCAGAAGCCAAAAAAAGGTGAAACTGAGATGATTCTATAATATCAAATGATACAACCAAGTAGCGAAATCGTCGTTCCTGGGAGGTCCAACGTACGACGGTTGGTCCGAAACTCGAAAGGTCGAACCTTTCTTTCGACTCGCGTCTGCGAGAGCAATGCAATATCGCTACAGAGTTGTAGCTACGTCGATGGGCGATGGTGAGGAGCAGGCTGACGCAGATGGTCTCAAAGCTTCGATCTTTGAAGGAAGCAGAACAAGCCCAAGCTTCCATCCTCAAGGCAGCCCTCTGGGACCACTCCGGCATCGTTCCCAAGCTCATATCCTTCGCCTGTCTCTCCCCCGCTGGTAGCCTCTCGCACGCCCAAGCGATCTTTCAAGAAACCAGCATGGACAACCCCTTTGTTTGTAACACCATGATGCGAGCTTACTCAAAGAGCGCGTTTCCCATCAAAGCCGTACTCATTTACAACCACATGCATGGCGCGCGCGTTGAATGTGATCACTTCACCTACAATTTCGTGCTCAAGGCCTGTGGCAAAATACTCTGGTGCACTAAAGATGATGCGAGGGCTGTTGAGCGCATTGATGTCGCTTCCAAGGGAGCTGAGATTCACTGCAGAGTCTGGAAGGTAGGGTTCGATCAGGATCAGTATGTTCAGAATTCTCTGCTCCATGTGTATTCTCAGTGTGGGTCGGTGAGTCACGCCTGCCGCCTTTTTGATGAAATGACGCAGAGGACTGTCGCTTCGTGGAACATAATTATATCGGCCTATGATCGGTCGGGTGATTTCGCATCTGCGGATCGTCTTCTCGAGTCGATGCCTGCAAAGAATGTGGTTTCTTGGAATACCTTGATGGGACGATACGTCAGGATGGGCGATCTTGCAGCGGCGAAGAAGGTGTTCCTGGAGATGCCCGAGAGAGATGCCATTTCCTGGAACTCGATGATTGCAGGTTACATTCAAGTTAAAGATTATAATGGCGCATTAAGTCTGTTTCATGAAATGTCAAATGCCAATATTGAAGCAACAGAGATAACGCTTATTTCTGTTCTGGGTGCTTGTGCGGAGACGGGTGCTCTGAATGTTGGCGGGATGATCCATGAGTCCTTAGAAGCCAAGGGATATAAAATTGAAGGTTACTTAGGTATTGCACTTGTTGACATGTACTCTAAATGCGGAAACTTGAGTCGTGCTTGGGAAGTATTCAGTCAAGTGAATATGAAACCCGTCAGTTGCTGGAATGCAATGATTGTGGGTTTGGCTGTCCATGGTTATTCTGACGAAGCTTTGGAGTTGTTTGCAGAGATGGAGAGGAGGATTGCTGGAGTTAGACCAAATCGGGTCACCTTTATTGGAGTCCTCATCGCTTGTAGCCATAAGGGCTTGGTGGATAAGGGCCGTGAGTTCTTTGGTCACATGAGGAAGGAGTACAAGATAGAGCCTGACATGAAACACTATGGGTGCATGGTTGATCTACTAAGCAGATGGGGGTTGTTAAGTGAAGCTTATGAGATGATCAAGAGTATGCCCTTCCAAGCAAACTGTGTCTTGTGGAGAACGTTACTTGGGGCCTGTAGGGTACATGGCAATGTTGAGTTGGCTGAGTTATCCTTCCAAGAGCTTACAGATTTGGAACCTACTCAGGATGGTGATTATGTGCTTCTATCAAACATTTACTCTGAAGCACGAAGATGGGGTGATGTGGAATTGTTGAGAGGTGAAATGATTGACTTTAGCGTCACAAAGAGACCTGGCTCTAGTAACATTGAGATGAAGTAATTCCATTTCACTTGTTTACTCACAGAAGTGATCAGGACTTGACCATCCATTTCTGGGAGAACATCAAGGAATTTCAGTGGGCACAATTGGCTTGAAAGTGAAGTCATGGAAACACCTTTTTAGGTCAACATTGTAATGTGCAATTTCTAGGAGGAGCTTTGGGAACAAAGAATTGTAAAATGGCTTCCCTGCTTAATTTTGTAATGTGCAATGTGCTGAAATGAGCCGACAATACTTGGAACACAACTTGTGTTGAGTTGGGATCAAAATCCTTTCCTACAACCAGTGTTAGTTTCAACAGTATCTTCTGGGAGTAGGAAAGAAATGCAGAAGTTCTTTGTCAATTTATTTTTCTCCTCATCGAAAGAAACCCAGTAATGACAGGGCCATTTTCTGCATAATACGTGAAAAGAGGATGTCCTAATGCTTGTTTCTCAGTATTGGACAATTGCTTCTTCAAGTGATTGCAATTTTTTCAAGAAGCTCTTACCAGGTTAGCAGACTCTTGACGCAGAAGCATTCCAAAAGAAATTTTTTGCCCTTTCATCCTTTTGCATATATAATTCTTAGCAATATGAAAATTTCCATATCCTGCATAATGATTGGTGATCCTACAACAGCAATTTATTTTTCCTTAGTACCTTACAAAATGTAAACCTCTATCAGAAATTTTATTGTTTGCTATACTATAGCTGTCAGAACCTTTTTATTTTCATGATCACAGATTATGCCTTTATTCTTTTTAGCTTTAACTATCTTTCTGAGTTCCTCTATACAGCAGTCTCATATGCAAAAGAAGAATGGTACCACCATTTTATGTAATCCATGTCAATAACTTGCACTCGGCTTTGGAAAGTAATATTGCATGTCAAAGGCATCACACAGAAACCACACTCCACTCGAGTTTCTTATACTTTCTCAGTAGGTAATCAATACCACTTTAGTTTACTGTGGAATAAGAAAAAACCACTTGCTGTTCTTTTTCGGCCAACAAGCTTCTTGACTTTTCCTCTTGAATATATTCACAACCTCGTACTTATTTTTCAAGGTCCTTTCACACGAAGCTACAAGTTTCCCCTGCAAATCCCAATTTAGATCCCACGGTGTCATATACAACCCTTTGGTTCTTCTGCTGATAATTACCAATGATGCCAATCTCGTCTTCGTATGTGAGGCTTGCAAGGGCCAGGCACACCTGAGATGCATCAGTCTTTGCAAAATAAAATATCCCATCCACATCAACTTTCAACTCAGCATCACCATCAAAGTGCATATCTATTGTAGGGATCTCCACTTCTTGATATGCACTCAGATTAAAGCACGTATCCAAGATTGAGAAACCCGGTGCTGGAGGATACCCAGTAAATTTCTTCAGGAATTCTTCCTTCAGAGCCCTGTACATTGAGGGTGGAAGTCTTGAAATCACTGTACCAGAATCGATCAGAATTCCAGCTTTACCAAAACTCTCAGACTGTATCGCTGCTCCGCCAACACTAATACCAGTAAGATTAAGGAAGTAGAAGGTAGGCAGCTGCAGGTTCGGGATCATTGCAGTGTAAGAAATGGGAGTGGAGTTCTTGTAGACTGAAAAGTCGCCACCAAAAGCTAAAGACCCTGACGCTGCAACTTCTGCAGATGGCAAACAATATGAGAAAACACCACCAAAGAGGCTTGAAGTTTGAGAGACCATTGAAAGAGAGCTTCTCCCCAGACCCATGAGACCAGAAGCACCTCCAAAAAGGCCTTTGTTATTTCTCCCACACCCAAAAACGAAATTGTCCACAGGAGTCGCTCCAAGGTTTAGATGTTCCACACCAAGGTTGCCACGAGTGTAGGAACCATCGCCATAGCTCACATAATAGTTACATATCGGGATTGTGGGACCACACACTCCTAAGTTCCCAGTGGCATATTCTAGGGACTGACAAGTTGATGAATTGCAAAGAATTGATTTGTAGGAGGGAGAAGCTGAAGGATTGAATAGAGGGTCTTGTTGGTTATAGCATACTCTGCAAGGTTGGCACTGGACCCACGTGAGATCACTCCCTGTGTCTAAAATCACACTCATCTTTCTACCGCCCAGTTCCATAGTGACTATGTAATTTAAAGTCTGAAGATGCACGCCAGAAATTAATGGAAGTTGAGCTTTTGCAACATCTTCTTTAATGTTGCCGGAGTTTGTGTTTTTGATACGGTGTTGGAACATTCGGACCCGGGCATCATCCAAGATTAAGCGCTTCTGCAGCTTCTGGTTCCAGTTCACGGTCTTCCCTGAGCAGTGATCCTGGTGTACTATTTCCAATATGGTTGCACCATTCTTGTGTACTACAGTTTCAAACAATCAAACAAGAGTTTCTGAGAAGGCTTCTTGATTGTGAGGTGTATGAGTTGCATGATGTAGGATATAGTAGCATAAGGTAGAACTACACATAGTTCTTCAATTTCTTAAACCATTGACATTGTGTTACCAAACATGAGGCAGACAAGTGAATTTATGGAAAAAGCATGTTATTCTGATGTTTTGTGAATGCAAAACAGTAAATGTAAGTGGAGAAAGCAGACAACAGCCGGTGCTTTGCTAAATAAATGGTAAAGCAAAGCAAAAACCAAATTTTGCTTTATCAAATACAGCTGGTTCCTACTTTTCACGCGCGCTTGCAGAGAGAGAGAGAGAGAGAGAGAGAGAGCGTCGTTGCATGTCACCTTAAAAGCAAGTAATGATGAACAAAGCTCACATTCTAACAAAAAGAAGCGGTTCTTAGTTGCAAATCCCGAAGTGGAAGAATAAAATAAGAAAAAGAAAAGCCATGTCCACGAACACAGAATACCATTTCATCATGTTCAATTCTTGTTATAGCCTTCTTTTTTCAGATTTAAACTCACTTGATTTCTGAGAGAAGCAGTTGGGAGTGCTGGTCATCTGATCCCAGAGGAAGTTTCTCAAGCTGAGAGCTTTCTCGACTTCAAGACTGTGAACCTCATGAGCAGTGCCAAGAAGGAGCACGAGAAGAAGCAGAGACAGTTCTAGCTGAGGTAGTTGTGCTCGTTGTGCCATTGTTCAGAACAGTGCAAGAGTTCCGAAGGTGCAGATATGCATTCAAAAGCAAAAGAAGAAACAGCACTTCCCTCTGCGTGTGTGCGTGAGTGTTTGTGAGAGAAAGAGGGGGGGAGATTCTTAGGAGTTGGAGTTTGGGACGAGAACAAAAGAAGAAGGGCTGGCTTGAGGACCCACGGGTGCATGAGAAATTATTGGGGTTTCACGTGCACATTCTTTGCAAGAAAAAAAGAAGGAAATTTTAGTATAAAAAAACACTTGCGACAACCATTAATAATGGCATTTGAGTTTACATATGCATGGTATAACCCACATTTTGTTGCTCGTGACTAATTTTCTCTTTCAAATGTTACATCACCTTTAGAAATATTATTTCCTACCCTCAGCGATGACGGACACGTGGCTCATAGGGATCGTCGCTTCTTGACTCATAGATGTGCACTAAAATTTTCCTTATGAATTTACATATTTTTCTAGATAAATATCACGGAAAAGTTCTCAATTTGCCTCCTCCGAATTTTCCTGCCTCCTCTCAATCTAATTTCTGCGTCCTCCACCATTGATCCAAAGAGAAGAAGAAAAAAAAACTCGTATGGTGCTTTTTGTGTTTTTCTTTGTTTTGTCAAGTGGGATTGAGCGCTTGTGATTTCAAGTAGATTTTCATTGTGCTTGCTGAGCTTTCAAAAGATAAGGACTCTCTCTCTCTCTCTCTCTCTCTATATCTCTTCACGGAATCAACTGTCACAACTTCCACCCTGCGAGGGCATTTGAGCTTGTCCCTTGCTTCAACTTGACTCGCGTGTAGCCCTAGACCATGTTGGTCCTTATATTCCCTTGACAGGCATGAGGAGAATATTAACAATTAATTAGTCCAAATGCACTGTCCGCTCGAGTTTAATATTTGTATTTCATCGCAAGAATCCAATCAACACATTCAAATCTGACATTAGAATCTGGTTTACTATTAAAGATAAGATAAGGGAATGTGAGCTCATCCTTTTCTCTTTCCCATGCGATGAGTTTCTTGTCCTGTGTCAAATTTGTCTCTTCATTGGTCAGGAAGATAATAGTACCTTCATTTTGATAAAAGAGATCGATCTACTAGTGATTTACCCTGATTGGAACTTAAGAATTGGTCTTTTCATTCTCCATCAAGAGAGAAAAATTTGACCCCGTGCTGGCTTTTTCTCATTTCCTCTTTGTAGTGATGCACCGACAATGATTCCTCTCCCCAACCGTCATGGAGGAAGTCATCTGTAATGATCTTTACAGGGTCCCTCGCCAATGATGTTTCTACCCTTACAAATTCTAGACAGGTAGCTCATGAAACGATATCTGTCGCACAGCAAGCAGATTTCTTATGAGAGTGGGAAACAAGGAAATCTAGTTTGCATTTTATTCAATGGAGATGTGAGATGTTCGTTTCAACCGCGTGCTCTTCACTGTACTTCTCTGCACGTGAATATAATTGTGATGAGCTTAACACATGAAATCATTGTAAATCACGTCGAGACACAACCACTATACGGGAACATCACATCGTCACTCTAACAACGTCCCATTTCAAAAGTTGCGAGCAATCCTATGTATGATGGGCTGTGAAATCAAACTCCAAAGTCTCGATTCTATATTTCTGGACGGTTCTACTTGAAGCAAATGCCATTGTTCCTCAGGTGGTCGTCACTCTTGTCGCTGGGAGTGGAATCCAGCTAGAGGGAGAAAGTGAGCAGCGCAGATTTCGTTACCAAGTCTTGATTGACCCCCACGACAGAACAATTTCACGAGAGAACATCATGCGGTTATGTTTTCTTTTCTTCTATGATGACTACACAGAACTTTTGGAGGTACTGCATGTGTAATCTTGTAATGGACCATATCTTGATGTGGAGGACAAACTAAGCACAGCTTCTAGGGTTGCAGTTTCAGTGATAAAGGTTGGCGAATAAGTTTTCCATTGATTTTTTTTTTTGGTTGTGTTTGGGAGTGCTATGATGGATTGGGATTTCGATGGGTGGAGTGGCACCACCGGTACCACCACCACTAAACAACAAGTGCAAGACAGCCTTAAACCAAATGAGGTGTTGCTTCGTCGAATAGGACAGGAGATGTGGCTCTTCTAACGAAGCCAAAACTCTCCCGAATTTTAAAGGTGGTATATGTTTAACATGGTTAAATTAGAGTTAATAAGTACTTTCATATCGTAATAAAATTCGAAATTTAATTATAAATTTAGCCAGGAGATGGGGGCGTCTGATGTAACCAAAAGGAAGACTTCCTAAAAAAAAAAAAAGATATTGAAGTGATAAAGCAAGAAAATTATCTTTTTATCAATATCGTTTATAAGCATATATTCACTTACACTGGTTTTTTCAATAGGAACACCAAACCTATCAATTGATTTTCTTAATCCAAACCTCACTCTGTTTTCCCTTTATACAACATCGAATTGAACCACCATTTTTCCATAAAACTAATTTGCCCTTATTTATGCAAAGATACAGGAGATGAATTGTCATTTGATTTAATGATTTCAAGCCTCTCGCGGTACCCATGAAAGATGGGAAACTCCTTATTTTCTTGCGTAGATAGAGGCCTCGTCAACTATTCATCCAAATTAGCGCGAAAGTCCTACTTTAGATGATGGGCCTCACTGAGCAATCTCTTGGATTGTGAAAGCTGTGTGAAAGAAGTTGGTTAGGTTGTCTTGCCTTGAAAGTTTCCTTGGTTATTGAATCTGTGATTTTATTGGTTGTATTTGACTCAATCTCAATACGTTCTTTCGTGATTGCATGTAAAAAAGTCCTTGGGCATAAGCATAGGCATATGATGAGTGGAAAGCATAAGAGATGGGGAAAACTCTATATAGGTCTAGGAGCGTATTGGCCACTCATTTTTTGCTTTCATTCAATGCTTTGCTTTTGGATTGGAAATTTCCATAAAGTCAGCCCCTGCCCATTAGATATCAGCATAGCTTCATAATTCAACTTCTTGTACATCTGTTTTGAAAGCGATCTTTCTAATTAAGATGTAGAATATGGGCAACCTGCTTGCCAGCAAGAAATTTGATCTCGTTACGAAATGATGTTCGGTCTTGCTACACAACAAAGTGATACCCAATCCCGTAATAGAATCAGTCAAACGTACTTATAGCATAGAAGAGCGCAGGTGAGCCCTCAGAGTCTCAGATGATCTCCTCAACTAATTATAGAATTTGCTCTCTTCTTCTTGGGAACTTAAAGCACCGAAGGGTCTTCCCAAAGAAATCCTCAGGAAGTTTCTGTGCAGGCCTTTGAGGATTCTTTGAGGAATCAAAGTTCAGTTTCGAGCATTATCAGAGCCTGAGTGCAATCCATGGGATTAGGAATGTCCAAATTGTGGAGAATTAATTGACCCATCATGTAAAAAGTTACAAAAATATCTTTCGGAACTTTTTCATGTAACTATTTTCACACTATAATTTCATTTTTATTATTCAGATAAAAAGAGAGGGGGAGAGAGAGATGAGAAACCATCCATCTCCTGTCAAAGTTAAAGGGGCTCAAAAGAGACCGAAAGTAGCCCCGTTCTTATCTGAAAGCCCAAGTGCTTCGGAGAGCGGAGGCTGAGATTCAAGAAAAAGGAAAAAAGACGGAAAAAGTGATATATCTTGTATCTTAAGCTAAAAAAAGAAGGTAAAAATGCATTTAACGCAAACAACAATAGGAATGAGCAGGTTTATGTCATCCAATAGAAACTTAACTTATCCTGCGTCTTAGTATTTGCAATGGCAAAAGCTGGCTCATTTTACCACTCGCAGGGCGAGGAAAAGTCCCTTTTCTTTTCACCTTTTCGAGCAACACGAAAGCAATGCACACGTTCCATCTGTAGGGCATTAGCCATGTCTAGTCGTGAATACCTTCCGCATTTGGTTCCCAAATTTCACAGAAATATGCTTCTAATCACACATAGCTCCCTCGACTGAAACATTCGCAAGTCCATGCGTTCTGTCGGCAATTCAGCCGAGCATGCAACCCCTGTCCGCAAAACTGAAACCCACTAGAACTGTCATGGCTATCCAAAAGGGGACTCTTATAAATTAACTTCACGTTGATTATATTCCCATTCACCAATACATGCATATTTTATGATGCCAAATGGCTGGAATGTGCACACGGGATGGAATCTCAAACCAAGATCCCGGTACCATTGTGGAACCATACATTCTCTCTTTGCGTAGAACATAGGGTCTCAAAACAAGAATCACCAGTCCCGAGTAGCACAAGATGAAGTCAAGGAGTAATTCATATCACAGGCAGTCTCAGAAACTAAACAATGAAAGGTCTTCTCTCCTTGACTTTGTAATCTCGATGTAAGTCCTGAAGTGGAAGAAAATGCAATTTGATCTATCTTGCTTGTTGTTTGAGAGAAGTACGATAATCCATAGGAAACTAACAACTTAACTTGTGCTTTGAATATTTACATGGGATCCAATGAAACCAGGTACAGAATACACAAATCAACAGCTCGATAGATGTAGGTTTGGACTACCACCAGAGTTGAGAATATTCAAGCTCACTAGAGATATGATATGCACGAGGATCCACTGATGATACTACTAACATTTGAATAGCCGATTTTAGCTATATAAGATGAATACTAAACAAGATTTACGCAGAACTGAGAAAACTATTTACCAACAAAGACTCATTGGTTATGGCTCGCCTTGCCCTTCTTCATCTATCGGGTCATTCTCCTGTATCATATTCATCAGCATTGATATTTGATCCTGCAGCATTGCATTTTCCCTCTCTACTTCCACACGTTTCCTCTTTTCCTCCAGGAGCTGTAGCTGAAGGTGTTCCAGTACCCGAGAGTCCTCTTCCAGCTGCTCATTTAGACCAACAATTTCCCGGTCCTGCACACAGAAATTGCAAGCATATGATCCTTAGTTCTCTGTTTCAGACTTTCTAATATAATGAACAAGCAAGACTGAGGATGACTTAAGAGATAAATAGGAGTTGCACCTTTCTGTTCATCTCTTGAATGGCAATTCTTCTCATGCTTTCAACAACATCCACATTAACTAGTTTTCTCTTCTTTCCAACTAGCCAGCCGCGTGGATAGCTTGCAGTGTCGAAATCTGGTGGTGGGAGCAGGGATTCAGCAGATGGTCTTCTATTGTTGATATCATTTATCGGTTCTAATGGCTCAAACAGAGCCTTGCGCTTCCCAGAAAGAACGGAGAGTGGTGTCGAATCCTGGGTCTTCTCCTCCATCCTCCTCTCTTCTTGTTTAGTAGGTGTATCATCAGCAGTGTCTGCCGTGGTCTTGTCTAAATTCCAGGCATTTGCTGTGAATATCAAATTATAGCATCCATAATCCCAAGTAATTGAGAATCAATTCTAACTAGGATCAAGAAACATATAGAGTGCCCATAATATTTGTTACAGGTATACTTCGTGGTACCAAGTATCAACGCCATATGTTCTTCTGTGTGCGGCAAAAGGAAGCAGAAATTTCATAAGAGGAATAATAACAGATATGATGCTTGGGCAAAACATTTATTCCTTACCTAAAAAATACAAAAAATCCCACTCAGAACATGCAAACGTGGATGAATAATGTCTTCCTTTCACTTTCAGATGTCTGAAAAGAAAAGGACTTTACTTTCTTTAGATTTCAAAGAATCTCTGGGAGATATTGAAGCTTACAATGGAAGATCGTGCAGCTTGAGATGTAATGACACGATAGGTCAGGGTTCACTGAGACTTGCAAACAAATAAAATGGGTGGGATCCGTATTTCATTTGGAACACCAGAGTTTTAGTTTAAAAATGGGCAAACTTTTCCCGATTATTAGATTGAGGAATCACATAAAAGGAGAACAATATTAAGTGCAAGTGATGAGTAGTTAACCAATTTTGCAACTTATCAACCTCATCCTGAGCCATAGCCTAAATTTGATAAAAGAACTCAGAGTAACATCACCATGAAATCATCGCTAAGAAATTGGAGGAGCACCAATAAGTTATTGAATATTCAACTCCTAGCATATCCATTGATGTTTCCATCAGACGAAAGGAACGAGGTAGCAGGGCAGCTGCAACTGCAGAACACTCATAATCTATTGACATGACAAAAATTTGTCGAGGCACTAATTCAAAGGGGAATTGCATCATACGTGAAATATCACTTGAGTCGTTGGGATGACTCAAATCACAGGGCCGTTGGTGACTCAATGGTGTCCGCTATTATACAGCAGATTGAATCAGAGAAAATGCAAGAACGATACGGAAGTTGCGCAGCATGACAGACAAGAGTCCTAGACATGCACATTTTCAAGCACCAGCGTTTCAGAGAGGAAGAATAAGAGGTGAACTAGAAAAAAATTTCAGCAAAAGACGTTCTATTCGTCTTCCATTTTCCGGGCGGATGGACTTTTATATACCGAGTAAGATCATTACCCTCCTTTGAGGAAGCAAATGAAGGCGCAAGACAATGCACTGTTCAAACGGTCTTAGCATAATTCAGCTAACAGCAAGCAGGAAAACAAGTAAAACTATAACAGTCCTCCACGAGACCCTATCTTCCGCGATCATGCACAGCCCCATTCGAAAACCCAGATGGGTTCTGCTAGAGTTAGTCCCTAAATGAAATCCCCCCCATCAAGCATGCATCAATCAATCACCAGTTTTCTTCAACTTAAACCCATATTCAGAAACAGAGAAGAAACAGAGTCAAGTAAATTGGGTTGTCTGGGCAGTCGATACCTGATCTCTTTCGAGATTTCCAAAGAACTGGAGCATCGGTCACTCGCGAGAAGCCCTGCAGAGTCCCGTTCGTGCTGTCCTTAGACGCTTGCTCCATCTGAAGAGAACAGAGCAACGAAATCCGAATTCCACCCCTCGTGCTTCACGAAAGAGATCACACAAAAGCGCCTAGAGAACGGATTTTTATGGTGGCAGCAGATTGCTTCCGCATCGGCTTTCTTGGAGTTCCAGCTGCTCTCACCAAAACCCGAGAGAGAGAGGACGACGATTGCCGATGCGGTCGTGTCGGGTCCATTTCAAGCCTCCAGAGTAGGAGGGACCAGGCACGGCCAGGCCGAATCAACGGCCAATTCTGAGAAGCCGTGGGGCTTTCCTCGGGTTTTCCCACGTGCCCATGCAAATCACGTGTACTAGCTAGTTTTCTATTTGGGATCTTTACTTCGTCTTATAAGAAATTAGTGAGAGCCCGGGGCTAAAATAAATTTATGTTTGCTAATTTTAGTATTTGTGTATTTCTGAAGCATTAGATCCATTAGCGTATACAAAATTAATCAATCATAGATTATAAGTTAGCAAGCATAAGTAGTCATATAGTCGATTCTTATATTATGGATTCCATGCTTGAACCACTTATCTTTTGCTCATAATGACCACAAGAGCCACGATCGTCAGCCTATATGTTTGTTATAATTTTTTCATATTTATAATATGTGATCGATGTATACAATTTCAGCCAATTTTGGACTATAGATAATTTAGTTCCATATATAAGCGATCATGCACTTAATTTTGGAAACAGCTAATCTTGTAGAGTCTCTTGCTTATAGTAATGTCAGGGGTCATGCCCATTGATTAACCTTTGAGTAGAATTATCAACATATGTAAAAAGGAGCAGATTGCGTGCATATTTTGAAATTAAGGGAGTCAAAGTTCGATATATATATATATAAGTATAAACAATCGTCGTACCGCGTGAATGCATTGCTAGCCTCTCACTTTTTTCAGTTGTTGCTTGCATCAATTCCAAAATCAAAATTTTTCATTTTGACATTGTGAACAAAAATAGTCCCATAGTTTATAATTGCACAATTAAGAAGTTCTAACACGAGGCAATAGCACTGCGTGCCTCACTGATTTTCCTCGCCCCTTTTTCATTGAGACACTATAAACTCAACTTTACATTAGAAAAAGTCATTGACGTACATGACATTACTTTTTTACTAATTTAAGTGAAATGAGAGAGCACAGATTTGTAATTACATGAGATTACTTTTACTTATGAAAATGATGCTAGTTTATTGTAATTATACTTAGGAATAATAAACCAATTGAAAGAAAGAAAAATGATAAAAAAAAAAATCGTATTTTTTCCTTTTTAAGAAAAAGGTTATCGAATTTAAAATATGCTTGTATGAACTGTTGAAAACATATTTTATTCTAAAATGTCCGATTTTCTTTATTATCTCTTCAACCTGGTGTAGTGCAATAAAAAGAGACATTCTTTTTGCTTATGAACAGAGTAATTCTTTTAAGTGTATCAATGAAGAAATGAGTTTATATATATTAGCATTTACTCAAGTTGTAAAGTTACCGTTAATTTTCACCTCGCAGAGAAACTACTTTCAAAACTTATAAAGTTACTACCTAAGTGAAAAACGTATTTTGTACTGTAGACTTCTTACTTTTACACGTGAAAAATTGCTATCTAACTCTTGACTGATGCCCTACTTTTGACTTTGACAAATTACTGCAAACATGGAAAAATACAAATAATTTATAGATCTAAATATACTCCTTTGACGGTAAAGAAAAAAATCATCCTTTTCGTATTTTGCGCCTCCTTTGTCGGCGAGCGCAGGCCAAAAGATGAAAGGTCAATCACTCTGAATCCTTCCGTGGAATAAGGTTTCCTCTTTCTTGGACCTGAGCAGGTCCTTAAACTGCTCAAGGAGGAAACAGATGGGAAAACCATCCTGGGGTGGGAGTCCCATGCTGTCCTCCGTATTCCCTCTCTGTCGGGAAGACAAATATAGACAGGGAATTTGGGGGCCTCATGGTGGGGAAGGTAGACCCCACGTCAGAGCGCAAGCTCTGGCTACCGCCGGGTAGGCAGGTATAGTAGCCTCCCGCGCCTGGGGTGAGTGAGGGGAGGTGAAATTCCTCCTGCTGCTGCAGCATGCCTAACGGCAACAGTAATCAACCACTGGCTGCAGGCCAAAAGATGAAAGGTCAATCACTCTGAATCCTTCCGTGGAATAAGGTTTCCTCTTTCTTTGCTCACTTTCATTGCTTTTGCTTATGGTGAGAAATTATTTATTGCGAAAATAGCATGAACCTTTCAAGTCTTGCTCGATCCATATAGCTCAAAAAGTGGTTCTACTTGGACAAGATACAGACAAACATTTGGTTGGAGATTCGTTAATGGGATGAATAGTATGTACATACGCCAAGTAGAACATCGAGATCAAGATGCAAACACGTGATTGTGTGTCAAAATACGAATTTAGTTAATTGGCAATATTCAATGAGAGCTCCTCAACTCCAAGTCCAATCAGGTACTTAAAAGTCCAAACCGCGAGCGTCAATATCTATAAGATGATGCAGATTTTCTTGGTATAACCGAGAAAGCGAGAACTTATTCTTAATCCATGAAGCATGTTTTTCTTTTTTTAATCCCAGTTACCTGAAAACATATAAAATAATGGCATGAGCCACGCAGCTTAGCTGGATAAATACTCTTGGTATCTCAGTCAACTCTGAGATATGTGCCCAACTAACTATAATTTGGAGCTTCACACAGATATGAACTGATCCAGCAGAACTTCCATCTGATTGCAAAGTACACTGACTAGCTGCTATTTTACAATAGTGTACCGTGAAAACACTTCATACTCGCACCACACTCGATGCAAAAAAAGTTCAGCAGCTACAGAATCAACTAATCAACACGCCCAAAATTAAAGGCAGGTCCTAACTAAGGACTGTGAAGGGAATTAATAAGCTGAATAATAAGACTCAGCAGAGGGCGGAGATCTTTCAGATATAATCATAATAAGTCCGCCAAATTCTTTGGTTAACTGGTGGGTCGAAGGTGATGAATTCTGAGATGGCGGCGGTGATTTGTATGTCCTCTCGGAATTGTTAATATTGTGGGTTGGGGGTGATACTTTCGGGGGTGGAGGTGGTGATTTTGATGGCGCCTCAAAATCTTCGGTCCTGGATGGTTTCTGTGGGGGTGCTACTGTGGGAGCTGGAGGTGGTGGTCCTGGTGGCTTCTCAAGATCATCCTTCACGTGCTTTGATGGAGGTGAAAATGTTGGAGGTGGAGGTGGTGATTTTGATGGTGCCTCAAAGTCAAAATCAGTAACCATTGATATGATCAAGTCGTCGACGGAAGGAGGAGAGTTTAAGCATGAGAATGGGTGGATCGGTGGTGCTACTTTTGGGGGTGGAGGTGGTGATTTTGACGGCGCCTCAACATCGTCTGTCGATGGTCCCGGTGGGGTGTCTGGTTGGGGAGGTGGAGGCGCCTCGCTTGACGGCGCCTCAACATCGTCTGTCGGTGGTAGCGGTGGGGTGTCTGGTTGGGGAGATGGAGGTGCTTGGCTTGACGGCGCCTCAAGATCATCCTTCACTTGCTTCGGTGGAGGTGAAACTTTTGGAGGTGGCGGTGGTGACTTTGATGGTGCCTCAAAGTCAAAATCAGTAACCATTGATATGATCAAGTCGTCGTCCGAAGGAGGAGAGTTCAAGCATGAGAATGGGTGGATCGGTGGTGCTACTTTTGGAGCTGGAGGTGGTGATTTTGATGACGCCTCAACACCGCCTGGTGTCGGTGGGGTGTCTGGTTGGGGAGATGGAGGTGGTGATGCCGTATGTCGCAGAGGCAGTGGCCTCAATGACCTTCCATAGTCTTCAGTTGTCATCATCAACCTCTCTGCAGTTCACACGCAATATAATTCTTCAGTTACCAGTTTCAGCTTTTCCAGTGAAATACAAGATATCCTTGGAAATCAAAAGCGGTTTATTAGCAGCCGAGACAGCTTTCAATCTTCTTTCTCGTCACACATATGAAAGGTAATTTATTTATTTTTTTGAAAAACTGCATGCAGCAAAAAATCTTATGCTGATACCAATTGAAATGACCAGATCATTAGCTAGACTGTCATAAATGAACTACTCATGTAATAAACATGAAAAAAACTCCAACTAAAATGAGAGCATCGTCCAAAAACATCAAACTCGAACTGTGGCGAGTGGAAAGATAATGTTGTAGTGAAATGGACAAAGTCGGAAAGGCTACCTGCAAGTAGAGGTCTTGCTCGAACTTGAGCAGCAATGGCTAAAAGGAGGAGGAGGAGGAGGAGAAGATTAGAGAGAGAGCGAGCAAAAGAGCAATGAGAAGCCCTCATGATTGGAACCCTTACGTCCCAACGGGGGTTGCTCCTCATTAATGATGCCTCTAAGGTTAATTCCAAGTGGCTATATATAGAGACGATAAGTTTCATCTGGAGCAAGTACATGTTGACGTCAAAGCTGTAAAGCAGCAACCATGTTCTCGGTTTAATCAGAGTCGCCACAGGAGACAAAACCTTTGCTTGGTCTTCTTCCCTCATTTTTTGTGGCTCCCCTACCGTGTAAATCCGTACCGTTTCCCACTGCTGAACGGAGGATTGCATGTATTATCGTGCGCGGTCTACGCTGAATCAAATTGGTAAACGAGACCTTGTCTTCCTCCTTCCCCATTCTAGGGTTTTAGTTTTTTCAGCACTTTGGAAAATGAAGAGCCCGCGGGAGAGTCGAGTCATGGTCAACGTTTGTGCTTTCTTTGACTCCGTTTGTTTTTGGGGGAGAGTCTTATGCCTGTGCGTGTTGATCTCCGTTGGAATGGAGGAACGAGAACAGGTTGGATGGAGTTGAGTTGAAGTTAGGTGTCGCACCACGTGTGGGACTAGCAGCCAGTCGTAGCAGCACGTGGTGCATTCCACGTACCTCGTTTTTTGATCTTGAATTATGACCATTACATACTGAAGTTTCTGTTCAACTTTGCCGACATGAAATCACTTTTACAACATAGAGGATGAAAGTGATTTAGGGAGAAGCCCACTATCGACTTGTCGCTATATCTCATGATCTTTATGTGATTAATAAGAAAATAGATGGGTATAGCTAGACCCTCTCTTTTGATAACTTCACGAGCAGATTAATTACAACATAAACATGTAGTCACTCTAGCCAATTTTGATCAGAAAATGCTAATGTGGTGGTCCCATCATTATTGGCCGTCCCTTGTGGCGTGACTTTTTTACCATTTTTCTTTTCTTTTTCACTAGTGGCCAATCTCAGACGATAGCCAACAAAAGCTGGATGAGGACTACCCTTGCCTAATCTATGCGACCTTGCCCTCACTGACCCCAGGGAGGCTCGTGCTCACCAAATTTGGACGAGGCTTCTCACTCATGGCCAACAAGGGTTGTCAAGCCCTAATCCGTAGCAATTAAAAAATTTTATAAAAAAAAAATTCTTAATTTTCTTTAAATTTTACAAAAATTATTCATGTCAACGACAATGGTACCACATAGTGCCACATAGGACACTAGCATTTTTAAGTCATGGTTTTTTTTTATTAAATTGGCTCGATGGACCACATTAGTAAATCGTCAAAAAGTTTAACACTAAATTGACCAAATGAAAAGGTTTAAGACTACAATGACATGGATACTATAATTTAGAATTTTTTTCGTAATTATCCAAAAAAATATGGGTGGTACATGTCGATTTAATTGATCACAGATACTCGGATTTTGTTTAGGCCCAAATGTTTTCCTAACAAATGATTTAACCGAATGGATCTTATCATATAGCTTCTTCTTTTTTGTGCTACGATTTAACTTTTTTAGTAGCTGTTGGATAGTCACTTTTCAATATATTATTTTAACCTTTTGTCTAGCTATAAAATATTTACAAGTCCATAATGATAGTTCAGGTACTTCTGGTTCTAATGATGCTCTTGACTAAGTGTGGTATCTCAACCAGTTGGCATTACCTTTACTAATTGAAATATGTCATCCCCATTGTCATCTGAACAATTTCTTTCTAAAACAAGCATACACAGGATTATATGTATTATACTTCTAGTATAAAATATTATTTACGCATCTACAAATGCTATAAAGTTAAAAAAAAAATTATAAGAATTCGTTTATTGCATATATGTGTTGAAAACCTTATCCCTCTTCGCAATCTCACATATTTAAATATTCACTAAATACGATCCCACATCATTCAAATACTCTGTTGTAATGCCTTTTGCACATATGTAGTCTCCTTTTGATAAGTGGTTTAAATTTTTAATTTGGACATTCTAACAAATGCATTGAAAGCCAAACGCCTATTTAATATTAATATATTTTCCGTGCCATGCATCATGTGTATATGTATATATACACAGACATGGATGGTACATAAGAATGGAATACTAAATGATACAGCGTGACATGAACATGTATATAAACAAAGCCAAAATCATTTACTTCGCAATCACCTCTCGAATACTTAATTTGCATCAAGCAAACAATGTATAATCTTATCAACCTTAGGATACAATATTTCTAGCCCGTTGCATCACGAAAAAACTCTCTCATAGACGGGAACAATTATATATCCATCTTCTCCAAGCATTAGAAGGTCCAAAACAACAGAGCTCAAGGCTGATGAGGTCGACAGACAGCCGATGAATCTAGAACCATATTTATCTACTACTCCTCAGCGATTAAAGTGGAATTTATGGACCACACAGTCACCTAATTAGCTAAGAAAAAATGTCCCCTCAATCATTTTCATCACAAACTTTTGTGATTCTACTGATGTTTTGCGTTGGCATCTTCTCCAGCTGGTTCCTGGCCATATGCATGAGGACATGGATGTGAAGTCAATCATTTGTTTTATCACTCAGTAGGTATTGTTGGGAGCACGCAGCATCTTAGTTACATAGACACTACCGTTAAAGAAGAAAAGAGTAAAGGGAAAAAACTTCCCCTCAATCATTTTCATCACAAACTTTTGTGATTCTACTGATGTTTTGCGTTGGCATCTTCTCCCGCTGGTTCCTGGCCATATGCATGAGGACATGGATGTGAAGTCAATCATTTGTTTTATCACTCAGTAGGTATTGTTGGGAGCGTGCGGCATATTAGTTACATAGACACTACCATTAAAGAAGAAAAGAGTAAAGGGAAAAAACTTCCCCTCAATCATTTTCATCACAAACTTTTGTGATTCTATTGATGTTTAAGAAAAGAGTAAAGGGAAAAAACTTCCCCTCAATCATTTTCATCACAAACTTTTGTGATTCTACTGATGTTTTGCATTGGCATCTTCTCCCGCTGGTTCCTGGCCATATGCATGAGGACATGGATGTGAAGTCAATCATTTGTTTTATCACTCAGTTGGTATTGTTGGGAGCATGCAGCATCTTAGTTACATAGACACTACCACTAAAGAAGAAAATAGTAACCACCGCCTGCGATGGCCCAGTTGGATAAGGCTCCCATGATCCTTTGCGAGGAGGAGAGGAGTTCGAATCCTGCTAGCCACACGGGATCTTAAGCGCAACGTCGGGGTGGTGGGTCCTCCGCTAGTGTCGCTCAGGGTTTTTGTCAGTGGCTGTCGAACACGGGGTTCCCAGGTCAAAAAAAAAAAAATAGTAAAGGGAAAAAGAAAGGAAGGAATGAAACCCTAGATTTGACAAGGGTCCCAACTCTCACATCATGAGGAAAAAAGATATACAAAGGTACGTACGATGTTTTGTCTCTACTGGGTTTTTCTTCAATACCTTTCATAAGGACATTTCATAATCATTGGGTTTTTAGATATAGAATCATCGCGTTTCATAATGATTGATTATAAATCGTGATAAATTCATTTTACAGATACATGTCCAATCAAACTTCCTTACTACCGATCAATCTTACTTAAGTTTAGACTATTTAATGTACTCCATTAATTTTGCGGAAAATGAATAACTAAGAAAGTTTTTTCTAAAAATTATCATTTTAAATGCATGTCCAATCAAATTTCTTCACTACTAGTCAATCTTACTTAAATTTAGACTATTTGTCATACTATGTTTGTTTTACAAAAAACAAATAACTTCAAATATATTTTCCAAAAAATGATCGGTTACAATGTATGTCCAATCAAAACTTCTTCACAACAGGTCAATCTTACTTAAGTTTAGACTATTTATCACACTCTATTTGTTTCGTAGGAAATCAATAATTTAGAAAAAAAATTTCCAAAACAATGATTGCTTGAAATGGTTAACTAATGAAGAATGTTTTCATTATTCATAATTATTCATGCCCGAACAAATTTGTAATGATGAAAATATTTTTTATTCATTAATTTCTGTAAGTGATTGAAGCGATCATACTTTGAAAAATGTTTTCTAATTCATTTGTTTTTCATGGAATAAAAAACTCTACGCCACTAATTGAGTTGTCAACTAAAGAAAAACTGAGAGGACAGATTTTTCAAGTTCTTCTTTTTGAGGACGGTGGCCGGTAGGGTTTACTCCCTTACAAGCTCCAGACAAAAGTGTACATCACCAGAAAGTCACTGGGGTTACCAACCATTCCTTAATCACATGTCATAAATTGATAAATCTATTTATTGTTGTGAATTATATAAGAAATTAGTGAATTCCGACGCTCTTGAGGACAGCATTCCCTCTTTTTTATGCTAGCATAAGGTGCACCTGCATTTTTGTAAGCAGGTAGGTTATCACTTGTGCTATATGACGCCGGAGAGTTAGGGTTTACTTTCTTTCCTCTAGCTTCTCTCAGCGAAAAGATACTAATTGATGATTTTGTCGCCAAAATTCAAATATTATCTATATAGCTGTATATTCGAAAAAACATTAGGTTCTTCTCGTTAAATAAAAACAACATTTTGAGAGCCGCATTGCATGAGCTATATTGCCAAGCACGTGAAATTTCTGTAAAAGATGCTCAGTGAAGAATTTTTTTTTTTTTTTCTGTAAGACTTAAATAATAATTGATGAGTCTAATGCCGTATCACATTTTTTTAATATGGAAATCTATAAGTATCTTAATCGAAAATCAAAAGGATATTAATTGCTTGTAGATAATTCGCAAGATTATTATTGCCTTCTTAGGATGTGAAACTAAATTCAAGTGCTTACTAGTACAAATGTAGATAAATCAAGTAAGACATTCAAACTATGAGAAATTCCCTTAATCCATTGAGAGATTAACAACATATTTTGACCATAAAAAAATAAATAACTTAATGGGGTCCACTCCTTTAAAAATTTACAGCTCACTATAAGTTATTATTCTCATGGTAAGCAATGGCTATTATGCTACTTGCAAAGCCCTAAAACTATTACATTAAGCAGGATATTTGATATTAGTGAAAGGGAAAGAAAAAAGCTAGGTAAAAATTTCAATTGTTTCGGAATATTTGCACCTTGGATTTGGTAACTTTGAATACGTTATGGCCTTTTGGCTAAAGTAGTCATTCAATTGAGAAACTTTGCTCGTATAATTAAATTTGCAGGTGGGGCATAATTTTACTTTTAGTAATGTCCAGTGAACAGAGATCTCTTAGGCATTTGACTCTGAACATCATATCATAATTTTACCCTTATCCCGTGCAGTTGAGTGATTACCATGCTTTCATGATCTATCTACGGTTGCTATATTGATTACTTAAACATAATCCCTAAAATCATTAACACAATCTCTATGTCGGACTCCATGTGATAGACCTATGACCCATCATGCAGTTAGAGGTAATTGGTTTATATTGGATCTATCAAATAGGTGGGTCAAACCAAAAATGCTTCAACCCAAATTGATTTATTTTACATCTTTTAACATATTTGAAGGAAATATAATCCATACTTGACCATATTGCTAAAATATTTCTATATTTAAGTCAATTTAAGAAAATTCATACCCAAGCTAAGATGGGAACGTGGAATGAGTGAGTGAGTTATAGAGATGGGTTGGGAATAAATAAATTGTAAACCCATTTAACATCTACATTGTTTTCAATTTTGTCATTCTAAACCCATTTACTGAATATAATTAACTTACATAATAACTTAACTTATCAAATATGGATTAAAAAATGGGTTTATGACTCATTTTAATAGGTTTAGCTTAGGTGCACGCACAATACATATGTTCTTGACTCTAATTTGGTTCAATTTCATCTAAGACACATAAAATCAAAAGAATTGTGATAGAATGCGCTCACATAAATTGGATGCGCCCTATAAATGCACCGTTTGAGACGTTCAGATGCAAGTAAGAACGTTTGCTAGCTAGGGGAGTGGGACCTAATCATGTGATTTCCTAATGGAGTCAATAGCTCTGCAAATCTTTTAGCACGAATTCTCCTTTGCAACTTTGTATGGGCCGTGTGGTAGTGAGATCCATTCAGAACGTGGGTGCCACAGTTTCAAAAAAGTTTGCTCGCATGCTGGCTTGGTTGGCCTGCGCATGATTATGTCTTTTGCCTTTTCTTGGGCCCTGTCATGAGAACATCAGTCAAATCACCCAGAGACGTGACTGTGAAAAAGTAGTCTTTCTCGTCTTCCTAGGTCATGCATGTGAACTATTGTATGGTTTCATCTTTAAAATAAAAACTCATTTTTTACAGGTTCACGTATGAAAGAATTGATAAGTATTAAGACGTGATCGTAAAAAAAAGTTACCGACAACCTGATTTTTGGAAAACTCGTTAATTACTTATTAGTACATTTATAAACATACTAATTTTTTTTTACAATTTTCGAGATATCTTCCTTGCTTATATTTTACAAAGTTTATTTGTCCTTTTTTGGTCAATACCTCAAATTAACATACTCCAACATAAATTTACCATCAAGTGACTCACCAAATTTTTTCAATAAGATTAACATATTCGAAAAAACATTTGGACCTTCTCGTTAAATAAAAACAACATTTTGAGAGCTGCATTGCATGAGCTATATTGCCAAGCACATGAAATTTCTGTAAAAGATGCTTAGTGAAGAATGTTTTTTTTCTGTAAAACTTAAATAATAATCGATGAGTCTAATGCCGTATCACATTTTTTAATATGGAAATCTATAAGTATCTTAATCGAAAATCAAAAGGATATTAATTGCTTGTAGATAATTCCCAAGATTATTATTGTCTTCTTGGGATTTGAAACTAAATTCAAGTGCTTACTAGCACTAATGTAGATAAATCAAGTAAGACATTCAAACTATGAGAAATCCCCTTAAAACATTGAGAGATTAACAACATATTTTAACCATGAAAAAATAAATAATTTAAAATTATTATGGGGTCCACTCCTTGAAGAATTTGCAGTTCACTATAAGTTATTATTTTTACAATAAGCAATGGCTATTATGCTACTTGCAAAGCCCTAAAACTATTACATTAAGCAAGACATGTATATCTGCAGTGATTTGATATTAGTGAAAGGGAAAGAAAAAAGCTAGGTAAAAATTTTAATTGTTTCGGAATATTTGCATCTTGGATTTGGAAACTTTGAATACGTTATGGCCTTTTGGCTAAAGTAGTCATTCAATTGAGAAACTTTGCTCATATAATTGAATTTGCGGGTGGGGCATAATTTTACTTTTAGTAATGTCTGGTGAATAGAGATCTCTTACACATTTGACTCCGGACATCATATCATAATTTTACCCTTATCCCGTGTAGTTGAGTGATTACCATGCTTTCATGACCTATCTACGGTTGCTATATTGATTACTTAAACATAATCCCAAAAATCATTAACACAATGTCTATGTTGGACTCCATGTGATAGAACTATGACCCATCATGATGTTAGAGGTAATTGGTTTATATTGGACCTATCGAACAGGTGGGTCGAATAAAAAATACTTCAACCCAAATTGATTTATTTTACCTCTTTTAACATATTTCCAGGCAATATAATCCATACTTGACCATATTGCTAAAATATTTCTATATTTAAGTTAATTTAAAAAAAATCCGTACCCAAGTTAAGATGAGAACGTGGAATGAGCGAGTGAGTTATAGAGATGGGTTGGAAATAAGTAAATTATGAACCCATTTAATACATATATTATTTTCAATTTTGCCATTTTAAACCCAATTACTGAGTATAATTAACTTACATAATAACTTAACTCATCAAATATGAATTAAAAAATGGATTTATGACTCATTTTAAAAGGTTTAGCTTATGTGTACACACAACACATTTTTTCTTGACTTTAATTTTGTTCAATCTCATCTAAGACACATAAAATCGAAGGGTCGCGCTCACATAAATTCGATGTGCCCAATAAATGCATCATTTGAGACTTTCGGATGCAAGTAAGAACGTTTGCTAGCCAGGGGAGTGGGACCTAATCACGTGATTTCCTAATGGAGTCAACGGCTTTGCAAAGCTTTTAGTACGGATTCTCCTTCGCAATTTTGTACGGCCTCTGTGGGAGTGAGATTCACTCAGAACGTGGGTGCCACAGTTTCAAAAAAGTTTTGCTCCCATTTTCGCTTAGTTGGCCTGCTAATCCCATCACTTGCGCATAATTATGTCTTTTGCTCATGGGCCTGTCATGGGAACAACAGTCAAATCACCCAGAGATGACACTGTAAAAAAGTAGTCTTCCTAAGGCATAAATGTAAAGTATTGTACGGTTTCTTCTTTAAAATAAGAAAAAATACCATCAAAATTTCCATATTTTACCTAAAATGACAAATTTACCTCAAATTTTTTTTGTAACATGAAAAATTCGGAACTTTACCAGCCATGATACATTTACTCCCAAATTTTTTTCGTAATACAAAAAACCTTGAACTTATATCTAAGTAACACATTTACCCTAAATTATACAGCATTTTTATCTTTTACTTTTTAAAAGTTTTTTCTTTTTTTCTTCTTCTTCTCTCTTCCCTCAACCGGCCATGGCGGAGCCGATGGAGGGAAGCCGAAGTCAGGCAAGGGCTGCGCTCGCAGGTGTCGGGCAGGCGAGCTCGACCCTTGCCTAACACCAATGAGGGCAGCTCTCGCCTGACTCCGGCTTCCCTCCGCCGATCAAGAGAGAAGAAAAAGAAAAAACATAAAAAATAATAATAATAATAATAATAATAATAATAATAATAATAATAAGACAAAAATGTCCTTGGTGGGATAAATGTATCATGATTTGCAAAATTTGGAATTTTTCATATCATAAAAAAAAAGTTTGGGGTAAATTTGTCACTTTGGAAAAAGTTTAAAGTTTTTGGTGATCTTTTCCCTTAGAATAAAAACTCATTTCTTGCCGATGTATTTAAGAAAGAATTGGTAAGTATTAAAATGTGGTTGTAAAAAAAAGTTATCAACAACCTGATTTGGAAACTCGTTAATAACTTATTAGTACATTTATAAACATACTAACTTTGTTTTACAATTTTTCGAGATATCTACCTTACTTATATTTTATAAAGTTTATTTGTCCTTTTTTGGTCAACGCCTCAAACTAACATACTCCTACATAAATTTACCGCTGAGTAACTCACCAAATTTTTTCGATAAAATTATTAATTATTTATGGGTTACTAAATTTCATTTGAGTTACTTACAAATGTTATTTTCACCTCTCTTTTTTTTTTTTTAATTTACCAACTTTGGTTGCCCTTTATCAACTGATATTTTTTCTATTGTAATCACCTAGCATTTGTCTCTCTTATGCACATCACAAATTTATCAATTCTTATATAAATATAGCCATCTTTATTTGTGTGACTTACCATTTTTGACATATTTCCGGGCAATATAATCCATACTTGACCATATTGCTAAAATATTTCTATATTTAAGTTAATTAAAAAAAAAATCATACCCAAGTTAAGATGAGAACATGTAATGAGCGAGTGAGTTATAGAGATGGGTTGGGAATAAGTAAATTATGAACCCATTTAACACATATTATTTTCAATTTTGCCAATTTAAACCCTTTTGCTGAGTATAATTAACTTACATAATAACTTAACTCATCAAATATGAATTAAAAAATGTATTTATGACTCATTTAAAAAGGTTTAGCTTATGTGCACGCACAATATATATGTTCTTGACTCTAATTTTGTTCAATCTCATCTAAGACACATAAAATCGAAGGGTCACGCTCACATAAATTCGATGCGCCCTATAAATGCATCCTTCGAGACTTTCGGATGCAAGTATGAACGTTTGCTAGCTAAGGGAGTGGGACCTAATCATGTGATTTCCTAATGGAGTCAACGGCTCTGCAAAGCTTTTAGTACGGATTCTCCTTCGCAATTTTGTACGGCCCTTGTGGGAGTCAGTGGGTGCCACAGTTTCAAAAAAGTTTGGTCCCATTTTGGCTTGGTTGGCCTGCTAATCCCATCACTTGTGCACAATTATGTCTTTTGTTCATAGGCCCTGTCGTGGGAACATCAGTCAAATCTTAGCATCACTTGTGCACAATTATGTCTTTTGCTCATGGACCCTGTCATGGGAACACAATTATGTCTTTTGCTCATGGACCCTGTCATGGGAACATCAGTCAAATCACCCAGAGATGACACTATGAAAAGGTAGTCTTCCTAAGGCATAAATGTAAAGTATTGTACGGTTTCTTCTTTAAAATAAGGAAAAATACCATTAAAATTTTCATATTTTACTTAAAATGATAAATTTACCTCAAATTTTTTTTTGTGACACGAAAAATTAGAAACTTTATCAACCGTGACATATTTATCCCAAAATTTCTTTTGTAACACAAAAAACTCTGAACTTATATTTGTGTAACACATTTACCCTAAATTATATAGCATTTTCTTTTTTTACTTTTTAAATTATTTCTCTTTTTTTATTTTTCTTCTCTCTTCCCTCCACAGGCCATGGCGAAGCCGACGGAGGGAAGCCGGAGTCAGGTGAGGGCTGCCCTCGCCAACGTCAAGCAGGCGACCTCGACCCTTGCCTGACATCAGCGAGGGCAGCCCTCGCTTGACTCCGGTTTCCCTCCGCCATGGTGGGCAAAGGGAAGAGAAGAAAAATAAAAATAAAAAATAGAAAAAATAAGACAAAAATGCCTTTAGTGGGATAAATGTGTCACGATTTGTAAAATTTGGGATTTTTCATATCATCAAAAAAAAAAAATTGAGGCAAATTTGTCACTTTAAACAAAATTTAGAGTTTTTTGCCAATGTACTTCTGAAAGAATTGGTAAGTATTAAAATGTGGTTGTAAAAATTAGTTATTGGCAACATGATTTGGAAACTCGTTAATAACTTATTAATACATTTATAAACATACTAACTTTGTTTTACGATTTTTCGAGATATCTACCTTACTTATATTTTACAAAGTTTATTTGTCCTTTTTTGGTCAACGCCTCAAATTAACATACTCCTACATAAATTTACCGTTGAGTGACTCACCAAATTTTTTCAATAAAATTACCAATTATTTATGGGTTACTAAATTCCGTTTGAGTTACTTACAAATGTTATTTTCACCTTCTTTTTTTTTTAATTTACCAACTTTGGTTGCCCTTTTATCAACTTTTGTAATCACCTAGCATTTGTCTCTCTTGTGCACGTCACAAATTTATCAATTCTTATATAAATATAGCCATCTTTATTTGTGTGTCTTACCATTTTGACATATTTCCGGGCAATATAATCCATACTTGACCATATTGCTAAAATATTTCTATATTTAAGTTAAATTAAAAAAAAAATCATACCCAAGTTAAGATGAGAATGTGGAATGAGTGAGTGAGTTATAGAGATGGATTAGAAATAAGTAAATTATGAACCCATTTAACACATATATTGTTTTCAATTTTGCCATTTTAAACACATTTACTGAGTATCATTAACTTACTTAATAACTTAGCTCATCAAATATGAATTAAAAAATGGATTTATGACTCATTTAAAAAGGTTTAGCTTATGTGCATGCACAATACATATGTTCTTGACTCTAATTTTGTTCAATCTCTCTAAGACACATAAAATCGAAGGGTCACTCTCACATAAATTCGATGCGCCCTATAAATGCATCCTTCGAGACTTTCAGATGCAAGTAAGAACGTTTGCTAGCTAGGGGAGTGGGAACTAATCATGTGATTTCATAATGGAGTCAACAGCTCTGCAAATTTTTTAGTACGGATTCTCTTTTGCAATTTTGTACTGCCCGTGTGGGAGTGAGATTCACTCAGAATGCGGGTGCCACAATTTCAAAAAAGTTTGGTCCCATTTTGGCTTGGTTGGCCTGCTAACCCCATCACTTGTGCATAATTATGTCTTTTGTTCCTAGGCCTTGTCATGGGAACATCAGTCAAATCACCCAGAGATGTTTGTCAAAAAAAAAAAAAAAAATCACCCAGAGATGTGACTGTGAAAAAGTAGTTTGACTTGCCTATAAAGATAAATCACCAACAACAGGGCCGTATCATGATGGAAGCCTTCAATTGATATTTAATGTAACTTTTGTATGTCTCATATTGGAAACAAAACTCATTTATTATTCGAGTGTAACTAGACTAGGAGTATATGGTGAAGTATCCTTGCACAAAATGGGGAAGATGGAATTTTAAACTTCATTGGATGATAAGAGCCACAATGGGCAAGATTTGGTAGCGTGATTCCTCAAGGTATCCTTTTTAGCGACCATGTATTGCATGTGGATGGATCATAACATTTCAAAGTCTGTCAACTGAGATGCATTTTTTTTCCTTTTTTTTTTTTTTTTTGCTAGGATACATAAAATTGTAAGAGGTATGGCTTCATTTTTCCTGAATTGTAGAACCCCCTAGGCAAATATTTTGTTGGTGACTATGTGAAGGCTTCCGACCTTCATATTCTTGCATAATTAGTTGTGTTTGTAATGCTTAGGCATGCGCCTAAGCTTCCATACTTCATCTAATTGATGACATTTACATATTTATAACAGGAAAAAAAAAAAAAAAAAGAAGAAGGATGGCGGACTTCTTGTTGATATGACCGAGAGCGAGGAGAAATACTAAATCCATGAAGCATGTTTTTTCCTTTATCAATCCCAGTTACCTGAAAACATATATATAATGGCGTAAGCCACGCAGCTCAGCTGGATAAATATTCTTAGATTCTTAGTCAAATTCGAAATATTTATCCAATTAACTGTAATTTGGAGCTTCATACAGATACGAACTGATGCAACGGAACTTCCATCCAATTACAAAGTACATTAACTGGCTGCTAATTTACAATATCATACTGCGAAAACACTTCACATTCACATCACACTCAAAGCAAATAAAATTCAGCAGCTACAGAGTACACTAATCAACACACCGATAATTGAATGCAGCTCTTAGAACTCAGGACTATGAAGGGAATTAATAAGACGAATAATAAGACTCGGCAGAGGGTGGGGATCTTTCGGAATTAATGATAATAAGTTGGCCAAATTCTTCGTTTAACTGGTGGGTTGAAGGCGATAATTTCTGAGATGGCGGTGACGATTTGTATGTCATCTCGGAATTGTTAATAGGCTTGAATGGGGGTGATGGTTTTGGAGCTGGAGGTGGTGATCTTGATGGCGCCTCAAAATCGCTGGTCCTTGGTTTCGATGGGGGCGTTTTTGAGGGTGATGGTCTTACTGGGGGTGGTCTTTTTGGAGATGGGGGTGGAGGTGAAGGTGGTTTCTTGACGGTCCCTGGTCTCTCGGGGGGCGCTTTTTTCGGAGGAGGTGGAGGTGAAGGTGATTTCTTGTCGATCCCTGGACTCTTGGGGGGCGCTCTATCTGGAGCTCGAGGTAGAAGTGGTGACTTGGACGGTGCCTCAAAATCAAGATCAGTAACCATTGATATGATTAAATCGTCGTCCGAAGTAGGAGAGCATAAGCATTTGATTTGTTGGGTCGGTGGAGATACTTTTGAAGGAGGTGGCGGTGGAGATGATGTCGCTCCCATAACTTGGTCATAACTATCGTTTTTTATCGTCATGGTCGCCGCTGTTGCAGGCATCTGTTCGCATGGCGTGATTACAGGTGGTGATGCCGCATGTCGCAGAGGCAGTGGCCTCAATGACCTTGCATACTCTTCAATTGTCATCCTCAACCTCTCTGCAGTTCACACGCAATATAAATCTTGGGTTAATGACAGCATAGTCCAAAAAACATTAAACGCGAACTATGGCAAGTGGGAAATCCTGTTGTAGCGAAATGGACAAGGTCGGAAGGGCTACCTGCAAGTAGAGGTCTTGCTTGAACTTGAGCAGCAATGGCTAGGAGGAGGAGGAGGACGACGACGACGACATTAGAGAGTGAGCGAGCAAAAGAATAATGAGAAGCCCTCATGATTGGAACCCTTACGTCTCGACGGGGGCTGCTCCTCATTAATGATGCCGTTAAGGCTAATTCAAGTGGCTATATATAGAAACCGAAAGGTTCATCTGGAGAGGGTAAATGTTGACGTCGAAGCTGGAAAGCAGCGACCGTGTTCTCAGTTTAACAAGAGTCGCCACGAGGAGACAAAACCTTTTTTCTCGGTCTTCTTCTCCCTCATTTTCTGTGGCTCGCCCTACTGTTTATGTAACCAGTACCGTTTGGCGTTTCCCTGCACCGACCGGAGGATTGCATGTATTAGCGTGGCACCTTCTCTCTCTCTCTCAACCACCGAATGAAGACTATCACTCGGTAAGTGTCGCACCGCGTGGAAACAAGCAGCCAGTCGTAGCACGTGCTGCATTTCACTTGTTTTGTTTTTTGTTCTTAAATTCTAATCATTACACTCCGAAGTTTCTAGTTAATGTCGTCTTTTGTTCTTAAATTATAATCATTACATTCCAAAGTTTTTGTTTAATTTCAACGACATTAAATTACTATCATATCATAAGAGAACGAGCTGATTTAGGGAGAAGCCGTTCAATTATCGATATATCTCATAGTCTCTTTACGTGATTTATGAGAATATCAGCTAAGTATAACCAGAGTTGCTCTTATGATAGCTTCTTCATTAGTAATTTATTTTTACAGCATAGGAAATATGGGTGGTATAAGTCGATTTGATTGATCACAAATCCTCGGATCTTGATTAGGTCCAAATGTTTTCCTAATGCATGATGTAACCGAATTGATCTCACCATATAACTTCTTCTTCTTCTTCTTCTTCATTGGCCATCGTCTATGATCAGTGGCTGGCAATTGACCATTGCCAAAAAGAAAGTGAAGGAAAAAAAGACGAAAAACATTAAAAATTTTCAAAAATTATCCATGAAGGCATCGATCATGCCACGTCGGTGATTTTTGGCAAAAATTACTCTGATGGAATTGATAAATTGTGAAAAGGTCAATGATAAAATTAGCATAAATACAATATATTTAAGACCTTCTAAATAGTTTTCCTTTATTTTTTAGTAGCTGTTGGGTAATCACTTTTTAATGTATTATTTCTCCGACCAAAAGAATATGGTACTATTTTAACTTTTTGTAGCTATAAAATATTTAATAATACATAATGATGGCTCAACCACTTCTAAAGATAACTTTTTGTTATCTTTCTTGACGGAAGAAAGGTCATAAATCTGCCTAGTTGTGATCAATTGCCTAGTAATATAAGCAATGGCTTCTCAGAATTTCCTCGCAAGCGTGGGGAGTTTGATTTGTTTTGACAGAAAAACGCAAGCCATTGCTACACCTTTCATTGTCCTCGAATTTTAAGAAACACCCGTTATTGCGGAGATGTTCTCTATGAGTACTATGTGACTGATCAAGTGATTAAACACTTGTACAAACGAAGGATGCAAGAAGAACAGCACTTTTCGGAAACAGTCTCTATTGAAAGGCTCTTTCAGCATTCAGATATAACTTTTCTGCTGTGGAAAAATTCCCCAAACAAAGCCGCTTCGGATTTCGACTTGTCTCATTCCTCCAAAGAGTTATTTCCAGAGTCATTGTTCGCTTCACAACTTAACAATTCGGGATGAAAGAAGAAGACAACCTTTCTTTTCTTAGCTGAGGGGCACGCTGACTAGCAAGCACAAACCATTCCAATCCTTTGAGATTTTCTACTCTTGGCAGTATAAAAAGTTCAGGAACCTCTTTGCATTTGTGCTGAGAAACTTGTACAAGCCAGACACAACAGACAGAAATTTCTGTTGTAATAGGATCCTATAATTGAGAACTACAAATTGTAATCCGCTCCGAGGATGAAAAAACTAGACCCCACTAAATTCTCTTTGAGCAATGTGACGCTGTAGTTTTACCAATTCTACAGATGGAAACATGCGTAGAAGAAATGCTAATGGGACATCTCGTTCATCATGTGCGTGGTTCTTTTCTTCTGTATGATTTGCCTCAACAGGGGTGCTCTGTAGTATGCCGGCACGGAGAATGGAAAGAACATCTGCCTAATGCCTTCAGCTTTGAGTATGGGAAAGATGATGCCAGACGCACCCTGGTAATTTCGTTATAAGCAACCAAAAACAAGTAAGTGGGAAATTTTCTTACTTCTGACATGATTTGTAAACGAAAATTCTTACTCGAGTTTAAACAAGGATAAATGGATCACTCACTGAAATCAATCTTGCCCCAGTATGAATGCGGTCTGGGGAAGGAAAAGGCAGCATCAATCGCCAAAAGCCATACACAGCCACAGCAAAGAAGTGGAGAACCAAGCTCAGAGGGCGAGGATTGAGTCCAGAGAGTAGTGCAATCGGTCCGAGTGAATATATGCCTCCAAGGCTCAGATAGTCGAAACATGCTTGGCGCATTTCCTTTCTTGCCGGATCAGGAGATGCGCAGAAGACCTTGTACAGGGCACCTGCTAGTGTATTTATCGTTGATGCCATGGGCTGCAAAAACAAAATACTTCGAGATTGATACAATCTTTCCATGACGTCATACAAGGTGGTCTAAAGTTTGCTTAAACGCGAACCCTATGCAGTCATTGGAGACTAAAACAATAGGAACAGAACTACTTTTATCACATAGCTTTTATCCTAAAAGGCCTGCTGCTCATTGCTCACCTTACGAATTGTATAGAAAGATTCAAGATATCGGCACAGGGTTGATGCATCATTGAAATCGCTTAAAGGTCTGAGCAGATCTCGTAGAACAACAACGTCTGATAAAGCCACGGTCATTCCTCCACCAGTTAAAGGATGTCGCATGTTAAATGCATCTCCCAACAAAAGCGCCCCGGGAGTGGGACAAGGATCGGCCGGCATGCTTCTGTTGGCCATCGGTTTTACATTTCCCGTGTCAATTGCAGTAATGAAGGAATCGTGCAACTCAGTAGGCACCTGAAGAACAAGATCTCTTTACTTATTCCATAAATGCAAGTAGGATCAAGTGCTCAGAGACCATAGGAAGAAAAATTGCCCACTCAATTGCTGATTAGGTCCAAATCTCAATAATTGCCCATGAAATATGCCAGTAATCAGTAAGTACCTGTGGCGCCACGACAGTCTTCAAATACTGTGCTAATTCACCATTTGTGATGGAAGGCACCGTTTGACCAGGTACATCGACTAAACAGCGAATCTCATGACTACTTATAGGATAAAACAGGATGGGCGAAGGGTCTGCCAGAACGACATGCCCATGATTTTCAAATGGAAGTCGACAGTTCTCTAGGACTAAACCAACAAAACACGAAGGCACATCTACCTGCACGAAGACAACGCCATTTTCAGGGGATAAATGAGCAAGTCGGCATATCCATTTCATTTATAAAAAAAAAAAGAAGAGTCATCCTGAAGAGATCAACAAAACTTCCTGACCTTAGGATTGCAAAGTGATCGTCGGAGATTTGAGTAACAACCATCACACACAACCGTAAGGAAAGCATATGCAGTCGATTCTTCACCAGTCCTTGTCTTGTAATTCACCCCTTTGATCATCCCACTTTCCTCAAGCAGAGATGTTACTGTGCCTTGTTCTAGTCTTACACTGCAATGGAGACAGAATGATCAGACACTTGCCTGAAACAAGAAAAACCACCTATTCCAATGCTAAAACTACACGCAAGAAAATAAAAACAGCCATTTGTGATTATCACACATGACAGATATTTTGATCAAGAGGAAGATCAAATGAAATGCAATAATGCAAAATGAACGAATTGACAATTGAAAGTAGGTACTTTGATAGAGATGATGCTTTCTTCCTTAATCTCTGGATAAATCTTCCATGGTGGAAGCTTCTCCCGGCAACATCCGAGCGATAATTCTCCAAAGGATATGGAATTCTCGTCTTCTTTCCATCCTTGAAAAGAGCATACCCAAAAACTTGTTGTGCATCGATGTCCTTTACACAATCTGGAGCGAAACATTTGTGTCGGATATAATTGCAAAGTAAAGATGAGAAGTTTCATAATTACTTCTTAAGGGTGCTTTAAATTTCCGGCTTACCCTCTAGACCCAACTCCATTAATTTCAAATAGCCTCCCGGTTGAAGGAGTTCGCCAACAATCCTGTCTGGTTCAGACAGGTCTCTTTCGATCACACGAACCCGACGCCCTTGCTGTAACCAGTAAAAATGGTCATTAATGGAGTAGAAAATGCAGGAAATATGCCTCTATATCAAATTGCCATCGCCATTCATATGTTTCCGCAACCATGCCTAATGAGTGAATTTCTGAAAATTGACAACTCACTCTGTTCGTAAAACAGATTTTGACTACAAAATGTTTCATTTAGATGGATATCATGTTCATGTCCCGATATTACCTTGCCAAGAGCATAAGCAAGAGCAGAGCCAACCACCCCGGCACCAACAATAACGACATCGTCACTTGCAGCAACGTCCCGATGTCCCTCTCCATTCCCATGTTTCTGAAACCCAACCGAGCCACCTTTGCTTCGCCTCTTTCTCCCCGACATTCGCCACGAAAAACCACATCCTAGCAAGAGAAGAGCCACAAGTGCTCCGCTTACATACTGAAACTCCATCTCAAATTCAATCAAGATCAGGGAAGATCTGTACTTTGCACTGAGAGGACGACAAAGTTTTGAGTCCTATTTGTCTTTCAACTGAAGTGGGCGCCTTTTATAGGCGTACATACAGCAGAAAACGGCTTGGTTTTGGGATATTCTTGTGATCAAGTTGTTCATTCACCTAACATTAATATTATTCTATAAGGGGACTTACCCAATGCCAGCATTTACAGATAGATTTGGACTTTTCGTTTTCCCTCTTAATATCACCTGCGTATTAATCAAAAACCAGAAATTGGAATGATAATGCCCCAAATCCATGATTTACGCGTGCCCTTGTAAAAAGTTTACCAACGAAGTATGAATGATCAGGAGTAGCACAGGATCAGAACTTTTAACAATGCTTTATTGCCTAAAGTTGATATTCTCGATAAACTATGATTAGCAAGATCATACTGAATAACTCATTTTGGTCAGTCTAGACCATTGAGAGGAGAAAACCTATGAATGTGATTTGTGGTCAAAGAGTTTTGCTGGACTAGCCCTCCAAGTAAGACTACTGTGACCATGAACAATTAAAAACAATTTGTCGATACGTGAGGAGTGGAAAAGAACTAAATTATATCAAAAGTCAAGTAGGGCAAAACTCAGCTCCAAGTTTCTGAAAAACCAGGGGTGCTAAAACCATGGGTGTCGAGCAGTCGGGCTGCTGCAATTTGAACAAAAACAGGAACAAAGCTCTCCAAATCGTATCTCTTAAATAACAAACAAATAACAGCATAAATTCCAGGAATTTTTGGATGAACTATTTTATATAAAAAATCAGTGTTACAGGTCAGCACTCTCAATGCCGTTGGCTTTGCAAGCGAATCGGTTGTTGTCAAACTTTCCAGCGCTGCTCTTTGTGCTAATTCTTGTACTGCCTGACCAAGTCTCTCCGTCGGCCCTAAATCCGTCTCGTAGGAAATTCCCTATGCAAAGATAAAGCAAGTCTCCTTCATCTTTAATTGATTACACTTCCCCTTACAAGAAATTTGAAAGAACTGTGTGTAAGGAACGAGGGTACCCATGTGAAAATACATCAGTTTTTTGATAGTGCAAAGGAACTATTTCTTGGCAACTTGGACCACTTATAATGGTGTTTAGTGCCAGTTGAACATAAGGTAATGGCTCTTGTGCAATGTTGAAAAGGTCCTAGTGGCATCGTTCGGATTGTTACAATCTCTAATAAATGCATTGGTCAAAGTTGGTTATAAAAGAACTTACGTATAACAGCAATAGCAGTACAATCAAGTTGAGCGGAATTGATATAGTTCTGGGACTCAGCTCAAGTTGAACATTGAAAGCTTAAAACTGCATTCAACTCTAAATTGAGAGAAGGGCAACTTCAATTCTTTTTTGGCAATATAGCATTTGCAACAAGTTAAGTGAAGTCCTGCAAAAACTTGGTAGCGAATATGTGCCTCTCTGTACATACACTTTGATTTTTTGATGAAAATTAATTTCACTGGGAAATTCATACAACAAATTAAAACACTGAGCCAAAGTGCTTTAATCGAAAAATCGAAAAAAAAAAAAAAAATATCACTTTTAAAAAATGATTGGCTCAACGCATGATGTGGTCATGGTGTGGAGGATTATATTATGATGATTGCATCAAGACATACTTATTCCCCTTTTTGAGCAAAAATCAAACCAGGTAGCGATTCATATTTCAGCATTCTCCGTTCATTGTTGTTTAGGTATTATCGAAATACGGAGTTTGAATAAATCGCGGATCACATAAAACATCTTCCAATTAATGTTATATAGGAAGGTCAAAAAATAAAAAAATAGTAAGAGGACCTATGCAAGCTCATGCAATCAAGCAAATGTATAGATAATTTGATTATTGAGAGATATCAACAAGAGTTCGATTCTGCATACTAACTAATTAGGGATTTCAACATTAACATCAGAGGAACTAATTAATTACCCTTTCGAAGCATGAACATTTGTGGGTTATCAAATTGCAAACTGAGACATTGAAACAAGCAATCAACATCGCATTGGCATGATGCTTTAACTCTCATCACCATTCGTGACTCACCTGAAAAAGGAAAAATAAAAACATGTTCAAAAATTCAAGATATCATCAGTTTGATATCGTCAGTTTTTTTTTTTTTTTTTTTTTTTTCATTTTGGGAGATATTTATTTTCAAATAGCTTGTGCCATGCACACAAGGGAAAGCAATTACAAAATTAAGCAAATAGATGTGTATTCATTGTACTTCCTTAGCCTTGCATTAACTTATGAAACGGAAATGTTAAATATCTTCCTTATGACTAACAAGATGAGATCAATTGCATAAATCATGCATTAGGGTTTTATAATTGTGTGTGTGTGTGAGAGAGAGAGAGATATTAGTGTCAGCAAGAGGAAGACCAACATCAACTTGGAGGTTTGCTTCATGATTCCTTTGGGGTTCAAGTTTCAATAGAGTGATGAATGGTCGATGGTTTGGTTATGCTAAATAGAGAAGGCTATGCAATGAAGCATTGTGCAATATTTGTCCCTGTTTATACATTTGAAATATCTCCGTGTTGTTCAATGTATCTTGTGCCAAAAAGGATCTCCATGGGCTACTCAATCAGTAATGGAAGACTGCAAACTCCTGTTGGACCAAATGCTAAGCATAAAATTGGTCCACGAGCCCAAAGAAGACAATCAAGCAACGGATTGGGCTGCAAAGGCCCATTGAGCAAGAGAACTTCACCTGAATTGGATTACTAGCCCCCTCCCACACCTCCGACCCCTCCCCCCCTTATTGAAATACCTTCGTCACATGCTTCTGGTAGATTATAGTGATTATTATGCATAAACTTGTTCTCAACTGACGATATATGCAATAATAAAGGAAAGTGAAATGTATATGTGATGATATATTGATCTCCAGATTGTAGATTTATCAACTGTGAGTTTAGAAGCTCTCAAGTTAACATTGAAGTTTGTACTCTCTTTTTTTTTGGGGTGGGGGGTGGGGTGGGGAGGAAGGGGGCATGCGGCAATTACAAATTAGAGTCATTCAGAGGAAAAACAACATCAACTTGGAGATTTGCTTCATGGTTTCTTTGGGGTTCAAGCTAAGTAGTACCGACACGTGACATAATACAACACAATACACCGACACGTTATTTTTCAAAAAATAGAGAATTTTAACATATTGGAACAAATTGTATATTAAATGTATATTTTTATATATACATGATAAATTATCATTTATATAATTGTTTCAATCAAATTAATTTAATTCAAATTCACAAATAAATAAATAATAAAAAAAGTCAAGAACGAATTTACACTAAAAACATTAATCCATCATTTGTTAATGTCATTTTTTTTTTAAATTTGACAAATTCAACTGCATTCTATCCTAATAATCCATAAAACTTGGAGGAAGAGAAAAAAAAAAGAAAAAGCAATCCACATTCCATTATTAAATTTAACATCTAACAATAAGTTAGAAAAAAAAGATTACATTTCACCATGAAATGTAACAAGAAGTCTTCCCTCTTTATTATTTTTTATTTTTTTTACATATTTACAGTTTGACCCATTATTTATTGAAAATTTTTAAAACTGACTTCGTGCATGTTAGAATTATGTGTCGGAATTTCGGACTGACATGTCGAAGAGTGTCAAATTTTCCAACACCTATTGACTACCTGTTGAATACATGTTGAAGCGTTTAACATAACATGAAGGTTCTGGAAAGTGTAAGTGCTTCTTAAAGTCCATATTTTGATAAAGTGATAAATGGTTGATGGTTTGAGTATGCTAGATAGAGAAGTCTATGCAATAAAGTAATTTGTGCTGCTTGTCCTATTTTATACACTTGAAATATCTCTATAGCGTTAATTTTATGATCAACTTTCTCTCTTACACCTTTGGTAATTTCATAATTGAGATACCTTTATAACATACTTTTGGCAGATTGTAATGATTATTGTTCATAAACCTATCCCCAACTGACGATATATGTAGTAATAATGGAAAATAAAGTACATATGTGATGATGTATTAATCTCCATATTGTAGATTTATCATCCAAGTTTAGAAGATCCCATGCTAACTTTGGAGTTTGCACTTTGTAGGTGAGAGAGAGAGAGAGAAAGAAAGAAAAAGAGAGAGAGCCCAGTCGAGAACTTGGGCCAGATTTATCATCTGAGTGTAGAAGATCCCATGTGAGAGAGAGAGAGAGAGAGAGAGAGAGAGAGAGCCCAGTCGAGTTCTCGGGCCAGTTCAAACGGCCCAGCATGCATGCTTCGACCCAAAACAATGGCGACTCTCTGGAACACTCTCGTCCCCGCTTCGCTGTCCTCTCTCTCGAAGAATGCACAGTCAGGAAGTCTCTCTCCTTCTCCATCCCTCCTCCCAGTAGTCTCTCCCACCATCTCCATTTCTCCATAACCTTCCCCTCCCTCGCTTTACCTCCATATATATATACACACACACAACACCTCATCCTACTCCCATTGACCACGAAAGAAAGATAGAAATCTCATCACTGCAAAGATAAAAGTTTCTTTCTCCGTCTCTCTGCAAGCGATAACCTTACCTCCAAGCTCTGTTTCATCTGCAGCAATGGCCTCCAAAGCCATCGGCATCGACCTCGGCACCACCTACAGCTGCGTCGCCGTCTGGCAGAACGACCGCGTCGAGATCATCGCCAACGAGCAGGGCAACCGCACCACCCCATCCTACGTCGCCTTCACCGACACCGAGCGCCTCATCGGCGATGCCGCCAAGAACCAGGTCGCCATGAACCCCCACAACACCGTCTTCGACGCCAAGCGCCTCATCGGGCGCCGCTTCTCCGACCCCTCCGTCCAGGCCGACATGAAGCACTGGCCCTTCCGCGTCGTCTCCGGCCCCGGCGACAAGCCCATGATCGTCGTCACCTTCAAGGGCGAGGAGAAGCAGTTCGCCCCCGAGGAGATATCCTCCATGGTGCTCACCAAGATGAAGGAGATCGCCGAGGCCTTCTTGGGTCACCCCATCAAGAACGCCGTCATCACCGTCCCTGCCTACTTCAACGACTCTCAGAGGCAGGCCACCAAGGACGCCGGCGCCATCGCGGGCCTGAACGTGTTGAGGATCATCAACGAGCCGACGGCCGCTGCGATCGCCTACGGACTAGACAAGAAAGCGGCGAGGGCCGGCGAGAAGAACGTGCTCATCTTTGATTTGGGTGGCGGGACGTTCGACGTCTCTCTGCTGACGATCGAAGAAGGCATCTTCGAAGTGAAGGCGACGGCCGGCGACACGCACCTGGGCGGCGAGGACTTCGACAACAGGTTGGTGAACCACTTCGTGCAGGAGTTCAAGAGGAAGCATAAGAAGGACATCAGCGGGAACGCCAGGGCCCTGCGGCGGCTCCGGACTGCCTGCGAGCGGGCGAAGCGGACGCTTTCCTCGACCTCGCAGACGACCATCGAGATCGACTCCCTCTACGAGGGGATCGACTTCTATGCGACCATCACAAGGGCCAGGTTCGAGGAGCTCAACATGGACCTGTTCAGGAGGTGCATGGAGCCCGTCGAGAAGTGCCTGAGGGACGCCAAGATCGACAAGAGCCAGGTCCACGACGTTGTCCTCGTCGGCGGGTCGACCAGGATCCCGAAAGTGCAGCAATTGCTGCAGGATTTCTTCAATGGGAAGGAACTGTGCAAGAGCATCAATCCTGACGAGGCCGTCGCGTATGGAGCTGCAGTTCAGGCCGCCATCTTGAGCGGTGAGGGCAACGAGAGAGTCCAGGACTTGCTGCTCCTCGATGTCACCCCGCTGAGCCTTGGGATCGAGACCGCGGGCGGCGTCATGACGGTGCTGATCCCGAGGAACACCACGATCCCAACCAAGAAGGAGCAGGTGTTCTCGACCTACTCAGACAACCAGACCAGCGTGCTGATCCAAGTGTACGAAGGCGAGAGGGCCAGGACTAAGGACAACAACCTCTTGGGCACGTTCGAGCTCAAGGGCATTCCACCAGCGCCCAGAGGCGTGCCGCAGATCAATGTGTGCTTCGACATCGACGCGAATGGGATCCTCAATGTATCAGCGGAGGATAAGACGGCCGGAGTGAAGAACCAGATCACGATCACGAACGACAAGGGACGATTGAGCAAGGAAGACATTGAGAGGATGGTGCAGGAGGCAGAGAAGTACAAAGCAGAGGACGAAGGGGTCAAGAAGAAGGTCGAAGCCAAGAATGCGCTCGAGAATTACGCGTACAACATGAGGAACACGGTGAGGGACGACAAGTTCGCTGGGAAGCTCGACCCGGCAGATAAGCAGAAGATTGAGAAGGCCATCGACGAGGCAATCGAGTGGCTGGATCGGAACCAGCTGGCCGAAGTGGATGAGCTGGAGGATAAATTGAAGGAGCTAGAGGGGCTGTGCAATCCGATCATTGCCAAGATGTACCAGGGCGGACCCGGTGGCGGCGATGCGCCGATGGGTGACATGCCCGGTGGTGGTTACAGCAGGCCAAAATCTGGAGGCAGCAGCGGCGGTGCTGGCCCAAAGATTGAAGAGGTCGATTGAGCATTTGTCTAGAAATAGCTGCTCTGTTCTGTTCTGTTTTTTCCAAGGGTTGCCGCTATTGCTCTGTCTCGGGCTTTTGGCACCTTGGAACATAATATACTTCCGACTGGTTTCATGTAACATATAAGAAATGATGTAATCGCGGTGTGAGCTTCTTGGAGTTTTTCTTTGTTCTTTTAATATTTCTTCTGTTTTGATGTAATTTCAAATTTTACCTGGTATGAAATAAAGTCATCTTCATGACCCCCCAATTCTCTTTTTTTTTTTTTTAGTTTTTACTAATGCATTTCCATGTAAGGAATCTATTGAATTATATGCTAGTGTGAAATCCAAAACTTGTCAGTGAACTCCGAGAGGTTACGATGGCCTTCCTAGAAAAGTTGCAGATGAATTACTTCTTGAGAATTAGCCATGAGAATAATAGCCAGAAAATAGTAGGTGAGTCTCTTGTTACTTAGCCAATTCCATAATTTTGCTCACTTAATCATTTAGTTCGCCACCCTAACCATAGGAGGCAAAATCATCCGTAGAAATGAACTTTGGGTCATTTAGGGAAAGTTTAGTTAATTGAGATGGACCATATCGGTTCTTGAAAGTGTTAAAAAGGACATGGAAAGTCAACATATTCTTCTTGGAGCTGCTCGTCCGTCTCGTCCAATCTGTAAACTTGGTGTCTTCCTCCAGGGTTTTTGGAGCTGAAATTATCTCTTCCGTATCATCATGTTACAAGATTAAGCTTTTCTTGCCTTTTATCATGATTCGAGGTAGCCATTCTAACCCATAAAAGAGAGGCTTCTTAGGCAAACAAGGCTGGACCCAATCCAGCTGCGAGCCTGCAAACCTGTTTGTTTTTACTCCTGAGAACAATTGATTTTATTCTTTTATTTTCAGGAACAAAAAAAGAATAAAAAATATTTGGTAAATTTTTTATTTCTAAAAATAAAAGTTTATTTTTTTTCCGAGAATAGATTTAGAATAGAAACATTAAAAAAAAAATACTTTCTTATTTCCAAGAACAATTCTTAAATTCTAATTTTTTTTCTTCTCCTCTCTTCTTCTCTTTTTTTCTTCTCTTTCATTTTCTTCTTCTTCCTTTTGGCCGGTGATTGGCAGACGAGGGCCGACGACCTCCAGTGTCGCCGACCCCCAATCAAGCCACGATGACGGGCCAGGCCAAGGCAAGGGAGGCCGACCTCGTGCCACTTGGGCGAGGTTTAGGCTTACGCCACTTGGGCGAGGTACCAACAAGCTGTTGGGCCTGCCCAACCGATCGCCAACCACAAAGAAGGAGGAATGAGAAGAAAAAAAAAAAAAAAAAAAAATTAAAGTATAAAAAAATTAAAAAACACCAAAAAAAAAATTTTTAAGAATCCTACCAAACGTGTTCTTTTGCTTCGAAATTATTTCGAGAACGAGAATAAAAAAATCATTTTAATCAAAAATTATTTTTCGGAGCGAGAATCGTTAAGAACGCGCCCTTTTAGTTAGACATTAGGCTAAAACTAAAGTCTCACTTTATAAGACATTGGAATAACCTCAAAATTATACCTATTCTCGTTTTATTACTAACCATTGTGGATGGAGATAAGTTGCCACTCTTAGCAAGGACATTTCACAATTTTGACTAGTTAAAATAATAAGTCAGTGACCATTGGGCTAATGAAAAAAAATTGAATTGGATTATGCCCTGCATGCCTCCTGTTCATCCAGTTGGCCTCTCTTAGCTTGGCGGTCGATAGCTTCTCTAATCCATGTCCAAATTGTGGTAATGGCAACATTACCACCTCAGTTGGTGCCATGAGTGTACAAGAAGATCGCGCTTTTGGTATGCGATCGTCCCTCTTCTCTGCTTATGTTAATTTGACTACGAGTTGAAATAATATTTATCGCATGCACGGTTGCTTGTTGCTTGCACAGCACGTATGGAACAAGCTGTTGTATACCAAGACTCTTGTAGTCTTGGGTGACAAGATACCTGTTAATCATCACATTTTGTCGTCCATTTTTTAAGCCAACAACGCGCTGACGTACAATACATTACTTACGCAGATTGAAACGGTAAGTAATGGATTGTTGCATGCAAAAGGTGATGACTTGAGATACATGAGAATGCACAAGATTATCCTTTCAAGAAAAGGGAAGTGTACTGTGAAGGGAGGCCAAGGAAGTGGAAATATCGTTCATCAGCAGTACACCAAAGGGAAACACCTTTGTCAATGGTTACTTCCGTCTCTGTTCTACTTGTGTCCATGGTTTGGCGTGTCACGTTCCTTCATTCCTACTTTGGTCATAAGTTTCAATGATGATCTATGGTCGCTTCTCCGTCTGAATTTCGCAGCTTTTCCTCCTGAGGATAGTGCTCCCGAGCCTTTCTCTACTCAAGGAACGAACTGTGTAATGTGGCCAGCAGCGGTGCTCAAAGAATCAATTAAACCGGAAAAGGCACATACATGAACCAACCGAACCGGCACAGGCAAAATGATAATAACATTGATTCGGGTGTCCTTAAATGTGCAATTTGTGTCGCAAAAAGTCTGTCATACAGGAACATTTGTACTCACATAAAATTAAAATCAAGATTGCACTAGGAAACAAATATGATGGCCGTGCGAAAATTTCTTTTTGATGCACTTGATCCGACCAGCTACGATTTATCCCACCTGAAAGGCTCCCTTCGACCCTCGTCAGATTTCATACAACAGCTTCTCGAACACCTTCATATGTTCGGTTTGCAGGGAGATGGCCACGGACATGCTGCCATCATTGGTGGGACTTGGCAATATGAACGATAATCCTTCATACGCAATTCCACCAGGCCCCATAAATATAGGCCTGCCCCAGCCGAAATCAGCGTCATGGATCGGGAGCCTAACCCAACTAGTTATGCCAAGATTTGGACACCTAAATGTATGGGCCCCTCGGACAAGGGCTGATAGATCGGGTTGGAGCTCTAGGTAATCCAAGGCAGATCTGAGATAGTCGTTGTCCATGCGAAACAAGGCATCATGGATCCGGCTTGCCGCATACCATGTTGGCTTGGATTGGAGGTCACCTGCAACGGCGAGTGGCGTTGCAGTGAAGATGACATTGCCAAAGTAACCGGGCGGAAGGGGCGGACTCAATCTGGACCGTCCATCAGTAGCAATATACATTTTGCTCTCTTGATCAATGGCGAGGTCACGTGCCTTGCATGCACTTCTCCAAACATGACCTGCCAACATCTCATAAGAGCTGTAGTTGACAGTGTTTCCATCTTCCTTTGACTTTCCTTTGAGCTTGTTAAGCTGCTCCCTAGTCATTTTGAAGATGGAGACTGCTGTGCTCTCAGCACCGGATTTAGTAGTTTGTGACAGCGGTGCTTTAAGAGCAGGTGGAGGCTGATATTCAATGTGCTTAAATTGAGGCTGTGGTGGATCACGAGCACGCAATAAGGTGCGGTCAATGAAGGGTGGAGTCGTGAGGTCAAGACCACGAGCCATGTCTGACCATGTGTTGACAAAGTGAAGGCCAGAAAATCCATCTGCAACATGGTGTTGCATGCCAACGCCAAGCGAAACTCCACCGCACTTGAAGTACGTCACCTGCATGAATTTTCAAGAAAATTCTGTTATAAGCAAATTCTTACGGAGTGCTTTGCTACTCCAGCAATTCAATATGCCAGTCTCCTGAAAGTGTAATTTCATATAACAAACTAAAGTATGAAGCACAGGCTATTATTATGAATGGTCATCCTTTTATGCATGTTGTATGTACTTGTAAGCAATCATGAACCCTAAGGGATGACTTAAAATGTATTTTTGAGATTTTCCACAAGGAAAGATAGGTCAACGAAGAGATGAAATACAGATAGCAGGCAAACAAAAACATAGAACATTATAATACCTACAGACAAACTTGACACACATTCTTAAAATGTTACTTTTGCATGAGAAAAGACAGCAAAAGGACAAGGGTCCATTTTTAATTCTTTGTTCTTTATTTATTTGTCATACCAATCTAGTTGAGTGATAAATGCAACACACCCAATTACTGCATATCCACGCATTTCATTACCATATTTTAGCCACAAAAATGTTTATGATCTCTTGCCAAATGTCTAATATAGTGCATGACCAACATAGCAAAATTTAAACAGCTGCATTGTTTATAACCTAAAAATATAGTTGCAGCCTACTTCATACCGCCAAAGGAAAATGCTTATAACTAGCGAAGGAACATTGCTTGCATAGCACAATAAGTTTCGGCATCTGTGAGAAGAATATTAACTGGAGAGAAGTGGTATAGACTAATTGAGAGCAAAAAAGTTTTCCTAAGATCTGCAATGACATATCATTATGTTTGCTGAGGCACACATCACATTCACAAACAGTAGCAGTCACCCCGATTAACAGGCTCTTTGCTGTGAAGATTCTATTTCAGGCAATTAACTGTAGAAGGTGAGATGCTGGGAGCAAATTAACAGTTCTAAGATGCCATGACAGGAAATACTATCCTCTCAATTAACATATGTAGAGTGTCTTGTTTTAGTAGTTAGACCTAAGTAAACCAATATATGCAAGCACAATGATAAAATTGGTCCTAAAGTTCATGCACACTAGAGAAATCATTTCTAATAGATGCAATGCAGAAGTAGCCATACTAGGACATTTACTCTCGACGAGTTGGCAAAGCACATGACATGACCCCTACACAGAATGGTTGGTGACCAACTAGTTCATAGTTCATAGTTGTCATTGCAGTGAATAAGCACCAGAAAGCTCACATCCCCAGCAGGACATTTCATTCAGTGCATCATATTTTAGCTTGGGTAAACCAAGTTACACTTTACACAGTACAGAAGAATTATACTGACTTAGGTAGATGGTCAATCTTCCCTTTGTGAATTTATTGGAACTGTTGCTTTTGAGGCAGGCAGAACAGTCTGCACCCCAACTTCTTTTGCCATCAGTCTAAGATTTCCCTGAATTTGACTTCTTTCAGTCATTTATTTTCTCCTTGGATCACTTATTTATGTGGAACAATTGAACAGTCCAAATCTGTAACTAACTTGACCTCAATCTATTAATGCAAAACCGAAAAAGGAGAGACATTCTAGCGGATCCTTTTGCACCCATTTACTTGCAATAGCTGTCTTGTCACATGGCATTGGCTCAAGCAATAACAACCACCAAACACTTCTCCTGGGCCAACCAGTAATCATGAGAGAAACTCACTTACTTCAGCTAAATGTTTCCTTAAGATCCTGAGGAAACTAGAATGAAACTTATTCTTCAGTTCTTCCCCTCCAATGGAGCTCTAGTTTACTGATGATCTCTAGAGATGCTACTGGGACAAAAAAGGAACTTAGCAATATAAAATTTGATTTCTCATCCCTTCTCTCTTCTTTTTTTTTTTTTTTTTTTTTTGGTTGAAATTTCTCATCCCGTCTCAGGTCTTCCTTTCCTAATGGCAAAAACATGCTTGAATAAGACATAATGATGGACTAACCACGTAATCCCTAGACACCTCCACAACTACAATATCAGCATTTACTACGAGTTTTATGCATCAACCAACAAGTGCTATCAATGCAAGTGAGAACCATGCAAAGGCTTTTCTTAGTTCCAAACCACCGCTCAGTAGTCGGGATCTTCAGTTATAAACTTTTTTTTAAATTGTAAGTGAGATCAATAGCACATAACTCTTTCACAGATATTTCACAAAATTAGATGAGAATATGCTTGACTTCCTACAAATCAATTTGATTGAATATCCAAATTAAACCTACCAATGGCTGTGGCTACGGATTATAGACATCAGCCGAGGGGGAAGACAATCTACAGAAAAAAATAACGCTAAGACAACATTCGGGAAAAGGACAATACCTGCAACACTAAAAGAGGATAGGTGGACAGCCCTGCCGAATAGTCCACAGCTGGAATGAGCTTCCGAAGCTCCAATGTCGGGGCGAAATCACCAAAATCATCGACAGCGGAGCTCGTTTCGCCTCCACGAAAAGCACACCTTCAGCATTGCAGTTGATCTCAATGCGGCCATCCTCATCGCGTGTCAACCGCCCAGCCATGGGATAGAAAGGCACAAGGGCCTTGCTGAGCCCCTCCTTGAGGACCTTGGGATCGAAGAAGTCAGGGGAGCCGTTCGGCCGATAGAAGTAGACACTAGGGGTGTGCATGCTGGGCACCACCAGGTCCACATTGGAATTCCACAGGGCGTGGATCGGCGTCGCCCCGGCGGGGCGCACCATCGTGGACTCTCGCACGCTGACAATCATATCGAACCAGACGATGTTTCCCCTGGTATCAGATCGACCGGCTGTCCTGCGAAATCCCCAGAGAAGGAAGCTCAGCCAAAAAAAATTCCGACTTTATCGCAGCCCTATTAAACGGCGTATGACTTGTCCTAAAGTAAAAATCTTTTTAGCATTTAATGCAACCAGCGCGCCTATATCCCTCCATATCATCTCATGATTAAGGCCTTTTCTCCTTTTTTCTTTTGTGCAGGTGAAGCTAACCTGAGCAAGCAGCCGGTCCCCCACAAAAGATCAGCAACATACGCATAGGCCGGCGACCATTTACCAAATCGTCGATGCTAACACCTTTAAAAAATTCGTCGCATCGTCATCAACGCCTAAGGCTCTAATCAAAGCAGTCCCGCCACCTTTTTCAATTTCCAAATACAACCCAACAAAAAAAAGAAGAAAGAAAAAACGGGTTCTCGATAACCCGTCGAGCCCAATCTGCTCGCGCGAGCTCCAAGATCGCAATTTGAGGGCGGCGCGACTAACCGAGCAATCACGGAACAAAAATAAGGCGAAAAAGCGACGGAGGAGGAAGACACGGAGAGCAGCATTACCTGCGAACGCCGCGAGCTCTGAAGAAACCGAAAAACGGGAGGAGAATGCGCGGCGGCGGAGATCACCCAGAGAAGCGAACAACGGAGAGGAAGAGGAGGATGGAGGGAGGGCAAGGCAGAGATGAGATGGTTGTCGATTCGGTGAGAGTACGTTGCAAAGAGAGAGAGAGAGAGAGATTGGCGATGGTTGGGCTGGGGCAAATATATATATAAACGAAAGGGGAGAAGAAGGAGGGGGGAAGGAAGGCAGTCGTGGTTCGGACCGCAGCGCACTGTCACTCACCTACCGCGCCTACTGACGTTGACCATTGCCCCGCCGCCACGTCAGCTCATCCCCCCGTGGGCCCCTCTCACTTCTTTCTTGTCTTTTTTCTCCTTTTGAACTGCAGGAGACTCCTCGTTGATTTGGTGCATTTTTCCATGCGTTGAAAAATAGAAAATTATGAATGCATTTACATTTATTGTTCGTTCATTTTAGTTCCCATAACTCTCAACGTCAATAGGCGCACCTGGATAGGCTTTCCCCCTTTTTTTTGTTTTTTTATTTAATCTGAATTTTGCGATGAACCCATTTTGGCTCTTTCTTATCTTGAAACATTAGAAACTTTCATAATATACAAAATATTCACATATAATTTCTATATAATATTTTGAAACTTGATAAAACTTGAAATTCTGAAGACTTCTTGCTTTTTATAAAGCACAAACAAGCGGGTTCTTAAGATTTACTTCACACACAAAAAAAAAAAAAAAATGAAATCCACTATCACATTCATTTTTAAAAAGAAAATATTTAAAGACAAGGTTTTCTCTTAGTTTGAAATTGGCTATAAGATATTAGAATTTAGTAGAACCTTTCTCTTTTTTAAGTGTAGATGAAGAGACTATTAGACAAGTCCTCCTATTTTTAAGTGTGGATGAGAAAATAAATGAGCAAATAGCCTATGGATAAAGCCTAAAATCTTTAATAAATATGACCAAGTCAATCCCAGAAGAAAAATATTAGCTACTTTCAACCTACATTAGCCCACTTTGTATAAGATGTTATAACTCAACAAAAAATACGGTCTTCTGCTTTATCCTAATTGCATTGTCCCATCGATTCATAAATGAATGTAAATTTGAACCGTTGAAAATTCAGTTTTACAATACAAAAGAAAAGAGGAAAAGGGAGGTGGGTAAGGCGACATTTATCACACATGATGTGTAAGTACAATCTTCATAAGTATTTATGGGACATACTGTATATCAATCTATTTGCATGCTAAGTATTAAAGAAGGGGAAGCCCAACAGCTATCCAGCCTATCCTCTCTTGAACAATTGACGAGATGAATCGGAAAAGGGGTCAAAACTTAAAAAGAGCGGGAAGCGTTGGAGGTTGGACAAACGATGGATGCCAAGCGGTGGGGGGAATTCGACCATTTTTTTGGTGGGGTTGCTAAGGTAGGATCGACATCATTTTTTCGGTCACCATGTGGTGGGAGAAAAGCCCGAGGGAGGGGAAAGAGATTGGGAAGTTGGTGAGACAGCGACCTAATCAGAAAACGTCGCAAAAACACAAAGCTCCGGGTCCCACCCTCACCCACCCCCGCAAAAAAACTGTCCCCAACTTATCCGATTCTTCATGTCGTGCCATAATAACAACCAATCCGGAACGTCACGTTTGCGAATCATTCTTATTATTACAGCTCGGATCCTGACAGTGGTTTAGACACACCCGAAGCAATGCGTCAACTAGCAATCGAAACACGCGCGGATAATCAAACACGAAATCATTGTGGGATTAGAAACTAGATTCAAAATATATAATTTTTCCTTTTAGCATATGCCTAGCAATGCTGAGGGAATTCAAACTTTCGCCGAGCATGTTCAACAAGTGTCTTGAAGCATGATTTATGTCCTAATCGATATAAATATTAGTATTAATATTATGAAAAAAAAATCTTAAATTTAAGTATATATGTAATAAATTTATCCAAAATTAATTATTTTTACCATTAAAGATCCTAGCTGATACACTCAATTAAAAGTCATAAATTGATATAATCGTAACAAATTTACTATTTATTAATTTCTGTTAAATTGGATTAGTATCACGGAAAATCTCAAACCGATAAATTTATGATAAATAAAGGGTAAAATTTAAATATTCTTTAACTACAACATGTCATCAAGCTTTGTAATTTAACAAGTAAAATTTAAGTGAAAATTAAATAAGGACCAAGAAGTGGACCAATTTTTCAAATAACCAAGTCGAACTTTGTGTGGAGATAAGAACCCGAAGTAAACCTATTATCTCGAAGCGACCCAAAGTGGTTGAATCAATTCCAAATAAGGACCCGATTTGCTAGTCAACCAAATATTCGCATGGCTATCAAGCATGTGACATTTCCGACGAGGAGTTTGGGCAATTTTGTCCAAAAAAAAAAATATAGGGAAAAATTAACAAATCCTAAAAAACGGAGCCGAGTTTTGATTTCATCTATAATATCACGAAAAATAAAGGGTAAAATTTAAATATTCTTTAACTACAACATGTCATCAAGCTTTGTAATTTAACAGTAAAATTTAATAATATCAATTTAGATTTTTTTGATATTAATCCCGAATAATATTGGAGGATACAACGGGCAAGTCCTTGGGAATTGGACCCCCCCGCCGCATGGTGCAACCATCTTAGGTTAGGAACTGGAGAAAACTCCCAACCGACCCCACCGTGTCGGGGGTGTTCTTCGGGGGGCCCACTTGGGAGTTGGTGGAGTTGAACAGTCAGAAGCCACTGATTCAATTAGAGGCTTGTCCGGACGCCTCCCTCCCCGCCACGTGTCAGTATCCTGGCGGGTTGGGGGCATTCGTGTCGCATCCGTCGTGACGGCAGTTCGTCGGTCGCCCCCCGTCGGTCGGTCCGTTCTTGAGGTCATTAGTGACGCCATCAAGTCTAAAGCCCTTTTTTCCCCCCTCGTAACTATGAACTAAGTGGCATTAATATAGACAGTTAGATATTAACATGCGACATACATGAAACGATACGACAATTCGATACTGTCATTTTTAGAATTCCGACACGTTATATAATAAATTATTATTTTTATTATTACTTTAATTAAATTAATTTGATTCAAATTCACAAATAAATAAATAATAAAAAAGCCTATAATAAATTTATAATAAAAATATTAATAAATTATTTATTGATATCACTCATTGTTTTAATTTGATAAATCTAACTCTATTCCAATGATCTATTAAACTTGGAGATAAAAAAAATAAGCAATTCACATAATGAACTTGCGTGTCATACATGTCCAAAAAGAAGAGAAATTAGGTGTCAATACTATTTTTTTCTTTCCCAATTTATTATTTTTATTTTTATTTTTATTATATATATATATATACATTTTGACCCATCATTTATTAAAAATTTTTAAAATTAATCTCGCATGTCGGAATCACCTATTAGAACTTTGTATGTCAAAATTCCAACTCCAATATTAAAGAGTGTTAAGAAAGTTAACAAAGTATCAAATTTTTTAACACATGTTGATCGAGTATTATAGAGTATCCAAGAGTTATTGACATGATACAAAAGCTCTTGAAAAGTGTTGATACTTCATAGATGATGAATATGCGAGATCTCAAGTGTCCCAATTGCCCATAATTGGATTTGGTGGAATTTATTAAAAAAGATAAAAAAAAAATTTAGTAAGACGTGCAGAATTTGAACGGTAACAATATTTAATTGGACTAACCAAATAAATATGTTCGCCCTCAACCTAGACCGCGTGGCTAATCATAATCAATGTATTGAAGTCAAACCTTCCAACGAAGATTTGCTTTATAGAATAAGATTGCGTACAAATTCAAGTTATATTGTCACCCAAAGATGCCGACGAAAAAACAAACAGGGCGGATAAAGAAAGTCATACGACTACGGTGGCCTTAACGAGAACTTAATTAATTCGATCGTACTAAAATTGGAAATGCACACAATGCGCGTCTACGTGGGAATGAAGACTCGACATTGTCGTAATAGCCTGGTCAAGAAAGGAGCAAAAAATTGATTTTAGTCGTCCCTAACGCTATCCGCTCTCGCCTGCCAAACAAGACTTTAGGTGAACTTAGCCAAAGTTCGGCGCAAGGGAGAATTGGCATTTGCCGTTGAACTAGTCAAAAAACCAAACCATGTTCTCAGTCTCACTCAACCTCGGCAGGAAGAAGATACCCGAGACGAGGATGATGTTTCCTCGAACACGGCGTATTGAGTTCGTCCTTCCATCCAATCATCGGTGTCGATTCGAGAAGTGGACATTCACACCGCGTATCGTCAATACTCCAAAGCACCGCCATGCTCATCGATGACAATTCAAGCGAGCCAACCCTGCTATTAGATGACTCGATACCCTTGAAGTTGGCTATTCACAATATATACAAGAGTATTAAGATATGCACCTATTAGATGGTCTCAGACACTCTTACTTAAAAGCTAACTCAAAGGATGAGATTTTCTTTCACATTTATAAACCGACCACAAATTCCTTCTATAACCGATATGGAAACAATCTTAATAGCATGAATATAGGAGTGTGCAAAAAGAATTAGAAATCACTTGGAACCGAACTCAATTAGCTCAGAACCAGCGGTTCTTAATTCTAGATGTGAAATCACTAACTAACTTATCCATACCGGAAAGTAGAGTAGAAATTAGTATGATAAAGAGAATATGATAAAGTCGTTCAAAATTAAATGAGCGAATATGTCCAATATTCAATAAAAAAAGATTTCTTCTTCTTCCCCAATTTTTTTCTTATGATTTTTCGAACAAAATATCAATCTGTGTTTGAGTTTGGATTTTTATTTGGGTTCAATTGAGGAGTAAAGTAAGTCTACTTTTTTTTTTTTTTTTTTTTTTTTTTTTTTTTATGGTTCTAAGACCAGTAGCTCCAGCGGTCGACTTGCTTCTTTCAAATTGTTTGATTCGGAACATCGTATATAATTTTCTTAAAAAATTTTAAGTTTTGACTTTTCAAATCAAAATCTTGGTTTCCTCTCCGTTTCTTGCCTCAATCGTCTCGTGGCCTCATCTTCATTTCTCACTCTCGCTCTCAGTGGCCTCCCATCTTGTCAATCCCTCTCTCACTCCGCTCTTGATCTCCTTCAACCCCGTCGCTCTTTGTGTTGCTCTCACTCTTGGTCACCTTCAACCTCAAACCTCATTACTCGCTCTTGAGTCTCACGCCTCTTTCAAAACAATGACTTTTCCATCATTTCGGTCCATTTATTGTATGAATCCATGAAACCAAAGAATAGTTCTCGGTTTTAATATTTTGGAACCAATCCTAGAGTGAGAATGGTTCACCCTAAAATCAATCACCCCCACATGGGGAGGTTGAAGAGACTTTAGGGAATTCAAGTTTGCATTAATTCAGGGAGGTGGTAGTCCTATCTGCCACCAAGAAGTTATAGATCTGAAATTCAAGAAGCGATCGTAATCACAGCATTGCATTACTTCGACATTTGCTCATCAATCTTGTCAACCTCCCAACCGTAGACAATAACCAACTTTTGGGAGCCAGCTCTTCGATTAGACAGCAAGAACTAAATAAGGTAGGGCGCTCCGACTTTTTAGCTACACTCGTTTTAATAACCATTTTATATGTGGCTACACGAGAAAGAAGATAATAAAGTGGAGGTTTGCTAATGATGGAGGAAATCATGATATAGTCAATGACAAACATCGATCTCGATTGAGTCAAGCGAAAATTTGAAAATACTTGAGCTGTGACTTGGAAAGCATGATCATGAAATTGTGTTTTTATTGTAATTCAATCGATATAAATTCGTTCACAATTATCGGTGAATAAATAAAAGGATATTATCTTGCAAATATCAATGTTCTTATGAAATCTGAGTTTGAGCTTCACCCGAGATTAGAGTGAATGTCCCAATGACTTAAGTCTAGCTTGAACAAATTGAAAACTTAATCGAGTGGGGCTCGAGCTCGAGAATCCCAGCTTCGTCGAGGTCGAAGTCGAGAGCTAAGAGAGGATCAAAAACACAATCACCCGAGATTGAAATAAAGTTCCCAATCGCACATGTCTAGCTTGAGCAAAATTGAAAACACAATCGAGTGGAGCTCAAGCTGGAGGATCCCCGAGGGCCGAGAGAGATTCGAAAATGCAATCTCCCGAGATGAGAGTGAAGGTCCCAATGCCTTAGGTCTAGCTCGAGCACATTGAAAACATAATCGAGTGGAACTCGAGCTGGAGAATCATCCCACCTTCGTCGAGGTCGAGGTGGTTCGAAAATGCAATGGGCTATTCAGGGTTCTATTCTAGAAAACGACGAACCAAAGGCCCAATAAGGCCGGTCTTTACAGTCAAGCCCAATGGGCCTGGATGGTCGAGCCCGATCCCGACCCGAGATAAGAAAAATCGGGACTCGTGCGGGGCGCAGTGGCCACTGAACCCTGCACTGGTCACTGGTCAGGAAGTGAGGTAACGAACAGATCGCCAATCAGCGAAAAGCACAGTGTCATCACGCACTTCTACCAACAGCAAGATCTCCTCTCTCGCTCTGCTCGAGGAAGGAGTGCGGCGTCCTCCGATCTGGCGAGTGAGTTCTTCGGCCTCAAACTCTTGCTTTCCTTTGCTCTCACCGATGCGATTTCATCTCGTCGCATCGGGTCTCGCGGTTGTTGTGTGTCTTGGTTTCCTCGATCGTCGTATGGCGATTTCGTGGCCGACGCAACCGCTCGGTCTTAGCTGGATCAGCTTACTTCCGGCGCGTTTGCTGTGACCGTACGACGCATGTTGAGCGCATAGGTTGAAGGCGCGGATTGGATCGGTCGGAGCAATTCTCGGTCTGCATTCGGCGGCTCCGAGGCTCTTTGGTCTGAGCTTGAAGTGCGACGTTGAGTTCATTTGTTAAGCGCGCAGCTTTCGATGTGATGTGTGTACTGTGTATGTGTGTGCGCGGATAATGAACTGGGAGCTGTACCGGCTTGCTCAGTGAAAGTATTCCTTGGCACCCGGCCGTCGGTTCAGCTTTCGGTTGAAGATTCTCGGGGAGTTGAGTCGATTGAGTATTTAGTCCTTTTGAGGTTCTTACTCAAGTCTGAAAATTGACTGCGATTTTCATTTCTACTTTCCATTCTATATAGAAAGGAAAAGCAGTTTCGATGTGGCTCAATAGAAGAGGGAAATGGCTATTTTTTTTCATTTCTATGCCTATATGTAATATTGTGTGCGCTGTAGAAATATATTGGCTTTTACCGTATTAACAAGGGAAAGTCGGGTCACATTCTGCAGAGGTTTTATGTGTTTTGCAGCTAGATATGGGCATATACCTCAGCTCCCCAAAAACTGACAAGTTCTCAGAAGATGGTGGGAATGATAGGCTTTCTTATGGGCTATCCTCCATGCAAGGGTGGCGTGCAACCATGGAAGATGCAGTTAATATTCTTTCCATGTTGCTTGATGTTGTTTTTATATTATTATGCTCTTAATTAATCTGCATATTGCTAGCTGATGTCCAATTTCTTGCTTTGCCTAATTATACTATCTAATCCATGAAAACCAGCGTTCCTGGTTTTAAATTAGTTTGGTGACTCTTGGTAGTTGGTTATTTGTAGTCAAAATTTTCTAAATTTATTTTAAATGCTGCGACCAAATGTGACTTTGTTTTGGTTAATACAAGTATTGAAACTGCTTGTGAGTGCTCTTAACGGGAGAATTTGCAATTATGAGGTGAGGTGACTAAAATTTGTCAATAGCACATGCAAAGTAGTTTCTCCAACAATTGGCTTTTTTTTGTTTCGGTTGCCTGTGGTTTGTAGCTGTGGCCTTAATTTTCCGCTTTTGAAGTAACTTTTGCTCGCACCTTTTCTGCCAGAAGCCATGGTTGGGCCTTTTTAGGGCCCCCAACTCCCAAGAAGGAGCTTACTTTAAGTTATTCTTGAACTCATTATGTTATGCACTCTCAAGCTTGCTCAATCTTGGCACTCAACAATGCATTGATATGTAGTCTTCTCAGCATGCAGCTTATCCAGATCTTGATGATTCCACGTCTTTCTTTGGGGTCTATGATGGTCATGGAGGTTAGAACTAGTTCACATGGTTCTTATTTTTATATGCTTGAGAGTCCAATTCAATGTATGCCGAGTTTTCTGGCCAAAAAGAATGCCTAGCTAAATTTCATATTTTTGTTCCTGCACTTGCACTATCATTTTAGATCAAAGCCGTTTTCCATCATAGTTTTCCCATAAATTTTGTTGACATTCACCCTGGTTTTCCTATTCTCTAATCAATATCAGGCCATATCGAATAGGGGAACTTACTCAAAGTGCAGGCAGGCCATGATTTCTTTTATGTCCACAAGACGATGCGTTGGAAGTAGATTGGTTTAGAGTGGCCATTCATATTCTACTTAACTTGTTGGGAGTTGATCTATTTGCCTGCCTTGTTTAACCATTGTGTATGTCTTTCCTTTTTCAATGTGATCGGTGCTTCTCATGAGTAAAAGGAAGCCAATCCATGAATCAGGACTACCATGTTGAGGTCTTTGTACCTCATGTGTAGTAGAAAAGCATACTTCATAGTTCATAGATTGGTCCCTGTAACTGCCAACCACCCACAAACTACTACATTTTCATTAAAGCTTTGTGCTCCTTTCAAAGTGTGATTTTGTTCTACTCTATCATATTGCCATCTTTGCTCAATGCACATTCAAATAGACTTTTTCTGAAAAGCATTTGATGAAGCTTGCATTCCACTTTTTTGGGCGTCATTGACCATATTATAAACTCATGGAACCAATTTGCTGACAGGCAAAGCAGTTGCGAAGTTTTGTGCAAAGTATCTCCATCAGCAGGTACTCAAGCATGAAGCTTATGCTGCCGGAGATTTGAGCACTCCTGCACGGACAGCTTTTCTCAGGTTTGTACACTGGCTTTAATTGCACCATAACAAAATTTTTACAATCAAGTTCTCTTTTGGAGTCTTTAGGACTGCTCGGTCATTAAGAACAGTGCTATTTTGTATCATTTCCTAAATTGATAGTTGTTATGGTTCTGTTTCTCTCAAATAACTTGGCGATTCTTTATGACTGTAAGCAACAGTTCATGCCATCTTCTGGTTTACTGATTTCCTGCTTCTGACCAAATGATCTTAATTGGTACAGAATGGATGAGATGATGCGTGGGCAAAGAGGGTGGAGGGAATTAGCAATATTGGGAGACAAGATAGACAAGTTTTCTGGAATGATAGAAGGATTTATTTGGTCTCCAAGGAGTACTGACACCAATGAGCAGACTGATGATTGGCACTCTGAAGAGGTATATCACATGTCAAGTTTACTGTCTTCCCCCCCGCCTCCATTTAAAAACAGTAGCAAAAAGTAAATAAGGCTAATGAGATGGTTCTATATCATATATCTGACTTCCAAAATTACATATTTTGTACAACTTATAAGTTGAAAGGGCGTTGGCTGCTATTGAGTCACTGTCATCTTAAAGAATACACTTTAAAGTAGGGGTGTTCAAAAAAGCCTGCTGGCCCAAAAACCCAGTTGGTTTAAACAGGACCGGCCTGATTTTTCAGTCCCAGACAAACTCAGTCCAGGCTTTCAGGTCACTTTCAGGCCAGTTTGACCCTTGGGCCCCTGAGGACATTGGCCTGGAAAAAACTGGCCCTAGTACAAAATAATGTATATAATACCAGAACTTAACACTTTCTACCAAATCTTCTCATTTTCATGCACTTGTCTTCCCTCTCATTTCTCTGACTCTGTCCCTCTCAAATCCCTCTGATCTCTCAAGTCCCTCTTGTCTTGCTCAATCGACCTCTCAGCCATCTCCTTGCCTTCTACTAGAGCACCACCAACCCTCACGTGAGGAGCAAATTAGTAAATCTTGAGCTTGCAAAAAGCACAGCTCCTCACCCCCATCTTCTGATCGACAAGTTTAGGATTTGGTGCTATATGAAGCCATGATCTGCATATCTTGGCTTTAGTTTTGTTCTTTTTACTGTTGATGCATCAAAAAGTTGAATGTGGTTAATCTGTTGGTGAATCAAATGTTAATATTCATTATTTCATTTAAATAAGATGAATCAGGTCTTAGGTCTGGCCCCAAAAATGATCAGGTCATGATCTTTTGTTTTATCTTGATTATTCTGAGTGAATTAGCCACGCCTGCGGATCTTACAGGATTTCATATAATAGTTTGGGCTAGGCCTAGACTGGACTGATTGAACCATGATTATTCGGGGCCGGGCCATTTTCTCTTCTATCAGGCCAGGCCTACTATTTAGGCTGGGACAAAATTTTCACCTGAGCCTGGCTAGCCTTTTTTAGCGAACATCCCTGCAGGCTTCTTGCTTCTTAATGTATTTACCACCGATCTTTAAAACCAGTTTTTGATAAGCTAAACTTGCTTGCATCTTAACTGCATCACTTGGTCCATTGTCTGCAATTTTTGCATCTGACACAGTGATTTTACCTGGTCCACCAAGCTGGACAGAGACCTAAGTGTGAGACCAGCATGCGTGTTTTCTTCTGTGACATGATCCATTCTTTGTATTGGGATCATAACCATCTCATCAATGAACTTGCCATTGAGTGTCGACTATGTTTACATGAAGCGCCTTTTAGTTCTCAGGAATGCTGAACTTCATTATTGCTGTGTTAGTGTTGTTCATTGACAAGACACGATCAAATTCTATAAAGAGAAAGGAGAAATTCTGCTCTTTTGAGTAAATATTAGACGAAAAGTGTTTGGATAATGAGCTTTTCAAAAGCTTCTAATGGGTTGTTATAAGCTATTGTAGTCTTTCATTTTCCGGTTTGTTTTATTTATTTCTGTCTCCAAATTTTTTGGGGCGAATAATTGACGTGTTCAATTTCCATGTCAAAACTAGGGGCCTCACTCTGATTTTCCTGGACCAACTTGTGGAAGCACTGCTTGTGTCGCGATCATTCAGGACAAACAATTAATTGTAGTAAATGCTGGCGATTCTCGTTGCATGCTATCTCGGAAGGGTCTGGTAATTCTTTTCGCATAAGTTAAATCATCAGAGTTCTGCTTTTGATTGGATGAAAGTTGAGCATGTTCAGGGAAAGTCTAAGATATTAAATGGTAAATGTATTTCCCTCAATTATAACTCACCTTGATTAGATTGGAAAGAAGTGTTAACTTAATTTTAAGTATGAAGTCATTTGAACAAATAGTGCATATGTATTTGCGGTATAAGATAGTTTCCATTTGTGCATTCAATTGGCATTTGTTCATCTGTGGAAGAAAAGGATGTAATGGCAAGTGAAGTCAGGATGCTTGCTGTCAAACCTACCAAACACATGGTGGCAAGTGAGGACAGAGAATAGAGGCAAGAGATGGGTTTGAACTCTGGGAAAACCCAGACCTGTGGATTTAAACATTAATAAGCGCAGAAAAAAGGGATGCCTGCTGTCCAGGATGGAGATGAATAAAGATTAGATCAATTTTCCCATGCCAAGTTCATGTACTCCATTGATTACCCATTATAAAAAGAGTAACTAATCCAACATCATATCTTTGCTTTGGATACAAATCTTGATTTCTAAGGAAGCTAAAAAATGCCATTGATGGATTTTTATGCAGTAATTTGAAACCAGGAGAACTGATGCATCAACCATGAATCTGGCTAACATGCCTGGTTTTGTGCGGTAGTATAGTATGTGGACAGTGTTATCATTAGTATCTAGTATTCTGCTAGAATAATGATGATGATCTTATTACCTTCATTATTTAAAAAAGAAGAAGAAGTAACTAAGGCAAGTGTTTCTAGCTCTATGCAGGCACATGATTTGTCTAAAGATCACAAGCCAGACCTTGAGATTGAGAGAGAGAGAATTCTTCAAGCTGGGGGTTTTATTCAAGTTGGACGGGTCAATGGAAGTTTGAATCTAGCAAGAGCTATTGGTACTACTGCATAGTTTTATTCTTGATGACCAATTGATAGAGTGGAGAGATACTCTCTCTTCTCTTTCTTCTTTTTCTTCTTCTTCTTCTTCTTCTTCTTCTTCTTCTTCTTCTTCTTCTCTCTCTCTCTCTCTCTCTCTCTCTCTCAGTGTGTATGCGCGCTGGGGTATGCACATGCATTTGTGGATGTTTATTGGGTACACACCGTCTAATGTGAATTGGGGATGTGATGTCTGTTGGCTGCAGGAGATGTGGAATTCAAGCAGAACAAATCACTCCCAGCTGAAAGACAGATTGTAACTGCAAATCCTGACATAACTACTGTATGTGATAAGCTAGTTGAGATATAATCTTGCAGTCTTGTGAGTTTATCTACATTTCTTATATCAAGATAGTTGAATTCCTGTAGATTTAATGCAGGAATTCTATATGACTTTGTCCATTTATTAACATTCTTATTTACACCTGCAATTGCTTCTATTACGCATTTAATCCTTTTCTCCTTGTTTTTGTCCAATCTTGTAGATTGAGCTCTGCGAAGATGATGAGTTCCTTGTACTAGCATGTGATGGAATATGGTACTTCATTACATCTTTTTGCTGATATCATTTTCTCTGCCAACAAATAATCTTACAGCCAACTATTTTTGGGTCCATAAGCTTGAGGAAGTGAACTTGAAATGGAAATGCTACATATGACATGAGTACTTTGCATTAATAATTAATGGGGACTTGAAACACCAGACAAACATATGACTTAAGTGGGGACTTGTAGTTCCATTGGTTACAAGGGTGTACTTGTTTTGACTACCAAATGGCTACAGCTTAGTGGATATGAGGATTGATTAGGTTGCTTTCATTTTGTCAACTTTAATAAATACATGTACATTCTTTGTCGAGCTTATGACTTTGAGGAGAATTTTCCTCTTAGCAGGTGATGTATTGTTGATTAGTGATTCCAATTTAAAAGCTTATGCTATGACGTTATACTCAAGTAAACCTCATTTTGACCCAAAAAAAGTGGTCATGTCTTCCCTTGCAATTTTCATCCCTTATGGCTCGTGGTCTTGCAACCAGAGTTCCCTGTCAGCTAAATTTGGAAGTGAAGGGGCCATACAGTATCCTTTCCAATATTTATCCCCTCCATATAGAGATCTTATTTTCCTTAGTTTAATTATTTAATCACCCAGTTATATAATTTGGTGGAATATTTTAGTTCATGACATCTGTAGTTTTTGCTAATTCTTGGGAATCCTGTCTGACTAAAATTATCTTTTTCACCAGGGATTGCATGTCAAGCCAGCAGCTGGTGGACTATGTTAGGGAACAGTTACACATGGTACATTCTTAACACATAAGATTCAGACTTCCAAACTGATGGCAATGCAGGAAAAGCTCGAGAAGAAAACTTAGGTATTTACTATATTGAAAATCTCTGCAGGAAAGCAAACTTTCAGCTATCTGTGAGAAAGTCTTTGAGAGATGTTTGGCACCCTCTGCTGGTGGTGAAGGATGTGACAACATGACCATGATTCTAGTTCAGCTTAAGAAATCCTCTACATCCAGTAGTTCTGTGGAAGTGCAATCTGCTGCGTCCAATCAACTCTCAGAGCCCATCGTATGTTTGGAAGAGTCAGAAGTGAAGGTGTGAGCCGTTGAACCAGTGGAAGGGCCAACTATCCAGAAGGTCTAGGAGAACATGATTTTAGATCCAACACCTTTGGGTAGCGATCTGCAGCACTTCTGTAAATCAGTTTCTTCTTTTCTTGAGTAGGAATTGAGCATGTTTGAGAAGTCCTGCTGCAGATGCATTCCCTTCGTGCATCACTATAAGAGTGGCTAATTAGTCTGGAAATTCATTTGAAGGGGCTTAAGCATGTGAATACACTGCTCAATCTCAAAGAATATGCGAACAGATATTATAATCATCGACAAAATCACTGGAGCATGATATTTGGATGACAAGGCTCACCTTGAAGAAACACTCTGGATGTTGATGGTTTTCTATATTTTTGCCAGCGTTGTACTTCTTTTGTGTCTTGTGTGTAGTATATCTGCGAATTTATTTTGTCTTGGTCAGAGGAGCCTAATGAAACCAAAGCTGCATCTATCATATTTGAGTTCTTGGGTTTGGTTGCCACAGTTAAAAGGGCAACTTATCCTTGCAAGGAGCATCTTCTGTGGATGCCTGCCGGTTGGTGATAGCTTTGATCTTTCTCAGGGATTTGGCTTTTAGTTAGTGAATATCTATTGAGGTCGTCAGTTGTTGGAGACCGCCTGGTGGTGTGGAGGAGAGTTAACTTGGGAAGGGGGCCAGATGACCGGGCGGACACTCCCTTCAGTATATCCCCCATCGCATATATTTCTTATTCGGCCGAATAAGATTGGTTGGCCACTCTTCAGTTTATCCCCCAAGCATTTATATCTCTACGGAATCAAAACAAAACCCAGGGAAAAGGCCGAATAAGAAAACGGCCAAATCCCAAGATTGATATATTTCTTATTGGTAAAAGAACACATTACTTTTTTTTTTTGAAAAATGGGACATTTGAATATCATCTCCGATAAATTCTATCAAAAATTCAACATAATAATTTTTTTTATTTATTAATTTTGCTCGCCTATATGGTTTGCAGAAGAGCTGATTCAGCAAAGAAATACAAAAACAACATTGTTTTTGCACGAATTTGAATTTAAATTTAAAAATTAATCAAATTTAATTTAAAATCAAATTTAAAAAAAGGAAGCTAGGGGTGGCGATGCCATCCAATCCTCCCCAACCGTCACTGACCCTTCCTAGCGACAACAGCGAGGCGTTAAATTTGGTTTTAAATTAAATTTAATTAATTTTCATCTTATTCCTTTCAATAATAAAAAAAAAATTTTTTTTTTGGTTTTAAATTAAATTTAATTAATTTTTTATATTACTTATTTAGTCACATCTCCGTAATAAAACAATGTTGTTTGACCCCTCGACCTTTCCCCCAAGGTATCATTTGCATTTGTTTAACCATGTCAATGTGCAAAATGATGTCAATTTGCATTTGTTTCGTCGGAAAATTGTCACGTTAATATTTTGGTTGAATTTTCTTGCTGTTAACACTTAACTGATCCAATTTGCTCCAATTTTGCATTTAAATATTACTTTCCTAACTTTTGGCACTTAAATCTCCTCGTGCCAAGTTTTGACACTCCAGTTGTTCCGGATTCTTTCTTATTCGAATATTATACTTTCTGTTAAAAGCATTTTAGGCATTTGCACCGAGAATATTCGCATCCAAATGTTCATATTCACTCCCGTAAGCTGGCCAGTGTATCTCTGCCGGTAATAGACACTCTTTGTATTTGTTTATATAACAGACGTGAGCGTGTCCTTTAAATGGGAAATGTTCTAATAAATCGATATACAAATATAAAATATTTTTATTGTACTACGACAGTACTTCAAGTTTCCATTGCTTTCAAATTCATACTCATTCCCCTAGTGGTGATCGATGATTTCATATACATAGTAATTATCCCTATATAACAAAAGTTCAATGACATGACTTCCGACCCAGTGGATACAGATAAGTGTTCCTTCTATGTCTTATTAGATGGTGAAACTGGAAGCGAATTTTTTTTTTTTTTGGTGAAGACAATTGAGAACTTGACTACGCTTGTCATTTGTCATCTAATTGGGGGTCTTATTTAAAGGCGATTATTTTGAATTTATGGGATGAGATCAATATCATGGGATTTTAACTTTGCCTTGTACAACGCGTACCCACGACCACCGCTGTCTGACAACACTGAAACTAAATCTGGACTGCTAGATCTAATATCATTCTGCATGCAAACCGAGGCTTGATTTGACCTGAGAATTGGGATACGTTGTATTTTTTGGGTTTTGTTGGGTCACGCCTTTGAGCAGAGGTGGAGAGGGCGAGACAAGGGGAAGGATGACTACGGTGACGACGAGGTGGAGAGGGAGAGGAGGGTTAAGGGAGAGAGGGGGAGCGATAGGTGGGTTGAGGGAGTGAAGATGGTAAAGAAGATGACATCCTCTAGAGAGAAAATGGATGCAAACAAAAGTTTTAGGTGACTCTGATTCAATGAGGTTGTGAAAGATAATGGACACAACAAGTATAGTCGGAAATCAAGAAAATGGAGAATAATGATAGATATTTTTTTTAAAGGTTTTTGGAACCCAATTCAGCAAGAGTGAAGAAACCGCCATGAATGCAGCTCTATTTAGAGATGGTCTTAATCGTGCAAGGAATGCAGAAGAGAGAGGGAGAGAGTGCTGTATCAATTGAAGAGAGAGAGAGAGAGGATGCAGAAGTTTGAATGAAGAGAGAGAAGTAGAGACAAAGTGGAGAGAGAGAGAGGACGTAGGAGTTTGAATGAAGAGAGAGATGTGGAGAGTTGGTGGTTGATCGTACAACATTTATTTTTATGGAAGACACATGGGAGACGGACCTGAGCAGATCTTTAAACTGCTTAAGGAAAGAAACAGGCGGAGGGACCCGCCCTAGGGTGGGAGTCCCTTCGTGTCTGTCTTCCGTAAAGGCAGGGTTAGGTCTTGAAAAAGATTTTAACTCCACTGCTGGACCGGCTACACTTCCCTTTTAGGGAAACGGTTGGCACGCCTGATCCCCGTGAAGCCTTCTCCAGGTAACCAATCCGTGGGCGTGGTTCAGGGAAATGATGGTGCCAGGATAAAAACCTGGGTAGCCGGCCGGCAGACACGTGAATTTTAAAAATAAAATAAAATAATATATATATACACACCAATTTGGATGGGTAGGTGGACGGCTCTATAGCTAAAAAGTCACGTTTGCAAGCCCCTATTAAAGACTGACCAAAAAAAAAAAAAAAGCCCCTATTAAAGACTGACTTGAAGTGGAAGCAGTGACTACTTCCATCACCTTTAAATTGTCGTACCCACAGTTTAAATCTATGATAGTGAATATTATTTTTGTATATTTAATATATTTCACTTGGTTATTAAGGGCGCATAACAAAATTTATGTTTCTTTATTTTTTTATTTTTTTCATCGAAATAGGAAAATGAACAAAAATTCATTTGATAACGCAATTTCATTTTTCTATTTTTTGGAATAGGTTTATATTCCGAAATAAATTTGGAGAACAATCGAAGTTAAAATTTTAACATTTTTACTTCGAAATAAAAGTGAGAAATAAAATTTTTTTACCATTCATTCTTATTACGCCCGCCGCCCACCCGCTGCCCGCGATATGCCGGACCTCCTCGGTTGCCCTCCGTCGCCGATCATCGAACGCTCACTATTGGTTGGCTACGGACGCCAACCGTCGCGCCCCAAAAATATAAATTTTATTTTGTTATCAAATGAATTTAATAAAATTTATGTTCCAAAAATAGAAATTTTAGTCTTTATCAAACATCTTTCTTTACTTTAAAACCCGTCTAAGAAATAGAAATTAAGAAATCAATTTCGATCGAAATTTTGTCACGCGCATCCTAAAAATAATAGCCAAGCGAAATTTTTTAATGGGCTGCAATAAAAAATTAAGTTAAGAACAATAATATGAAGGAAAATTTAAGAAATTTTTGTATATTTTAACATATTATTGATAAAGATTATATGATTTTATTTATAAGTTTTATTGGATGACAAGATAAACATAATACCAAATATATACTAAAAAGAGATATGTACAATCATAACAGATGTATAATGTCTAGACTCATCCACATGACGATATCAAGTGAAGAATCACACAATAATAAGAGAAATGCGTAAATATCTAAAAAAATCGGGGCATACATTGTGGGTCCCGACCAATGTAATTATGTAACGGCTAGGCTCATTTGAAGGCCAAGTAGAAATAGTTGGGTCTTTCATCTCCTCCCACAATTAAGGTTCGTTCGCTGTTTTGCTTGTTGCCCAATTTCAGCTCTGAAGACTCAATGGCAAACCTGATGGGCCAAGGCCTCCGCTCCTGGATTCGCATCGACGCTTCTGGTAACTCTCAGAGATCATTGAGGTGGATAAGGTCACGATGATGCTTCAGTTTGATCTTCCTGTCCGGGATTTACGCTTGCTCGATCCATTGTTTGTGTACCCCTCCAGCATTCTTGGTCGAGAGAAGGCAATTGTGGTTAAATTGGAGCAGATGAGGTTCTGCTTTTGTATTCCTTCGATAGCTATGTTCTACAGTATGTTGTGGAGCTACAGCGCAGGCTGACCACAGCTGGGGTGGGCGGAGTCTCGAATTCTGAGAGTGCTGACTTGAGCCGGAGAAGAGGAAGTAGAAACTTCCACAATATTTTTGGGAATGCATCCCCACATCATCTTCCCTTTGAATTTAGGGCACTTGAATTGGCGCTTGAAACTGCCTGTACTTTTCTTGATTCTGAGGTTTGTGAAAGTTGCTGATCGAAGCATAGATCCATACTTCATTTTTGAGAGCTTCAGTCGGATTCGTTTTTTGTGTTAAGATAACGCTAGTACCGTGTCTGGACTGAATTGCCATAAATGTTCATGACTCATGTCTCAATATCTTCTAAGCTCTTTTTGTTGCTTTAGTTGCATTGAAGGCCGTCATGGAATGCTTCGCTTTGATTATAAGAATAGCACTTTCTTTTGTACTGTATCATGAATTATCGTAACATTAAGATCTACTTCCTTGGATAATTTTCTCGTTTATTTAATCAATTCTGATTGATTCAAAGTTAGCTGCGCAAAGTAGTAACACCATCATATTCATTTTCTATAGGAGGCAGAACTTAAGATTGAAGCCTATCCTTTGCTAGATGAGCTTACTTCAAAGATTAGCATGTTGAATTTGGATCGTGTCCATTGATTGAAAAGCAGAGTCGTTGCCTTAACTAGGAGAGTGCAGAAGGTACACGAAATATATTTCATTCTTGTAATTAATTGTCCCGGTGAATGATATCAGATCTCTCCACCAACCGCACCCCCCCGCCCCCCTTCCACACAAACGCAGCCCTACTGGGACTATTGGTTTGTAACATTTTGCTCTTAAATGTCCCAATGTAGGTTAAGGATGAGATTGAGCAGCTGCTGAATGATAAAGGAAAATTGGCAGAGATGTACCTCACTCGAAAGAAACAAAGGATGGAGTCAACATTTTATGGTGATCAATCTTTGTTGGGAAACAGATTATCTGTCTCTGCACCAGTTTCTCCCGTTGCTTCCCATCCAGACGTGTGGAAGCCGGAGAAGAGCTTTAGTATTGCCAAGAGCCAGCACAAGGGCATGAGGAGTTCAGAAAGTGCCACGAAGAACATAGAACTTGAGATGCTGCTGGAAGCATATTTTGTTGTGATCGAGTTGACATTAGGCGAGTTGACCTCGGTATGGCATCACTGTTCTCTTCACTCAATGATTCTCTTTTGTTTGATCTGGAAGGAGTACGGAAACTTATAGAACTTTCTTTTTGCCTCTTGTTAGCTGAAGGAGTACATTGAGGACACAGAAGATATCATCAATATGCAGCAGGTAGGTTGTTTCTGTCCTCATTTTCTATTGCATCTCCAGTTGTAATTTCGTAGGGGGCCTTATTATTTGAGTGAATTTGACTAGATCACTGAAGTAGACATAGGCAGATGATAACACATCCCAGTTCATGCTTTTGATCATTCTGATGGTTTATCGGCTTTGAAACTCCAGAACCGGTCCTCATAGAAGTAGACTAGCATGTCGTGTGGAAGAATATGATTTAATGTTGGAAATTCCTCTTCTTCAACTTCATATAGTGCACATGAAAACTTTCGCAGGACAATGTCCGGAACAAGCTAATCCAATTCGATCTGCTGATGACAACCGTGAGTTTTGTGTTCACCATCTTTGGCATGGTGGCTGGGATCTTCGGCATGAACTTTCCAATACAATTATACGACAGTGCAGGTGCGTTTAAGTGGGTCCTCATAATTACAGGAGCGATTGGAATCACCATATTTCTAGCTTTCTGTTGGTTCTTCAAGTATAAAAGGCTTCTGTAGATAGATGTGCAAGGATTGGATTTGCCTTTAAAAAAGTGTACAATTATTTATCGGCATCATTGTTAGAGTTAATCATGTGTATTGCATTGAAACTATAATCGGAAGTGAGAATGTGCTTATTTCTTGTGACAATTCTTTGAATTTGTTACTTATTTTTCTCACTTTAGTAGGCTAAAGGCTGTCTCGCCCTTCATAACTTAGTGCGAAATGTCCCATCTTGAATCAAATCACGTACCACAAACCCAATGTTTTATATCCTCATATGCTTTCGAGTAGTATTAGTTTGGTGAGATCTAGCAAATGACACATCACAAAAAGTAATGTCAATTGGATTTGGGCCATGTCGATTGATCCAAACTCAACTCTATATCTTTGCTTGGTTGAAGGACCCCATCTGTGAAAGAATTGTTCCATTTTTTAAATATTGATTATGTTTTATATATTATGAAAATGCATCGGAAAATGTGCTATTTTTTTTATATAGTTATTTTTATTGTTTAACAAGATAAAATCGGGCACCTAGTAATTAGTATCGAAACCAAATAATTAGAGTGATCAGTTTTCGTGTAATTCGACGAATTGGGAATTGAACTGGTCTTGGTCCAAGATGGTCTTGATGGAACTGGTAACTCCCCCGCCGTCGGCAAAGCATCTCTCATTGCCATCGCCACAGGCGAAGTCGTGGGTGCCAAGTACTATGCTTACAAGACGAGCCACTCCTTCCGGCGTCGCTCGTGGTTGGTCCTACTCATTGCCTGTCCAGATCTAGCTTCGTCCGTGGCTTGTGAGGCGGCTTGTCTACAGATATGGCGAGCCTATGGAGGATTGGCTCAGCTTGGACGAATCGCTGGTCCAGCTCTAGAGTCGTGCCTCCAGATCTGGCCAGCAAACTTCCCAATGGCGGGTCGTCCATGGCTACATATCTCCTGCTTCAGGAAGGTTGGGAACCTTTTCAACTCTTTAAGACTATACGATGGGATGATGAAAAGAGGATGGGTTCCTGGACTTGAGGTGTACAATTCTCTAATTTGCATGCTTAGTCGGGAGAATTGCTTTAGTGAGGCCCTAAATTATAATTTACGTCCTTACTCACCAGTCAATCATAACTAGCACATCCTGCCCCAATTAATAAACCAGTGATGTTTACGCCAAGTCGGTGCACTCAATTCCAACATCATATCTTTTTTTTGGATACAAAACTTGATTTCTGGTAAAGCTTGGAAATGACGTGATCGATTTTTGTGCGGTAATCTGACGTTAGAATGACCTCATGCATCAACCATGAATCTGCCAAAGATGCCTGGGTTTTGTACAGTAGTATGTGGACGGTGTTATCATAAGTAGATAATATTGTATGTTGGATAGGACAATGATGCTCTGGTTACTTTCATTAGGGAAAATGAACAGCAACTAAGGCAAGTGTTCCCAGCTTTATGCAGGCATATAATTTGTCTAAAGATCACAAGCCGGACCTTGACATTGAGAGAGAGAATTCTTCAAGCTAGAGGTTTCATTCAAGTTGGAAAGGTCGATGGAAGTTTGAATCTAGCAAGAGCTATTGGTACTACCACTAGATTTTATTCTCGATGACCAGTTGATAGAGTGGAGGGAGTCTCTCTCTCAGCGTGCGTGTATGCATGTGCGTCCGTGGATTTTTACTGGGTTCATGCCGTCCAATGTGAATTGGGGATGTAATGTCTGTTGGCTGCAGGAGATGGGGAACTCAAACAGAACAAGTCACTCCCAGCTGCAAGACAGATTTTAGCTGCAAATCGTGACATAACTACTGTATGTGATAGCTAAACGAGATATAATCTTGCAGCCTTGTGAGGTTATCCATATTTCTTTAATCAAGACGGTCGAACTCCTGTTGACTTAATGCAGGAATTTTTTATGACTTTGTCCCTTTACAAACATTATTATTTACACTTACAATTGCTTCTATTGCGTTTTTAATCCCTTTCTCCTCCTTTTTCTCCAATTTTGTAGATTGAGCCGTGCGAAGATGATGAGTTCCTTGTACTAGTACGCAGCGGAATATAGTACTTCATTACATTCTTTTGCTGATATCATTTTCTACCGACAACTAGTCTTCCAGCCAACCATTTTTGTGTCCATAAGCTTGTTCACCAGGGATTGCATGTCCAGCCAGCAGCTGGTGGACTATGTTAGGGAACTACACACGGTACAGCTTCAACACTTGAGATATTAGGTTCCCAAACGGATGGCAATGCAGGAAAAAACTAGGGAAGAAAACTTGGGCATTTGCTAAATGGAAAAGTCTGCAGGAAAGCAAACTTTCAGCTATCCGTGAGAGATGTTCAGCACCCTCTGCTGGCAGAGAAGGATGCGACAACATGACTATGAGTCTATGATTCTAGTTCAGATTAAGAAATCCTCTACACCCAGCAGTTCTGTGGAAGTGCAATCTGCGGCGTCGAATCAACTCTCCGAGCCCGTCATGTGTTTGGAAGAGTTGGAAGTGAAGGTCTGAGCACTTTGACGAGTGGAAGGGCCACCTATCCGGAAGGTCTAGGAGAACCTGGTTTTTAGATCCGATGCCTTCATGTAGTGTACCTATGGCACTTCTGTAAATCGGTTTCTTCCTCCTTGAGTAGCAGCGGAGCACGTCTGAGAAGTCCTGCCGAGGTTGCATCTCCTTCGCGCATCACTGTAAGAGTGGCTACTTGGTCTGGAAATTCATTTGAAAGGGGGTTTAAGTTTGTGAGTACGCTGCTCAATCTCAGAGAATCTGCAAACAAGATAATGTAATCATCGACAAAATCACTGGAGTGATATTCGGAGCACAAGGCTCACCTCAAAGAAACGCCACGGATGTTGATGGTTTTCTAATTTCTCATAAGCATTATGTTTCTTTTGTGTCTTGTGAGTGTATCTGCAAATTCATTTTATCTTTGTTAGAGTCGGTTGCCCAGTTGAACGCAATCAGATCGGATGCATCGGATCGGTTGAAAAGGGAAATTTATCGTATTAGCAAGGAGCATCGTCTTTTGCGGATGGTGACAGGTTTGATCTTTTTTTCATCGACTCGCTTTGGGAATTAAATAAGTCTTTTTACGTTTACGACCGACTGACCGTTTGGCTCGTGGGTGCCCCCTTCCCTAGTGCTGAGACGGACAACTCATATCCAATCAAAACTCAGCAGGCATCTATGACGGATACACATTATTATTCGATATTTGGTCTCCTCCGTTAAAGATATATTTTGAGTATCTTCACCGAGAATATTCATGACTAGACACTTACAATTACTCCCAAGCGCATGCCGGTGTAGTCCCGCGACAGTAAAATGCTCGCTGGTTGTGTATCGTGCGGAATCACGAAGCGGACGGGTTACGGTACTCGTGCATTTATGTATATATTAACGCAACGGGAGCATGTCAATACTGATCTAAAAATTTCTTCGCATGTTTTTAACAAGTAAAACATGTTCTTTGACTAGCCCGGATACGTAGAAGAGGCGTGCGTAGTGCGTACCATTTCGACGCGCCTCATTCACATTCTCTCTTTTCTTAGGCGGACGTACAGGTGGCCTTACACTTTCAACACGTGGCGGCCGTATACGCGTACATAAATATTCGCTGTTGACGGCTAAAGATCGATCAGCATCGGATCCACGTGTCGGTCTACCTTCCCTTCTTATCCATCCATCCATCCATCCGATCCCACCGCCTGAAAAGCGCAAGACCCCATAAATTCTCAGAAAACAACCCGTGTACTGCCGCGGTGGAGGGTCCATCTCTTTATCCCATCTTCCCTTTCCCCCATTTTAAAGGACGATTGATCTTTAATTTATGGGGTGAGGCATGGGAGGACTCCAATCGAAAAAGCCGCCTTGCATTATTGGAGCATGTGACGTTAAAAAAATAAAACATGGGCTCTCAACCCTACCAACGTACGACCATTGGCTGTGTCTGCCAACACCCGAATCGAATTCAGACCGCTAGATCTAAAAACCCATCATTCCCCGCATGCGAAACCACGTGTCCTTCCTTCCTTCCAATCCATTCGTTCCGAAAGAAAAACCCTAGCAAGCCGACCGTGACCTGGTCCCCCCTTTGGCCCGAATAACAAAACCGCGGCGCGACTTGACCTCGGAACTTGGAATTGCTTGTATTTCTTTGTTTGGTTGCGTCTCGCCTTTGCGTGTCCCACCAGCTAAAAGGCCCACGTTTTGTAACACCTTTTTGAATTCGAACAAACAAACAAAACATCCGTTGAAGACTAACTACAGTCCGTCCCCCACGAGTTTCATGAGAAAATTACCAAATAACTCATAAATTTATTACATTTACACCAATTTAATCTTAAATCTCATAATTAGGCTAATTCAATTCCAAATCTTTATATTTTACTAGTTGGTTTGTTCTTTTCTTTTCTTTTCTTTACTTTTTTACCAAAGGTTGCATGGATAGTTAGTGCTAATGTTGAGTCTTTATTTTTTTCTGTAATTTTAACATTTTTTTGGGTTTTTCTTTTCTTTACTTTTTTTTAAGTGAGGGCGTCATCACTCTCATCCGGATTGACTTCGATAAACTCAATTGATAAAACGTGAAGATGTTATAACTCGATTTTATAATTAAATTGATATAAATATAATAAATTTAGATTTTTTGTAATAATTTTCTTTGAATTCCCTAGTTTCCATGCCCGTGTTCAATCAAGTACAGCATGAACGAGACTTACCCGCTTCATTTTGACCCCGCAGTTGCAAAAAAAAAAAAAAAAAAAAAACGCTCTTGACAGCGACCGGATACATGATGACAAAACACTTCCAATTTAGAGAAGGCTCGTAGAATCGACAAATACGTACGTGAGTCTACTAATTCAGAAACCGGAATGATGGAAGCGATGTGAATCCCATTCTTTCTTTTGATTTTATAATACGAGCCCGAATAGACATATACGATTCGAAAGTGACGCATTTAGTTGTTGGTTCTTTTAAGGGGTCAGTTGAAGGAGCTTTTAGAATATAGTGGCGTTCCCATCTCTACTTAACGGTGTCAACGTATGAATAAATAATACAAGAAAATTCATCCTTTGAAAGTAGGCGTCTCTCCGCGGCAAAAGATCAAAGAAAGGAAGAATTAGAGCTGTGGGAGGGGACTGTATGGATAATTATTGAGAAATCTTTAAATTTTTCAGTTTTATCAATTTAGTATCAAATATTTTTACCGTTGGTCAATATAATCTTTCCGTTTTATTTTTGCCAAAAATTGTTGACGTGCTTATTTACTTAATGCGGATCATATGAGACATGACCTACATTCCACATTAGCAATGCAAACCAAATTTGATCACTATTATATTAATAAATCTTCAAAAGGGTATGTGACTTAATTGGTGATATTGAAAATGTTAAAATTAAATTAGTTGCCATATGATGAGTTTAGAATTTTTTTCCAAAACATTAGGTATTATATTGCTTTTATGTCGGGAACTTTTTAAGCTACTATAAAGCGCATTTTGTCAAATTGAGAAGTAAAGAAAAACGTGCCGGTAGTGAGCCGCCTCGACAAAATTCACCGTTATATTTCGTTTCCTTAATCTTCTTTTTTCGGTGAAGAGTCAGCGCGCGCAAACGAGCACAATAAGAATAGCACAAATTCGGAGGAATATTCCCCATAATTATAGGAAAAAAGAAAAAAAAAAAAAAAGGAAAAACCCAAAACGACAGTAGAAAAGTCATTTTCTGATACGAAGCTGACTAGGCACCCAACCAAAAAAAAGAAAAACAAAATCCCGGATAAGAAGCAAAAAAATTAAAAATTAAAAAGAAAAAGAAAAAAAGGACCGGTCGCTTATTTCCACAAAACACGACATCACACGTCAGGCATTAAGATAAGAAGCTCCTCCCTCCCTCCCTTCTCCTCACTCTCTCTCTTTCTCTCTCTCTCGCTTTCTCTCTCTATATATTCTCCTTCGATACGACCCTTCTTTCTCTATCCGTTGCCCATTATTCAGACCAGATCCCATTGTGACCGAAACCCATTTTGGGGAGCTTTGTTTGCGTAATTGGAGTCGAAGGTACCATCTTTTTTGTTGCTCCTTTCGGTCGTTTTGGTGAGGGAGAGAACGAAGAACGTTACAGCAATGGCTGCTTCGGTTGTCGGCGTGATCGGAAAGAGCGGTTCCCAGTGGTTTCGGGTCGGAGACCGGAAGGCGAAGAACGGGGTCGGTAGGAATGGCGGGGTCAAGGTTTGCTGTTCTTATTCTTCTTCTTCGGTGCTGGATCCGTACAAGACCCTGAGGATTCAACCTGGCGCTTCTGAGTCTGAGGTCAAGAAGGCCTTCAGGCGGCTCGCTCTGCAGGTTTGTTTTTTTCTGTGTGCCCTTCGTTCTCAGGATCTTTTTTAAGGGTTAATCTGACTTAAAGTTGGGACCTTTATGATGTTTGATTGACGTTGGGTTGTTCTTGGTTCGTTTTCAGTATCATCCGGACGTTTGCAGAGGAAGCAATTGCGGGGTGCAGTTTCATCGGATAAATGAGGCGTACGATGTAAGGCTTCCATCTTCCTGTCATGTTTCTTTGGGCTTTTTCTTTTCTGTCTTTAGCTGATTAATGGATGTCGATCAAGGTGGGTCCGACAGCTTTCGTTCCATTCCGATGAATCTCGAACCATTTATCTGAAAATGTTTTAGATTATAGTGATTGATGAAGTCATGAACCCACATGGTCATCTTTTTAGGTTTTAGTATTCCCTGAAAATGGTGGGTCAGGAGGACTTGGTGTTTTGTCCTGTTACTAACTAATTTCATCAATGGAATTTTAAGTCACTCAGAGTGGAATACTTCACTACTTGTCTGATGATACATCATGTTGCCAAAAAATGTTTTATGGGTATTTGACTATGAATTTGCACTAGAATAAAGATAAGGCCTTTAATGATGCTGAGTGTTTAATTTGGAGATCAGTTGAACAAGACCAAAAGGAAAAACATCTAGAGTCACGAGAACTGCTTGTTCTCGAATCTTGTCCTGGGGGATTTTGGTTTATGCCTATAAGAACTGGTTGCCTGAATTTGTTTTGTTCTGATATTTTAATGTGTGCAGGTTGTGATGAGCAGTTTAAGGAGCGAATCTATTGAGCAAGAGATGTATGAATCATCATCATGTGCATTTGAACAAGGAGGTGATGAGGAGTTCAGAGGGATGAACGATCCTGAATGGGACATGTGGGAAGAGTGGATGGGATGGGAGGGTGCTGGAATTCGTGATTACACCTCTCACATCAATCCCTACGTCTAAAAATTATTTGTATCTTTCTTTTGTTCTGTTTCTCAATAATGAATGGTGGCCCGTATAACACCCCCCCAAAATAATGATGGGGTCTTATTTTGTATAAGTAGTAGAAGTAGGGTGATGGGGTCATTGTTCTTTGTACATATTATGCAATCTCTAATGGAAAAAGTACCCAAAGTTTAAAATGATTTGGGGTTAATCTTGTATTGAAGAGACTTGTTACATGTCTTCCTATCGTCGTTTCTGCATTGTCCATCAAAAAGACTGCTCGTGAAACTACAGATATTCTGAAGGGAGGCTCAAGTTGGTGTGCGTTTACTTTCTCTTGGTCGCGCTAATTGTCCATGATTTGTGGCCTTACAAGTTGATTGCAAGTGAGAAGATGCTTGAAATTGGGCATAATGGTTAAGTCCTGGATTTATTCCATCTCCTTGCAACTCAGAGAATGCGGGAGGGCCATACTTGGATATTTCAAATCCAGATGGAATTTGGAAACCATCTCAAGCAAAGTGCAGGGTAAAGTGACTGCAAACACTGGATGAACCAAAACTCTTTTGATGGTTCTCCAGGCCGAATATATTAAACAAATTTATGCAGAAAGAATGGGATTCGATGAGAAGCAAGTTCAGTTAAGCCAGAGGCAATTATATGGGTTGATCCAGGTTCTTCAATCATACTTTGAAGCAGCCCATTAAATATTGAGCCTAATCTCATTGCAAGAAGTGGCAGGCTTGGCCCTCATTTCATACGTTTTGAAAACTCTTGGAATGATCTGCTTGGCCACATCTGTGTGGCTAGTGATAGTGAATTCGAACCGTGGTTGGCCTTTCTGTTAGATTTAATTGATTGGCAATTAGGTAATGAATATACAACCAGATAAAAACCCTGAACGATGGCCGACCAGATCCAACTCTCCGTCATCAGATTCAGGTTCACATTTCTGTGCATCAAACTTTGTTGCTCTTTTTATCTGCCATCTCTTCATTGGTTAAGCTCAATTGTAGTGCTTTCCTCCATGATGCCCCCTCTTTTATCGGGTCGTTTACCTTTTTGGTAGGAAATATTGCCGTTGATTTGACTGCAATAGAGAATCCGTCCGCATAACGTGGTCCTTGGTTTTGTTCTTTATCTTTTAATTATGCTTTACCAAATATAGAGAAAGCGACGTGTCATTCCCAGATTCACAAAATTCTCTAATGAAGGAAAAGACTTCATCATATTCCTCCCTCAATAACTTCGACTTGACTCCACATCAGAGGTTATAGCTCTAGCTTCTTCATCCTCCTTCATGGTGGAGGAAAAGTTTAGGGAAATGCGGCCAAGAACCTATAGTGGGATACAAGGTGAAAATGCTCGACAAAATTAAGCATCATGAAAAACTGACAAACAGGACGCAAAAGGAGGCTTAAGAAAAGGCATATTCAATTCTAAGATGAGCTTTCATTATAATAGAACAGAGGCTCAATTGCCTTTAAGAAACTCTTAACTTTAACTCAAGTCCGAATTTTCACTTAAACTTCCTTTTGTTTCATATAAAAGACACCAACTTTAAGTGGGTTCTAATATTAGTCTAAACTATTCTCGTCTCGTAAGAAAGCTCTTGCTTTAGGATAGTGCCTAAATCTGACTTCTCTCAAGTTTACATCAAGTACATATTAAATGATACGTCTAATTTTTCATTGTATTATTAGGTAGAAACTTGGTAGGGACTAGATTTAATACTAATTAAAAATCAATACCTTTCCACAAGATAACAAAAATTTAGGTTAGAATTGGAATTCGATCTAAAGTCGATGTTCTTTGTTTTATAAGATAAAAGAAAAGGTTGAGCCAAAATTGATATATGAATTAAAAATGATGCTTTTATGTGAGATAAAAAAATAGTTTGGATAAGAATTGGAACCATTTTCTAAATTTGGTGATTTTTAGGGAATTAGGCCAAAATATACCATGCTTCTTGTGCATATTTTGTATTCCCTTGAGGTAGACCCGTTAAACGAGTGGGTCGGGTGGGTCGGGTTAGGTCATGGCGAGGTCGGCCGGCCACCGGTGAGGTTGGGCGAGCCTCGTCGGTAGCGAGGCTTGGGCGCCTCGGTTGGGCTCCATTTAACCCGTTTATGACTCATTTATTATAGTACAATTTTTTTTATTCATACCCGACCTATTTAACTAAACCTAAAAAGACTTATTTCTTATGATTTTTTTAAAAAATGGTATTACTAAAATAAATTTATGCAAGAAAATTTTAATGGACAATTTTTATAATTTTTTTAAATAATTTTTTAAAAAATCGATTTTTAATTATTTTTTATTTTTAAAAATTATTTTTAAAAATCGATTTTAATTATTTTTTTATTTTTTAAGAATATAATTTTTAAATTTTCTTCTTCTTCTTCTTTGGTTGACCGCCAGCCATGTTCGACCACAGGCAAGCCTCGAGCTCGCCAAGCTCGCCTAACACCAATGAGCTTGAGGCTCGAGCCTTGATTGACATCGGCGACTCAAGCTTGCCCCTCACCAGATTCGGCGAGTTTAAGGCTTGCTAGATCGGCAAGGCTCGAGCCTCACCACGGCCGGTCGTCGGCGGTCACCGTCACCGTGGCCACCGTTAAGGAAGGAGGAAAAAGGAAAAAAAAAAAAAGTAAAGAAAATTGAAATATAAAAAATAATTATAATTTCATTTTTTTAAAAAAAATATTTTTATAAAGTTAAAGAGGGAAGAAAGAGATTGTAAGGCTTTAGTTGAAAATGGTTTTAAGTCCAACCTGTTTAAGGCTCACTTAAGATCCATTTATCTTAAATCTTTAATTGTTAAATCCATTTAGTTATTTTCTTCAAAAAATAAGTGACCTATTTTGCCACCTCTACCTTAAAGTAAATGCAATATTTTTCAAAAGAAAAGGAGTCAATTCTAAGATGAGCTCGGTTAAATTAGAATATTGTGGGGATGAGTAACAAATGAGGCAAAAACTCAGGCACAATGTATGTTTGGTAACGTGCTCACATCCGAAGATTCCTCAACAAAAACAATCATTTGTGAGATCGGCTAATTCTTAATTTACACCGATCTCCAAATATCAAAGGAATAATTACATTAATAGTCATTAAATATTAACTCAAATGTAATATCCATTTAAATTTCTCAACTATATGAAAATATTTAATGATGTCCTTCAATTAATTCAAATTTAGTAATAATATGGAACAAATGAACATGTAACAAAAATTTAGAGATCATATTGAACAAATTAGAAATCCAAAGATGACATTGTATATTAGGATAAAGTTTAGGGATCGTGTTGAATAAAATTAAAACTTCATAAACAATTATGTACGTTAGGCCAAAGCCATTTAGGTCCTTTTTTTTATAGTATCAAATTAGATCTTCTGCTGGAAAACCTTTAATTCCCCACTCCGAGGTCATATCATAATCAAAACTAGAATGCCGGCTTTTCCGTAATTTTAAACTATAAAACCATTAAAAAAAAGGGATGATTGCTTGCTGTTGCTGTCTTGGGGGAGTCTTTCGGAGGGCGACACTCTTCCCTTTTTTGGCCGAATTCGCATCCGTCGTCTTCGATCCCACGACGCTGTTCTTCCTTCAATCCTCCCGCGTCTGCTTCGTCAATTCTCATTCGATTCGATTCGGAGATCTTTCGTTCGAATTCGAAGGACCCCCGACGTCAAAATTCCGACTTTGTCTTTGTCCCGACAGGGGAGGTTCGTGTCTGCTCCGCTCCTGAAAAGGACCCACGCATTGGGACCGTGCTCGTTCCGGCGTTCTGGAATCGGCCCGTCTCTTTCATCCCCACCTCGTGCTCGCTCGATACCTCCTTCGTCCTCAGCTCTGCCTTTTTCTCTCTCTTACGGGTAGTTACAGAGCTGGGGTCCTGTTCTTTCATTTAAAAATTCGATCTTTGGGGCATGCGGACTTGATTTGGATTCCTTGTTTCGTGGGCGGTACTCTGGGTTGTTGGTTTTTCTAATCAGTCCTGTTGGTTTTTGTTTTTCTGCTAATTCATGGGGCGATTGTTGTTTGGTCTGGTTCTATAGTTTGCCTGAACTGAATGGTGTCTGAGATATCCGTTGGAAAGATATGTTGCGGATTGCTATGGACGTGTATCCGGATTATATGTTTGTATAGCGCTCGGGATGTGATTTGTTCAGTTAAAGTGCTTCCCTCGACCCAAAAGGCGCTAGGCTTGTGTAAACTCAACATGATCCAATTTTGCCAAGACTCTATAGCCAGCACCACTTATATGAGCAATGAGAACGCGACATATCCAATTCGAAGAAAAGTGTAAGTCATGTTGATTCGGTGACATTCAAACGCAGAGAGGAAAGATATCTGTGTAGAAAAGAAAGGAGAAATGGTTTTGATTTTGTTTGCTTTGCCTAGGAGGGATGCGGGAAAATTTTGGATTCATTTCCAAGAATAGGTAGGAAAGCGAATTCATCCTTTTGCAGGCTTAGAATTGGAAGGACATTTGGAAGACAATGAGTCCTGGTCAGTCAGAAAAGATGAGATGTGTTAGCTTGTGTTCTAAATTGATACTTGAGTTTTCTCTGAAGCAGTCAATGTGGCCGAATTTTGTCTGAATAAAATTTTAGGCTATAGATATTCGTTTTTCTGGTCAGGCTTCTGAGAACAAACTGTCTGTTAACAATTGTTTTCTCTCTTGAATTGGAGTGGGGACTTGGGGCACTTTGGACCATAATAACTGGCCCTTCTAGTTTGCTCCTGACATCAAGACTAGATATACCATTTGAGATAGACTGATATTAGGATTATTCTTCAATTGGATTCTAGTTGTTGGTCGGTGATCCACATTTGTATTACTTATCTTTACTATACATAGTAGGGCTACCTGTTTGGTCGTGCGCATACTACTGTTCTTATTTTATGTGTTTTCATTTTCAAGCCTCCACTTTGTTATATGCTAATGGCTAGGCTCATTTTAAGGCCAAATGGTCGGTCTTTCATTGGCCCCACAGTATATGCTTTGTTTGCCAATCGTTGTATTTTGGTGAATAATGCTCTTGCTTGTTGCTTAATTTCAGCTCTGGAGCTAATCAATGGCAGACCTGAAGGAGCGTCTCCTCCCACCAAAAGCAACATCAATGGCAGACCTGAAGGAGCGTCTCCTCCCACCAAAAGCAACATCAATGGCAGACCTGAAGGAGCGTCTCCTCCCAACAAAAGCAGCGTCAATGGCAGATGTGAAGGAGCGTCTCCTCCCACCAAAACCAGCATCTGCTATAAACCTTAGAGAGTCATCTTATAGACCATCCGCCTCTGGACGCCAACCTTTCCAAGCTGTGGATGTTCTGGGGCTGAAAAAGCGGGGCCAAGGCCTTCGCTCTTGGATTCGCGTTGACGCTTCTGGTAACTCAGAGGTTATTGAGGTGGACAAGTTCACAATGATGCGTCGGTGTGATCTTCCTGCCCGTGATTTACGCTTGCTCGATCCATTGTTTGTGTATCCCTCCACCATTCTTGGTCGAGAGAAGGCAATTGTGATTAACTTGGAGCAGATTCGGTGTATCATCACAGCAGATGAGGTTCTGCTTTTGAATTCCCTTGATAGCTATGTTCTACAGTATGTTGTGGAGCTACAGCGCAGGTTGACCACAACTGGGGTGGGTGGAGTCTGGAATTCTGAGTGTGCTGACTTGAGCCGGAGAAGAGGAAGTAGAAACTTTGACGATATTTTTGGGAATACATCCCCAGATTATCTTCCCTTTGAATTTAGGGCACTTGAAGTAGCACTTGAAGCTGCCTGTACTTTTCTTGATTCTCAGGTTTGTGAAAGATGCTGATCGAAGCATAGATCCATGCTTCATTTTCAAGAGCTTCAGTTGGATTCGTTTCTATTTTAAGATAATGTTAGTATTGTGTGTGGACTGAATTGCTTTAAATGAATCACAACTCACGTCTCGATGTCTTCTAAGCTGATTTTTCTGTTTTTAGTTGCATTAAAAGCTGTCATGGAAGGCATCGATTTGATTATCAAATTGCACTTAGTTTCATACTGTATTAGGATTTGAAGATCTGCTTCTCCCAATTTTGACGCTAATTTAAGCAATTCTGATGGATTCGAGTTAGCTGGCAAAGTAGTAACACCAATATAGTCATATTCTGCAGGCAGCAGAACTCGAGATTGAAGCTTATCCTTTGCTAGATGAGCTAACTTCGAAGATTAGCACATTGAATTTGGAGCGTGCCCGTCGATTGAAAAGCAGGCTCGTTGCATTAACTAGGAGAGTGCAGAAGGTACCAGGAAATATATATTATTCTTGTGATGACTTGTGCTGGTGAATGATGTCAAAGCTTTATCTCTCTCTCTCTCTCTCTCACAGAGCCTTATTGGGACTAATGGTTTCTAACATTTTCCTCTTAAATGTTCCAATGTAGGTTAGGGATGAGATAGAGCAGCTGATGGATGATGACGGAGACATGGCAGAGATGTACCTCACTGAAAAGAAACGAAGTATGGAGTCAACATTTTATGGTGATCAGTCTTTGTTGGGATACAGATCGACGGATGGTACTTTCTCTGCCTCTGCACCAGTTTCTCCCATTGCTTCCCCTCCAGATGGGCGGAAGCTGGAGAAGAGCTTGAGTATTGCCAGGAGCCGGCACGAGAGCATGAGGAGTTCAGAAGGTGCCACGGAGAGCATAGAAGAACTTGAGATGTTGCTGGAAGCATATTTTGTTGTGATCGACAGCACATTAAACAAGTTGACCTCGGTATGGCGTCACCGCCATCTTCATTCAATGATTCTCTTTTGTTTGATTTTGAAGGACAGAAACTCAGAACTTTCTTATTGCTACTTGTTTCAGCTGAAGGAGTACATTGATGACACAGAAGATTTCATCAATATTCAGCTGGTAATTGTTTCTGTCCTCTTATCATTGCTTGTTGCATCTAATCAACTTGTAGTTTCTTAGGTGGCTTGTTACCTGATTAAAATTTGCCTAGATCACTGAAGTAGACATAGGCAGATGATAACACATCTCTCTGTTCAATGCTATTTAGGTTATGTAATTTGCTCATCTTTACATTATTGAAGCCTTGTAAGAATAAATAAGTAGGCTTTAAATCATTCTGATCAGTTATTGACTTCGTGAGAATCACGCTTGTCTTCAGAGAAGTAGACTAGTATATCCCATGGAAGGAAATAATTTGATGTTGAAAACTTTTGTAGGACAATGTCCGGAACCAGCTAATCCAATTTGAGCTGCTGCTGACAACCGCAACTTTTGTAGTCGCCATCTTTGGTGTGGTGGCTGGGATCTTCGGCATGAACTTTCCGATACCATTATTCAATAATGCAGCGGCCTTTGGGTGGGTCCTCTTAATTACAGGAGCAACTGGGATCATCATATTCATAGCATTCTGTTGGTTCTTCAAGTACCGAAGACTCATGCCACTATAGACAGACATGCAAGCATTGGATTTGCCTTTAGAGGAATTGTATAATCATTCATCAGCATCATTCTTATAGTCAGTCGATGTGTAACAGTATAATTCGAAATGAGAATGGGCTTCTTTCTTGGGGCGATTCTTTGAATATGTTGCTTAATTTTCTCACTATAGAAGGCTGAAGAATGTCTCACCCTTTGTAACTCGGCGCGAAATGTCATTCCTGCATCAAATCATGTACTGCCAGCACAATGTCTTACAAATGGTTTGCTTCTGTCCTGCGAACTCAAAATTGGGTGGACGAATGAGATGGATTTGATGGCACTTTGAAGATAGCAAATCATCCTGGCTCCAGAAAATGGCACGAGCGGTTCTTGAACTTTGGTTTAATGTGTAGCGTCATTTTCAAAATTTTAATTTGTTCAATATAATCTTTTGATCTAATGCGTAATATTATTTTTGAAATATTATTTTTGAAGATGATTATTTTCAACATTTACTAATAGTTTAAGAATCGCATTGAAAAAATTAAATATGTGGGGATGATATTACATATTGGGATAAAGTTTAGGGAGTACGTAAGTATTGTATATTTGATTAAAATTCAATGACCATTTGTACTATTATCCCCCATAAGTCACTTCATACTCTTAAAAGCTTTTGATTAGTATTAATCTAATCTAGCATGATTTTTTAATAAATGCCAAATTACAAGGAGTAATGTTAATTGAGTTTGGGTTATGTCCAAGGATCCAAAACCATCTGAGCCGGTATTTAAATGATTATTCCATTTTCAAAATATTAATTATGTTTTACATATTAAAATTGCCTCGAAAATATAGTTTTGTCTAAGGTTCCGATTGTTTCGTGAAAAATAATTGACTTGGAAAATATTGTCTTAAAAATAATTATTTATATCGTTTGTAATAATTAGTCAATGAAATAAAATTTCATTATCGACAACAATTTATGTCGAATAACTTTTGTGAACGATGAAAATATTTTTCGTTCATTCATTTTTATAGACATTACAAGTGATTATTTTTAAAAATATATATTTTTTAAATCATTTATTTTGCGTGAAATAAATACATTCATTTCTTCGGTCTACAATGACAAAACCAGAAAACTTGCACTCACCCCGCGTTGGACCCGCTGGTTCGCGCCTTGCCCCTTCATCCGGGAGGAGAGGGGTTCGAAACTCCGCGCCCCTATTGCGCAACTAAAGTTAAGTGCCGTGGGAGGTGGCCCCGCATTAGTGCTCCTTTGATTTATGCCGCCGGTTGTACGGTGGTTCTAGGTAAAAAAAAAAAACAACTTTCTATGGAAATAACGCTTTCTTCTGTTGACCTTCCTACCCATAAAGGCTTTGCTGCATTAGCGTTTAGCGACAAGCGAAGAAGCTTTTTGTTGCTGCAGCAAATGGTAGCTAATGGCACTCCAGGCCCTCTCCAGAAGACTGCGTCAAGCGACATGCCCTCACATCTTCCGCATCTCCACTCTTCCATCAGTCTCGCCCCGCTCGAGTCCCGGCTACCGTCAACTTCGGCACTCACTCTCTGGGGCATTTCGTCGAACACCTTGTGATCACTCCCAATGTTCCCATCCTTCTTGCCTCAGGTCCTTCTCCGTCCAGATTGGCGGTGACCCAGTTGACTTCCCAGAGCGGCAAGCAGCAGAAAGCGACTCCCGAGAGGCGACCGTGATCGAATTGCTCAGACGCGTCGCTCTTCTGCCCACGGAAGCAGAGGCCATGGAATCTTTGAGGACTGACGGGATTGTCCCGAATGGAGGCTTGGTACATTCGGTGGTGTGGGCGTTGAGGGAAGAGTGGAGGCTGGCTTTTTTGGCTTTCAAATGGGGGGATGAGTGGGGCTGCATTGACGAGAAAGTTCTCAGTTTGATGAGTTGGGTATTGGGAAGTCACGGAAAGTTCAGTATTGCCTGGTGTTTGATACGGGATTCGCATCGATCTTCGGTGGATACGAGGCAGGCTATGCTAGTCATGATTGATCGGTGAGATGGGTTTCTTCCGACTACTTTTGTATTTCAGTCATACAACTCGAGTGCAAAAGAACCAAGCATGAAGTTTTAATGTTGCGCAATTGTTTCTTTCAATGATGATGCGTTGCTTATATTCAGTAGACTGTTTTATTTTTCCTTCTCAAGTTAAGCCTCAGAAAGTTAAATTCATGATCTACTGATTCACAATTGATTATGGATCTTTCCCTTATGCTGTTCTATAGGTATGCAGCTGCAAACAATCCGGCAAAGGCAATCTGGACATTTCACGTTATGGAGAAATTCAGAACTGCTCCGGATGAGGAAGCGTACTGCGCCCTCCTGACTGCTCTCTGTAAGAATGGAAACATTGAAGAAGCTGAGGAGTTCATGTTTCTGAATAAGAAGCTCTTCCCCCTGGAAACTGAGAGCTTCAACATTATTCTGAACGGTTGGTCTAATGTTATTGTTGACGTGCTTGAAGCCAAGAGAATTTGGAGAGAGATGTCAAGATGCTGCATCACACCAAATGCGACTTCTTATACTCACATGATCTGCTGCTTCTCGAAGGTGAGTAACCTTTTTGACTCTTTGAGACTATACGATGAGATGAAGAAAAGAGGTTGGGTTCCTGGACTTGAAGTGTACAACTCTCTAATTTACGTGCTTACTAGGGAGAATTGCTTTAGTAAGGCCCTCAAAATGTTGGAGAAACTGAAAGAGGCAGGTTTGCAGCCTAATCATGCCACTTATGATTCCATGATTCGTCCTCTTTGTGAAGCCAAAAAGCTAGATGAGGCAAGAGCTGTTCTCTCTTCCATGATAGGTGATAACATTCAGCCTACAATTGAAACCTACCATTCGTTTCTTAAAGTCACTGATTTTGAAGGGACACTAGAAGTTCTTTCTATAATGAGGAAAGCTGGTGTAGGTCCTACTGGAGATACATTCCTCTTAGTTCTTGAGAAGTTTTTCAAACTGAACCAAGTGGAGAATGCTTTGAGGATTTGGGTTGAAATGAGGCAATATGAAATAGTGCCAGTTGCTGCACACTACCTGAAAGTGGTGCATGGATTGGCCACGTCTGGTTTTCTCATTAAAGCCAAGGAAATTTATTCTGAGATGAGAGCCAAAGGGTTCTTAGATGATCCAAAGTTGAAGAAACTGTTGTATAGAACTGCAAGGCGTAAGAAGGATAGAAGGGAATGGCATGCTGGAGAAGATGAGAGTGGGGCTGGTGTGAACATTAAGAAGGGAACTAAATCGAGATAGCAAAGAAAGTTTGTGGAAGATCAAACATGGAGAGTTGGGGAATGGGAGTACATTACACCGAGCTACCAGATTGAATGTCAATGCCTGATCAGAAGTTACAGTTGGGATCTAACTTACGGGGAAAGAAGCACTTCATGCCAACGCTGCGGTGACAAATTGTCATCACTAAGCATGCCGTGCACTGGAGGTGCTGTCTTGAAACAACATGAGAAGTGAATGTGCATATATTCTTGAGGAATGGTTTATATGTGATTGCTCAGTGTAGACAATTCATGCAATGGCTGCAACTTTTTGGGCAGTTTTCCTTGCTCTCGAGCATAATTGCTGTCGACTTGGTTGTGACTATCCTGTGGTCTACTTTCGATATGGTCACCTCTTGAATGAGGGATGTCAAACTTCCACTGAGGAAGCAGTTTCCTCTGTTTACGAATGACAGTGTCGATGAATTTGCACTTGGAAGTTTGTGCCAGCACAAGAAAAGGACCATTCGTCAAGCTCTTGAAGTTGAACTTGATGCGTATGCTAATTTCTTCAACTTGGCGTATGAAGAACTCGATAGAAATGGAGTGAAAAACGATCACAGCACTGTGCAAAGCAATTTTTAGCAACAGAGATAAGCAGATGACGGATGGATCCGTGGCAGCATGCACAATTGTTGTAAAGTTTCATGTGTGGCAGTTTTCTTGGTGATTTGTCTCAGGCGAGGTGAATAAGTTTTGTTTGCAAAAGAGATGCAATATTATTCAGTAATAATGGTGAATTATTTTCCAAACTGCTGTATAGACATGACAGATTGGTGACAATGTATAGTTTTACGACCGATGTCAGTGGGGACTGTAAGAAACTCGCTCCTATATGTTAGCTCATCCTGTTTCAGTGCCATCGAGTAAGGTCGCTCTGCTGTTGTGCTATGGCATTTAAAGTGTTTGCATTGATGACAAATCAGATTGAGAAACGCATAACCCGCTGTTAAGTTCACAATTTGATGGTCATGAACTCCAGAAGATCAATTTTTGAAAATGATTTGAGGCATTTTTGGTCGAAACAGAGAACACCGGGCACAAGCAAGTCCAGGTAGTTGAACGGTAGAACACTGGAATGGTGTTCTCACATTGTTGCACCAAGGTACGAAAGAAGAGACAGCTTTACTACCTGCCCCAATAGCAATTCACAAATACAGTGCCGAAACAACCTTATTGGAAAAACTTTTACCATTTCCATTCTGTTCTAATGACAAACACTTTTAAACCCTCAACAATCAAAACTGGTCAGCAAAACATCACTGGTTTTACTGTGTCATTTCGAAGATGAAGAAAGCCTTTCATTCCGAGCCTTGTCGGCTCTCTCCATGTAATCTTGATGGGACTGGTGCTTTGACCCTACAATAGAAAGTGACAGGTTAAAATTATGAATATATTTCAAAAGCGTAAGAGTGATGTCTTCCAGTAATTCGTTCTCAAAGAAAAAAATTAAGTTTGACACTATCAGGATCTCAGGTTTGCAGCCGATAAGGATCAGGTGGTTCCATATGTACAAGTTGGTCAAACGCAATAATAGCCGTAAGCACTAATACAATGGAAATAAACAGCGTCTACGTCCAAATAGCAATCACCACATGCATGAACCCAGTTCTGAGAAAAGCATCGCAATGATGACAAAAATGGTAACTATGCACCGTAGGTTCCATATGTACAATCTGCGTTCAAAGCCATAGAGTCCACGCAATCAATCACAACATGCTTTGATTGAAACAGAATCTTGGGCTGAAATATTCTGAAGCCATCCTTCTTCCCTCCCATCAGACCAGGAAAATATAACATTCATCTAGAAAATTGAGCAAACAAACAAACCAAATCCCAATGTTACACAGTTTCCCCAGGTTACTAACATACTAGAAAATATACTCATCTAGAAGATTGAGCAAACAAACAAGCCAAATCCCAATGTTATACTGTCCCCCCAGGTTATTAACAGTATGAATACTCGGTCTACCAACCAATAGTAGCAACCACATACCTGCCCTAAACCCTTTTTTCGTTTCCAATATGATGGCATGTCCAATTATTAGACTCCGAACAGAGTTTCATCATACCAAATGGACAATGACTCATCTAGAAAATTTAGCAAACAAACAAGCCAAATCCCAATGTTATACTGTCCCCCCAGGTTATTAACAGTATGAATACTCAGTCTACCAACCAATAGTAGCAACCACATACCTGCCCTAAACCTTTTTTTCGTTTCCAATATGATTACATGTCCAATTATTAGACTTGGAACATAGTTTCATCATACCAAATGGACAACAACTCATCTAGAAAATTTAGCAAACAAACAAGCCAAATCCCAATGTTATACTGTCCCCCCAGGTCATTAACAGTATGAATACTCAGTCTACCAACCAATAGTAGCAACCACATACCTGCCCTAAACCTTTTTTTCGTTTCCAATATGATTACATGTCCAATTATTTGACTCCGAACATAGTTTCATCATACCAAATGGACAACAACTCATCCAGAAAATTTAGCAAACAAACAAGCCAAATCCCAATGTTATACTGTCCCCCCAGGTTATTAACAGTATGAATACTCAGTCTACCAACCAATAGTAGCAACCACATACCTGCCCTAAACCTTTTTTTCGTTTCCAATATGATTACATGTCCAATTATTTGACTCCGAACATAGTTTCATCATACTAAATGGACAACAACTCATCTAGAAAATTTAGCAAACAAACAAGCCAAATCCCAATGTTATACTGTCCCCCCCCCAGGTTATTAACAGTATGAATACTCGGTCTACCAATCAATAGTAGCACACACATACCTGCCCTAAACCTTTTTTTCATTTCCAATATGATTACATGTCCAATTATTAGACTCCAGACATAGTTTAATCATACCAAATGGACAATTAAGAGCCATCTTTTTGTGGATCTCATCCAACTTTTTTCCAACAAGTGTCCAGCATAATAATTAGCTATATAGGTACTTACACAGACTTTTAGCTGAATAGAAGATGGAGGGATGAAAGCTTGATATCTGCCTATCACAATCACACGTGACCATAACTTTACGGGATCAATGATGTCACAAACTACCCGAGAAAATTACCCTGCTTAGTAAATCTTTCAGGTAGAATCACCTAACAATTTCAAACTATTCACCAGAGAGGAGTTTATATCAAAAGATCTAAATAGTTGCATGACAAATATTGACAACATAAGGACATTTTTAACTCATAAAACAATAAAACATCGAAGGCACAAGAGAGTTGAATAGTATTCAAGCTGAAAAGTTCTCATCTGCCCGAAATATTCATTGTTCATACTCATAAAAGGACATTACAGAAGCAGGAAGAGTGAACCATGATATCCATAAGAGAGAGAATGGAATCCCTATATGTGTATTTTGATTTCACTTCCGGTGACCGTAGTGATAAAAATGAAGTATGAGCAACATGGGATTTCCAGGCTAATTTATTGGGATTAAAGTATGGATCCAGGAGTTCAGAGAAATGCAGTACCATCTTTGTCAGCTAAGCAAACTCCAACCCTAACTGCTTTTTTTATATAAATCTCCTCAGCACAACATTGAGCGACATTTTGCTTCTTAGAGAGCTTTCACTTCTCTAGTCACCTACCAGCAAATTCCTCTCTGAAAGCTTTGATGCAAATCAAAGCTATTGAGGAACGGCCATGATGAAGCGGAATGAAAACATGAAAATCTATCGATGACTGAAAATTCTGTCTTCCCCAAACTAGAGTAAAAACCATGAGCAATAAAAGCGGGGCACACAGGGCAACAGCAAAAGTCCTGCTGAAAAAGAAATGAAGAACGATCTTTCTTTTCTGTTTTGTCCCCTAAGCCAACGCAGCAGCTTTTCGCCTTAGCTTCCAATCATTCTCCACAGAACATTCAAATTGCAGTTCCTCCCTCCAAATCAATCCGACCCATCTAAAAGGATGTTCTAAAGTTCCCACCTATTGATCACTTCACAGACAAATCCAATCCAATCCAACCCAACAATTCCCTCTAAAAATCACCTTAATTCAATGCGACACGCAGAATTACGTAGAGCGGCAGGAACCCCAGAAGCCAATCGACCCCAAACACAAGACAAGGGATTAGAAACCACGAAAGGTCTCAACTTTTTCCACCATCATGCCCCCACAATGCTACCCAATTGGTAATAGAAAGCTGTACGTGTGTGTGAGAGAGAAAAAGAGAAGGGGGGGGGAAAAGAAACCTCGATTCATGAGGAACCAGGGAACACCGAAGACGAGGGAGATGACGGCGATGCCGGCCAGGACGTGCTTCTTGTCGCCGCTGTACAGGAAGTGATCCACCCTCGCCCTGAAACCGCCTGCTCCCCCTCCGCCGCCGTTGGCCTTCGCTTCGCTCGCCATTTTCGGGATCAGTTTTCTTCTCTTCCTTCGCTCGCTTGAGCCCAAAAGAGACAGAGAGAGACAGAGAGAGAAGCTACCTCGTCCAAAATATGAAGTTCGAGAAAAAAAAAAGAAAAAAAAGAAAAAAGTTGGTTAAATGAAAATCACCATGGATTTTTAATTTAGTGGAATTTTTGTTCTAATTTGTGTTTCCGCAAGTGTTTAGAAGAATATAAGTATCAAATGTAATTGTATGAATGATCTTCTTCTATGATTCTGTTTCTACTTGAGAGTGGAGTCCACATTTCATATGAGAATAATAATGTTATAATATGCGAACCCAAAATTAATTAAACACGTCGAAATATTAAAAATTTAAAATAGTTGAAGCACAATAAGTTCCATTTGTTTCATGAAAAATATTTTTTGTTATTATTTGACATTTAAACAGCTTAGCAAAATGAATTAACAAAAAAATATTTTCTTGTTAACAAAAAACTTATATTTATATTTAAGAAAATGATTTTCTTTTTGAAAATTCAAAAATTATTTTTTAAAATATGATTAGGTCCTTGGACCTGAATTTTTGTGCTAGGGTACAAGAAAGAACCTCAAGGCTTGTTCTTAGGTCTTTTATAGCGAACTTGAGTTTAGAGGTCGATGCTAGATCCATCAAGGACACACCTAAGAACAGGTTCTCAACACATGAGCCTAGGTCCATCATGGCTGGGTTCATGACCCTAACTCTTGTGTCTCGCTCCTCATGCTCAAGCCTGGGACTATTGAGGCCAAATTTGAGACTCGGTGCCCACGTCTAATTCTCTCACTTATGCATAAGTTACTAACACTCAAATAGGGTATGACTATTTAGAAAAATCAAATTAGATTGTCATTTTCAAATGATAAAATATATATTTTTGGCTATTTTGCATATTTCAACCAAACATCCAAAAAGATTGTTGTTGTTTTTTTTTTTTCCCAAAAAATGACTTTTTGACAAATAATTTCCAAATATAATATTTTTTGCAAACAAATAGAGCATTAATGTAATAATGTGAATGATGATATTATGTAAAAAGAAAATCAATCTCGACAAGGAAAATGCTTTTAAGATGTAGCAATTAAAAGGGACTAATTCCCTAAAAAAACCAACTTTAAGTTAAATTCTTTTTTTTTTTTTTGCCTAAAAACAAATCTCAATAGTCACTCTAGCTTCAAGACTACCCACAGATCCAACAATCGCCATCAATACCATGAGCTTGACGTTGTTCTGTATGAATGTGAGTGTATTGATGAAAGCATGTTCTAATAATGAACTTTTAACTGGCCCTAATGTTGATAATCCAAAAAGATCAATTATGATTTTTGGATGTGGTGAACAAATTTGGAACTAGATTGAATTTTGAGTCAAAAAAAGTTTGAGAAAAATTGGGATTAATCCTAAAGTTTAGATTTTTTAAAAAAAGGGAATTAAACCTCTAAATTGAAACAAGAAACAATTTGTTAACGTAGTGTACAAATGACATGGAGTTTTACCTTCAAAATATGAAAGGGGAAACTCAAATAGATATAGTACTATAGACAACATCGTCATAATTTCTCTAGATGTTTATTAATGGTAGTATCTCATAATTTTTCTCCAACATTTATTATGTTTTACCAAGGAGTAATGTAAAGGCTAATCTTCGAATTTTTACTCGATATACAATAACGTTTTTTAAATTTCTTTTCAATTTACTCTTCGAACTTTTCGAGTTTCGCTCCATGTAATCTTTCTATTAAAAAAAAAAAAAAACCTTTATTACCTAACATGAACGCCAATGCAGTAATTTGTACGCTTTACTGTCCATGTGGCATCCATGTCCTCTCTATCTCTCTCTCTATAGAGATGGCAATGCCTATCCTTACAATATATGGATCTTACGCCATGTCATCGAGAAATTTCAATACCTTACCCATCCTTTTACATATATTGGTAAAATTCTTCTCGATCTAATTAGAGGTAACTCATCCACGATTGCCACAAGGGATTCACGAAAACTAATTTATAATGGTCTAAGTTCAAGAGAAGACTGATGGAATCAAAGAGGAAAAACAAGTTGGGCTGTTAGTCTAGAAGTCGTGCTTGTCACCTTCATGCATCCGACCTTTCAACTTTCAACCCGAGGAAATGTTACAAGACAACAGAAATGTCAAAGAGGGTACGCTAGATACATTAGAAAAATGTCAAAAGGGAGTACGCGAGGGGGTGCTTTCAAGTTTAAAATCCTTGTCGTGATGAATTGATATATCCACCGAATTGGAGATTCAACATTCAACAACGGCTAGAACGAACCATTTGACTTCTGTTCTGAAATGCAACTCCAACTACTTCCAACTTGAAATGTTCAAACACGTGCAGCAGCAGTCAATGGTGAAGTTGGACAGAATCTGTAGCTTGAGAACTTTTCCTGTTTGCTTTTTCCCTCCTAATTTGTATGTACAGACACATCCTGGAATTCCTTTCAAGAAACAATGAGAAATCATCCTGGTCTCGCCAATTTATATCCATTTTTCAGTTGGATATGGGCCGACCATTTTCCCCGAAATAGCTGCGGCAAGTGCAGTCGTAAAGCTTGGGTCTTTTGTCAAGGAAGAGGCCATTTGTTCTATCAGAAACTGCCTCAGTTCTGGTGAATCTACTTTCGGTTGCGAACTTTTGACATCGGTTTCCTGCTTGGGTTTCATCAAGTCAAGAGTTACAGTGGGTCCAGATGAACTAAGAGAAGCTGGGCGGGGAACCGAATCGAGAGTAGCACGGCCATTTGAGCCACATGTTGCCTCGAGTAGAGATGAACTTGGATGGTTGTGCTCGCCTTCATAAGTTGCAACTATGACCGATTGGTCTTCAGCACTTCTTTGCACCTGAAATTCCAAGAGCGATTCTTTTAAGTATTCTTCTTAGTAACGTATAATTTGCACAGTAAATTAGAAAAAAAAGCGAGCAGCTAGCAGATAGTACTGCTGTCATAATCTGAAATTTCACAAAAAGAACATAGGGGGAATGTTCTTGGCTGACCTTCTTCTTGACAAGGCAGCTTGGAGCGTGAGCGCATTTGAAGTAAGCTCTGGGACAAGGGTTGTCCCTGGTGATCTTTTGTCCATACTTCCTCCACTGGTGTCCATCTTTCACAATCTGCAACACACACGAGATAGCTCGATGAGCGAAAATTTGTGAAGCTAGAGCTCAACTCCTAGAGCTCAACTCTGGAACAAGAATGTATGAATGCACTTTTGACTTACAAGGCTAGTGCCTGGCCCTTCGGTCCTATAATAAACCCTCGTGATCTTCGCCTTTATTGTTTCTTCCCTTGGTTTCTTGTACAAATCATCATCATCCGTCGAGCTGCTCTCCGAGGCTCTATTAACTACTATCTCATTGCCGTTGTCGTTAGTGCTGCTCTCGGATTTTCTTTTCTTGGACGACGGGCTGGTTTCTCTCTCAGCATTTTTGCTCACAATTTCAATCACATGGTTTCTCAAGGCATTGTAGTTCTCACACACCGTCATCAGCATTTGACTGAGCTTCTTGTTTTCAGCAGCCAGCCGATTCAGTTCTTCTAGCAGAGCACTACTCTGGAAAAGGGAAACGAAACATTAGCAATGTCGAATAGATTGGCAAAATTACGGAAACAAGGACGCGACACAAGTTGCTGCCTTTTTATCGGATGTCTCCGAAGAGACCAAGTTGCTGCTTTAGAGAATATAAAGAAATCGTTACGGCAACAGGTTTTTGGAAATAACTTCAAACAAAGGGTGCGCACCATCATTAATTAAAAGCAGATTTGAGTAAAATCAAGAAAAAATATGAACCTTAACATACTTAATATTCTTGTTTTGCAATTATCGTTCTTATCAGAAGAGCAAGTAATTGAGAACCTCCGGCGGATCATAATTAGAGGCTCCAGCTTAAGAAGCAACATGACATACATACAAATTATAGGCTAAGACTCGAGTACCCCAAAACAAAATTACAGCAAGAGAAGGAGCTAACCTGATCTTTGTTCCCAGAACCAGTCCTTCCCAACTCCATAAAGTCGCTCTCCACCACTTTGGTCTGAAAAGGCAAGAACCCAGAAGGAATATATCAGAGATTTGCATAAAGAAACAAGAAAGGCCGATGCTTTCCCAATTGCCAAGGCAAAAGCAACTCACCGGAGCTTCTTCTGAAACTTGCAGCGGTCTAATGCTGAGATCCAAAGACGAAGTAATCCAGGAAGAAGAATCCATGGAACGCCGAAGACAAAGGGTCGGTTTTCTCGTTCTTGTTTCTTGTTTCTTGTTTCTTGTTCTTGTTCTTGCAGAAGCAGGCGAAGCGGAGGAAGACGGCGGAGGACGACCAAGCAAAAGCGAACTTCTTCTTCTTGAGAGAGAGAGAGAGTATCCTCTTGAATGCTGGAGGCGCCGAATTTGTCTCGAATTGACCAAGTGCGGAGCTGAGGGGGGAACGCGCACCATTTTATAGCCCATGACCCAAAAAGTCTACGGCTGGCTTTGCGGAACGAGGGAGGAAAGAGGGAGACTCATAAAGATGGAGAGGAGAGCTGTAAAAGAGCTGTCAACGCTTCAATTCCCATGTGCTCCTTTCAGAAGATAACAGGAAAGAGGACTCCCAATTACTAAATCGTAACTTTATCCTAAATCAGATTGTTTCCGGTCAACCTTGCGTATAAAATTATGAACCATAGCTAGATATATACATTACAATGATTCGCAGTTAGTACGATTTTGTCCACAGATCTTTCTTATTTCACTAATCAATTATCCAAAACACGTGTCCCAAAATATTCATTAATTAGACCCAAATAAGTATTATAGAGTAATTCAATGAAATGGATATTTCGAATTAAATATGTTTCGCTGATATAAATTTTCATCCGTAATATTTCATATCATTTCGTATATGAATTTCCACGGATGGGTCTCGATTTACTCACTTTATCTGTACTCTTATGAGTATGAACTTCACAAAAAAAAAGAGGATATTCTGAAAGTCCGAAATCGTTTCAATTTGTTTAATAATTCCCTCGTCGGCGGTGGTGAGAGGACGAATTCGTTTCGAGGAAGAAAAGTTGGGGGATTAGGTGGAAAGACAGAAGAGTCGGTGGAGTCAATCCTCGGTACGGGGGGGAAAGTCAAAGTCAAGCACGACATGGGAGACAAGTATGCGCTTGCTTCTCTTCTGCTGTTAATGGATGGGATGGGATAGGGGGAAGGGGAGGTGAATTCAGCGCTGACCTGACGCACGGGCTTACTTGGGCAAACACAATTGGGAATGTGGATGGCGACGACACGACCTTTCTTCGCACGTTCCCTTTTCCACAACGTTTTTCGCGTTACGTTCGGTCCGTTCTTCTTCTTCTCTCTCTCTTTTCTTCCTTTCTTTTTGCCTTTTCTAATGAGCCGACTTTTGATAAATGCAAAAGGTCGCGTGGGATGGTGCCTTGACTTTTGATCCCCCCGGCCTCGAATTGCATCTTTCTTTCGGCGAGGAGTTCGTCTAAGAAATGAAGTGAGAAGAAAAAAGGAAGGGGACGAGATTCTTGTGGCGAGACTCTCCCTAGTTTATTGTCCAATTTGACCAACATGGTTTGCATTTACACACTAATCTATAGACTTAGCCGTTCAAACGTGTCTAATTCTTTGTGTTCATTTACACCCTAATCTGTAGAATTAGTTCTAAACGTGTCTAATTCTTTATGGTTGTTTCTCCACCTTTTGTCTTTGGGGGATTTGAATCATTTTAAGGCTCCTTTTGATAAAATATTTGATAAAATCCCATATGATATCAGAGCTGGAGGTACGGAATTTAAATTTTTCTAGGCTCCATTTGTATCTCCAATTAAATATGTCTACGCCTGGTATTAAGCAAAAAGATCAAACTAAAAACGATGCTAAAATGACTGCTCATGTTGGTTGAAATAATTAGTCAATGATCTGTTTTCATTAATTTTTGTTCACAATGAAAATTTTTTCATTTGTGTAAGCTCTATAGATGATTGTCTTTAGAAAAATGCTTTTTAAATCATTCATTTTCAACGAAATAACTCTATTTATTTCGTGAAAAGTGAATGGTTTGGAAGATTATTTTTTTGAAAATAATCGCTAGTATCGCTTAAAATAATTAACTAATGGAAAATCTTTTCATTATCGACAGTGATTTCTGTTTGAATATTTTCGTGATCAATAAGAATAATTTTCGTTCGTTTATTTTTGCAAGTGATATAAGCAATCATTTTTTAGAGAATACTTTATAAACCATTCTTTTTTGGCGAAACAAACGAACTCTACATTAATCGATATTTAGTAGTGGTTGTTCTTCCATATCCCAAGTCAAACCGTCCGCATTTCGAGTCAAAACATCCTAGCCCGATTGTGACGAAGTGAAAAGCTATAAGAAGACCAAGTCACGCCCTATAGTGAATTACAATCGAAATTGGCGTCGCTATTATAAGAAGAAAGTTCGCCATTGGACTTGTATTAAATCGATTGGTCGGTATCCCGAGTCAAGCCACCCCCTCCCGATCGCCGATAAGTGAAAAGTCGTAAGTAGACCGGATTGGGCCCCAATATATGCAATCTTAATTGGCGAGTTAGACCAGACCACCCCCTCCCGATCGTCGACAAGTGAAAAGTCGTAAGTAGACTAGATCGAGCCACAATATATGCCGAGACTGCACGATTTATATTGAATTTCATGTGTATATATATATATATTTATAATTGAAACGGGTGATGTTGAAGTTGCACGAATTAGGAATTGAGGTCATTATTGATCGGTCTGGAATTGATCGGTCATTCCGTATCCCGAGTCAAACCATCTCCTTTGGATCTCCGTGGAGTGAAAAGTCGTAAGAAGAGCAGAGGAGGCCCCAGATTCACCGAATAGTGACGCCCACCGCACCAGCAAGTGGCCAAGTTGGTGGCCGATCCACCTTCCTGGGTTGAAAAGGACGGTAATGGCCGAAAGGACAGCGGCCTTCCCATTCAAACCCCCCGTGGTCCTCCAGAAAAGTTCAATTGGAAATCAAACCTCTGAAGAATTCAGCATCGCTCTTTTTGAATGTGGATAAGGTCAGCCCTCTCTTGGCTTTTGTCTTATCCTCCGAAATAATTCTATTTTCTTCCCTTCCCTTCCCTTCCCTTTAAAAATTACAGAAAAAAAATTGTTTGAAATTGCAAAAATTGATGGAAGATATTTAACATTCTGCATAATGATATAATTGTAATTATGTAGGTCCCGGACATTTCGCACTCAATAGAGTTTTTTGTTTGTCATAAATATAATTCTCGTAGAAAAAGTCATACATAACAGAAGCTTCGGAATAGATAAGAGCCAAAAGAACTTGAGGTGGGGTGAGACATCCAATTTGAAGGAAAAACATTTTGTCTTTGGGCTTTACCTACCCAATCCACCACTTGGTCGGCTTCATGATCTCAATGGGCTAGATTGGGATTAGAAAAGAATTTTAAACGGACTCGAGCCTTATTGATAAGCACACTTGCATTCCATTTAATTTAATTTGCGCTTAACACCTCACTCATCAGTTCATAGTTATGAGACTCTGACTTCGTAAGAGCTATTGCTTCAATATGAATTGTACCCAATAAAGGCTGATCTATAAGAGACATAAAGATTTGAGAATAGAGTAAAAGTCAGAATTAAAAAGTCACTCACAAAAAATGAGAAAACGTATATATAAGTAGAGGACTTTTATCATTTACTTTGTGTTATTATTACATTTGAGACTTAATTTTTGGTAGGCATGGAACACCGAAAGAATCTCTTGAATGTTGCAATAATTGTTTGGAGAGTCCGAAAACTTAGGCAAAGGAAAGTGCAGATACCTGTTCTAGTCCACATATATTTGTTTCGTAGTAGCCGAATCTTCCTTAGTTGGGGTTGAAAAGGGTCTTCATCCACATCCACGGGGGGCTTAGAAGAGGGAGACACGCGCTCCCCGTTTCTCGTGCAACACGAGCAACTGTTCGATGAGGTGTTGTAGCACATGTACGAAATTTAGCTTGAGAGCACGCGGGACGAATTAAGACCGTCGAATGTGCAACAATGACTTGACTGGACTTGACGAGCCATGCTGAGAAGCTTAAAACGTTGTTGAAAAACGCTGAATGTGGATTTCTCCCTCTGATCTCATGATGATTGAAGTGCTTATTGCCCTAATGAAAAGCACATGGAAGCATCACGCTATAATCCGATATCTCTTCAGGATAAAGTGTACGTCTAACGAGCTGGAGAACTAACAGCAGAAAGGACCCGAGTTTCTGAATTTGCGCTCGACTGGGGACGCTGGAAAGGGCCTTTTCTCGTTAATGGGCTTTACCGAACCCTCAGGAGAACCTGGTGCTGGTAATCCTAGTCCAATTGATTTTAAGATGGCTTTTTTTTAGTGATTTTATCATTTTTGCATCTATCCGTCCATATTGTGTTCACTCCAAGAAGCATATTCAACGTTAATTAAAATTCTAATTATTTCATTAAATGAGTTTATAATCGTATATGAAAAATTAAGTAACCGCTCCTAATCTGATAGCTTGTTTTGGGTTGGTGCAGTCATCCCTTTTGCACTCATTCCCGGATGCTCTCTATCCTCATCAAAATATTATATACATGTAATTTCAAACCACTATAGCCATCCATCAAAACCAGGGAAAATTCTAAATAAGGATCCGAAGTGGACCAATTTTTTCAAATAAGGACCCGAAATTAACTTTGTGTCAAATAAAGATCTAAAGTGGACCCATTGTCTCAAATAAGGACCCGAAGTGGTTGAATCAATTCCAAATAAGAACCTGAGCTTGCTGGTCAGCCAAATATTTGCCAACTATCAAGCATATGACATTTCTGACGATTGGAGTTTGGGCAATTTTGTCTAAAAAAAAATATAAGGAAAATTAACAAATCCAAAAAAAAAAAAAAAAAAACCCTAGGTTTTCTACGGTCTCCCCGTTCCTTGTACGCGTCCTCTGCAAAGTCAAAGACCGAAGTTCTCCCCATTCCTTGTACCCATCCTTCGCAAAGTCGAAGACCTAAATTCTCCGCCGGTCGAGCAAGGCGAGGAGCGACGAGAATCGAGTCACGACGACGATCAGGCAACGATTTGGTTAAGGAATAGCGAGGGAGAAGAAAGAAGAAAACATAAACATCTAAATGAATAACCTAAACTTAATTAATTTAGAATTTTCCATTTTTTTCCAATCATAAATTTCAGACAAAATTGCCCTTATTTTAATCGATGGAAAATGTCTGCCGGCGATCTAAAGTCCTTAATAGAGATTAACTTGATCACTTCGGGTTCTTATTTGACACAAAATTTACTTCAGATTCTTCTTTGAAACAATGGGTCCATTTCGAGTCCTTATTTGATACAAAATTCACTTTGGGTATTTATTTGAGAAAATAGATTCACTCCGAATCCTTATTTGGAATTTTTCCTCAAAACCATGCACGTTTTTTTTTTTTTAATCCAATTTCAATTTCAGAGTGAACTGAGATTTATTCCGTATTCCAAAACTTCCAATAGGTCTCCATCGCGTGAGTCCTTTTGTTTTTTGGTAGAAAGATGGGGCCTTGATCCTAAGCAAGACCTTAAAAAGCTTTCCGTTTCAATAGATTCCCCTTCGGGTTGAAAAGGGGTAGATCCCACAGTTCAATTTCAGAATGAACCGAGATTTATTCCGTATTCCAAAACTTCCAATAGGTCTCCATCGCGTGAGTCCTTTTGTTTTTTGGTAGAAAGATGGGGCCTAAATCAAGAGAACAAAATTGCACATGGTTCGACGTGTCCTTTCTTTGGTAAAAGTCCTTTGCTCTCATCATAGTTAGACGCGCGTCCAATATGCTTTTAGGGAGTCCTTTTATCTTTTAGTACTTTAATTCCATCCCTTGACAATGACAATTGTTCACTTTTTGGTGCTTTTGTTTTAGGGGCGAACATTTGCCTTGGAAACGTGAAGATCGATTCCTCAAATTAACATCTTTCTCTACCACCGTCGTCGGCCCTCTTGGTCACCCCGACATGGGTCCTTATGTCAGGACCAAAGTCCCCAACGCTAGACTCGAGCCTTTGGCACTTGACCCGTGTTTCAGATGTTCAGCCCAGCACCCGAATTGGGACCCCGAGGCCGGGTTATAGATGCGTGGGCTGGTCAGTAAAGTCTAATGACATGCCTCGTATTATTGTCTCACTCCCCTAAACATGCCATGAATCTGTTTCCCCAGATGAGGCCCTAAGGTTAGTTGCCAGTACCATCCTTGACAGTCATGATTTCGACCGGGATCTACCTTTCTAAGTCCAATCTCACCTCCGGAGGCTAAAAGTTTAGAGGGTACGTGGCATGAGATGGGGATAAAAGAACTTCCAACTTCCTATGTCCAAGTCCACCATTCAGTAGAACCTTTACTAGCAACTTATACGCGTCGGTACCATGTTATGATGACTCAAAACTCCACCCGTTGTAAAGCTTATCGACATCATTATGTGAATAGGCTCCACCATCAAAACAAAGGTTTCCATCGGAAGTGGTGAGCTATCAAGGGTGATGGTGATCGGTGACCCACATGGCAGAGCTAATTGATGTAGCTACAGGAGTTCTCAACAAGCATTTACGATGTCAGAGGGCTTGTCTCTGCTCAGGAGAAGATTTCGTAACCATTTCCAAATCATGTTATCCGTAATATCCTACTATTCCCTAAGCTCTTTTGCTGTGTTAATTTAGCTGAATGAAATGAAATGACATCAGAGACCAAAGCATCTGAAAAGGGGCTAAGAGGAAAATAAAAGTAACGGATGAAACTGGACTAGCACTTATTGAGTCGCATAGGTAGCTTTGTGTCTGAATTACGATTTAATATCTCAAGGGGCAATCGTTTCTAGCTGAGTGCTCAAAGAGGGTGACAAACGAGCTTTATAATCTCTTTTCTTTCTTGTAATTTGAAAAAATAAAAAAGTCAAAGAAGTTTGTTCACATAACATGAAGAGTATGATAATGCGAATAAGTGAGAGCAGTATGATAATTCTAACTTAGGACCGAAATTAATAGTACTAACTGAAGTGAACCGTCATAGTAAACCCGCAATACTTCATAACCAGAACCAGGGAATACTGATGTCCATGCAATCGAAACGTTTGGTGTTTCTGATAAAGGTAGATACGGCATCCGGCGCAACTTCACTCCCCTGGAAGGGAAGCTTCGCCGCACCCTCAAAGACTCAAATGGCTGAACAGAGAGTCCAAAGGATGTCATCAATCCCTCCTGTCCCCACCCAACCGCCAAGTGTCCACCTCCCAATTGGCAAACTGTTGTTTTTCCTATTCTCAGCTATTATAAATTATGAGATATTTCTGTGGGCTCGCCGCTAGCCTCCAGGTTCACCCACTGCTCTGAGAAGAAAACCATGTCCTCCAATGGATGCAGGACAGCAACCGCACCGTTTCTTTCCCTCTATATCCACTTCCTCACCAACAGATGATTTACAACCGCCGCCGATGAGCTTTCTCTTGAGTTTTGTCCTAAAAACCGAAAACCCATCAACTTCCTGCTTACTTTCACAGGGACTCCGTCGATAATTCTCGAGCTTTTGTCCCCTCAGGACCCAGATGGGTGACCAGGCAGAGCCCGGCGGAGGATCGAATGGCACGACAGAGTCTCCCAGAAACGTTCTGTTTGGGAAGTACGAGATGGGGAGGCTGTTGGGTAAGGGCACTTTTGCCAAGGTCTACTATGGCAAGAACCTGTTGACCCAGGAGAGCGTGGCCATCAAGGTCGTCAGCAAGGACCAGGTCAAGAAGGAAGGTCTGATGGAGCAGATCAAGCGCGAGATCTCCGTGATGCGCATGGTGCGTCACCCCAACATAGTGGAGCTCAAGGAGGTGATGGCCACCAAGCAGAAGATCTTCTTCGTGATGGAGTATGTGAAGGGCGGCGAGCTGTTCGCCAAAGTTGCCAAGGGCAAGTTGAAGGAGGATGTGGCCAGGAAGTACTTCCAGCAATTGGTTAGCGCCATTGATCTCTGCCACAGCCGCGGCGTGTCGCACCGCGACTTGAAGCCCGAGAATCTCCTGCTGGACGAGAATGAGGACCTTAAGGTCTCCGACTTTGGCCTCTCGGCTTTGCCGGAGCAGCTCCGGAATGACGGGTTGTTGCACACGCAGTGTGGGACTCCAGCGTATGTTGCGCCGGAGGTCTTGCGGAGGAAGGGGTACGACGGGGCGAAGGCGGATTTGTGGTCTTGTGGGGTGATTCTGTATGTGCTGCTTGCAGGGTATTTGCCTTTTCAGGAAGAAAATGTGATGAGAATGTACAGGAAGGTGTTCAAGGCTGAGTATGATTTCCCACGTTGGTTCTCGCCTGATGCTAAGAAACTAGTTTCCAAGCTTCTCGTTGCAGACCCCGAAAAGAGAATTTCGATTCCAGAGATTATGAGTACCTCATGGTTTCAAAAGGGGTTCACCAGGCCCGTGGGTTTCTCTATTGAGGAACAGGAATCGGAGAAAAATGATGGGAACTGCAGTTGCGAGTCGGAGCTGGTGAGATCAAACTCAAAGCCGCCTTTCTACAACGCGTTCGAGTTTATATCGTCCATGTCGTCAGGGTTCGACTTGTCCAGCATGTTTGAGAGCAAACGCAAGTCGGGCTCCATGTTCACTTCCAAGTGCTCGGCCTCGGGGATAGTTGGGAAGCTAGAGGCGCTGGCCAGGAGGCTCAATTTCGGGGTGGTGAGCTTGAAGGACTTCAAGCTGAAGCTGCAGGGGAAGAAGGAAGGGAGGAAAGGGAAGCTGGCGGTGACAGCTGAAGTATTCGAGGTGGCACCCGAGGTCGTGGTGGTCGAGTTCTCAAAGTGCGCCGGTGACACCCTCGAGTACAAGAAGTTCTGCGAGGAGGATGTGAGGCCTGCGCTCAAGGACATCGTGTGGAGTTGGCAGGGGGAGAATGAATGTCACTAACTGGGAGGTCAGACTCAAGGGGCCTTCCATTAGAGCAGTAGCTTAAAGTAGACCGGATATAACCAGTTCACATTCCATTCCTGGGAATTTCGACTTTCATTTTTATCCATGGTTTTGCAGTGGTTTTGTTCCATGTAAATATTGCTCTTATGCCAGTCCGTGCGATCAGGTATTGTTCGTATCGTTCATATCGAACCCGTGTGGTCAGTAAGCCAGCACAGATTTTTCCAGGGGAATGGGAATATAGCTTTTTTTGGGTGATCTTCATTGTAATCTACTGGTTCTTGGAAATTGAGTCGTGGATGATCGCTCTCTTTCCGTGTAAGTTTGGCCCTTAAAGTCATGTGAATCTTATCTGATATCTCTGTCGTTGGCTGACTCGCCGACGGACGGAGCTGAGATGCTTCGTCTTGCGTTGCCATCTGGGGCCTCCATGGAGGGCTCAGTCCATCAATCAAATTTTTGGTGGGTGTGGTGGAAATTAGGCTAAGAAGAAAAGGCAACAGAATTTGATCTCCTGAAGAAGCACACTTGTTGAAAAATGATGCCCTGAAGACAAATTGCTGTTAAGAAAGTAGAAAAAGATATGGCTCCACTAAACCTAGCTCTTAATATTTAATCAGTTAATCATGCTATCTCAGAATCACGACGGTGCTGCTCATCACATCATTCATGACTTCTGTTTTCTGCTAACCTTTTCTTTATAGCTATCTTTTCTTGTTCTTCTCTGCTTAGGCATCATTCACAGCTTATCGGATGGATTGTTCAGCCGGCACATAGAACGGGTTGTCCCTTTCAGTCATGGTGGTATTTTCGCGTATACATCTGATCTAACGCAAATCTAGAGCAGCCATATTTCTAACGGCACTTTGTTTAACGATTAGTGACATCCTCCTGGAAGATTCTAAACAAGAGCAGTAAGCAATCAATCTGTGGTCTGGTCTCTTGTCCTGTTCCTTCCTAACAGCCGAGACTTTGTTCATGACGCAGGACGAGGGCTTTGCAGAAACCAAAGTGGAGAGACATAAAAAAAGTGGTTCTCCATGACTGGTAGTTGCTAATGCTTACAGCAAGAGTTTGCAGGATTGACTGGCAGTTAATGTTTCCCTCCATGATTGGACCTTATCCATGTCATGCGGTGGCAACTGATCATCCAAAGAATCAAAGCTTTATCGAAAGGGTGTCGACCATGCGAAAGGGCCCCGAGAAAGAGAGCTGCCTCACTTGTCAAACCCTCTCTGGTCCATGCCTGCATGTGGAGAAAGGACCACAGAGAAAGTGTGAAAAGAAAGGCTCGTCGGCATGGCCTTCCTTGCTTATCCTGAAGACAAGTGGTAGCCAGCTTTGCCAGCCACAGCTGCAATTTCGGTCCTACTCCTTCGGAATTCTGAACTGTCTCTTTGTGAATTACTACAGTCCTTCATCAGGATGGGGATTGCGTTATGACATTCAGCTTCATAAGGTTACTTTTTTCAGTTCTGCAGAGGAGATGTGCCAGGTCTCTACGTTAGAAACTGAACTATATACCTTTAAATATAACTGAAATTTTTATGATTGAAATTTATGGTTCAAAGTGTTATTCAGTTCGATTTCTAATGAGGGTTCCATGCTCGTTTTACCAACACGATTAACATAATGACCAAATCATTAACTTTTTTTTTTTTGATCTGAAAGTAAAGCCTTAACAGAAAAGTGCCACATAACGACCCTACAATATCATAAATCTCTTACCAATTTAAATGTAACCGTCCATAATTTTTGTTCTTTATGGTTTAAGTCCATTTCCTACAATAAGTTGAATCAAAATTTGAGTTCCTCTAGTGTATGCTAATCTTAGTTCATTAAAAATAATACTTTTTAAAAAAAAAAATTATGTGCATATTGAAAATCCTGTTCATGATAGTTGAGTCATCTTGTCGAATTACACTTAACATTAAGGGTCTATCGAGAGTGATTTTTAATATTAATTTTCACTTGTTTTTTTTTTTTTTCCAAAATGTTACGACTTGCACGATTTAACTTTTATTTAATTCAAACACTTAAATTTTTTTAATATATACAAATATTGACATGTAAAATACTAACTTTCTATGATGATCTTCGAAAACTTAAAATGTCATTTTCTTATTTTTGAATTTTTGTGAGGAAAAGTAAAAAGTATAAGCAAATCGACCTTAACTGTTTTTATGATTACATTGCCTGGTGTAACTTCCTTGGAATACATGAAAGTTGTGTAATGGGAACGGAAACAACCAAACGAGGAAAATAGTACGACATGAACACATGAACCAATTTCCCAGAATCACTGGCCCAAGGTTGGTACATGGGAGGAAGGTGCCTTTCTAACGTGGGCACCACTCGTATTTTAACCAGGATGGTTCTCAAAGTTTTGATCATAGAACTGCAAGAGCAAGCACTTGGCAAGATCACAATGTGACAATTGTGAGCCGGCGATTCGTCTTTCCTAATCATGCTCGTGTCGACTACATGTGTCAATCCGTTTCAATGTAAACACATAATCTTTTTCATTAAAAACAAGCGATTCTTGTCAGTTTGGAATTATGTAACGTTATGTCATGTCACATCGAGACATGTTGCGTCACTAATCTTAGTCGCTCCACAAATGTTGGGGGCCCCCGCAAGGCGTGGCAGCGTGGAACGTTGTGGGATGGACCTGCCACCTGTTGGCTCACCAGAATCAATGAAGCTTTGATTGAAGGAAGATGCGAATCCATCCAAGGGTTCATCAGGAAATGGATCATGTCAAGCAAGCATGATTGCAGGAATAGGGCGATGAAGAGATTTGAGTTGATTGCATAAAAGGAAAAAAATTGAGGAGAGAGAGGGGGAGAAGACAAAGCAACAGATTCGATTCGGATCAGGATTAGCAAAACCCATCTACCAAATGAATGAATGAATGATGGCTTTGCCCTTGATTATAAATGAGAAGAATGACCGAAGCAGCTCGACTGGTTGATTACCAGGGGCTCTATGTATTTGCCACCTGTGTGATCTCGACTGACATAAACAAAGTGATTACGTATGACTAGGGCCAATGCTATTGGGAGAAATTGACACCCATGCCCGTAATGTATTTCAATATGATCGTTCGACAGAATGTTTTATCCGAGAACCAAATGATAAAATGGGTTATAGTTAAGTTGGTCGAGCTAGTTACGTGTGAATCTTATAATTGATTTCCCATTAAGTAACTCGTTAAATTGAAACTGTTTCTTTTTTTTTTTTCTTTTTTGGATGAATCTCTTAATTGTGACGTAAAGTGTGACTAGTCTGTCAAATGCGTGAAGTTAAATTGAAATTGAAGTGCAAGGATTAGAGCGCAAAACACAACTCTGTTGTTCCTTGCTGTGACGTGCAATAATGAATACTGAATCTCTTTCTTTAAACATCCGATTGGTAGTTTTTGTCGTATCTGCAAATGATATTGATCTAAAATGCAACTTTTACATGAGTAACCAACCGTCATATAATAACATGTAGCTACCATTAAAACATATACAGGCCCCGTGAATCTTTCTCTTGATGAGATTAGATTAGGGAAAGCGCTAACCATTTGAGCACTAGAGAGAAGAGGCCACCCAACAGGGCCTGACTTTCCAATGGATTGGGCCACGCGGGAAGCAGATCGAGTCTAAGCGGCCCAAACCTCTTAACATCGGCCGATGACTCAATTATCCCACAGGCCCATTTTGAAGGCATTGTAAGCCCGATTGCAATCAGAAGGCCCATGCAACTAAAAACGAAGGAGAGCATAATTACAAACCGGCCCATTTAACTGCGATGGATGCTATAAACAACTTATTCCATCACCGGACAATTTTACGAGCCCAAGCCACAGTTTTTTTTTTTTTGCTTCCCCTTTTCTTTCTGATTTTGTTTCTTTCCTTTTGCCCTAGAGTCTCTATCTATAGTTTAATGCAAATAATTTTTCGGGGAAAATGGATTTTGTTTTTGGTGAGCATATTTGAAAGGAGAGCACGAAGATGAGATTCGCAGTCCCATTCAGCTCCGAAGGCATCAATGTACACTCGAGTGGGCGTCATTATCTGCCTGGCCTCCTAAATCTTTATAGCGAAGAGTGACGAGGTAATTTTGGAATTTGAATGGGTATGGCCAATCTCGAAACGCATAAAGGGTTCATTAATGTAGTCCACAGTAGTGCACATTGCACCGCACCCACTAACTTAGTTGATTAGAGAATCTCGACTTCTCCATAGTATTTAAGGAAAGGGGTCCTCCTTTTTATATTTTTGGCACCCTATGATTTTGGCTAAGCCCCCCCGTAGGCCATCGTGCTTTCGTCGTTTAGAGAGCTTTTTGTCACTGTCGAAAACAAAGAGACACGATGGAGGAAGGAATATGTCATCTGCGCATTGAAAAGAGAGAGGGACTGCTAATGCTAGCGACGCGACAAGACCGCTAACTCAGCCCAGTCCAATCGAAATCGGGAGACGCCATCGCCACCGCTCGTCGGTCCATCTGGGCCCCTCCCCCCGATTCTGATCTCGCGGCTCGGATCATTCGTGCTCTTCCCCACTCCGCGATCGATCACGCATCACACGGGCGCGTTCGTCGTACGTACGGCGACCGATGGGGTGGGCCCCGAAGATTTGTTCCCCTTCTCGCGGGAGTTGGGGGAGTACGCGACTTGAAAAAGAGCGGCAGCGCTGCAGAGTGCAGAGGGACCGGATGCGCAACATCAGAGGCGGCCCGCCAAGTGAAAACAACAGCCACCCCCACTTTTGACTTTGCTTGCGACAGCAGAGACTCGCTTAGCCCCCGGGCCAGGCCCCACCCACCCCCTCGGATTTCCTCGCACGGCGGCCTCTTAAAAGGTGTATTAAGTAACATTTCTGTCTTGAAAAACAATTTCTTTCTCTATCCTTAAAAACGTGTTTGATAATTATATAAAATTAATATTTTAAAAATAAATAAAAAAAATAAGACTATTTTTGACACGATCCGTAAAATTTCTTTTAATTTTTTAAGATTTCTTTTCTTTTTCTCTTTAGGGATTCCTTTTTGCCCACGTGGCCTGATTTTCTTGCGTGGCGGGCTCTTACTGGCTGGACCCACGCGAGCGGGAGATTGTGGGGCCCGTGGGAGGATGGGCGTGAGGCGAAGAGCGATCTTCCGACTCCTACGCGGACTTGAACAACTAAAACTCCTGAGTTCAAAGTTCACACGAATAGAGTGAGCGAAGCATCTACACGTGTATCTATATATATATATATATATATATATATATAGATCTATATATATCTATATGTATCAATCTATATATAGGGCGAGAGAAAGAGACGGAACACTCAAATTGGAGACCGAGAAGAAGAAGAAGACGACGACGGAGAACCCAGGTTTTGCAATGAATAATTTGCGTTTTCCCATGTCAACATAGTCGCCAAGAGTCGCGGGAAGAGAATAGTTCTGCGGTCTTTGGTTTTGATAGGATGGGATAGCGATTGATGAGCGAGATGCCGTCCGCATCTTTGCTTTTTGATAGAGCAATGAGTTAATTGACTATGAGCTTTAGCCGTACTGCATGGCCCTCCCGCTTGTTTGATTGGGGTGATTTCTCACGCTCTGCTTCTCTCGGGCTTTGATTCGTCGTCCTAGGCTTAGAGGACAAAGCAGCAAAAGGACGAGTCTTTCGATGGCTTCGGCGTCCGGGCAGCCGCAGTTCATCGCCAGCACGGGGAATCGCAGCTTCTCCAATGCCCCGTTGATCCCGAACACCGAAGATCAGATCGTCGTGCCCGATGTGAGAACCGTTACTTTGAGTGTTGTCACTTTCGTCCCATTTAGTTCTTTTTTTTTTTTTTAAGTAATTTTTCAGCTTGAGGTGCTTGATCACGTTATAATACCCTGTCAACTTAAATGTTGTGCCTTTATGCAATCTGTAGCACAGAACAGTGAAGCACTGTCTTGTGGAGAATTTTGAACATGACGAGAGTCCTTTAGGTAGATTGTCGTATGCTGATACTCGTTATCAAAGTCTACTGCAGAATTCACACATAAAGGTGATGAATTTTCAACATGAAGAGATAAATTGGAAATTTCGGTGTTTGCATCTTTTGGTGAGTCGCCTTGAGGGCTGGAGAACTCTAGCTAATATCTCAAATTTAAAAACACTCCCAAAGCAGATAGAGTTTTGTGTTGGGCATGCACTAGTTTTAGCTTTTCTATAAGTAATTTGCTGAGTTCAAATAGGATGGGTTTCCTAGTAGGACGATGCCTGCCCAATCAATCATTTATTCCCAGCAACTTCTAGGAACAATAAATTTGATGTCGCTTAACTACTTTATGCACAATTTATGCAGAGGAAGAGCTGGAAGAACCTATTTGCATATATGGGTCCAGGATTTCTCGTATCAATAGCTTATATTGATCCTGGAAACTGTAAGATATCATTCGAGAATTCTTGTTATGTTACGACTCACGAACTCTTCTGCAGTGGTATTTAGAGTAAGCTTTTGTGTCCAATGATGCAGTTGAAACGGATCTACAGGCTGGAGCCCAATACAAGTATGAGGTATGTGTAACTTATCCATTCATGAACCCTCTTTTTGTTGAATTCTGACTCCAAAGTTTAGAAACATTGGAACTCCTTGTAGCGTAGTCTTCAAAACCAATTGTGAGGATCCCCCGCCCATAGACATATTGCTAGAGTCGTATGTGAGCATGAAGTCCTTGCCATGCTTCATGCTGACTGATGATTGAATGGCTCTCTTAAATTTCGCCATTGTTGAGATATAAGATGGCCTGATACATCAAATAATGATGTTGCCAGCAGAGAATCATAGGGAGCTTGCTGTAAGGTTCATCCATATGTGATATATAATTAAAATTACTTCATTCTATGCAGTTACTTTGGATCATTTTAGTGGCTTCTTGTGCTGCTCTAATTATTCAGTCTCTTGCAGCCAAACTAGGGGTCGTCACAGGTAGGATCTCCAGACAAGTTACTTTCTGCATTTTTGCGAATGCTGGCTGGCATGCTCTTCTTTCATGTCCCACTATATGAATTCAGAAAATTCTGTTTCTCAAACTGTTCCCACAGGGAAGCATCTAGCAGAACATTTCAGGATGGAATACCCTAAGGTGCCGAATTTCATATTATGGGTTCTCGCTGAAATTTCTATAGTTGCCTGTGACATTCCTGAAGGTAATATTCTCTGTTGGCCCCAGCAGATTTTAGTGAATCTAATTTGTGGCACCAGTCAAAGGCTTTGATTGTTGCAATGACCATGGCTGCACACCTACGCACATTGCATGCTCAACATTCATTGCCTATATTTATTTTTCAGGATATGCAGCTTATAAACTGGACTTCTAAGTGTCTGTCTATACGTTTTCAGTGATTGGAACCGCCTTCGCATTAAACATGCTCTTCAAAATTCCACTATGGTGTGGTGTTCTATTGACGGGGCTCAGCACATTGATGCTTCTAGCATTACAGCAGTATGGGGTATGTTGACAATTTCTCGTGTCCATCTCTTTTCAGGCTAAAGTTTATTTCCTTGATTCTCGATATCTAATAAGATAGAAACAAGTACAGTACCAGGTACATTAATTCAGGCGTATATTGTGAGAATATCATAGATTAAGAAGGTTGAACTTGATTTTGGGTTTACCATTCACGGGGTTTTACATTTTACAGGTCAGGAAACTTGAGTTCTTGATTACTTTTCTCGTATTTACAATTGCGGCCTGCTTTTTTGGGGAGCTTGGCTATGCAAAACCAGTTGCTAGTGAAGTTCTTGATGGGCTTTTTGTTCCCCAACTAAAAGGAAATGGCGCCACAGGACTTGCGATATCATTGCTTGGGGCTATGGTTATGCCGTAAGTTTTTTACTTGTGCAGATATATTTATGATCTTTTTCTGCTCAAAATTCATCTGATACTTTTTGGGTTCTGTTCAGGCATAATCTGTTCCTCCATTCAGCATTGGTGCTTTCGCGGAAAATACCACGATCTGTTCGTGGCATCAAAGTAATTTCTTTTGTAACTATACAGTTTCTACAGCGTATTTGTAGTAATTTCATGCGGTGATGCCTTAAGTGTGTAACCTTCTTTTGCTTTTAGCCTGTACCTCTTTGAGTTGCCCAAAGGCTTGATTGATTTATCCTCTTTTAGAGAAGTCCTTTTCATCAAAGGTAAAGTCCATGTTGATATCCCCAGGACCCTGAGACCATTAATATCACCGTATTACTCCATTTCCCTCAAATATCTTAGATTGACTCAAATTTAGTCATTCGCTTTGCTCTTTGCTGACAAATTCATGCACTTCATTATAAAAACAAGCATGTGTTGACCCCAAAAAGATCCTCACTTGTTTTGGTTCATATAGTAGGTTAGTGGAGAGACATAGAAAAATTTATATTATATCTCGAAATCTTTTTCTCTGGCTGTGACAGTTAGTTCAGCAAACTAATGATAAGCATTTATGGCACTTTCGGGCAGGAAGCTTGCAGGTTTTATACAATAGAAAGCGCCTTTGCTCTCATGGTGGCATTTCTCATTAATATTTCAGTAATATCCGTAAGTGGTGCAGTTTGCAACTCAACAAGCTTGAATCCACAAGATAAGGCTAACTGCCAGGATTTGGACTTGAACAAAGCCTCCTTTTTGCTAAGAGTATGTGATTTTAGCAATGGCAGATATTAAAAAGGAAATATCTTCCAAGTGCTGTTTGGATTTTTTGTTATGCATTTGTCAATTGAAGGAAGTATGGCCATAATTTAAATGAATTTTTGCAGAATGTTTTAGGGAGATGGAGTTCTAAACTCTTTGCAATTGCTTTGCTGGCATCGGGTCAGAGTTCTACCATAACAGGAACATATGCAGGGCAGTATGTAATGCAGGTATTCACGAGTTAATTCTCTACAGTATGGAAGTGAAATAATCTAGTTCTGCTTCTGTTTCTGAAGTTCAGCATTGCCATTGGAAATTCGAATATACTTGGTGTTGGGGTTGGTCAAAACGAGAGAGATATCAGGAAAAAAAAAAAAGTTGTTTGTTTATATTTGTGTAATACAAGAGCAATGAAAAGTCGTCTACTTTTAATCAGGTGATAAATAGTTACTTTTTGTGGAATATCTTTATCTTACCTGAACAGTCTTGAATAAAAATTAGGGCTCAGAGCAGTTAAAGATACCTTCCACAATCAATTTATTTGACAAGCCTTTTTGTTTCCTGCAAGTTCTTGTGCATTTTGTGATTGAGTTTTTTAGTGGCCTTTTTCTTGAATCTTTAGTTTGTGTACTAATGTTTGCTTATTGTATGTCATTGCCAGGGCTTTCTAGATTTACGATTGACACCATGGGTTCGGAACTTTCTAACGAGATGCTTAGCAATAATTCCCAGTTTAATTGTTGCACTAATTGGTGGCTCTGCTGGAGCTGGAAAACTAATCATTATTGCATCGGTAGCATCCTTGCCTTATAATTCACTTTGACTGCTATTACTCTGGTAATATGACAAATAACTGGCTTTAAGTTTTTGAAATTTAGCCAATTGATGAAGTGTCCTAGGGGCATCAAAGCTTTTTGACTCCCAAAAGAATAAATGTGCATGAATTTCTTTTGGTGCCACTATCTCATATTCGATTGGTCGATTTGTTCTTGCAGATGATTTTATCATTTGAACTTCCTTTTGCTCTCGTTCCACTTCTGAAGTTCACCAGCAGCAAGACCAAGATGGGGCAATATGCAAACTCAACAATGGTAAAGCCTAATGCCTGAGACGGCTAAAAATGCTACTATACTGGATGTTTTATTATTAATTAGAGTAGAAGGTTAATGATCTCCCTCTCAAGTGGATTTGGAAGTCTGCATGGTTACCTGTACTAAGCATGATGATATAGGTGACTCGTGCTCTTGATTACTCAAGGCAGGCATCAGAGAAGCTACAGACTTGCTCATGCCTTTGCCATCTCTCTCTCTCTCTCTCTCTCTGTTCCCCCATGTTTTGTCTTCTTCCTCTCATTGATTTTGTATTCTCTCCAGGTAGCTGCAGTCACTTGGATAATTGGTTTTATGATAATGGGCATAAACGTATATTACCTCGTGACTGGCTTCATTAAGTTGCTCCTTAATAGCCCTATGAAACTCGGGGCCAAGGTTGTCTGTGGAATTCTGGGCTTTTCAGGGATGGCTGTTTACTTGGCTGGAATCACATACTTGGTACTCCGCAAGAATAAGGAGGCTTCTCATCTTCTGGCATTGACAACAGCCGAAAGCCAGCAATCAGAGAATGGACAAGGGGATGCATCGATGTGCAGACGAGAAGATATAGTAAGCATGCAGTTGCCTGAAAGGACCCCAGTGGATCTTGACTAATCATTGCTGTAATGTAGAGAGAGAGAGAGCAGCTTTAACTTTTAAGAGCAAAGATGAACATGACATTAGTCATTGCTGACTCCAATATGAAATAGCAAGGTTTTTCGTTTTCGTTTTCTGAATCACTTTTCGACTTTGGCAGTATATTTAGAGGCAATCAATGAGTATTTAGACCGTTAGAAGCCACGGTCCCGTCACTTTTAAGAGTACATTTTGTCGTTCCTGAAACCTTGGTACTTTCGACTCTTTGGGGGCAGATTCTGCAGCCTGCGCGTCCAATGCTGACAATGCCAAAGACTGTCAGATGGGAGTATACAGACACTACACGGCTCTCCCACCAACCCTCCTTACAAATCAATGACATAAATTGGTGGATATGATGGGATTAAATTATTCAGAATGGAGCTCCTGTGGTTTATTGTTAATTAGGTAAAGCATT